>CAWUFW010004097.1:0-600000 GCA_963921515.1 Calotriton arnoldi
TTGGATTAGACGAGGATTACTTATTAGTGGAAAACACATAGGCAAGCATCTTCTGGATAAAAATGTTGTGTTTGCACATTATTAATAAAGACGTTACAAGGTTTTAGTACAAATTAATTAATACTGTGAGAAGATTGCTTACGAGCAAGTCTCATTGTGATTCCTTGCTCCGTCACTAGGCAATCAGACTCGAGTCCCGGCATCGGCTCAGCACCCTGTGATTCCAGGCAAATCGCTTCACCTTCCCTTGTTCACAATATGAATGCGTCCCTGTGTTATGTAACTGGTGCTCGTGTAAAGCGCTCCCTCGGGTTTGTTTTCTCTTGCTGTGGTGAGCGCTGCCTGTGCTCAGACTCAGTGCCTAGAATCCCTCGATGTTATTGGCTGGGAGCGGATGGGTCATTACAGAGCTGCTGACTTTAGAACTAGGCAATCAGACTGGATTCCCGGCGCCGGCTCAGTACCCTGTGATTCCAGGCAAATCGCTTCACCTTCCCTTGTTCACAATATGAATGCGTCCCTGTGTTATGTAACTGGTGCTCGTGTAAAGCGCTCCCTCGGGTTTGTTTTCTCTTGCTGTGGTGAGCGCTACCTGTGCTCAGACTAAGTGCCTAGAACCCCTGGATGCTATTGGCTGGGAGAGGATGGCTCATTACAGAGCTGCTGACTTTGGAACTAGGCAATGAGACTCGAGTCCCGGCGCCGGGTCAGCACCCTGTCATTCCAGGCAAATTGCTTCACCTTCCCTTGTTCACAATATGATGCGTCCCTGTGTTATGTAACTGGTGCTCGTGTAAAGCGCTCTCTCAGGTTTGTTTTCTCTTGCTGTGGTGAGCGCTGCCTGTTCTCAGACTCAGTGCCTAGAAGCCCTCGATGTTATTGGCTGGGAGAGGATGGGTCATTACAGAGCTGCTGACTTTGGAACTAGGCAATCAGACTCGAGACCCTGCGCCTGCTCAGCACCCTGTGATTCCAGGCAAATCGCTTCACCTTCCCTTGTTCACAATATGAATGCGTCCCTGTGTTATGTAACTAGTGCTCGTGTAAAGCGCTCCCTCGGGTTTGTTTTCTCTTGCTGTGGTGAGCGCTGCCTGTGCTCAGACTCAGTGCCTAGAAGCCCTCGATGTTATTGGCTGGGAGAGGATGGGTCATTACAGAGCTGCTGACTTTGGAACGAGGCAATCAGACTGGAGTCCCGGCACCGGCTCAGCATCCTCTGATTCCAGGCAAATCGCTTCACCTTCCCTTGTTCACAATATGAATGCGTCCCTGTGTTATGTAACTGGTGCTTGTGTAAAGCGCTCCCTCGGGTTTGTTTTCTCTTGCTGTGGTGAGCGCTGCCTGTGCTCACACTCAGTGCCTAGAAGCCCTCGATGTTATTGGCTGGGAGAGGATGGGTCATTACAGAGCTGCTGACTTTGGAACTAGGCAATCAGACTGGAGTCCCGGCGCCGGCTCAGCACCCTGTGATTCCAGGCAAATCGCTTCACCTTCCCTTGTTCACAATATGAATGCGTCCCTGTGTTATGTAACTGGTGCTCGTGTAAAGCGCTCCCTTGGGTTTGCTTTCTCTTGCTGTGGTGAGCGCTGCCTGTGCTCAGACTCAGTGCCTAGAAGCCCTCGATGTTATTGGCTGGGAGAGGTTGGGTCATTACAGAGCTGCTGACTTTGGAACTAGGCAATCAGACTGGAGTCCCGGCGCCGGCTCAGCACCCTGTGATTCCAGGCAAATCGCTTTACCTTCCCTTGTTCACAATATGAATGCGTCCCTGTGTTATGTAACTGGTGCTCGTGTAAAGCGCTCCCACAGGTTTGTTTTCTCTGGCTGTAGTGAGTGCTGCATGTGCTCAGACTCAGTGCCTAGAAGCCCTCGATGTTATTGGCTGGGAGAGGATGGGTCATTACAGAGATGCTGACTTTGGAACTAGGCAATCAGACTCGAGTCCCGGCTTCGGCTCAGCACCATGTGATTCCAGGCAAATTGCTTCACCTTCCCTTGTTCACAATATGAATGCGTCCCTGTGTTATGTAACTGGTGCTCATGTAAAGCACTCCCTCGGGTTTGTTTTCTCTTGCTGTGGTGAGCGCTGCCTGTGCTCAGACTCAGTGCCTAGAAGCCCTTGATGTTATTGGCTTGGAGAGGATGGGTCATTAAAGAGCTGCTGACTTTGGAACTAGGCAATCAGACTCGAGTCCCAGTGTTGGCTCAGCACCCTGTGATTCCAGGCAAATCGCTTCACCTTCCCTTGTTCACAATATGAATACGTCCCTGTGTTATGTAACTGGTGCTCATGTAAAGCGCTCCCTCGGGTTTGTTTTCTCTTGCTGTGGTGAGCGCTGCCTGTGCTCAGACTCAGTACCTAGAAGCCCTCGATGTTATTGGCTGTGAGAGGATGGGTCATTACAGAGCTGCTGACTTTGGAACTAGGCAATCAGACTGGAGTCCCAGCACCGGCTCAGCACCCTGTGATTCCAGGCAAATCGCTTCACCTTCCCTTGTTCACAATATGAATGCATCCCCGTGTTATGTAACTGGTGCTCGTGTAAGGCGCTCCCTCGGGTTTGTTTTCTCTTGCTGTGGTGAGCGCTGCCTGTGCTCAGACTCAGTGCCTAGAAGCCCTCGATGTTATTGGCTGGGATAGGATGGGTCATTACAGACATGCTGACTTTGGAACTAGGCAATCAGACTCGAGTCCCGGCGTCGGCTCAGCAACCTGTGATTCCAGGCAAATCGCTTCACCTTCCCTTGTTCACAATATGAATGCGTCCCTGTGTTATGTAACTGGTGCTCGTGTAAAGGGCTCCCTCTGGTTTGTTTTCTCTTGCTGTGGTGAGCGCTGCCTGTGCTCAGACTCAGTGCCTAGAAGCCCTTGATGTTATTGGCTGGGAGAGGATGGGTGATTACAGAGATGTTGACTTTGGAACTAGACAATCAGGCTCGAGTCCCGGCGTCGGCTCAACACCCTGTGATTCCAGGCAAATCGCTTCACCTTCCCTTGTTCACAATATGAATGCGACCCTGTGTTATGTAACTGGTGCTCGTGTAAAGCGCTCCCTCGGGTCGGTTACGCGTTAAATAAAACTGCTCTGATGAGAACTAAACGAGATCTGAGCCCAGCCCGTCCCAGACCTTCAAGGCTGAGACGGAACCCACCAATCAGGAGCCAGAACAGCAGCGTGTCATCACTCACGAGGTGGATCCTGGCTTCTGTCCTTTTATGTTCCCGTCTGATCCTTTTCACAGTGCTTAAAAGCCCCCGTCACCTGTCCTGGCTGCAGACCACAACAAGGTGTCTGCACAGGGGTGTCTCCCCCAATCCCAGTTTCTTTATTGTTTTAAAACCCCCTTTATATGTACTGTATCAGCTTGTCACACCTACGTGGCATAAGAACCTGCCTGTAAGAAATATCTTATTGTTTGAGAACGCACCAGGCCTTCACAAGACTGTGAATAAACAGGACATTTTCCTTTTGATAACGATGTAGATGACCGGCCCATGCCTCTCTTCTGTCTGAATAGCATGTTTTGACTCTCACTCAAACATCTCGCCGTGTGTTCAGTTCACAAAAAAATCATAGTGCTATACGTCTGTATGTTTTTTAAATGACAACTACATTTTGGGGCATTTTGGAAAACACTTGCTTTTTGTAGCTTAACATCTCGGTGGTGTCAATAAATCGGTTTCAAAGTTTTCATTTAGCTGAAAGGCGTGTTTCTTTTTACGTGCACTACTTACCAGACTTACGTACATGTCAATTCAATCCCCATTCATCGCAGTCTCATCATATTTTGTGCTGGCTATATGATCTGCTCACACCTTCAGCTTTAGCATACCAAATAATCCCATATTAAAAAGTATATAACAAGCATTTGCAATGCAATAGGTCTCGCATTTACGCGAGTTTGAGCTATTGGCATTGTAAATGACAATGCGTTTTATTTATGCTTCAAAAACCAAAACATATATAAAAGGCATTGTCATTTACAATGCCGATAGCTCAAACTTCAGCGTAAATGAGAGACCTGTTGCATTGCAAATGCTTGTTTTTCTGTGTATTCTGTCTTGGAGTTCCACTTCCCTCATTGTGTGCCAGTGTCAAAGGGCTCGGCGCTGTCACGTGGCCACAGATATATTGCTGGTTTATGGCCGGTTGTATCCTGGGGGCAACGCCGGGGCACCGGGGGGCAGCGCTGGGTCATTGTCACAGCCTCTGGCTCTGTTCCTCTGTGTTTTGGCTGTTGCTCCACAGATGCGAGATCTCCCTGCACACCCCCAGTCAGCAACGTTTCAATTGTAACATCTGGAGCCGAAGTGTAAGTGGGGGGAAGAGGGGTGGCGAGGGAGGAGGGGGGCTGCAAGGAACTGTTGCATTTGGTTTCACCAAAGCAAGGAAGGAAGCCGCATTAGGCGCTGTGGTCGGGGCCAGATTCTGTGGCTCCTGACGTTAGGCGCTAACAATTGGGGAGGTCAAAGGACAACTGAGTGGGGTCAACGAGACACCGTGGGGTGTATTTGTGACTGTGTAAAGGGGAGCCTCCTGAGGCCACGACTGAGTCCCTTGAGTCGAAAAGCCTGTGCCGTGAGAAAGGGTTGATTGGCCTGTGGGCGCAGAGCGGAGCTTTATCTAAGGAATGCCTGCTTTTGTCGAAATGAAAGGCTAACCCGCCCAAATTCTGGCAGCCGTGAGCGTGCTGTTCATACTGGCCTGGGAAGGTCAGTTGAGGGACTGGAGTGTACTTTGGTTTCCCAAATATTTATCATATCAATGGCTTTTTGCAGAGAGAAGTGGGGCTGGGGGAGGTTAGAAGAGACAGCCAAAGCCTTCAAATGGCTTTTTATTTTTTAAGAACACTACATCCTGCTCTCTAAATGTAATGAAACAACCCGAAAAATGTTTTTTTAAAGGATGTATTTTATAAACTAGGAGTGTTGTAGAGGCGCATGCTGGCGATCTCAGCAACACCGGTCCCCGGACAAGCACAGAAACGATTAAACTCGGTACCTGGAAGTTGCTAGTTGAGTAAAGCAACATTGGGTCTTGTAGGATAAGTGAACTCCCTAGGTTCTCTAGCTCACTAAAACGCGAAAGAATTTCAATGCCAGAGGGTGAGACTTGAGGGGCTAGGGTGGAACATTTAAAAGAGAAATAGCTTTTGATCCGAGAACCTTATACATGTGTCCGAACTCTTCCCACATAGGGCACACTGCATCCATGCACACTTGATCCATGCATGCATGCACGATCCAGCCGGCAACTTCTCAGACATGGTGGGGTGCGACAAGGCTATTTATACATTTGTCAAGTAACAGTGACCGCTACATTTCCACTAACTGGGAAGCCACGGTCAATACATCAAGTGTTCAGCGCTAATAATGCCTTGCAGTTACCAATGGTTGTTTCACTCCAGACTGTACCATGCCACAATAGCGCTGGTCCATTGTAAATCCTTTAGTCGTGGCATTACTGTGGTGGCTAGGGTGGTGAACAGGCCCCACTGCAGATAACAGTTTGAAACTGCAGCAGGCACTAGCACAACACGGCTGGAAGTTGCAGAGTGGTCTCCAGCTGACAGAGAGGAACCATTGTTCTGCGTATTGTTGCACAGCGCCTTCTCCTCGGATGGGCTTGAGCGTGGTCAGTCCCTCATACCTTTGTTGCCCAGCTGCTACAGAAGCCAGGCTGATTCTCGAAGAAGGCATATGATCCTCTGTGGACTCCTACTCTGTTGGATTGTCCAGTGACGAACCCAGAGTACCTCTCTAATGCTCTGCACATCAATGGGATTTAAATGGCCTTCTAACCATGGTCACTAGTTGCCTGCACGAACCCATGGGAGCCACACCATTCAGTTGTGGACCTGGACAACTGGATTTTCTGATGCCAACATCTGACCAAGAAAAGGAAGGAAGGAAGTCCGAATCCCACTCAGCATCTGTATTAGAGGGTGCAGAGCATATGGTGCTCTTTTAGTTAATCACTTTACTAATCCTGTACCCAGATACACAAGCACAAGGCGGCGCTTTGGGAATTCTTTCTTGCTCGTTCTCAAACCTCCATATACATCAGAAGATGTACCTCCTTCATACCCTGGTTTGGATGACTTACTACCTCCAAGCCAGAGACACTTAAAAGGCTAGGTGTGGTGAGAGCCCTGTAATTCTGTCTGTGTAGGCCAGGTTTTACAGCAAGGAGAGTCCTGTGCTGTGTCGTCAGTGGTGCTGGGGGTGAGTGGGGCCTGTTCACCAGCCTTGCCACCCATACATGCTCTTTGGAGTGGTCTCCTACTTGTCACATGCTACACCTCTGGGAGTGCTCGTCCGCCCTCTCAGAAGATTTATTTACTCACTCCACCACCAGCGCACCTTCAGTGGTAATAGTACATCTTTTATTTGAAGCGCTGAGTTAAAAATACGTTTACATTATTGTTCGATCACTTGCATGACTGGCCCAAGCTACACCATAAACATCCCAACCCAGCTCCCACTTATCAGGGAGAACTGGACATTTACCCGAAAATCGAGGCAATAGCAGTTTTCACCAAGGAGCAGCCGCTGATGTGCTTTAGTGATTCATATCAAACGCTCCGAATAATGTCACAAACTCAGGATGTGGTGACTTAAATATGGCCCATCACATAACAAAATATGCCTGTATAGCCTGGTGACAAGGACACAAACTTATAGACTGAAACACACCACCTGCCTGACACACGGTACGTGTTCATAGTTTTGCATGAGAGGATTTCCTAATTTGCTCCCCGGGGCCTTATTGATTATAGAGGGGGGCCTCGCGACCCCCCCAAGCCCCGGGGACCGCCACCTCCCCGGGGGCTTAATTTAAAAAAGGGTGGGGGGGTCACGGGGCGTGTTTGCACAGTGGTAAAGGGAGGGGGCGGGGCCTGATGTGACAAGTGTGCAAACGCGCCATGGCGCGTTTTATGTTGGGGGATTAAAAGTGGTGTAAAAGGGGCATGGCCTCAGACCACCTCTCTGTAACGCAGCTCTGTGGCGCTTACTGGAGGTACCTGGTGGGCTAGTAGGCCCCCAGGGACCCTCCGGATTCAAGGGGACTTAATCCCCCAACTTAAAACACACCAGGGGGTGTGTTTGCAGAGTGGTGGAGAAAGGGGTCGTGGCCTGTGTCCACCTCTCAGCAATCCCACTGTGTGGGGCTTACTGGAGGTAAGAGGTAGGCTAGTTGGCCCCTAAAGGACCCCCAGCAGCGAAGGGGACTTCAATCCCCATCAAAGAGCGCGCCATCAGCGTGTTTGCAGAGTGGTGGGCAAAGGGGGCGTGGCCTGTTATGAGAACTTAGCAATCCTGCTGTGTAGTACTTACTAGAGGCAATAGAAGTGGTAGTTGGCCCCCAAGGATGTCCTTGGGGGCCAAGTACCCCTCTTGTTATCTCCAGTAAGTCCCACACAGTAGGATTGCTAAGACGTCTTTGGAGGCCATGCCCCCCATCTCCGCCACTCTGCAAACGTGCCTCCTGGCAGACTACGGGATGGGGGATGAAGTCCACTTTACTCCTGAGGGACTTTGGGGGCCAAGAAGCCCTCCTGGTACCTCCTATAAGTCCTACGCAGCGGAATTCCTGAGCGCTGGTCGGAGGCCCAGCACCCTTTCTCCACCACTCTGCAAACGCATCTACTAGTTAAAGAAGTGTTTGCAATGCAATAGGTTTCGCATTTGCGAGAGTTAGAGCTATTGGCGTTGTAAATGTAAAAGTTTTTTACTAATATTTTTTGGAGTGAAGTAGATATTGTGTGTAGTGGAATTATGTGGTAAGTTGTGCAGTGAAATTATCTGGATAGAAAGTATGTGGTATTTAGTGTGTTGAAATTATGTAGAGTGGGATTATATGTTATGGAGAGTAATTATGTGGTATGCTAGTCTTTGTTGTGGAGTGGTAACCTAGGGTTTAGTCTTCCTCGTTTCCATAAAAGCTCAACTATGAACTCAGTAAGACAAAAAAAGAAGAAATCACTGAGGAGCACTTGTGGACCTAGTCAGAGGTATAAGCAGGGCCTCTTTCAGCACCTCTGTTGCTTCTTTCTGCACTTCTCTTCCTTCTTTCTGCACCTCTCTTGCATCTTTCTGCACCTCTGTTGCCTCTTTCTGCACTTCACTTGCTTCTTTATGCACCTCTCTTGCCTCTTTCGGCACCTCTGTTGCTTCTATCTGCACCCCTCCTGCCTCTTTCTGCACCCCTCTTCCCGATTTGTCTAACACTCTTGCATCTTTCTACACCTCTCTTCCATCTTTCTGCACCACTCTTGCCTCTTTCTGTTCCTGTTGCTTCTTTCTGCACTTCTCTTGCCTCTTTCTGTACCTTTCGTGCCTCTTTCAGCACCTCTGTTGCCTCTTTCAGCACCTCTGTTGGTTCTTTCTGCACTTCTCTTGCTTTTTTCTACACCTCTGTTGCCTCTTTCTACACCTCTCTTGCTTCTTTCTGCACCTCACTTGCCTCTTTCAGCACCTCTGTTGCTTTTTTCTGCAGATCTCTTGCCTCTTTCTGTACCTCTCTTGCCTCTTTCTGCACCTCTCTTGCCTCTTTCGGCACCTCTGTTGCTTCTTTCTGCACCCCTGTTCCCTCTTTCGGCACCCCTCTTCCCTATTTGTCCAACTCTCTTGCCTCTTTCTACACCTCTCTTCCCTCTTTCTGCACCACTCTTGTCTCTTTCTGTACCTCTGTTGCTTTTTCTGCACTTGTGTTCCTTCTTTATGCACCCCTTGTGCCTCATTCTGCACCTCTGTTGCTTCTTTCTGCACTTCTCTTGGTTCTTTCTGCACTTCTCTTGCCTCTTTCTGCACGCTTCATGCCTCATTCAGCACCTCTGTTGCTTATTTCTGCACTTCTCTTCCTTCTTTCTGCACCTGTGTTGCTTCTTTCAGCACTTCTATTACCTCTTTCTGCACCTCTCTTGCTTGTTTCTGCACCTCACTTGCCTCTTTCAGCACCTCTGTTGGTTTTTCTGCAGATCTCTTGCCTCTTTCTGCACCCCTCTTTTCTCTTTCTGCACCTCTCTTGCCTCTTTCTGCACCTCTGTTTCCTGTTTCTGTACCTTTCTTGCCTGTTTCTGTACCTCGATTGCCTCTTTCAGTACCTCTGTTGCCTCTTTCTGCAATTCTCTTGCTCTTTCTGCACCCTTCACGCCTGTTTCAGCACCTCTGTTGGTTCTTTCTGCACTGCTCTTGCTTTTTGCTGCACCTCACTTGCCTCTTTCTGCACTTCTCGTCTTTCTTTAAGCACCCCTCCTGCCTCTTTCTGTAACACTCTTGCCTCTTTGTGCATCCCTCCTACCTTTTTCTGCAACCCTCTTGCCTCTTTTTGCACCTCTTTTGGTTCTTTCTGCACTGCCCTTACTTCTTCCTGCACCTCTCTTGCCTCTTTCTGCACCTCTGAGTTAGAGGTACTTTTAATCCCCCTGCCCTATTATGTACTAGGGGCTTACAGGGGAGGTCATGACAATCACAGGGATACCCCAACCCATAGTGTACCCTAATGTATGTAGGTGTTTTCACTGTATTTTAAGTGTCTTTCAGCATAGCACTGGCTCCGGGGCTGGTTAGTCAGAGTCAGTTACCACCAGTACCAGTCAGTAAAAAGTCGGGGGCACAGGATGACTTTGAAACAAGGCCTCTTTCTGCACCTCTGTTGGTTCTTTCTGCATATCTCTTACTTCTTTCTGCACTTTTCTTCATCTTTCTGGACTTCTGTTGCCTCTTTCTGCATTTCTCTTGCTTCTTTCTGCGCCTTTCTTCCTCTTTCTTCACATGTCCTACCTCTGTAGGCATAGTTAGAAATTAGCATTTAAAAAACCTTAGAAATTCACTGAAAAACCATAGGTTTCAGGGACGTTATAGTTAGAAATTATCATTTAAAAAACCTTTGAAATTCAATGAAAAAACCATAGGTTTCAGGGACGTTATAGTTAGAAATTAACATTTAAAAAACCTTTGAAATTCACTGAAAAAACCATAGGTTTCAGGGACGTTATAGTTAGAAATTAGCATTTAAAAAACCTTAGAAATTCACTGAAAAAAACACAGGTTTCAGGGACGTTATAGTTAGTTGGACATTTCACTCGTACAAAACCAGAGAAATTCGGCCGTTATAGTTAGTTCATCTAACTATAACTCGCGCCCCATAATCCACTGCTGATGACGTCACATATTACATCATTCATGACATGGTCAGTGACATCACTGATGACATCACTGATGACATCTCAAATGACATCACTGATGACATCACTGATGACATCATCCCCGTGATAATCTGATGCACCTCCTCATACCCTAATATAACCTTTGATACACCCACTCTAAAATACAGACTACCATTTTCGAAACCATAGACACACCAATACCAGTTAGTACATACCCACTCACTAATTCCTAGGTCTACACACACATCCACTCATTCACCCATACAGTCACTCATACATGCAGTCAACCATCAATAAGGCATTATCATATGCACTCACATATCTATACAGACACTCACACACCGCCACTCATCCATAGAGTTACTCACACACCTAGTCAGTCATGCAAAGAATCAATCATACTCCCATTTACTCACCTATACAGTTATACACACACCACCTCACTTATTCAAACATATACTAACACATACTTACACTCTTATACAATAACTAATACAAGCACACACTGATCCATACAGCCACTCTCACACAGTCATTTATACACTCCAACACTCACATATACTGCCTTTCACATATGCAGTTACTCACACATGTACCACTGAGGCATCCATTCACTCACCAACACACCCATACACACACTCACCCACCCATACAGCCCTTCACAGATGCACTCTCGAACCCATACACCTAGTGAATCACCCACTCACACATCTATGCACAGAGTCACACCCCCCCACCCACCCACACAGAAACTCAGGCACCCATAGATACTCAGACAACCAATCAATAACCCATATAGATCCTCATTTAGCTACTCACCAACCCATGCAACCGCTTACACACCAACTGACAAACTAAACTGTGTGAATGTCTATATCAGTCACTAACCCATGCATTCAGTAAGACACATTTAATCACTCACTTATACAATCAGTCATGCACCTACTAAATCATCCATCCAGATACTTATACACCCACTCATTCTTCAATACACCATGGCATATATATTAAACATATTTAAACTTTATAGAAACACACAGTCACTGGATGATGTCATCAGTGATGTCATCAGTGATGTCATTTGAGATGTCATCAGTGATGTCACTGACCATGTCATGAATGATGTAATATGTGAGGTCATCAGCAGTGCATTGCGGGGGCGCGAGTTATAGTTAGCTGAACTAACTATAACGGCCGAATTTCTCTGGTTTTGTATGAGTGAAATGTCCAACTAACTATAACGTCCCTGAAACCTATGGTTTTTTCAGTGAATATATATATATAGCATAGTTATAGTTAGGATTCCCAAAGATGGGAGGATACGGGCAAGATGGCGTTTGACTAACTGGCCCTATCATCGTGCTCCCCATGACTCGGCAATACAGAACTCGACTACCTGGCCTGGGCTGCGAAGGATCGTATCACTGGATTGAGCATTCTGGGTTGCTCCAACACGTTGCTGCCATCACTGCTTGGCTGTATCGCCTCACTGCCTGCTATTGTTTGCGGGCGTCACAGAGTAGGAGACTTCGATCTAGCATGGTAATGATGGGCCGGGGCACCAAATATTCGAAGACACGGGCAGCGGGTCTCCCGGTCACTGGCTCTACTTTCGGAGGTGCTGCCGCCACCACTTGGGCCACAACAGGGAACCCGCCATTAAAGACATCCGAGCCCTTGAAAGAAAGTAAACAGCGCAAGGGTCTCAGTAAAGGCAAACGGGAGATCAGTGGCAAGTACAGCAGTATCTGAAGGTGGGTCTTTACAACCTTCTATCGCAACTATATTTGAGATCTTCCCTGTAATAGATCCCCAAAATAATCTGCATGAGGCTGGGGCTGATGTTAATGGTGGAACTAAGGCCTCCCTGAGTTGGACTTGTTATGGAGTAGTGAATATCGGCTGCAGTAACATCCCAGAAGCAAGTCTGGAACCACATTTCCCCTAAGTAACATCCTCGATACATGGTTCACTGGATGTATTGCAGGATAACTCTAAAGGTAGCACTGATGCAATGTCCGGTGATATTTCGATGCAAGACCCCTTGCAGGGAGCAAGAGGGGACAAAGGGGAAATAAGGACACTGGTAGACTGAACTTGATCACTCCCAGTAGCTCTAGGACTCTATTCGTTGGCCGACAACAAGGAGGGGCCCTCTCCCCCGTTCTGCCCGGCGAAGGATTCCTTTCATTGACTGATGGGTCGGATTCCTCCAGTGAAGGTAACACCTCATTAAGCAATGATGACCTCTCAGACACAAACAGTAGTAACTCAATGGAGGATCTACGATTAACGTAACTAAAGAGATCTATGCAAAGAAAAAGAAAGGGAACAAAGAAAGGAACAGTCAGCAACTGAAATGGGATTATTCGGCCACCCAGCTAACGTTTCATGATCATGATCACGATCCAAATGATACCAATACTCAGAGTACAGGAATACCCTGTGAGATAAAAGAACCCTCCCTTACGTCTATCTTTCTTTCTATTAAACAAATGCAGGTAGAAACTTAAAAGGAAAGTCTCTGTGCGAGAGTCACAGCTAAGAAACTACAAGGGGGATTCGGAAATTGAATAAAACCTGCACGTAGATCCCAAATCGACCAACAATGGTAGAAATTTTAACCATAAACTATATTATTGGGCTACCTCCTTAGCACACAGTGCAGTGCATTTTCAGGAGCGCTCTAGAGGCAACGTGGGGAACTTCCCTCTCCCTATGTGCTATTAATCGGTGTCGAAGCTTGGATTTTGGATATTACAAAAGGGTTTGTTTCAAGACTCTTTTGACTGCCTTTAAAGTTTGGGCTTCTGTTCGCGGATTGTTGGTTACAGATAGATTACATTTTTATACTCCTCTTCAAGACAATCAGAACCTACCGAGATTTTCTGTGATTCATATATGAATAACTGGTTTAAGGCTGGGATTAATAAATTAGGGTGTTTTTACTCATCGTCCGGTATCATCTCTTATGATCATCTGAGAACAGATTTTAACCTTACTCATAAAGACTTTTTTAAGTTTCTTCAAATCAGGATTTTTTTGCAGTTAAAGGGGGGTGGCCCAGCTGGGTTTTGTAAAGATGACCCTGTGGAGAAACTGATTCATTTAACACCACCTCGAATCGGTATGGTATATAATTTTGTTAATAACCTCATGAAGGACAATTTGAAAAAACACTCTGCAAAGTGGCAAATAAAATTCGATGTCACGGATACTGCTTTCCAACAAGTGTTTTTAATGGCACAAACTACCCTTATGTCTGCAAGTCTTCAGGTCCAGTTCTATAAGACCTACTTTTTCCTATATTACACCCCATGTCGGATCGCGAAATGGGGGAAAGGGAAGAGAACATACTGTCCACGCTGTGCTGTATATGGGGCGAATGCAGTACAGATATTTGCTACATGCAGCTCTCTTTCCCCAATTATAGTCGAAATCAATAATTTTTTCAGAGATAGGTTACTCCTGAATATATCGTTTAACAAATAGAGAGTGAGGGTTTTTCTCAAGGGATACTCCCAGTCCCCCTGGGATATGAATCAGAAAACAAATAAAGGAGTAACCCCGTGGATAAAGGTTATCTACGAGATGAGGAGGTACCTATAGAAAAAAGGAAAGACTTCCTTTTCTAAAAGACCCCTCACTCACCAAACTAGTTGGTGACATGCTTCATCATTGGGGTCCCACCCGAATAGTCGAATGCCACCCGGGTGTGCTTCAACACCTGTTTACAGTGGAGCAGGATTATTCACAACAGTGGTGTAAGTGAGTGCAAAAGTGATGTTAAAAATCGTCTTTATTTAACTCCCTAAAAGTTTAATACGGAGCAATAAGACAATGCTTAAAAACAAATGTGAGACACCAAATTAGGTTAGATTGACCTGTGGTGTCTATATCTAAAATAGTGATCGTGGTGGTCTACATGTTTCAACCTGTGCGTGATATTACCAGGTTTTCATCAGGACCTAATACAATGGCCCGAGCGGTATGCACACGCTAAGGTGCACCCTACTCTGGATCAATCGCGAACCACACCGTGTACTTACAGTGTGGCAACCTTCCAGCCTTCTGTGAAAGGAACAATCTGAAAGTAAGGGAACAAACACACATAATCACGGTTATTGGTGTGTCTTAACCTTAGATGACCTCTCATTCGTGGCTCCGTTATGAGCTATTTAGCGTGGTACATACCATGCTCCATACATACCATGCATGATGTCTTTTGGTGTGAATTCACATCTCAATGGTGGTCGTGCGCCTTTACAAACAGGTGGGAAACCCACCCCTTTCCATATAGTCAACCTACAATGTGCTCATTAGCGTGTGTAGGTGTCTTAATGCTCATTGAAAATGAGCGTTGATTTTAATAGTAGCTACGCAAAAAGAACTAGGCATGCGGTCTAACTTAAGAGTACATAGAAAATACTACCAATCCTGATAATCAATACTGATATTCCCAGTCATTTAACATCATTATTATGTTCAGTGAACGTATCCAGAAAATTCCCCCAATTTAATCAAGAAAATTTGTGAGCACACACTTGTTACAAGAAAAACATAGCTTCCTTTGAAATTGAACCCTTCGGTTCCGATGACATACATTGGGAGGCCTGATACCGCCCTCTGACGTCATCCCGCTATCACGTGACCGCGTCATGCGTCACGCACCAGGAAGCACTACGTCCCGCTTCCGGGTTAAAAGACCATGGGAACGTTGACACAGAGATCCTCGGGACTCCGTGTAGGACGAGCATCCAGGTTAAATTGAGGGTGGCATGGTTTGGCGCAGTAAGTACAGATTTCAGGTGGGTGGGCTCCGCTCAATCTCGAGACCAAACAATGAAGGTATGTGCAAACAAACTGTTTTTTGATGATGTGTTTTACATCCCCAGAGTGTGACTAGAACCAGCGCCCTCCCCTACGGTGCCCATGGGGCACGACTAAAGCAAGTTTCTAGTAAGCCCGTTTTCCCTCATACATGTCTCAGCAATTATTCTAACTTTGACAATGCATGCTTAGTTTCCCTTACTTTCAGATTGTTCCTTTCACAGAAGGCTGGAAGGTTGCCACACTGTAAGTACACGGTGTGGTTCGCGATTGACCCAGAGTAGGGTGCACCTTAGCGTGTGCATACCACTCGGGCCATTGTATTAGGTCCTGATGAAAACCTGGTAATATCACGCACAGGTTGAAACATGTAGACCACCACGATCACTATTTTAGATATAGACACCACAGGTCAATCTAACCTAATTTGGTGTCTCACATTTGTTTTTAAGCATTGTCTTATTGCTCCGTATTAAACTTTTAGGGAGTTAAATAAAGACGATTTTTAACCTCACTTTTGCACTCATTTACACCACTATTGTGAATAATCCTGCTCCACTGTAATCAGGTGTTGAAGCACACCCGGGTGGCATTCGGCTACTCGGGTGGGACCCCAATGATGAAGCATGTCACCAACTAGGTTGGTGAGTGAGGAGTCTTTTTAGAAAAGGAAGTATTTCCTTTTTTTCTATAGGTACCTCCTCATCTCGTAGATAACCTTTATCCGTGGGGTTACTCCTTTACTCCTGAATATAGACATAACCCCCCTTTAATCTTACTGGGTGTACAAAATAATATGGGTATGGAGGAGGATGGGGCTCTGTTAAGCATTTCTATGTCTATTTTCAGGCTATGTATCGCCTCAGCTTGGCTGGACGTAAACCCCCCATCTCTTCACCAATGGTTGACGTGTTTGTTAACAGTGTAAACTTTGGGAAAAGCACTATATGCAAGGAAGGTTCACCGAGCTAGAAAGAAGGGATTGAGAATTTGGAAGCATTTCTCAATGTGGGTCAATCAATCAAAGGCATAAACTGCACATGTCACTTTAAGGGGTGATTTAGATTATGAGGTTAGAGTTGATTGCTGCTATATTCAATAGGGTATAATATGGAAAAAGCTATATATGCAAGAAAGGATTAGAGCATTCGAGTGAAGGGATTGCGAAGCTGGAAGCTTTGTCGATGTTGGTCAATTAATTAAATGTATAAACTGCACATGTAACTTTAAGGGGTGATTTAGAATATATGATTGGAGATGATTTCTGCTATACAATACGCTTATTGTCACATAGGTGTCTTTAGATTTATGCTATTGGTTTTATGATGAAATACAGTAATTTGGTATTGACTAGAGTAAATCATCAGAAAGTCTGCAAGTGATGCAGTCTAGTTTTCTTCTGTATTCTCTATATCTATCAGTGATGGATCCTTCTATATGTAACTTATTGTGCAGTGAAGAGTGGGGGTGAGGGTGGGGGGAAGCTGCAGGTTGTATAATTATGCAAAACCCAAGAAAAAGTTTTTTTTTAAAAAAGGATTCCCAAAGATGGGAATTCCTCAAGGTTTTGCTTGTGATTAACGTTGCCCCCGTTTGATGAATCTCCACAAAACCTTTCATATCTATCTCTCTTTCTACATTGGCAGATGATTGAATGTTTTATGGTCCTTCGTGAAGGGGGTGTTCAGAAAAGAACAGTGGTCCCAATACAGGTTTTTACACCAGTGCATTTCCCACAGACTATTGTATTAGACATAGCGCAAAAAGGCTGAATGAATTTTGATAAAATGTGGCAGTAATATGGGTTATGGTGTGTAGATGATCCTTGTTGGTATTAGAAGTGAATAGTCTCAGTAGTTGTTAAGTTATAAGACAAATTAACTGTAGTGATAATTTTGATCAAAAGAGAGCATAATAGTGCCACGTTGGAAAAAAAATGAAAAACATCAAAGGAAAAAATAATGTGAGGAAAATATCTGAGTTACATAAACATAGGGATTAATACATTCTTAAATTGAACAAGTATGTTTAAGAGAAAATGAGCAAGTAAGTACAAGTAGTTAAGATGCTAGGATATTTCAAGATAACAACCCCACAATAAACATGCAATATAAAAAGTATATAACCAGTCGCATGTGTAATATGAAAAAAGTGACTGCCCACATAAGTGATTTGTATCTCTCTCTGTCTCTGTCTGTGTGTCTCTCTATCTCTCTCTCTCTCTCTCTCATATATATATATATATATATATATATATATATATATATATATATATATATTTACTGAAAAACCACAGGTTTCAGGGACGTTATAGTTAGTTGGACATTTTACTCATACAAAACCAGAGAAATTCGGCCGTTAAAGTTAGTTCAGCTGACTATAACTCGCGCCCCCGCAATGCACTGCTGATGACGTCAGTGGGTGTATCAAAGGTTATATTAGGGTATGAGGAGGTGCATCAGATTATCACGGGGATGACGTCATCAGTGATGTCATCAGTGATGTCATTTGAGATGTCATCAGTGATGTCATCAGTGATGTCACTGACCATGTCATAAATAATGTAATATGTGACGTCATCAGCAGTGCATTGCGGGCGTGAGTTATAGTTAGCTAAACTAACTATAACGGCCGAATTTCTCTGGTTTTGTATGAGTGAAATGTCCAACTAACTATAACGTCCCTGAAACCTGTGGTTTTTCAGTGAATTTCTAAGGTTTTTAAATGCTAATTTCTAACTATAACGTCCCTGAAACCTATGGTTTTTCAGTGAATTTCAAAGGTTTTTTAAATGTTAATTTCTAACTATAATGTCCCTGAAACCTATGGTTTTTCAGTGAATTTCAAAGGTTTTTATATGATAATTTCTAACTATAACGTCCCTGAAACCTATGGTTTTTTCAGTGAATTTCTAAGGTTTTTAAATGCTAATTTCTAACTATGCCTACAGAGGTAGGACATGTGAAGAAAGAGCAAGAAAGGCGCAGAAAGAAGCAAGAGAAAATCAGAAAGCGGCAACAGAAGTCCAGAAAGACGAAGAAAAGTTCAGAAAGAAGTAAGAGATATGCAGAAAGAACCAACAGAGGTGCAGAAAGAGGCCTTGTTTCAAAGTCATCCTGTGCCCCCAGCTTTTACTGACTGGTACTGGTGGTAACTGACTCTGACTAACCAGACCCGGAGCCAGTGCTATGCTGAAAGACACTTAGAATACAGTGAAAACACCTACATACACTAGGGTACACTATGGGTTGGGGTATCCCTGTGATTGGCATGACCTCCCCTGTAAGCCCCTAGTACATAATAGGGCAGGGGGATTAAAAGTACCTCGAACTCAGAGGTGCAGAAAGTTGCAAGAGAGGTGCAGGAAGAAGTAAGGGCAGTGCAGAAAGAACCAAAAGAGGCACAAAAAGAGGCAAGAGGGGTGCAGAAAAAGGTAGTAGGGATGCACAAAGAGGCAAGAGTGTTACAGAAAGAGGCAGGAGGGGTGCTGAAAGAAAGAAGAGAAGTCCAGAAAGAGGCAAGTGAGGTGCAGCAAAAAGCAAGAGCAGTGCAGAAAGAACCAACAGAGGTGCTGAAACAGGCGTGAAGGGTGCAGAAAGAGCAAGAGAATTGAAGAAAGAGGCAACAGAGGTACAGAAAGAGGCAAAAGAGGTACATAAACAGGCAAGAAAGGTGCAGAAACAGGGAACAGGGGTGCAGAAAGAGGCAAGAGAGGTACAGAAAGAGAAAAGAGGGGTGCAGAAAGAGGCAAGAGATCTGCAGAAAAAAGCAACAGAGGTGCTGAAAGAGGCAAGTGACGTGCAGAAAGAGGCAAGAGATCTGCAGAAAAAAGCAACAGAGGTGCTGAAAGAGGCAAGTGAGGTACAGAAACAAGCAAGAGAGGTGCAGAAAGAGGTAATAGAAGTGCTGAAAGAAGCATCACAGGTGCAGAAAGAGGCAAAAGGGGTGCAGAAAGAAGGAAGAGAAGTGCAGAAATAAGCTACAGAGGTGCTGAATGAGGCACGAAGGGTGCAGAAAGAGGCAAGAGAAGTGCAGAAAGAACCAAGAGAAGTGCAGAAAGAAGCAACAGAGGTGCAGAATGAGGCACAAGGGGTTCAGAAGGAAGGAACAGAAGTGCAGAAAGAGCAACAGAGGTATAGAAAGAGGCAAGAGTGGTGCAGAAAGAGGGAAGAGAGGTATAGAAAGAGGCAAGAGAGTTGGACAAATAGGGAAGAGGGGTGCCGAAAGAGGGAACAGGGGTGCAGAAAGAAGCAACAGAGGTGCCGAAAGAGGCAAGAGAGGTACAGAAAGAGGCAGGAGAGGTGCAGAAAGAGGCAAGAGATCTGCAAAAAAAGCAACAGAGGTGCTGAAAGAGGCAAGTGAGGTGCAGAAAGAAGCAAGAGAGGTGCAGAAAGAGGCAACAGAGGTGTAGAAAAAAGCAAGAGAAGTGCAGAAAGAGGCAAGAGCAGTGCAGAAAGAACCAACAGAGGTGCTGAAAGAGGCAACAGCGAGCAGAAGGAGGCACGAGAGGTGCAGAAAGAAGGAAGAGGAGTGCAGAAAGAAGCAACAGGTACTTAAAGAGTCATGAGGGGTGCAGAAAGAAGGAAGAGAAGTGCAGAAAGAAGCAACAGAGGTGCTGAAAGAGGCACGAAAGGAACAGAAAGAGGCAAGAGAAGTGCAGAAAGAAGCAACAGGAACAAAAAGAGGCAAGAGTGGTGCAGAAAGATGGAAGAGGGGTGCAGAAAGAGGCAGGAGGGGTGCAGATAGAAGCAACAGAGGTGCCGAAAGAGGCAAGAGCGGTGCATAAAGAAGCAAGTGAAGTGCAGAAAGAGGCAACAGAGGTGCAAAAAGATGCAAAAGAGGTACAGAAAGAAGGAAGAGAAGTGCAGAAAGAAGCAACAGAGGTGCTGAAAGAGGCACGAAGGGTGCAGAAAGAGGCAAGAGAAGTGCAGAAAGAAGCAACAGAGGTACAGAAAGAGGCAAGAGTGGTGCAGAAAGAGGGAAGAGAGGTGTAGAAAGAGGCAAGAGAGTTGCACAAATGGGTAAGAGGGGTGCAGAAAGAGACAGGAGGGGTGCAGAAAGAAGCAACAGAGGTGCCGAAAAAGGCAAGAGAGGTGCAGAAAGAAGCAAGTGAAGTGCAGAAAGAGGCAACCGAGGTGCAGAAAGATGCAAGAGAGGTGCAGAAACAAGCAAGAAAAGTGCAGAAAGAGCTAAGAGAATTTCTGAAAGATGCAACAGAGGTTTAGAAAGAAGCAACAGAAGTGCAGAAAGAGGCAAGTGAGGTGCAGAAAGAAGCAAGAGTAGTGCAGAAAGAACCAACAGAGGTGCAAAAGGAGGTAAGAGGGGTGCAGAAAAAGGTAGGAGGGGTGCACAAACAGGCAAGAGAGGTACAGAAAGAGGCCGGAGGGGTACAGAAAGCAGGAAGAGAAGTGCAGAGAGAGGCAAGAGAATTGCTGAAAGAAGCAACAGAGGTGTAGAAAAAAGCAAGAGAAGTGCAGAAAGAGGCAAGTGAGGTGCTGAAAAAGCAAGATCAATGCAGAAAGAACCAACAGAGGTACTTAAAGAGGCACGAAGGGTGCAGAAAGAGCAAGAGAAGTGCAGAAAGAGGTAACAGAGGTACAGAAAGAGGCAAGAGATGTGTAGAGACAGGCAGGAAAGGTACAGAAACAGGGCACATGGGTGCAGAAAGAGGCAAGCGAGGTGCCGAAAGAGAAAAGAGGGGTGCATAAAGGGGCAAGAGATCTGCAGAAAAAAGCAACAGAGGTGCTGAAAGAGGCAATAAAAGTGCAGAAAGAAGCAACAGAAGTGCAAAAAGAGGCAATAAAAGTGCAGAAAGAAGCAACAGAGGTGCTGAAAGACACAAGTGAGGTGCAGAAAGAGGCAATCGATCTGCAGTAAAAAGCAAGAGAGGTGCAGAAAGAGGCAAGTGAGATGCAGAAAGAAGCAAGAGAGGTGCAGAAAGAGGCAATAAAAGTGCAGAAAGAAGCAACAGAGGTGCAGAAAGAACCAAGAGGGGTGCAGAAAGAGGAGAGAGAAGTACAGAAAGATGCAAAAGAGATGCTCAAAGAGGCAAGAGGGGTGTAGAAACAGGGAACAGGGGTGCAGAAAGAGGCAAGAGAGGTGCAGAAAGAGAAAAGAGGGGTGCAGAAAGAGGCAAGAGATCTGCAGAAAAAAGCAACAGAGGTGCTGAAAGACGCAAGTGAGGTGCAGAAAGGGGCAAGAGATACGCAGAAAAAAGGAACAGAGGTGCTGAAAGAGGCAAGTGAGGTGCAGAAAGAAGCAACAGAGGTGCTGAATGAGGCACGAAGGGTGCAGAAAGAGGCAAGAGAAGTGCAGAAAGAACCAAGAGAAGTGCAGAAAGAAGCAACAGAGGTGCAGAAGGAGGCACGAGGGGTGCAGAAAGAAGGAAGAGAAGTACAGAAAGAAGCAACAGAGGTGCTGAAAGAGGCACGAAGGGTGCAGAAAGAGGCAGGAGAAGTGCAGAAAGAAGCAACAGAGGTACAGAAAGAGGCAAGAGTGGTGCAGAAAGAGGGAAGAGAGGTGTAGAAAGAGGCAAGAGAGTTGGACAAATAGGGAAGAGTGGTGCAGAAAGAGGCAGGAGGGGTGCAGATAGAAGCAACAGAGGTGCCGAAAGAGGCAAGAGAGGTGCAGAAAAAGGCAAACGATCTGCAGAAAAAAGCAACAGATGTGCTGAAAGTCGCAAGTGAGGTGCAGAAAGGGGCAAGAGATACACAGAAAAAAGCAACAGAGGTGCTGAAAGAGGCAAGGGGGGTGCAGAAAGAAGCAACATAGGTGCTGAATGAGGCACGAAGGGTGCAGAAAGAGGCAAGAGAAGTGCAGAAAGAACCAAGAGAAGTGCAGAAAGAAGCAACAGAGGTGCAGAAGGAGGCACGAGGGGTGCAGAAAGAAGGAAGAGAAGTACAGAAAGAAGCAACAGAGGTGCTGAAAGAGGCACGAAGGGTGCAGAAAGAGGCAAGAGAAGTGCAGAAAGAAGCAACAGAGGTACAGAAAGAGGCAAGAGTGGTGCAGAAAGAGGGAAGAGAGGTGTAGAAAGAGGCAAGAGAGTTGGACAAATAGGGACGAGTGGTGCAGAAAGAGGCAGGAAGGGTGCAGATATAAGCAACAGAGGTGCTGAAAGAGGCAAGAGAGGTGCAGAAAAAGGCAAATGATCTGCAGAAAAAAGCAACAGAGGTGCTGAAAGAGGCAAGTGGGGTGCAGAAAGAAGCAAGAGAGGTGCAGAAAGAGGCAACAGAGGTGCAGAAAGATGCAAGAGAGGTGCAGAAAGAAGGAACAGAAGTGCAGAAAGAAGCAACAGAGATGCTGAAAGAGGCACGAATGGTGCAGAAAGAGGCAAGAGAAGTGCAGAAAGAAGCAACTTAGAGGTACAGAAAGAGGCAAGAGTGGTGCAGAAAGAGGGAAGATAGGTGTAGAAAGAGGCAAGAGAGTTGCACAAATAGGGAAAAGGGGTTCAGAAAGAGGCAGGAGGGGTGAAGAAAGAATTAACAGAGGTGCCAAAAGAGGCAAGAGAGGTGCAGAAAGAAGCAAGTAAAGTGCAGAAAGAGGCAACAGAGGTGCAGAAAGATGCAAGAGAAGTACAGAAAGAGGCAAGTGAGGTGCATAAAGAAGCAAGAGCAGTTCAGAAAGAACCAACAGAGGTGCAAAAAGAGGCAATAGGGGTGCAGTAAGAGGTGGAGAGGTGTACAAAGAGGAAAGATAGGTACAAAAAGAGGCAGGAGGGGTGCAAAAAGAAGGAGGAGAAGTGCAGAAAGAGGCAAGAGAATTGCTGAAAGAAGCAACAGAGGTGTAGAAATAAGCAAGAGAAGTGCAGAAAGAGACAAGTGAGGTACAGAAAGAAGCAAGAGTACTGCAGAAAAAACCGTTAGAGGTGCAGAAAGAGGCAAGAGGGGTACAGAAAGAGGCAAGAGAAGTGTAGAAAGAAGCAAAAGAGGTACAGAAAGAGGCAAGAGATCTGCAGAAAAAGGCAAGAGAGGTGCAGAAAGAGAAAAGAGGGGTGCAGAAAGAGAAAAGTGGGGTGCAGAAAGAGGCAAGAGGGGTGCAGAAAGAGGCAAGAGGGGTGCAGAAAGAAGCAAGCTAGGTGCAGAAAGAGGCAACAGAGGTGCAGATAAATGCAAGAGAGGTGCAGAAAGACGCAAGAGAGGTGCAGAAAGACACAAGAGAGGTGCAGAAAGATGCAAGAGAGGTGCAGAAACAAGCAAGAGAAGTGCAGAAAGAGGCAAGAGAATTGCTGAAAGAAGCAACAGTGGTGCAGAACGAGGCAAGAGAGGTGCAGAACGAGGCAAGAGAGGTACAGAAAGAGGCAGGAAAAGTGCAGAAAGAGGGAACAGGGGTGCAGAAAGAGGCAAGAGGCAAGAGGGATACATAAATTTGCAAATGAGGTGCAGAAAGAAGCAAGAGCAGTGCAGAAAGAACCATCAGAGGTGCAGAAAGAGTCAAGAGGGGTGCAGAAAGAGGTAGGAGAGGTCTCAAAGAGGCAAGAGGGGTACAGAAAGAGGCAAGAGGGATGCAGAAAGAAGGAAGAGAAGTGCAGAAAGAAGTAACAGAGGTGCTGGAAGAGACAAGAAGGGTGCAGAAAGAGCAAAGAAGGGTGCAGAAAGAGGCAAGAGGGGTACAGAAAAAGAAAGAAATGTGCAGAAAGAAGCAACAGAAATGCAGAAAGAGGCAAGAGAGGCGCAGAAGGAAGCAAGAGTGGCTTGCACACCATTGGTACCAATTTAACAATCACATTTAGCAATAAGTTCTACGTTTGCAAAGGGCCTTCCACCACGCTGTAACACTTGTCGCTGCATTTCTGATAATGTTTGAGCTAGAAACAAGGCTTTTTTTGTTCAAAATTGCAGATTAGGGAGCAGATAATGGATTATGTGGCTAATGCGGAAAATGTATAATTATGCAAAAATCTGTGCAGCCAGTCACATAATTCCAGTGGCCCTGCTTATACCTCTGACTAGGTCCACAAGTGCTCCTCAGTGATTCCTTCTTTTTTTGTCTTACTCAGTTCATAGTTGAGCTTTTATGGAAACGAGGAAGACTAAACCTGAGGTTACCACTCCACAACAAAGACTAGCATACCACATAATTACTCTCCATAACATATAATCCCACTCTACATTATTCCTATACACTAAATACCACATACTTTCTATCCAGATAATTTCACTGCACAACTTACCACATAATTCCACTACACACAACGTATATCCACTTCACTCCCAAAAACATTAGTAAAAACGTTTACATTTACAACGCCAATAGCTCTAACTCTCGCAAATGCGAAACCTATTGCATTGCAAACACTTCTTTAACTAGTAGATGCGTTTGCAGAGTGGTGGAGAAAAGGTGCTGGTCCTCCGACCAGCGCTCAGGAACTCCGCTGCATAGGACTTATAGGAGGTACCAGGAGGGCTTCTTGGCCCCCAAAGTCCCTCAGGAGTAAAGTGGACTTCATCCCCCATCCCGTAGTCTGCCAGGAGGCACATTTGCAGAGTGGTGGAGAAGGGGGGCATGGCCTCCAAAGACGTCTTAGCAATCCTACTGTGTGGGACTTACTGGAGGTAACAAGAGGGGTACTTGGCCCCCAAGGACATCCTTGGGGGCCAACTACCCCTTCTATTACCTCCAGTAAGTACCACACAGCAGGATTGCTAAGTTCTCATAACAGGCCACGCCCCCTTTGCCCACCACTCTGCAAACGTGCTCATGGCGCGCTCTTGGATGGGAATTGAAGTCCCCTTTGCTGCTGGGGGTCCTTTAGGGGCCAACTAGCCTACCTCTTACCTCCAGTAAGCCCCACACAGTGGGAGTGCTGAGAGGTGGACACAGGCCACGCCCCCTTTCTCCACCACTCTGCAAACGCACCCCCTGGTGCGTTATAAGTTGGGGGATTAAGTCCCCTTGAATCCTGAGGGTGCCTGGGGGCCAACTAGCCCACCAGGTACCTCCAGTAAGCACCACAGAGCTGCGTTACAGAGAGGTGGTCCGAGACCACGCCCCTTTTTACACCCCTTTTAATCCCCCAACTTAAAACACATCATGGCGCGTTTGCACACTTGTCACATCAGGCCCCACCCCCTCCCTTCACCACTGTGCAAACGTGCCCCGTGGCCCCCCCACCCTTATTAAACTTAAGCCCCGGGGAGGTGGCGGTCCCCGGGGCTTGGGGGGCCGCGAGGCCCCCCTCTATAATCAATAAAGCCCTGGGGAGCAAATTAGGAAATCCTCTCATGCAAATCTATGAACACGTACCGTGTGTCGGGCAGGTGGTGTGTTTCAGTCTATAAGTTTGTGTCCTTGTCACCAGGCTATACAGGCATATTTTGTTATGTGATGGGCCATATTTAAGTCACCACGTCCTGAGTTTGTGACATTATTCGGAGCGTTTGATATGAATCACTAAAGCACATCAGCGGCTGCTCCTTGGTGAAAACAGCTATTGCCTCGATTTTCGGGTAAAATGTCCAGTTCTCCCTGATAAGTGGGAGCTGGGTTGGGATGTTTATGGTGTAGCTTGGGCCAGTCATGCAAGTGATCGAACAATAATGTAAACATATTTTTAACTCAGGGCTTCAAATAAAAGATGTACTATTACCCAATTTAAAAGTACTAAATTCACTGTTTTGTGGAAGGGAACCATGAATGGTCGAGTTTGCCTTTCCGAGATTCGAACACGTGACCTTCAGATCACGGTGAAGGTTAACTTACTGACCCCATCTTGTTGGCTGTATTATAAAGGCTGCTCATCATATGGCAATTCATAACAAGCAGGGCATGTTTAACTTTATGGATAGATCCAGAAGCCGTGCCAAAAACAGCCGAGTGCTAGTGTGCCCCGTCAACACTTATGCATCACCCCCAAAACCTAACTATGATCATTTAGCACAACCGGATGGGTCACTGTTAACAGAGCGGACCATAGACTAACAGTATTGAAGAGTCTTTGTTCATTGCACTACCTGCCACCACCGCCAACATTTAAGGGGATTACAAAACAAAACCGACCAGAAGGCCAGTGTTGACAAAAGGTGGTGATCAGGTAGAGATACTGACAACTCGATGTCCTAATCCTTTGTTTGCCCAGTTTGCCACCCATGGACCATGAGTTCAGCTCCGGGGTTTGTGGGTCACCACTGTGATTCCATCTATGGACAATAAATCCAGAAAGCCACTGAAAGTGCGCTGGTGGTGACTGAGTGAGTAAATAAATCTTCTGAGAGGGCGGACGAGCACTCCCAGAGGTGCAGCATGTGACAAGTAGGAGACCACTCCAAAGAGCATGTATGGGTGGCAAGGCTGGTGAACAGGCCCCACTCACCCCCAGCACCACTGACGACATAGCACAGGGCTCTCCTTGCTGCAAAACCTGGCCTACACAGACAGAATTTCAGGGCTCTCACCACACCTAGCCTTTTAAGTGTCTCTGGCTTGGAGGTAGTAAGTCATCCAAACCAGGGTATGAAGGAGGTACATCTTCTGATGCATATGGAGGTTTGAGAACGAGCAAGGAAGAATTCCCAAAGCGCCGCCTTATGCTTGTGTACCTGGGTACAGGATTAGTAAAGTGCTTAACTAAAAGAGCACCATATGCTCTGCACCCTCTAATTCAGATGCTGAGTGGGATTCGGATTTCCTTCCTTCCTTTTCTTGGTCAGATGTTGGCATCAGAAAATCCAGTTGTCCAGGTCCACAACTGAATGGTGTGGCTCCCATGGGTTCGTGCAGGCAACTAGTGACCATGGAAAGAAGGCCATTTAAATCCCATTGGTGTGCAGAGCATTAGAGAGGTACTCTGGGTTCGTCACTGGACAATCCAACAGAGTAGGAGTCCACAGAGGATCATATACCTTCTTCGAGAATCAGCCTGGCTTCTGTAGCAGCTGGGCAACAAAGGTATGAGGGACCGACCATGCTCAAGCCCTTCTGAGGAGAAGGCGCTGTGCAACAAAGCGCAGAACACTGGTTCCTCTCTGTCAGCTGGAGACCACTCTGCAACTTCCAGCCGTGTTGTGCTAGTGCCTGCTGCAGTTTCAAACTGTTATCTGGCCACCACAGTAATGCCACGACTAGAGGATTTACAATGGACCAGCGCTATTGTGGCATGGTACAGTCTGGAGTGAAACAACCATTGGTAACTGCAAGGCATTGTTAGCGCTGCACACTTGATATATTGACCGTGGCTTCCCAGTTAGCGGAAATGTAGCGGTCACTGTTACTTGACAAATGTATAAATAGCCTTGTCGCACCCCACCATGTCTGAGAAGTTGCCGGCTGGATCGTGCATGCATGCATGGATCAAAGTGTGCATGGATGCAGTGTGCCCTATGTGGGAAGAGTTCGGACACATGTATAAGGTTCTCGGATCAAAAGCTATTACTCTTTTAAATGCTCCACCCCAGCCCCTCAAGTCTCCCCTCTGACATTGAAATTCTATCGCATTTTAGTGAGCTAGAGAACCAAGGGAGTTCACTTATCCTACAAGACCCAATGTTGCTTTACTCAACTAGCAACTTCCAGGTACCGAGTTTAATCGTTTCTGTGCTTGTCCGGGGACCGGTGTTGCTGAGATCGCCAGCATGCGCCTCTACTCCTAGTTTATAAAATACATCCTTTGGAAAAACATTTTTCGGGTTGTTTCATTACATTTAGAGAGCAGGATGTAGTGTTCTTAAAAAATAAAAAGCCAATTGACCGCTTTGGCTGTCTCTTGTAACCCCCCCAGCCCCACTTCTCTCTGCAAAAAGCCATTGATATGATAAATATTCGGGAAACCAAAGTACACTCCAGCCCCTCAACTGACCTTCCCAGGCCGGTATGAACAGCACCCTCACGGCTGCCAGAATTTGGGCGGGTTAGCCTTTCATTTTGACAAAAGCAGGCATTCCTTAGATAAAGCCGCGCTCTGCGCCCACAGGCCAATAAACCCTTTCTCACGGCACAGGCTTTTCGACTCGAGGGACTTAGTCGTGGCCTCAGGAGGCTTCCCCTTTTACTCAGTCACAAAATACACCCCACGTTGTCTCATTGACCCCACTCAGTTGTCCTTTGACCTTTCCAATTGTTAGCGCCTAACGTCAGGAGCCACAGAATCTGGCCCCGACCACAGCGCCTAATGCGGCTTCCTTCCTTGCTTTGGTGAAACCAAATGCAACAGTTCCTTGCAGCCCCCCCTCCTCCCTCGCCACCCCCACTCCCCCCACTTACACTTCTGCTCCAGATGTTACAATTGAAACGTTGCTGACTGGGGGAATGCAGGGAGATCTCGCATCTGTGGAGCAACAGCTAAAACACAGAGGAACAGAGCCAGAGGCTGTGACAATGACCCAGCGCTGTCCCCCGGTACCCCGGCGTTGCACCCAGGATACAACCGGCCATAAACCAACAATATATCTGTGGCCACGTGACAGTGCCGAGCCCCTTGACACTGGCACACAATGAGGGAAGTGGAACTCCAAGACAGAATACACAGAAAACAAGCATTTGCAATGCAACAGGTCTCGCATTTACGCGAGTTTGAGCTATCGGCATTGTAAATGACAATGCCTTTTATTTGTGTTTTGGTTTTTGAAGCATAAATAAAACTCATTGTCATTTACAATGCCAATAGCTCAAACTCACGTAAATGCGAGACCTATTGCATTGCAAATGCTTGTTATATACTTTTTAATATGGGATTATTTGGTATGCTAAAGTTGAAGGTGTGAGCAGATCATATAGCCAGCACAAAATATGATGAGACTGCGATGAATGGGGATTGAATTGACATGTACGTAAGTCTGGTAAGTATTGCACGTAAAAAAGAAACATGCCTTTCAGATAAATGAAAACTTTGATACCGATTTATCGACACCACCGAGATGTTAAGCTACAAAAAGCAAGTGTTTTCCAAAATGCCCCAAAATGTAGTTGTCATTTAAAAAACGTACAGACGTATAGCACTATGATTTTTTTGTGAACTGAACACACGGCGAGATGTTTGAGTGAGAGTCAAAACATGCAATTCAGACACAAGAGAGGCATGGGTCGGTCGTCTTTATCGTTATCAAAAGGAAAACGTCCTGTTTATTCACAGTCTTGTGAAGGCCTGGTGCGTTCTCAAACAATAAGATATTTCTTACAGGCAGGTTCTTATGCCACGGAGGTGTGACAAGCTGATACAGTACATATAAAGGGGGTTTTAAAACAAAAAAGCAACTGGGATTGGGGGTGACACCCCTGTGCAGACACCTCGTTGTGGTCTGCAGCGAGGACAGGTGACAGGGCTTTTAAGCACTGTGAAAAGGATCAGACGGGAACATAAAAGGACAAAAGCCAGGATCCACCTGGTGAGTGATGATGTGCTGCTGTTCTGCCTTCTGATTGGAGGGTTCCGTCTCAGCCTTGAAGGTCTGGGACGGGCTGGGCTCAGATCTCGTTTAGTTCTCATCAGAGCAGTTTTATTTAACACAAAACCGACCCGAGGGAGCGCTTTACATGAGCACCAGTTACATAACACAGGGACGCATTCATATTGTGAACAAGGGAAGGTGAAGCGATTTGCCTGGAATCACAGGGTGCTGAGCCGATGCCGGGACTCGAGTCTGATTGCCTAATTCCAAAGTCAGCATCTCTGTAATGACCCATCCTCTCCCAGCCAATAACATCGAGGGCTTCTAGGCACTGAGTCTGAGCACAGGCAGCGCTCACCACAGCAAGAGAAAACAAACCCGAGGGATCGCTTTACACGAGAACCAGTTACATAACACAGGGACGCATTCATATTGTGAACAAGGGAAGGTGAAGCGATTTGCCTGGAATCACAGGGTGCTGAGCCGACGCCGGGACTCGAGTCTGATTGCTTAGTTCCAAAGTCAGCATCTCTGTAAGGACTCATCCTCTCCCAGCCAAAACCATCGAGGGCTTCTAGGCACTGAGTCTGAGCACAGGCAGCGCTCAAAACAGCAAGAGAAAACAAACCAGAGGGAGTGCTTTATACACGCACCAGTTACATAGCACAGGGACGCATTCATATTGTGACCAAGGGAAGGTGAAGCGATTTCCCTGGAATAACACGGTGCGGAGCCGACGCCGGGACTCGAGTCTGATTGCCTAGTTCCAAAGTCAGCATCTCTATAATGACCCATCCTCTCCCAGCCAATAAAATCGAGGGCTTCTAGGCACTGAGTCTGAGCACATGCAGCGCTCACCACAGCAAGAGAAAACAAACCAGAGGGAGCGCTTTACACAAGCACCAGTTACATAACACAGGGACGCATTCATATTGTGAACAAGGGAAGGTGAAGCGATTTGCCTGGAATCACAGGGTGCTGAGCCGGCGCCGGGACTCCAGTCTGATTGCCTAGTTCCAAAGTCAGCAGCTCTGTAATGACCCATCCCCTCCCAGCCAATAACATCAAGGGCTTCTAGGCACTGAGTACGAGCACAGGCAGCGCTCACCACAGCAAGAGAAAACAAACCCGAGGGAGCGCTTTACAGGAGCACCAGTTACATAACACAGGGACGCATTCATATTGTGAACAAGGGAAGATGAAGCGATTTGCCTGGAATCACAGGGTGCTGAGCTGGCGCCGGGACTGCAGTCAGATTGCCTAGTTCCAAAGTCAGCAGCTCTGTAATGACCCATCCTCTTCCAGCCAATAACATCGAGGGCTTCTAGGCACTGAGTCTGAGCACAGGCAGCGCTCACCACAGCAAGAGAAAAAAAACCCAAGGGAGCGCATTTCATGAGCACCAGTTACATAACACTGGGACGCATTCATATTGTGAACAAGGGAAGGTGAAGCGATTTGCCTGGAATCACAGGGTGCTGAGCCGGCGCCGGGACTCCAGTCTGATTGCCTAGTTCCAAAGTCAGCAGCTCTGTAATGACCCATCCTGTCCCAGACAATAACATCGAGGGCTTCTAGGCACTGAGTCTGAGCACAGGCAGCGCTCACCACAGCAAGAGAAAACAAACCCGAGGGAGCGCTTTACATGAGCACCAGTTACATAACACAGGGACGCATTCATATTGTGAACAAGGGAAGGAGAAGCGATTTGCCTGGGATCACAGGGTGCTGAGCTGGCGCAGGGACTCCAGTCTGATTGCCTAGTTCCAAAGTCAGCAGCTCTGTAATGACCCATCCTCTCCCAGCCAAAAACATCGAGGGCTTCTAGGCACTGATTCTGAGCACAGGCAGAGCTCACCAAAGCAAGAGAAAACAAACCCGAGGGAGTACTTTACACAAGCACCAGTTACATAACACAGGGACGCATTCATATTGTGAACAAGGAAAGGTGAAGCGATTTGCCTGGAATCACAGGGTGCTGAGCCGACGCCGGGACTCGAGTCTGATTGCCTAATTCCAAAGTCAGCATCTCTGTAATGACCCATCCTCTCCCAGCCAATAACATCGAGGGCTTCTAGGCACTGAGTCTGAGCACAGGCAGTGCTCACCACAGCAAGAGAAAACAAATCCGAGGGATCGCTTTACACGAGAACCAGTTACATAACACAGGGACGCATTCATATTGTGAACAAGGGAAGGTGAAGCGATTTGCCTGGAATCACAGGGTGCTGAGCCGACGCCGGGACTCGAGTCTGATTGCTTAGTTCCAAAGTCAGCATCTCTGTAATGACTCATCCTCTCCCAGCCAATACCATCGAGGGCTTCTAGGCACTGAGTCTGAGCACAGGCAGCGCTCACCACAGCAAGAGAAAACAAACCCGAGGGAGTGCTTTAAACGAGCACCAGTTACATAACACAGGGACGCATTCATATTGTGACCAAGGGAAGGTGAAGCGATTTCCCTGGAATAACACGGTGCTGAGCCGACGCCGGGACTCGAGTCTGATTGCCTAGTTCCAAAGTCAGCATCTCTATAATGACCCATCCTCTCCCAGCCAATAAAATCGAGGGCTTCTAGGCACTGAGTCTGAGCACATGCAGCGCTCACCACAGCAAGAGAAAACAAACCAGAGGGAGCGCTTTACACGAGCACCAGTTACATAACACAGGGACGCATTCATATTGTGAACAAGGGAAGGTGAAGCGATTTGCCTGGAATCACAGAGTGCTGAGCCGGTGCCGGGACTCCAGTCTGATTGCCTAGTTCCAAAGTCAGCAGCTCTGTAATGACCCATCCCCTCCCAGTCAATAACATCAAGGGCTTCTAGGCACTGAGTCTGAGCACAGGCAGCACTCACCACAGCAAGAGAAAGCAAACCAGAGGGAGCGCTTTACAGGAGCACCAGTTACATAACACAGGGACTCATTCATATTGTGAACAAGGGAAGATGAAGCGATTTGCCTGGAATCACAGGGTGCTGAGCTGGCGCCGGGACTGCAGTCAGATTGCCTAGTTCCAAAGTCAGCAGCTCTGTAATGACCCATCCTCTCCCAGACAATAAAATCGAGGGCTTCTAGGCACTGAGTCTGAGCACATGCAGCGCTCACCACAGCAAGAGAAAACAAACCAGAGGGAGCGCTTTACACGAGCACCAGTTACATAACACAGGGACGCATTCATATTGTGAACAAGGGAAGGTGAAGAGATTTGCCTGGAATCACAGGGTGCTGAGCCGGCGCCGGGACTCCAGTCTGATTGCCTAGTTCCAAAGTCGATACAAAAGGGGATGATGGACGGAACGCTTGAACCAATCAAACACTCACCCCCAGTCAACTGATCTGGGTTTAATCCATCATCATTCATTAGCTCACTCCACCACCCCAGTTCAGACATGGCCATATGCAAATCAGTCTGACCCTGTGCCTCATGGGAACAGTCCAGCCCGAACTGCCAAGCCATGTCTTCCCTGGACCGGAAACAAGCATCCTAGGACCGGTTTCTGGCATTCCAGCCGTCATCAGCCAGGCTTGCTTGAATCCAGTGGCAAAGTGAGCAAGGGACCCACGTCTGGGCATACCCCCGCCAACTTAGTGCGAACAAAGCGATATAAAAGGGGATGATGGATGGAACGCTTGAGCCAATCAAACACTCACCCCCAGTCAACTGATCTGGGTTTAATCCATCATCATTCTTTAGCTCACTCCACCACCCCAGTTCAGACATGGCCATATGCAAATCAGTCTGACCCTGTGCCTCATGGGAACAGTCCAGCCCGAACTGCCAAGCCATGTCTTCCCTGGACCGGAAACAAGCATCCTAGGACCGGTTTCTGGCATTCCAGCCGTCATCAGCCAGGCTTGCTTGAATCCAGTGGCAAAGTGAGGAAGGGACCCACGTCTGGGCATACCCCCGCCAACTTAGGGGGAACAAAGCGATACAAAAGGGGATGATGGACGGAACGCTTGAGCCAATCAAACACTCACCCCCAGTCAACTGATCTGGGTTTAATCCATCATCATTCTTTAGCTCACTCCACCACCCCAGTTCAGACATGGGCATATGCAAATCAGTCTGACCCTGTGCCTCATGGGAACAGTCCAGCCCGAACTGCCAAGCCATGTCTTCCCTGGACCGGAAACAAGCATCCTAGGACCGGTTTCTGGCATTCCAGCCGTCATCAGCCAGGCTTGCTTGAATCCAGTGGCAAAGTGAGCAAGGGACCCACGTCTGGGCATACCCCGCCAACTTAGGGCGAACAAAGCGATACAAAAGGGGATGATGGACGGAACGCTTGAGCCAATCAAACACTCACCCCCAGTCAACTGATCTGGGTTTAATCCATCATCATTCTTTAGCTCACTCCACCACCCCAGTTCAGACATGGCCATATGCAAATCAGTCTGACCCTGTGCCTCATGGGAACAGTCCAGCCCGAACTGCCAAGCCATGTCTTCCCTGGACGGGAAACAAGCATCCTAGGACCGGTTTCTGGCATTCCAGCCGTCATCAGCCAGGCTTGCTTGAATCCAGTGGCAAAGTGAGCAAGGGACCCACGTCTGGGCATACCCCCGCCAACTTAGGGCGAACAAAGCGATACAAAAGGGGATGATGGACGGAACGCTTGAGCCAATCAAACACTCACCCCCAGTCAACTGATCTGGGTTTAATCCATCATCATTCTTTAGCTCACTCCACCACCCCAGTTCAGACATGGCCATATGCAAATCAGTCTGACCCTGTGCCTCATGGGAACAGTCCAGCCCAAACTGCCAAGCCATGTCTTCCCTGGACCGGAAACAAGCATCCTAGGACCGGTTTCTGGCATTCCAGCCGTCATCAGCCAGGCTTGCTTGAATCCAGTGGCAAAGTGAGCAAGGGACCCACGTCTGGGCATACCCCCGCCAACTTAGGGCGAACAAAGCGATACAAAAGGGGATGATGGACGGAACGCTTGAGCCAATCAAACACTCACCCCCAGTCAACTGATCTGGGTTTAATCCATCATCATTCTTTAGCTCACTCCACCACCCCAGTTCAGACATGGCCATATGCAAATCAGTCTGACCCTGTGCCTCATGGGAACAGTCCAGCCCGAACTGCCAAGCCATGTCTTCCCTGGACCGGAAACAAGCATCCTAGGACCGGTTTCTGGCATTCCAGCCGTCATCAGCCAGGCTTGCTTGAATCCAGTGGCAAAGTGAGCAAGGGACCCATGTCTGGGCATACCCCCGCCAACTTAGGGCGAACAAAGCGATACAAAAGGGGATGATGGACGGAACGCTTGAGCCAATCAAACACTCACCCCCAGTCAACTGATCTGGGTTTAATCCATCATCATTCTTTAGCTCACTCCACCACCCCAGTTCAGACATGGCCATATGCAAATCAGTCTGACCCTGTGCCTCATGGGAACAGTCCAGCCCGAACTGCCAAGCCATGTCTTCCCTGGACCGGAAACAAGCATCCTAGGACCGGTTTCTGGCATTCCAGCCGTCATCAGCCAGGCTTGCTTGAATCCAGTGGCAAAGTGAGCAAGGGACCCACGTCTGGGCATACCCCCGCCAACTTAGGGTGAACAAAGCGATACAAAAGGGGATGATGGACAGAACGCTTGAGCCAATCAAACACTCACCCCCAGTCAACTGATCTGGGTTTAATCCATCATCATTCTTTAGCTCACTCCACCACCCCAGTTCAGACATGGCCATATGCAAATCAGTCTGACCCTGTGCCTCATGGGAACAGTCCAGCCCGAACTGCCAAGCCATGTCTTCCCTGGACCGGAAACAAGCATCCTAGGACCGGTTTCTGGCATTCCATCCGTCATCAGCCAGGCTTGCTTGAATCCAGTGGCAAAGTGAGCAAGGGACCCACGTCTGGGCATACCCCCGCCAACTTAGGGCGAACAAAGCGATACAAAAGGGGATGATGGACGGAACGCTTGAGCCAATCAAACACTCACCCCCAGTCAACTGATCTGGGTTTAATCCATCATCATTCTTTAGCTCACTCCACCACCCCAGTTCAGACATGGCCATATGCAAATCAGTCTGACCCTGTGCCTCATGGGAACAGTCCAGCCCGAACTGCCAAGCCATGTCTTCCCTGGACCGGAAACAAGCATCCTAGGACCGGTTTCTGGCATTCCAGGCGTCATCAGCCAGGCTTGCTTGAATCCAGAGGCAAAGTGAGCAAGGGACCCACGTCTGGGCATACCCCCGCCAACTTAGGGCAAACAAAGCGATACAAAAGGGGATGATGGACGGAACGCTTGAGCCAATCAAACACTCACCCCCAGTCAACTGATCTGGGTTTAATCCATCATCATTCTTTAGCTCACTCCACCACCCCAGTTCAGACATGGCCATATGCAAATCAGAATGACCCTGCCCGAACTGCCAAGCCATGTCTTCCCTGGACCGGAAACAAGCATCCTAGGACCGGTTTCTGGCATTCCAGCCGTCATCAGCCAGGCTTGCTTGAATCCAGTGGCAAAGTGAGCAAGGGACCCACGTCTGGGCATACCCCCGCCAACTTAGGGCGAACAAAGCGATACAAAAGGGGATGATGGACGGAACGCTTGAGCCAATCAAACACTCACCCCCAGTCAACTGATCTGGGTTTAATCCATCATCATTCTTTAGCTCACTCCACCACCCCAGTTCAGACATGGCCATATGCAAATCAGTCTGACCCTGTGCCTCATGGGAACAGTCCAGCCCGAACTGCCAAGCCATGTCTTCCCTGGACCGGAAACAAGCATCCTAGGACCGGTTTCTGGCATTCCAGCCGTCATCAGCCAGGCTTGCTTGAATCCAGTGGCAAAGTGAGCAAGGGACCCACGTCTGGGCATACCCCCGCCAACTTAGGGCGAACAAAGCGATACAAAAGGGGATGATGGACCGGAACGCTTGAGCCAATCAAACACTCACCCCCAGTCAACTGATCTGGGTTTAATCCATCATCATTCTTTAGCTCACTCCACCACCCCAGTTCAGACATGGCCATATGCAAATCAGTCTGACCCTGTGCCTCATGGGAACAGTCCAGCCCGAACTGCCAAGCCATGTCTTCCCTGGACCGGAAACAAGCATCCTAGGACCGGTTTCTGGCATTCCAGCCGTCATCAGCCAGGCTTGCTTGAATCCAGTGGCAAAGTGAGCAAGGGACCCACGTCTGGGCATACCCCCGCCAACTTAGGGCGAACAAAGCGATACAAAAGGGGATGATGGACGGAACGCTTGAGCCAATCAAACACTCACCCCCAGTCAACTGATCTGGGTTTAATCCATCATCATTCTTTAGCTCACTCCACCACCCCAGTTCAGACATGGCCATATGCAAATCAGTCTGACCCTGTGCCTCATGGGAACAGTCCAGCCCGAACTGCCAAGCCATGTCTTCCCTGGACCGGAAACAAGCATCCTAGGACCAGTTTCTGGCATTCCAGCCGTCATCAGCCAGGCTTGCTTGAATCCAGTGGCAAAGTGAGCAAGGGACCCACGTCTGGGCATACCCCCGCCAACTTAGGGCGAACAAAGCGATACAAAAGGGGATGATGGATGGAACGCTTGAGCCAATCAAACACTCACCCCCAGTCAACTGATCTGGGTTTAATCCATCATCATTCTTTAGCTCACTCCACCACCCCAGTTCAGACATGGCCATATGCAAATCAGTCTGACCCTGTGCCTCATGGGAACAGTCCAGCCCGAACTGCCAAGCCATGTCTTCCCTGGACCGGAAACAAGCATCCTAGGACCGGTTTCTGATTGCCTAGTTCCAAAGTCAGCAGCTCTGTAATGACCCATCCTCTCCCAGCCAAAAACATCGAAGGCTTCTAGGCACTGATTCTGAGCACAGACAGCGCTCACCAAAGCAAGAGAAAACAAACCCGAGGGAGTACTTTACACAAGCACCAGTTACATAACACAGGGACGCATTCATATTGTGAACAAGGAAAGGTGAAGCGAATTGCCTGGAATCACAGGGTGCTGAGCCGACGCCGGGACTCGAGTCTGATAGCCTAGTTCCAAAGTCAGCATCTCTGTAATGACCCATCCTCTCCCAGCCAATAACATCGAGGGCTTCTAGGCACTGAGTCTGAGCACAGGCAGCGCTAACCACAGCAAGAGAAAACAAACCCGAGGGATCGCTTTACACGAGAACCAGTTACATAACACAGGGACGCATTCATATTGTGAACAAGGGAAGGTGAAGCGATTTGCCTGGAATCACAGGGTGCTGAGCCGACGCCGGGACTCGAGTCTGATTGCTTAGTTCCAAAGTCAGCATCTCTGTAATGACTAATCCTCTCCCAGCCAATACCATCGAGGGCTTCTAGGCACTGAGTCTGAGCACAGGCAGCGCTCACCACAGCAAGAGAAAACAAACCCGAGGGAGTGCTTTACACGAGCACCAGTTACATAACACAGGGACGCATTCATATTGTGAACAAGGGAAGGTGAAGCGATTTGCCTGGAATCACAGGGTGCTGAGCCTGTGCCGGGACTCCAGTCTGATTGCCTAGTTCCAAAGTCAGCAGCTCTGTAATGACCCATCCCCTCCCAGCCAATAACATCAAGGGCTTCTAGGCACTGAGTCTGAGCACAGGCAGCACTCACCACAGCAAGAGAAAGCAAACCCGAGGGAGCGCTTTACAGGAGCACCAGTTACATAACACAGGGACGCATTCATATTGTGAACAAGGGAAGATGAAGCGATTTGCCTGGAATCACAGGGTGCTGAGCTGCCGCCGGGACTGCAGTCAGATTGCCTAGTTCCAAAGTCAGCAGCTCTGTAATGACTCATCCTCTCCCAGACAATAACATCGAGAGCTTCTAGGCACTGAGTCTGAGCACAGGCAGCACTCACCACAGCAAGAGAAAACAAACCCAAGGGAGCGCTTTAGACGAGCACCAGTTACATAACACAGGGACGCATTCATATTGTGAACAAGGGAAGGAGAAGCGATTTGCCTGGGATCACAGGGTGCTGAGCTGGCGCCGGGACTCCAGTCTGATTGCCTAGTTCCAAAGTCAGCAGCTCTGTAATGACCCATCCTCTCCCAGCCAATAACATCGAGGGCTTCTAGGCACTGATTCTGAGCACAGGCAGCGCTCACCACAGCAAGAGAAAACAAACCTGAGGGAGTGCTTTACATGAGCACCAGTTACATAACACAGGGACGCATTCATATTGTGAACAAGGAAAGGTGAAGCGAATTGCCTGGAATCACAGGGTGCTGAGCCGACGCCGGGACTCGAGTCTGATAGCCTAGTTCCAAAGTCAGCAGCTCTGTAATGACCCATCCTCTCCCAGCCAATAACATCGAGGGCTTCTATGCACTTAGTCTGAGCACATGCAGCGCTCACCACAGCAAGAGAAAACAAACCCGAGGGAGCGCTTTACACGAGCACCAGTTACATAACACAGGGACGCATTCATATTGTGAACAAGGGAAGGTGAAGTGGTTTGCCTGGAATCACAGGGTGCTGAGCCAGCGCCGGGACTCCAGTCTGATTGCCTAGTTCCAAAGTCAGCAGCTCTGTAATGACCCATCCTCTCCCAGCCAATAACATCGAGGGCTTCTAGGCACTGAGTCTGAGCACAGGCAGCGCTCACCACAGCAAGAGAAAACAAACCCGAGGGAGCGCTTTACACAAGCACCAATTACATAACACTGGGACGCATTCATATTGTGAACAAGGGAAGGTGTTGCGATTTGCCTGGAATCACAGGGTGCTGAGCCGGCGCCGGGACTCCAGTCTGATTGCCTAGTTCCAAAGTCAGCAGCTCTGTAATGACCCATCCTCTCCCAGCCAATAACATCGAGGGCTTTTAGGCACTGAGTCTGAGCACAGGCAGTGCTCACCACAGCAAGAGAAAACAAACCAGAGGGAGCGCTTTACAGGAGCACCAGTTACATAACACAGGGACGCATTCATATTGTGAACAAGGGAAGGTGAAGCGATTTGCCTGGAATCACAGGGTGCTGAGCTCGCGCCGGGACTCCAGACTGATTGCCTAGTTCCAAAGTCAGCAGCTCTGTAATGACCCATCCTCTCCCAGCCAATAACATTGAGGGCTTCTAGGCACTGAGTCTGAGCACAGGCAGCGCTCACCACAGCAAGAGAAACAAACCCGAGGGAGCGCTTTACACGAGCACCAGTTACATAACACAGGGACGCATTCATATTGTGAACAAGGGAAGGTGAAGCGATTTGCCTGGAATCACAGGGTGCTGAGCCGGCGCCGGGACTCCAGTCTGATTGCCTAGTTCCAAAGTCAGCAGCTCTGTAATGACCCATCCTCTCCCAGCCAATAACATCGAGGGCTTCTAGGCACTGAGTCTGAGCACATGCAGCACTCACCACAGCAAGAGAAAACAAACCCGAGGGAGCGCTTTACACGAGCACCAGTTACATAACACAGGGACGCATTCATATTGTGAACAAGGGAAGGTGAAGCGACTTGCCTGGAATCACAGGGTGCTGAGCCGGCGCCGGGACTCCAGTCTGATTGCCTAGTTCCAAAGTCAGCAGCTCTGTAATGACCCATCCTCTCCCAGCCAATAACATTGAGGGCTTCTAGGCACTGAGTCTGAGCACAGGCAGCGCTCACCACAGCAAGAGAAAACAAACCCGAGGGAGCGCTTTACACGAGCACCAGTTCATAACACAGGGACGCATTCATTACCTCCTCATCAGCCCTCCCTGTCCCAGTCCTAACTAAATTAGCATAGCTCCTCCCACCAGAAAATCCCAAGCAACTAAAAACCCATCCCTCCCCTCCAGGCCACACCCACACCCTGAGGCATATAATCAAGTGACTCGCCTATCCACACCTTGTTTGTTTTTTCTGCGTAGATTATTTCCGGAGCATGTCTTTGTCGTGGGGGGTGCTGGCTGTGCCTCCTTTCAGGTGAGTGTGGAACGGTCTGCTTGGCGACCGTTTGATTACCCTACGTGCCTTTTGTGTTCAGGTAAGTTTGAGTCCCTGCTTTAGCGGGACCGTGGGGTTGAGGAGTCCGGACTGCCTGGTGTGGGGTGGTGGCTCCCTGCTGTGGCTTCCCCTCTTCCGGGTTCATTCCCTGCTCTAGCGGGAACACCGGGGGAGGGAGGGGAGGTGTGTTGGTCGTGGCTGGCTTTTCTGTGCGCGCCGGGGGCATGGCGTATTGGCTCCTCCTCGGATGTCTGTTATGGGGGGTTGGTGCTCGTCTCGTTTTGAGCCCGTGTTCCCCCTTTTTTGGCTCTTGTCTCTACTTGATTCATTGGAATCTGCGGCAGGAGCGATGCTGGTGCAGTAATGTGCGTCAGTTTCAAACATTCCGCAGTAATGGTGTTTGAAATGGTGTTCTCTAATAGCCAGGCGAGACTCAAGACGTAGAGTTAATTTAATTTGAGGCGGTTTGCGCCTCGTGGACACCCGCGGTTCTGTGAAGGCGTATGAGACCGCTCATTGTGAGGCTGCCTGTTGTTGGTGCCACTGGAGGTTTCCGTTTCCCCGTAAACGGTGAGGCTCTGACTCTCTTAGGTGGGAATTTTGGAGAATAGATGGGCTCTGCTTCTGCAATCTGATACCCTTGCTTACAGCCTCATTTGTACTCACAGCGTATTGCAATGTTCAAATATAACAAAATGCAATTACATTTTTGACTGCTGTACGCTGGTTTGTGTCCTTTGGTCGTGCTTTCCCCGTGTGGTTGTGGGTTAGCAACTGGTGTTCCCTGGTTGGGGATTCCCTTTCAATATTGGCCGAGGTTCTCAGTTGTGAGTAGGGGTGCTTACCTGGGTGTGCACTGGTTCCTGTGGCAGTGGGTCCGGGTGGCGGTCCCTGGTTGGCCCTAAGGTCTTGCATCGCTTGGTCTGGGGTGTTTCTTGGGCGCTGGTTCTGTTCTCCTGTTCACATCATAGAACGGGTTCGGACGTGTGTGGGCTCCACTGGGTGGTGGAGGGGATGGTCGCTGGGTCTTCCGCTGCCCCTTCCCTGGTGGATGTGCTGAATGCCTCTGCTGACATATATCCGGACATGGTTTTGGATGAAGTGGTGAAGGGTCGGTTTGTCCAAAGGAGGCTGACCTTCACGGTGTTCTACTACGTGTTTGGGACAGTTTCGGTTCCCTGGTCCCTTGGTGGGTGGAAAATCAGTAGACTTTTTTGCCTATTTCCAGTTGATGGGGCCTGAATGCCTCCCTATTCATTGCTCTGTGAGACATGTGCTAGTGGGGGTGGGGAATGTTGTTGCCAGACTTGCCTTTCCCCGGTTTCTGGTAGAGTGGTATCCTTTCCAGGGGTTCACTGAGGTATTCCCAGCTATGGTGATGTTCCCGGGGTAAAATTCCTGCTGGCTGGTATGGCATCTCAGAGCCTGGTGGTGTCTGTGGAGGCGGTCCTTCTTCTCCTGGGCTCAAACATGTTGAAGGGTCCTTGAAGCAATCCTTTGCTGCCTCTGGTCTTGCAGTTTGGTCTGCGGCTTACACCAGCTATCTGGTTCAGTCGCTTCTGAATGTCTGTCAGGGTTTTCTGAGCAGCTCTTGCAGGAAGTGGATCCCTCTGTGTCTTTGTCCGTGTTGGAACTGCAGTTGCGTTTCCGGGCAGATTTGTCCTTCGATTCCCTTGGTGCGGCAGCGGCTGGGGCCTCAGTGGCTGCTCTGGGGCAGTTGTGGCTTATGCCTTGGTAGGCGATGCTGCTCGGAAGGCTGCCATGGTGTAGCTTCCCTTCACGGGCTCTAAACTTTTTGGGGCACCATTAGAGGCCTTAATTGGAAAATCGGCAGAGGACGGATGTTGTTGGCTCCGGTCCGCTCTTCTCACAAGGGGAAGTTTGCGGATTTTCGGTGGCCTTTTGGGCAGGCGTTTCATTCTACGTTGATGGCCCAGCCCTTTCGTGCTATGGTATGTGGCCGGGGTGTCCCTTCCTTCCACAAGTCCCGGGGTAAAACGGGGTGCTTCCTCTTCTTCTGGTCCCTCCTTGTGGTGTCTATGTGAGGAGTTCTTTGGGGGTGCAAGTTGGGGATCGCCTCACGTCATTTTTCCTGTTTGGGAGGAGTTCGTTCGTGGTCAGTGGGTCCTGTAGGTGGTCCGGCTGGCCTACTGGATCGTGTTTGGTGTTCCTCCGGTGGATGTATTCTGTGCTACCCCTGTTCCCTGCTCTCTGACGACGTCTCGGGCTCTGTTGGACAGTGTTCGGGACTTAGTTTCCAAGAGGGGCTGTAATGAGAGTGCCTGTGAATCAGCTGGGTCGGGGGGTGTGCTCTCTCCTGTTTCTGATCTTGAAGCCATATGGGGACTAGCGTCCTGTCCTGGTTCTGAAGGCTGTGACCTTGTGTCTCCCTCATCGGTCCCTCATTATGGTGTCGCTTCAGTTGTTTCTTCCCTTCATGTTGGTGGGAGGTTTCCTGGCTTCTCTGGTTCTCCGGGTCGCCTGCTTTCATGTGCCAGTACATGCGACTTCACAGAGGTTCCTACGTTTCGGTGAGGGAGTGGTTCATTACCGGTTCTAGGTATTGCCTTTTGGACTGTCTGCATCTCCTAGGGTGTTTGCTGCAGTGTTGGCGCCCTTGGTGGGTTTTTGCATGCTCCGGGGATCCTGGGTTGCCTTGCGGACTGGCTCTGTTGCGCGAACTGTGGTGGTTGTTGGGGGCTCAGTCTTCCACTACTCACCGGCGGCTGCATGTTTGGGGGCTGTTGTCTGCTACTGTGGTGATTGTTCTTTGGGCCCGTTTGCTCTTGTTCCCCCTGGTGACTCATATCCTGGGTCTTTGGGATCCGGCGTCTCTGGATTGCGAGCTGTTGATTCCGGGGGGGAGGGGGGTGACCATTGGCCTGGGGTTGTCCTGGTGGCTGTTGGTTCATGGCCTCTTTCAGGGCTCACCCTTTATGTCCCGGGAGCGGTTGGTCCTGATGGCCGTTACCAGCGAACCGGGTTGGGGGCGGTGTTGGCTCTGGTGTCGGTGCGGGGTCTGTGCTGGAGGCAGGAATGTCTTCGAATTGTTGACTCAATTTCTGCCTTGGTTCCTCCAGGGGATCGTGATGGTGCGGTCGGACTGCACGGTGGTGGTGTGTTGTTTCAACTACTGTTGGAGTGCGTAGATGGCTTTCCTCGCCTTGTTGGCTCAGCTGTTCTGCCGGTGGGCGGTCTCATGCTTGTTGTCCCTGAGGGCTTTACATCTGCCGGGGGTTTTTTGATCTCGTTGGCAGCTCGCCTGAGCGGGGTGTTTCCCTCCCTGTCTGAGTTGTGCCGGACGCTGGTGGTGTTTGGTGGCCTGATGGCCTGGTTTGGAGTCCCGGACGTGATCCTGTTTGCGTCTACGGGGTTTGCCTTTGAATTGTGTTGGTTCTCTGGTTCGGTCAGACGCTGTCTGGCGGGTGGTTGCCCTGTCCTTCCGGTGGGGGGGCCTGCTATATGATTTTCCCCTGATTGCTCTGATTCCGCGGGTCCTGCTGCAGGTCGGACTGGGTCGGGCCTCGTTTGTCCTGGTGGCTCCGGATTGGTCCTGGAGGCCTTGGTTCCCTCTGTGGTTGAGGTTGGCGGTGGGGCCTTGCTGGCAGTTGCCGGCAGGCCCTTGTCCCCTGTCATTTCCCCCTCTGTCTTGGTTGGTGTCTGGTCCGCCTGCGGCTGGCGGGGTGGCTGTTGTGGGGCTGCACCTCGTGGCTTTGGGGTGTTCTCCTTCTGTGGCTGAGTTTGTTCGGCAGTCCGGGCACCCTTCTGCTCTCAAGTCCTAGGCCGGATGTTGGATTTAGTTTCTGGACCCTTGGTGTCCCGGTTGTTGTGGGGTTGTTTCCTCCTGTGACCGGTCTTTCGTTCCTTTGCTCCTTGTTGGGTTCTCCTTTGGTTTGGGGTTTTGCAGGGGGCTCCTTTTGGGCCTCTACATGAGGTGTCTTTGCGGTTTTGACGTTCAAGGTGCTTTACTTGTCGCTATTGCCTCGGCTCGAAGGTTTGGGGGAGTTGGGCTCCTTGCTTTGCTCTGAGCCCTTTTTGCGTTTTTTTCCTGTTCGGGTTGTTCTGCGGCCTGATCCTTCCTTTGTTCCCAAGATTTCTTCCTTGTTTCTCTGCTTGGGGGATCTGGTTTTACCTTTTTTTCTGTCCAGATCCTCTTTCTGGGGTTCTGGTGTGGCTGCCCAGTTTGGCCATTGGGCAGGCTCTGGAGTTGTGCTTCCTTCGTGCTGTGCCTTTTTGTGGGGTGGTTTCCTTTTTTGTGACCTTTGGGCTGGCTGGCCGAGGTCTACTGCCTTCTGGGGCTACTCTCTGTCGGTGGCTGCATTGGCTATGGGGCCTGCGTGTGCGGCTTGTGGTGTGTTGGCTCCTGGGTCGGTTCATGGGTGATCGACTCGGGGGGGTGGCTGCGTCTTGGGCTTGCTTCCGGGGGGCTTCCATGGCCGAGTTCTGCGGGGTTGCTGCTTGGTGTTCGGTGGGACTGTGTCTCCTGGGTTTGGGGACGCGGTGTTGCGTTCTGCTCAGGTTGTATGACTTTCAGCTTGTGCTACTAAAGTCTGTTTTTGCTACTGAGTGAAGCCGATTCTTGCTTTGGTACCTGCTCATTTAGTTAGGACTGGGACGGGGAGGGCTGACGAGGAGGTAATGACAGGTTACTTACCGGTAATATTCATTACTCTGAGTCGTAGCCCTCCCCGTCCCAGTCCAGGTTCCCATCCCTCCCTCCCTGTTCGGCTTCTTGTGCTTGGTGGTACAGGATGTGGATAGGCAGGTCACTTGATTATATGCCTCAGGGTGTGGGGGTGGCCTGGAGGGAAGGGAGGGGTTTTTAGTTGCTTGGGAGTTTCTGGTGGGAGGACCTATGCTCATTTAGTTAGGACTGGGACGGGGAGGGCTACGACTCGGAGTAATGAATATTACCGGTAAGTAACCGGTCATATTGTGAACAAGGGAAGGTGAAGTGATTTGCCTGGAATCACAGGGTGCTGAGCTGACGCCGGGACTCCAGTCTGATTGCCTAGTTCCAAAGTCAGCAGCTCTGTAATGACCCATCCTCTCCCAGCCAATAACATCGAGGGCTTCTAGGCACTGAGTCTGAGCCTGAGCACAGGCAGCGCTCACCACAGCAAGAGAAAACAAACCCGAGGGAGCACTTTACACGAGCACCAGTTACATAACACAGGGATGCATTCATATTGTGAACAAGGGAAGGTGAAGCGATTTGCCTGGAATCACAGGGTGCTGAGCCGGCGCCGGGACTCCAGTCTGATTGCCTAGTTCCAAAGTCAGCAGCTCTGTAATGACCCATCCTCTCCCAGCCAATAACATTGAGGGCTTCTAGGCACTGAGTCTGAGCACAGGCAACGCTCACCACAGCAAGAGAAAACAAACCTGAGGGAGCACTTTACACGAGCACCAGTTACATAACACAGGAATGCATTCATACTGTGAACAAGGGAAGGTGAAGCGATTTCCCTGGAATCACAGGGTGCTGAGCTGGGGCCGAGACTCCAGTCTGATTGCCTAGTTCCAAAGTCAGCAGCTCTGTAATGACCCATCCTCTCCCAGCCAATAACATTGAGGGCTTCTAGGCACTGAGTCTGAGCACAACTTGTAAGAACAAGGGACCCCCCTATCAGTAAGTAAGGTCTGGGAGTAAAGGGGGAACAAGCAATAAGTGTTCAATACAAAAGACTCCCCTATGACCTGTATTTCTTCTATATGGATTTAATCCTAGTTAGGTATGGAACCAAACATAGAGCTACTAACACAAATGATTTTACTTTAAAAAAAAGAATTTTCTTAGTAGTTTCTTAGTTTTCCATATAAAAAGCAATTTGATCAAAATTCAAACCAAAAAGATTTTTTTAATACATCGATTATCAATAATAACACATTTTTTTATAAATTAATTTTTCACTTTATATAAACATATAAACATAACATAATCCCCAAATAACACACTCAAAATATATCTCATACATGCACTCAACCCATTCGTTCACAATCGTACAAAACATATGTACTCATCTAGAAAATAAAGAAAACAATCAGATGTCAAAAAAAAATTTCACAAAAGAAGGTAACTAGACATGATACAGGTCTGGACACACGAGGTCGACGCGAGTTTCGGTGGCTTTAGTACAATTTGTAGACCACCTTCATCAGGACCTTGTCCAAATAGAGCACAAAAATCACACAGGCATCCAAGCCGAAGGGGACCTAACAAACAAATAAATACAACTTAGGTTTCTGCTGTCTTTTTATAAAACCATTTAGGTTCCATACCCTAGAAAATTATTTAATATATAATACTCAGTACCTAAACAAAGCAACCATATGGTGGAATTATAAGATATCATACAAGAGCCCTCTCCCATAAAGGTGTACATGCAGTGACAACCTATTGTGATCCCGTTTGTGCAATCATTTTGAAACACCCCATACTTACTTTGAGTTGTTCCAAAAGTAAAAAATAAACATGCGGAATACAAGTATTCCTACTTGTGAAGAGGTCGCCTTGTCAAATATCTTGACATAGTGATATGGTTTATCTCCGTACACCCAGTGTTTCTACTTAGTGTGTCACATCCAACCTATCGTTATACAAGTAAAGAAATGACTCACGTGCGTTTTCACAATGCGAGTCTAAATGACGAAATATCCCACTTGTTTATGATCAACTCTGGGGTTGGGCCCTTCTTTTAATCAGTCTCCGCCAACAGTACCATTTGTTCTGTACGTGGAATAAATACAGTGGTAAGGTACTGGTAATTTTATAGGTAATATTAATCTAAGATACATATTGTTGTATCAGAGGAGTCTTACCCTATGTCTGTGCAGATTCACAATGACATCTTATTACTGGTCCTATACATCAAGGACCGTCAATTTGAATAGTCTAATTGAACTGGGATCTAAGTAAAAAACACACCCATTGCTGTTAATTAAGACATAACATGTGATAGTCTCTGATCAATAAGTTTACTATCATATACCTTCAACTGTCTAGGTTTAAAGTATATGTAGAATTTTTTCCCTTTTGTTTTTATAGATGAGGGTACATAACTTCATTCATATGTGGCACCGTTGACCCACATTTGGGTCGGCTTTCTGCAAATCCTTTTTCAATACATTTACTGTGAAGAAAATGGCATATATCAAAACGGGCATCCCTGAAAAAATATATACTAGTATCAGTTGTAATACACCAGGAATTTCTCAAAAAAACAATTTTTTATCTATGAATCGGTGACCGAACCGAGGGATTTTATACTGGGCAACAAACAGCAACATTTTATTGTACTACATCTGCTAGTACTATGTTAATGCCTCTATTTTAGGGTTATGACAATAATCTTCTCGCTACAACAGACGGACATCTCTAAGAAGATTTATTTTGACATCCTGTTTTAAGTATTTTCGTTACTAATGTATTCCCTATACCTAAGTCACATACTCTCCTATCACTTTTTGCTCGCTCCTTCTTTCTCAATAAAGTTAAAACATAAGCTCCAACATCGTTTTAACTTGCTTACCTCGTTTCCTCCGTCTGTGTGTATCGGCGTGTCAAAGTCCAGCCAGTAGCCCGCGAATTAGAAGTCAGTTTCGCGGTCTTTTAACACAACAAGGAGGAAGACGTACGTACACGTGATGACGTGCATGTACGTATCACGTGGTCTATACCACAATTCCAGTAAATGAAGGACTATCGTAGTCTACACTGCACTGAGTCTGAGCACAGGCAGCGCTCACCACAGCAAGAGAAAACAAACTCGAGGGAGCGCATCATTTCAGAAAAGAGGACCTTCCAATGTTCCATTAATCAGTCTGAGAAGCCCCGAAAACACTGTTTTCAGCCCAGAAATGCTGCGGGTCCGAAGGTGGAAATCCTGGCCCATGAGTCAACGGCAGAGGGTTGCCGCCTGGAAGACCCGGAGCCCCAGACAGCATCCGAGGCTTCCAACACACCGCTCCCAAGCACAGCCAAGCCATGGTGGTGGGCTGCGCCTGGAAGTCACTGCATCCTGGAGAGGACCCAAGACTGCCCTAGACACAGGGACCACCCCCTCTCCAGTTCACCCCCCTTCCTGGGCCCTGCGCCAACACCCTGCCACATAAACATGGCCAAGGTCAGCTCTGGGCAGTGATTTATATCCGTACTCTGCAAGCCAGCTCAGCCCTCACCCCTTCCCCCTCCGGATCCACCCTGGGCAGGCTACGTTGGCACAGTTCAGCCCCCATCCCTCCCCAAGGGATCTTCCGCTTCCTTGCACATGACTTCCAGCTCCTTCGAGAAGTGTCTCCGCTTCCCCCGTCCCCGCCAGAGAGAAAGAGAGAGTTCGTCATCTGACAAACAGTGGCGCTTTGAACTACAATGTGCCCTCCGGCCCCCCGACCGGCGCTTAACCTCACCGCAGAGTTCTACAACATTAAAAGCTCTTCTATAGGCCCCACCACACGCTGTGGGCAGGCTTTACTCTGAAAACACAAGGCTTCCGATGCAGACACAATTTCTCTCTCCGTCTGAGGCATAAGAGGGCTGCCAACACTTCCTGGTTTGAAGTGTTGGCAGCCAATTAGAGCCAAGCTCGAGGTGGGGGTTAGGCTCCGCCCACATATATAAAGATTTTTTTCCTTTAATATCTCAAAAACTACTGAACGGATTTACACCATTTAAAAAAAGAGCTCTTTCTGAACCAAGGACTACCTGTTTGCCAAATTTGGTGTAATTCCGTTCAGCAGTTCAGGCTGTAGCCATGTCTAAAGTTTACTATGGGAAATTGATTTTCTGACCTCTATTTTTTGAATTTCTCAAAAACTACTGAACGGATTTACACCATTTAACAAAAAGGACTCTTTCTGAACCAAGGGCTACCTTCTTGCAAACTTTGGTGTAATTCCGTTCAGCAGTTCGGGCTGTAGCCTTGTCTAAAGTTTCCTATGGAAAATAACATGGAGAAAACACGTTTTGGGACCCCCCTTTTTTCTCGGCCCCCGCTTGGCGAATCACCCCGAAACTTTCAAGACAGGAGCTGACCAGAGCGCCCCACTAGTTTTTGAAAATTTCGCAATGATTCGTCAAACGACGCCAAAGTTATTGGGAAAACAAAAAATGCTTTTCCTATGGAAAATAGGTCCTAACTATAACTACCTACTGGCGACCGCCAGTAGGTAATATATATACACATATATATAATGAATCTTTACAAAATTTTCAAAACTAATTGTGATCAAGGTGAGCTTCTGTCTTGAAAGTTTGGGGGTGATTTGTGAAGGGGGGCTGAGAAAAAATGGGGGTCCCAAAACGTGTTTCCTCCATGTAAATTTCCATAGGAAACTTTAGACACGGCTACAGCCCGAACTGCTGAACGAAATTACATCAAATTTGGCACACAGCTAGCTCTTGGTCCAGAAAGCACGCTTTTTTTAAATGGTGTAAATGCGTTCAGTAGTTTTTGAGATATTTAAAGATTTAGAGATATCGATATTTGAAAATTGTGAGATCTGATTGGCTGAGCGCTCCCGAGCACAAGCTTGCCTCTGATTGGCTGCCAACACTTCAAACCAGGAAGTCTTGGCAGCCATTTTGTGACTCGGTTGAAACGAGTAGGGGAAAAGGAAGAAAAAAAAGTTGAAGAGTGTAGGGTAGGAACACTGTGACCTTTCTAGGGTGCTGAGGGGGTGTCAGAGGGAGTTGGAACGTAAAGAAACATTTTTATATGCTTTCGGCGGGATTTGCCTAGGGACTGGAAATGACGGCGGAAAAACGAAGCGCGGTGTCGAGTGCTTCGTTTAATTAAGCCACCGGGTGGGTAGTTCGCAGGAGCAATGTTTAGTTATGATGCGGGTTTACTTCTGTCACGGGTACCGCCACTTCCTTGGAGCAAATATAATGATATGGGGGGAGGGGGCACGCCTCTTCCCTGCCCCTCCACTCCGAGGAGCAGCACGTGTTTGGAGGCACATGTAAAATTTAAGTGTGGAGGGGTGAAGCTTCCCCAAACTGTCCCGGAGGGCACTACTTCTTTGGGCATTTATGAATTAAAATGCGGGGTCTGTTGCGGACTTTAAATTGGATGGAGGAGCATCGTCCAATTTCCCTTGAGGAGCTTTCCGTGGCCCTGGGTATCACCATCTCCGAGGGCCGGTTTCAACAATGACCCGTGGTGCGTAACACCATGGACATTGTGGTTTGCTATGGCAAGGCGGGATCTATGCCGAGTTCCCGCTCTGTGATAGCAAACTTTTGCTTCGCTTGATGGAAGCGAGAGGAGGAAATGTGGTCTCGGTTTTATGAAGCGAAGCAGATTTGCTTTTGGGCAAAGGGAGCTTGCATGGAGCAGCTGGCTTTGTTGAAAAGGAATGCCGGCTGCCGCAGGAGGCGGGGACGTAGCAGGGAGTATGGGGAATTGGGGCTCTTTGCCCGTTTCCGAAGCATTTTGGCGAGGCTCTGGGGGTTGCGGTTCCCTGGGCCTAAAATGGTCCGGGTGAGGTGGTGTAACGAAACTTGAGGGGGCCTTCCTGCAAGGTACATGGAGGGGCTCTCTCCTGATTAAATCAGGAGCTCTCTGGCTGGAGCACTGTGCTGAGGGAGCTCTCTGGCCGGAGCACTGTGCTGAGGGGGCGCCCTGGAGCCTGGGGGCCCCCCGCAGTATGGGGGCCTGTGTTACTGAGTTATAGGGTGGCTCTAAAAAGAACCCTTGTGTTAATTGTGAGTTTGTTGGAGCTACATGTAAGTGCGGATGCACAGCTTCAGGTTGTTGAGAAAAACTCTGTTTCCCAGGTCTGTGAAGTGTACTCCATCACTCCTGTAGATGCCATCCATATCAAAACGTATGTTGTTGTTGTAGATGGACCCCATTCTATGATCTCTAGGATATGCAGACACAGCTTTATTTACATTCTTCCTAGCCTTCTCAATCTGAGGACAGAATTGATTTGACCATTTCCACTTCTGTCTTTGGCATATATTGGAGTATACAAAGACAGTTTGAGGTAAAAGCAACATTAATTGTCCAAAGGTATCCTTCATGAGCATTTCCAGACCTACCCCAGTTAATGTGCCTAGGTCATTGCCACCACAGTGCACAATCATGAGGTCAGGGGGTTGGAGATGCAAAGAGGTTTTAACCAAAGGCAACAATTGGTGCCACTTTAATCCTCTCTGGGCAAACCATTTAATGTCCACATTTTGTAAACCTAGGTCTTTTTTAATACGTCTGTGTTCAGCATACCTTTTGCACCAGAAAACATAGCTGTGTCCTACGATCCATACTAGCATTTTGAAGGTATGGCTGGAAGGAATCAAAAGATGTCTGTAGCTCTTGTAGCCCATTGGTAGAATGAGAGATATGTTAAAAGGTGGAGAAGAAGCTTTTTTTTAAGAAAACGACAGCTGATTGGGTGGTGAAGAACATTGTGTAGTGCAAACTAGGGTGTATGTTGGTTTGGTGAGAAAGTATGTTTCTGATTGGTTAATAAAAAATGTTTGAAACGTATACTATATAGGATACGATCAGACGTGCGGAGCGCAACCACACCTGCTACTTGCATTTGGAAGGTACTGTTCTGAACTTAAAAAAATGGTGAACTTGTGAGCTGCATGTGCTGTTGAATGTTCCAGAAACTGTTAGGAAGAAGTATGGTGAACTTATGACCTGCGCGTGGCGTTGAATGATCCAGAAACTGTTAGGATGAAGTATGGTGAACTTATGACCTGCATGTGGTATTGAATGTTGCAGAAACTGTTGGGATGAAAGTTGGTGAACTTGTGACCTGCAGTCTTCCGTTGAATGTTGCAGAAACGGTTGGTATGGAAATTAGCGAAAAGGTGATTGGTGGAGCAGTAGAAATAACTGTGGTATTCAAATATGAAATGCAAAATTAATTACAACTGGTAAGCAATTAAAGTTGATTTTTCAAAATAAGTAGTATGTCTAGAAGAAGTGTGTTCTTTAAAATTTGCAGTAGTATTATTAGAAATAGGCTTCTAAATTGTTGTAAGGGTTTGGGGCTGTATGGCGATGCGGCAGTGTGGAGGAGTGTCCAATCCACAAAATAAGAGAACCAGTTGGGGGCGTTTTAGAAGAAAGTTAGAGAGTGTTAATATGAGTAACCAATAGGAATGTGTTTTGCAATTTGAAATAATTAAGGAAGGATTGTGATTTGTTACATACATGTATTTATGTGCGAAAAGAGAGGGAAATGTTGCCATTTTGGTTCTATTCTTGACGAGAGTCTAGAATTACAATTATTGTCTGAGAAAGAAAATATTGCATGCGTTTGTGAAATTCGAAATCTGCATGCCAACTACAGAGGTGAGTTACAAATTAATAAGGTGTGTTATATATTGTGTAGTAGTGGTTCAGTGTTTGAGACGATATTTGTAAGTTTGAAAAAAAATTGGGGGTAAATAACATAGTATTACTGAAGTGTGCTGTTTCACATTTTAAAAGAATGTGCATAGAGTGTGAGTAGTTGCTGAACAAGTACCCATATATATTTAGGAGTTTTACAGGAAGAAGTATAGTTTGTCATGTTTAAAGGAGTATATGGGTTTGAAAGTGAGGTACAGGGTTAATTTGCATTCGAAAATGAATTCAGTCAATATACAGTGATTGTAGTACGTTTGCACATTGTTACTTGTCGAACAAAAGTGGGGAGGGGGGGTTAGAAGAGGCATGTTTTATTAACTTGAGGGAAATTTAAAAAAAAGAAATGTTGCGTGCAGACGTTGTGCTCGGACTTTTCACACTAGTGAGCTATATTTGTATATAAGTGTAGGCAACTATGACAGTCCCTGGCCGTGCAGATTGTGCAGATATTAGAAGGCCGGTAGATCGAGAGATTAAGAATGATACGTCCCTTTCTATATGCATTTTTACACGTGTTATGCATCAGAAGATTAGATAACCATATAACAGTGGTATACATCTATTTGTATGTTTCTTTTAAGTATGTGCTACTAGGAAAAGATACAGCTCCATGTACGTATGCTTTCATTGATATGGTGACACTGTCAACTGTGATATGAAAAGTGTTTGTGCTTTGCATTTGGATAGAGTGAAGACTGTTAGTAGTTGCTGAGTAGTGAAGAATGAAAAGACAGATGAGGTGAAATACATGATGGTAACGGGATTAGTGATTATGGTACTTCGTATGAGTGTTTGGGATGGTATTGTTGAAGTGCGCCATATATATTTAAGTATTTTCGTGAAATGAGCAATGCAGTCTCTTATGTTGAAAGGTCTGCATGGTGTTGCGAGTAAGGTACAGGGTTGAATTAATATTGAAAATCGGCCCAGTGAATGTAAGAGAAATAGGAATGTTTTGTAGATTGTGCCTTGTCGGAAAATACAGGTGGTGGGGGGAAGGGGGGCATTTCTTTACTAGAGATATGTTTTATGAATGTGTGAGAGATAAAAAGAAATGGAAATGTTCCGAGCATATTTTATATACGAATTTGTTCATACTGGTGAAGTACATGTGAATATAAATGGAGGGAATTGTCAGGGTCTCTCCCTGTGCTGAATCTGTTTATATTAGAGGTCCGGCAGATCAAGAGTTTGGTAATGATACGTCCGTTGACCCCCTCTCCCCCGTCTTTGCTCCCGCTCTTTAACGGTTTGTCTCCCGTCGTTTGTAAAAGGAATGTAAGAGAGGCCCATGTACCCTGAGAAATAATACTTAGACGTTGATTGGCTTGTTGGTGGCATCTGTGCAGCGCACAGAAAGTTGCAATTGGTTTGAGTGGTATACGAGTGCAGTGTGTGATGTTGCAAAGGTTACATGGTCTTGTGTGTAAGGTACAGGGCAGTAGCGGCTCGCCGAGGGAATGCTGCGGGGCGGGGGGCAGGGAGGGGGGGTAGTAGAGTCCGACATATGATGGACAGGAGTAACGTAATTAATTAAATTAAACAATTTACCTTGTGTGCGGTGCATCACCAACTCGGCGCTGCAGCGCTCGCAAGGTAAATTGTTTTATTTATTTAATTACTTACCTTACTCCTGTCCGTGGTATGTTGGACTCTACTACCCCCCTCCCTGCCTTTCCCCGCCCCGCCCCACCGCCCCGCAGGACTCCCTCGGTGAGCCGCTACTGGTACAGGGATGAATTGGGGTCCAAAATCGGCTGTGGTAATGTAGAAGAAATGGCCTTCTGCAGATTGAAGCTTGTGGGGAAATAGTGGGGGGGCCTTTAACACGGACATGCTTTAGTAACTTCAGTGAGATGAAAAAAATGAAATGTTGTTTGCACACTTCGTGCATTGGTTTGTGGACATTTCTAAAGCACACATGAATATAAGTTAAGGTATTGTCAAGCTTCCTGCTCGTGCTGAACATGTGTACATCACAGGGGCGGCAGAGCGAGAGACTGAATATGACACGTCCCTTGAGGCCTCACCCCTCCTTCTTCCCTCTCTCTAGCAGTTCTTGTCCCATCGTTTGATAGAGGAAGGTAACAGAGGCCCATGTACCGTGAAAAATAGCACTTAGATCTTCATTGGCTTGTTGGTGGTGTCTGTGCAGCGCAAAGAAAGGTGCAATCGGTTTCAGTGGTAGACGAGTGCAGTGTGTGATGTTGCAAGTGTTACATGGTCTTGTGTCTAAGGTACAGAGATGAATTGGGGTTCAAAATGAGCCGGGGTAATGTACAAAAAATGGCCTTCTGCAGATTTAAGCTTGTGGAAAAATACTGGGGGGGGGCTTTAACATGTACATGGTTTATTAAGTGTAGTGAGATGAAAAAAAGGAAATGTTGTTTGCACACTTTGTGCATTGGTTTGTGCACAATTGTAAAAGCACACGTGAATATAAGTTCAGGTATTGTCAAGCTTCCTGCTCGTGCTGAAGCTGCGTACATCACAGGGGCGGCAGATCGACAGACTGGGAATTATATGTCCCTTGAGGCCCCCCTCCCACGCCGTCTTTCCTCTCGCTCTCTAACGGTTTGTTTCCCGTCATTTGTGAAAAGAACGTAACAGAGGCCTATGTATCCTGAGAAATAGCACTTAGACATTGATTGGCTTGTTGGTGGCATCTTACAGCGCACAGAAAATTGCAATCGGTTTGAGTGGTATACGAGTACAGTGTGTGATGTTGCAAAGGTTACATGGTCTTGTGTCTAAGGTACAGGGCAGTAGCGGCTCGCCGATGGAATGCTGTGGGGTGGTGGGGCGGGGCGGGGAAGGAGCAGGGAGGGGGGTAGTAGAGTGCGACATACGACGGACAGGAGTAACGTAAGTAATTAAATAAAACAATTTACCTTGCGTGCGGTGCATCACCAACTCGGCGCTGCAACGCTCGCAAGGTAAATTGTTTTATTTATTTAATTACTTACCTTATTCCTGTCCGTGGTATGTCGGACTCTACTACCCCCCCCTCCTTGCCCTCCCCCGGCCCGGCCCACCGCCCCGCAGCACTCCCTCCGCGAGCCGCTACTGGTACAAGGATGAATTGGGGTCCAAAATCGGCCGGGGTAATGTAGACGAAATGGCCTTCTGCAGATTGAAGCTTGTGGGAAAATAGTGAGGGGGGCTTTAACATGGACATGCTTTAGTAACTTCAGTGAGATGAAAAAAATGAAATGTTGTTTGCACACTTAGTGCATTTGTTTGTGCACACTTGTAAAGCACGTGAATATAAGTTAAGGTATTGTCAAGCTTCCTGCTGTGCTGAACCTGTGTACATCACAGGGGCGGCAGATCGAGAGACTGGGAATGACACGTCCCTTGACCCCCCCTTCCTTCCTCCCGCTCTCTAACGGTTTGTCTCCCGTCATTTCTAAAAGGAAGGTAACAGAGGCCCGTGTACCGTGAAAAAATAGCATTTAGACTTTCACTGGCTTGTTGGTGACATCTGTGCAGCGCACAGAAAGTTGCAGTTGCTTTCAGTGGTAAATGAGTGCAGTGTGTGATGTTGCAAAGGTTATGTGGTCTTGTGTCTAAGGTACAAGGATGAATTGGGGTCTAAAATGCACCAGGGTAAAGTACAAGAAATGGCCTTCTGCAGATTGAAGCCTGTGGGAAAATACTGTGTGGGGGGGCTTTAACACGGACATGGTTTATTAACTTCAGTGAGATGCAAAAAATGAAATGTTGTTTGCACACTTCGTGTATTGGTTTGTGCATACTTGTGAAGCACACATGAATATAAGTTAAGGTATTGTGAAGCTTCCTGCTTGTGCTGAACCTGCGTATATCACAGCGGCGGCAGATTGAGAGACTGGAATGACACATCCCTTGAGCCCCCCTTTCCTCTCCTGTTTTCTCCCGGTGTGTAATAGATCCTGTTCCCTTGTTTGCAAAAGGAAGGTAACAGAGGCCTATCTGCGATGATCCTCACTAGTCTTCTGGGGACATGTGAGGAGCACAGGGAAAGTCGTAATGTAGTTCTATGGTATAGAAAAAAACTGCACACAGTTGCAACTTACATATCACTCCAATTTACATTGCTCGATGATTTGTCTTAACAGTTTAACGTTGCTGAGGTATGTCTATGATTTAACGTCTATTTGCACACAAGTTATGTATTAGAATATCTGATACCTATAAAACACAGGTATAGATCTAGTTGTATGTTTCTTTTAAGTATGATGCCACTAGGAAAAGGTATAGGGACATGTATGCATCCTTTGAGTAATATGGTGAGACTTTGAACTGTGATACGGAAAGGGTTTCTGGTTTGCGTTTGGGAGGCCGAATATTGTTAGTAGTTGCTGAGTAGTGAGATGCAAGAGGCCAATGAGGATAAAGACATGATAGGAAATGATTTAGTGATTATGGTACTTTGTATAAGCGTTTGGGAAGGTATTGTTGAAGAACGCAGTATATATTTGTGTGGAATGAGTAGTGTTTTGATATTTGAAATCCAGAAAATAGTAATGTAAATAATTGCTTGGTAATTAATATCAGTAATTATATGAAATTATTTAAAAATATGAATAAATGTAAGAAACTAATGAAACTGTTCTTTGCTTTTCAGAAAATTATTCTGTTAGATCACAAACTCAAGATGGCAAGAAAAGATGAAAAGAGAAGGAAACAAAAAAAAGAGATGTACTTAAAGAAAAAGAAACAAAAGGTGTCAAAAACAAATGAGAGTGATACCAAGGATAACGTTTGTTTAGGTAAGACCACTAAACAGTTTCTTTAAAAAGTTGTGGAGAAATTATATGAGAAGAATAGGAATGAAAGGACAAAGAAGAGTTTTTCAACTAATGAGAAGGAGAATGACACTTAAAAATGGAAAAAAGAAAACAAAAAATAAGGAAAAACACAAGTTACACGAAGACAAAAACAATTTCAAGAGATTCAACAACAACTTTTTCGAAGTAGAGTAATTCAGAATTTATTGAAAGACTGTAAAAAGTATAAAAAAAGATTACTAGCTTACAAACAAAAGCAGCGGATTGAAACTGTAGTAGATACTGCTTTTAACTTGAAACGAAAATTATTTATATTAATTCTAAAAAGGATGAAATCTTTAAATAAACAATGAAGTTTCTGAAAGACAAAAGCAAAAGAAAAAGGCTTGTTAATAGAAGTAACTTTTGTAAAACTTTCAGTGGTGAGTGGAAACACACTTCTACTAGTGAGCCTTTCTTTAATGAAGAAAGCTACTTTCAAGACAACAATTTACCATTTGCAGTTGATACTGGAGGTCGCTGTTATGAAGTTCGGAATGGTTGTCCCATTGCAAAAGAAGAAATAGTTGATGTGAGTACAGAAGAACTAATAGCTCAAGAAGTGCAAGGGAAACGCACACAAGCTCCTGTATATAAGTGGGATTCTAGAAGTATTTGCAGTATTCGACAGGAATCTATTGACATAATGCGAATTTATTTACGACAATATGCACAGAAAAGTGTTAAACAGAAGATTAGGTTGTTACAAGGGCTAGATCCATGTAATGTAAGAAAATATACTAAGAAGCACGGTCATTCCCTGGCTTGTCTTTCGAGAAAAGTGTGTAAAAGTACTTTTCATCACTTAAGAATGTTAGCAGTACACCACTCAGGAATGCAGAAGTTTGTAAGGAAAGTGTACTATGTAAAGACTCCTGCATTATGTTTAAGTGAACTGAACACAGCTCTTTTACACAGTTGTTTATCAGATGTAGAAAAAATGTGTGATGAAATCGAATTTCGTTTTTTGGTTCAGAACAGCAGTGTGTAGAAACTGAGAGCTTGACAACTGCAGATGTTGAAGAACATGGGAAAGAGATTAGCATTGATCAGTTTGAGGAAGAAATTACAAAGTTTAAGACATTGTGTTCTGAAAAACCAAACTATGTTTGTATTTGTTGTCGACGTACTCATTATAAAAGTCAAACTAGGAATGTTAATTTGTATTTAAAAAGTGAAAAGGAGAACAATGATAGGTGGCAGCAATTTGGACGTTACTTGTTCGTGGATGGTCGATTTGAGTTGGGTACTGATCAACGTATTTGTAAATATTGCTACAACAAATTAGAAGAGAACAAAATGCCAGCTAGAGGAATACATAACAACTTAGAAATAGTACCTATTCCAGAGGAAGTGGCAGATTTGAATACATATGAGTCAGTTCTTATTCAATCTTTTCACCCATTTCAAGCTATAATTTGCATGGAGCCTAAAACAGGTAAACTGCCACCAACAGATTTACAAAGAGGTCTGAAAGGAAGATTTGTGTACTTACCTTTAGATTTTAAGAAAAATATTGAAACTGTTGGTGGAGACAGAGAGGAAAATGAGGCAGTAGTTATTCTAGTAAATGGTGTACCAACAAAGAGTCAGAAAATATGGCAAGAGTTTGTAGATGTTAATAAACTTCAAAATGCTACGTTATATCTTTTACAGAACAATATCTTTTATAAAAATGTAAATGTTGATGAAGAGGTAATAAGTTTAGAAGATGAATCAGAAATTTCAAGTGGTCAAATAGAGAAAGTGGACAAGTCGAGGAATGAAGAGATTTATGAACATTATACAATATGTCCTCTACATTTAAAAGAAGTAATAGGAAACAGCATTGAGTTATTTCAAATGAAAAAAGCAAAGGGAACTCCAATGAGTGTATGGGAGAATAGCTTAGAAGTTCGTTGTTTTCCACAGCTCTTCACTACTGGACAAGGTGGACGATTTGATGAGCAACCTGTACGGATTCCAGCTTCAGAATATCGCTCAACAAGATTATACTCTGAAGATCCTAGATTTCGACAGTGCATTCCATATATATTTCACCTTTTGTTTGAAAGTGATTTGTCTTCTCTTTCGTATGCAGTGAACCACATAGTTAAAAGGGGAGTTCATCAATCACTTGTTTCAGCCAAAGAATTCATGGACAAAGTTGAACATACAGATGAAAATTTAGAAGCACAGTTAATTAATTTGATGGCATGTCAATGTGGAACCAATGAGTATTGGTTTTGTCGTCATGGTGAACTTAATTGTATGATAAGAAACTTAGGTACACCAACATGGTTTGTAACACTTAGGGCCCGATTCTGATGCGGGTTGGAAAAGCTTCCCGACTGAGGGCCTGATTATGATGCGGTTAAGAAGGCCTCCTAATGGCATTTGCTCCTTCCAAACCGGATCGGGAACATGTCTTCCCGACCCAGGGCCCAATTATGATGCGGTTAGGAACATATGCTCCCATTGAAGTCAATGGGAGTCCAACCAAATCGTATCTGGAAGCATCCGGATGCATCGTACTCCGTCGGTCGGACTCTCCCGATCCGAGTGGGTCGGAAACCATTTCCAAACCGATTCGGTCGGGAAGCTTTCCAACCCGCATCAGAATCAGGCCCTAAGCTGTGCGGAGTATGCATGGGAAGATTTACTTGAATTTCTACGAGAAGCAAATTCCAATATCAAAAATATTGAAATGAAGACACCTGGAGAACTGTGTTCATTGGATCCTGTAAATGTCTGCATGTATTTTAATCATAGGTTTCAAGCTATGATGTATTTTATCTGCAATAAAAATAATTGTCCTCTTGGAGAAGTTATTGATTTTTTGGGGCGAAAAGAGTATCAAGCGAGAGGTGCTCCATATATACACATGCTATTATGGATAAAGAATGCTCCGAAATTTGGAACGGATACTGATGAAACCGTATTGTCTTTCATCGAACAGTATGCTACGTGTGAGATTCCAAGAGAAGGAGGAGAAAAAAGCTTGAGACAACAAGTTTTACGTTTCCAGAGTCACAGTTGTGGAAAGTATTGTCGACGAAAATACAAGTCTAAAAGAAAATGTTATATCAAACGTCGGTTTGGATTCCCACGTCCAGAAATTTCTAAAGGAAGAGTAAATTATTTTATGTCTGCTGTGAGGCACACAATAACTCAGAAATCGCCGAAGAATACGTACAACTTAAAAAGAACAGAACAGTCAAAGTATATTAATGACTACAATCCAGTTATTTTGAAAATGTGGAATGCAAACATGGACATTCAATATGTTGCAGATAACTCAATCGCAGTTGAACGCTATGTTACATCATATATAATGAAATCAGAAAAGACAGAGATGAGAGAAATGTGGGAAGAAATTTCACAAGAGAAGAGCCTTAGCAAAACATTGTACAGCTTTAGCTTGAAAATGTTTTCCCACAGAGAAATTGGAACCTACGAATGTTCGGATCGCTTGTGCTCTTCTAATTTATATTCAAAGTCACGTGGAATCATTTGGGTAAGTTTAGGTCTTGCCTGCACACGAAATAGAGTGTTGAAAACAGTAGAAGAAATTCAATACTTAGCAGAGAATGATCCGGAAAGTACAGAAATTCTTAAAACTAATATATTGGATACATACTATCCTAAAAGGAGTCCACATCTGGAAGAGCTTTGTCTGTATGAAATACTTCAACATTACAGCTTTAAAAGAAATGTTACACAGAATTTAAAACAAGGAAAATATGCAGTAATTGGATGTGACGGTTGTCTAGTGAAACATGCCAAAGGAAATCTTATTAATCATAGAAAACTCAGTTGCGAAACTCTAGATAAGAGAGCATTTTTTTATTTAGCACTTTTGCAACTGTTCAAGCCATGGCGTAGCGAAAATGAATTACTTGGACATTTTGACTGCTATGAAGATTCTTTTAATGCATGCAAAGATAACATTGCATGTACAATTTTTCCTACATATCTACAAATGTTAAATGATAAAATTGAACAAGAAAAGACTATTACAGCTGAAATAGCTAACAACAGTTCTCAAGATAGTCAAAGTTCTGGTCCAGCTAGTCAAGATCCACTGGGACAACCAATTATCGAAAATGAAGCAGCAATAGCCATGTATAAAGTAGAAATTGCAATGCAACAAGCACAACAAGAGAATACTACGTTGGAAAACTTAGAAGAACAGCTAAATGTTGAACAGAAAGAAATATATGTACAAGTGACAGAACAGATACAACATGGTTTGATGCATGAAAAAAGGAATGTATATGTTCATCATTTAAACCTATTCTTATGTACATCAGTGGTCAAGCTGGAACAGGTAAAAGTTTTTTAATTAAAGTTTTGACTAGTTATCTCCAAAAAACTACAGATTCACATTTATCTTGCGTTGTAACAGCTCCGACTGGATTAGCAGCGCACAATATTAAAGGAATTACTTTACATAGACTACTTATGTTACCAGTTGAACATGATAATAAATTAGAATATCAGAAGTTGTCTGGAGATTCTTCTTATTTAGTGTCAAGAGTGCTGAAGAAAATGAAACTTCTCATCATAGATGAGGTGAGCATGGTCTCAAACTTAATGCTTGCCTTTGTACACTTGAGAATGCAACAGGTTTTAAAAACAGATTATGATGTTCTGTTTGGAGGCAAGCATGTAATTGTATTTGGAGATCTACTACAACTAACTCCTGTAAAAGGACAACCAGTTTTTAAAACAGTTGTGCATGAAGACACTAGGAAATGTTTGGGAAGTATTGGAAATGTGAATATATGGTTACATTTTGAATATAAAGAACTTAGAAAGAATATGCGACAAGCAACTGATGAAAATTATGGAAATATTCTGAAAGATATAAGAATTGGTGTCCTAACCAAACATGGTAAACACGCTTTAGAAAGTCGGTTACTAAGGAACTTGTTTACAACTGAAAACACAGCAGCTGAAGTAATGTATAAGAAAATTGGAGAAAACAAGTCTATAGTTTGCCTAATGCCTACACTGAAAGAGTGTTGTACATTTAATCAAGAGCTTCTGAAATTGGAAAAACAAGAAATAGTTCAGTTTCAAGCTATTGATAAAATAGAGCATCAGGGAGTGACCATTCTTCTTTCAGAGAAACTACAGACTAAATTGGACTCTTTGGAAAAGTGTGTATCTAAAACTGCTGGCTTAGAAAAAAGTTTAGATGTATGTATAAACTGTCGGGTAATTTTGCGGCGTAATTTAAATGTAGAAGGAGGTTTAGTAAATGGAGCAATAGGGAAAGTTGTTGATTTTGTAAAATATCAGAACAGAGATAGAATAGAATTCCTGAAAATAAAATTTGATCAGATTACAGAGGTAAAACAGATTGGGCGTTGTGCTGTACGTTTTTTGCTTGTAAAAGACTTGTATGTTCGCAGAAAACAGTTTCCTTTGTCTTTAGCATATGCAGTAACTATTCATAAATCTCAAGGTTTAAGTGTAGACAGTGCTTTGGTAAGTATTGGAAGTACTGTGTTCAAAGAGGGAATGACATATGTTGCATTATCTCGAGTTAGAACATTGTCCTGTTTGTATTTGATTGATTTTGATGACAACAAGATTAGTGCTGATGTAAATTGTGTAAGAGAATGTAATCGTTTAAGAAGACTTTATGCACCATATTTAGGTGAATATCCCATTTATGAGAAACGTGTTATGTGTTCTAAACGAAAATATGTAAATGAATCAAGTGCGGTTGAAAGCATTAAAAAATCAAACAGAAAGGAAAAGGTGTAAAGAAACAAAAAATGGAAAGTGTTGATGACGTTGTGGGATACCAATTGGAAAATAGTTCAGGTATCAACTGCTATGGTAATGTTATTCTGAATGTTGTATTTTACCTAGAAGATCTTCATAATGAAATTATGGGAAATCAGGAAAAAGATTATGTTCTGCACTTTATGATGTATTTCAACAATTGACAACTGACAGAAGTAAAATGCATACTGTTTGTGGTATTCGCCAACTCTTGGATATATGTACTGGTTCTTTGACGTTCAGTCTTAATATACAACAAGATGCACAAGAATTTCTGATGGTTATGCTTGGAGTATTAGAAGATGAAGGAATAGATATTGAAAACTTATTTGGACTAAGTTACAAATGGGATCATAAATGTGAACAGTGTTCATTTAGTTCAAGCAGTGTAGTGGACACAGAACGATTCTTATACTTAACAATACCTGACTGCAAATCTGTAGCTTTTAACAAATTAGTAAAAGCAGCAAACCATGATATGAAATGTTCTCATTGTAAATCAGAGATGTTATCTACATTACGCATAGAAAGCTATGGAAAATATCAGATTTTAATGCTACAACGTTGTAGAGCAAATGGAAGAAAACTGGAAAGCAGAATTAAAATTTTTGTTGCCAGTCAAATCTCTATTTCTGGAAGAACTTTTACAACAGTGGCTATTGTTTTCCATGCTGGAGCTACTACGACATGTGGACACTATACTGTGTATTTAAAGTGTAATAAAGGATGGACACATTGCAATGATGCACACTTGGAAATAAAACCCAGATTGCCTTATGAATTACCAAATTCATATTTGATATTTTTGAAGCCTAAGTTTTGAATACATCATTCGGCCTATTGGGAAGATGTAAATATGCTTTAACGAACTCATATTGGATATTTTACAAACCAAACTTTTGAATACATTATTCGGCCTAGTGGGAAAATGTAAACAGAAAGTACAGAGCACTGGAAACAATTACTAATTATAACTACTGTTGGGACTATTATTTGTGGTGATTGGTATTGCATTTGGAAAAATTGCGTTGCAATGAAATAGTTTACATATTTGTTCTGTATATTGTAGGAGATGTAAATTCGTGTACATTTTGAAAATGTTGTTGAGTTACATAAAAGATATCTTTTAGAAGAAGCATGAAATGAAAAAAATTGAAAGGAGGAACACATATAGGTACAGGTATTGAAAATAATGTTGTACACTGATTTTTTTTTTAACAATCTAGTTGATTGTTTTATTTTTCCCGCTGTTTCATGATGAATCTCATTGACATTACTGTGTACAGTGAAGTTAAGTGGAATCTGAAAACAGCAAAAAAGGGAAAATAAAATGTTATGTAAATGTTAAATTATGTTGTAGTCTTTAAAAAGTAACAGTGTAATTTGTGAAATACATTACATTACATAACAGTTTTTTCGGTTTATTGTATTGTACGTAGTGGTAAACTTTGAAAAGAGTTTTAATGATGAATAGCACAATAGTACTTTGATATTTACAGAAAAAATCATAGGTTTCAGGGATGTTATAGTTAGAAATTAGCATTTAAAAAACCTTTGAAATTCACTGAAAAAATCATGGGTTTCAGACACGTTATAGTTAGAAATTAGCATTTAAAAAACCTTTGAAATTCACTGAAAAAACCATAGGTTTCAGAGACGTTATAGTTAGAAATTAGCATTTAAAAAACCATAGAAATTCACTGAAAAAAAACATAGGTTTCAGGGACGTTATAGTTAGTTGGACTTTTCACTCGTACAAAACCAGAGAAATTCGGACGTTATAGTTAGTTGAGCTAACTATAACTCGCGCCCCCGCAATGCACTGCTGATGACGTCACATATTACATCATTCATGATATGGTCAGTGACATCACTGATGACATCACTGATGACATCTCAAATGACATCACTGATGACATCATCCACGTGATAATCTGATGCATCTCCTCACACCCTAATATAACCTTTGATACACCCACTCTAAAATACAGACTACCATTTTCGAAACCATAGAGACACCAATACCAGTTACTACATACCCACTCACTGATTCCTAGGTCTACACACACATCCACTCATTCACCCATACAGTCACTCATACATGCAGTCACTCATCAATACAGCACTATCATATGCACTCATACACCTATACAGACACTCACTGACCGCCACTCATCCATGGAGTTACTCACACACCTAGTCAGTCATGCAAAGAATCTATCACACTTCCATTTACTCACCTATACAGTTATATATGCACCACCTCAGTTATTCATACAGATACTAACACATACTTACTCTCTTATAGAATCACTGATACAAGCACATACTCATCCATACAGCCTCTCTCACAATCACTCACTCTCACATATAGTCATGTATATACTCCAACACTCACATGTACTGCCTTTCACATATGGAGTTACTCACACATGTACCACTGAGACATTCATTCACTCACCAACACAGACATACACACACCCACCCACCCATACAGTCCCTCACAGATGCACTCTTGAACCTATACACCCAGTGAATCACCCACTCACACATCTATGCACAGAGTCACACACCCCCCACCCACCCACACAGACACTCAGGCACCCATACAGATACTTAGACAAGCAATCAATAACCAATATAGACACTCATGTAGCTACTCACCAAGTCATGCAGTCGCTTAAACACCAACTGACAGACTAATACAGACATTCACACAGTTTAGTCACTAACCCATGCATTCAGTAAGACACGATTAATCACTCACTTATACAGTCAGTCACGCACCTACTAAATCATGCATTCAGACAGTTATACACCCACTCATTCTTCAATACAGCTTGGTGTATATATAAAACATATTTAAACTTTACAGAAACACACAGTCACTGGATGATGTCATCAGTGATGTCATTTGAGATGTCATCAGTGATGTCACAGTGATGCACTGCCATATCATGAATGACGTAATATGTGACGTCATCAGCAGTGCATTACGGGGCACGAGTTATAGTTAGTTCAACTAACTATAACGTCCGAATTTCTCTGGTTTTGTACGAGTGAAAAGTCCAACTAACTATAACGTCCCTGAAAGCTATGGTTTTTGTCAGTGCATATATATATATATATATTATCTACTGGCGGTTGCCAGTAGATAGTTATAGTTAGGACCTATTTTCCATAGGAAATCCGCGACATTCTATTTGAAATAACTCTTGCGTCGGTTGACGAATCTTCGCGAAATTTTCAAACTTTATGGCCCGCTCCGGTCCGCTCCTACCCTGAAAGTCTCAGGGTGATTCGTCAAGCAGGGGCCGAGAAAAAGGGGGTCCCAAAACGTGTTTTCCCCATTCATTTTCCCATAGGAAACTTTAGACACGGCTACAGCCCGAACTGCTGAACGGAATTACACCAAATTTGGCAAAGAGGTAGTTCTTGGTTCAGAAAGAACCCTTTTGTTAAATGGTGTAAATCTGTTCAGTAGTTCCTGAGAAAATCAAAAGTTAAGTCACATATATATCTATGGCCGAGTAGGGTCCGCGTACCCTCCCGACCACGAGCTGCATGCTAATTGGCTGTCAAGTGGCTGTCAACACTCCAAATCAGGAAGTGTTGGCAGCCATTTTGTCCTCGGTAGAACCGAGGGACAGAAACAAGTGCGCAAAGCGCAAAAGGGAGCAGGGTAGAAACACCCTGACCCCTAGGTCTGCTCAGGGGTCCCACAAGGACCCCTGGGCAGAAAAAGCATTTTTTTTACATCGGCAGGATGCGCTCAGGGTGCGCGGATCCTGCCGATTAGAAAAACCCAGAAGAAACAAGTGCGCAAAACGCACAAAGGGGGCAGGGTAGAAACACCCTGACCCCTAGGTCTGCTCAGGGGTCCCACAAGGACCCCTGGGCAGAAAAAGCATTTTTTTAAAAAATCGGCGGGATGCGCTCAGGGTGCGCGAATCCCGCCAAGAAAAAAACAAATTTGAAGCGCGGTCTCCCGCGCTTCGATGCAAATTTGCCCCTGGGTGGCCCAAGTCCCGGGGGCATGCGGGGGTGGGTTTATTGTTTATATGGGGGCCTCTAAGGCCCCAAGCCCCGGGGACCGCCACCCCCCGGGGCTTAATAAAAATTGTGCGGGAGGGCTCTCCTGCCCTCCCGCAGCCCTGGGGACCGCCACCCCCGGGGCTTCTTTTAAATTTTAAATAATGTGTGGGGGCTCCAGCCCCCACACGCCCGAGGACCACCACCTCCCGGGGCACATAGAAAATAAATGTGGGGTCCGTTACGGACCCCCAGAGCCCCGGGGACCACCACCTCCCCGGGGCTGTGCAACTCAAGGGAGGGGGCCGCGCGACCCCCTCCTGGAGCCCTTGATGGCCCTGGGGACCGCCACCCCCAGGGCTGGCTCCTGCAGTGTCCCGGGGTGCCTACCCCGGGACACTGTAGTTTGCTATGACAGGACGGGAGCCTCGCGGCTCCCGTCCTGTCATAGCAATCTTGGTTTGCATTTTGAAAGAGAGAGCAGGAAACCTGCTCTCTCTTTCAAAATGCAAACTCAATGCTTCCACATGGGGAGCAGCATGTTACCTGCTCCCCATGTGGAAAGCAATGCCGGCTCGCGCAGGAGGCGGGAAGCCGGCTGGGACTGTGGGGGATTGGGGACCCCCACAGTCCCCAACCAGAGGCCAGGCCCGGGGGATGGGGTCCCCGGGGCCATAAGTGGCCAGGGAGGGGGCCACGCAGCCCCCTCCTCAAATAAAAATAAAAATAAAAAAAAAGGTCAAGGCCTGCCCCAGGGGATGGGGTCCCCGGGGCCTTAAATGGCCTGAGGAGGGGGGCCACGCAGCCCCCCTCCAAAATAATTAAAAAAAAATCGAGGGCATGCCCCGGGGGATGGGGTCCCCGGGGCCAAAAGTGGCCAAGGAAAGGGGGGCCACGCAGCCCCCCTCCCATTAAAAAAATTAGAAAAAAAAAAAAAAACACGACCAGCATCGTGCCGGAGGCCCTGCCCCCCTCCCTGCAGTACTCTGTAAACGCGCCCCTGGCGCGTTTTAAGAAGGGGAAGTAATTCCCCTGAATACTGGGGGTCCCTGAGGCCAACTAGCCCACCAGGAACCTCCAGTATGCACCAGGGGCTGCGTTGCAGAGAGGTGTACAGAGGCCACGCCCCTTTTACACCTCTCTGCAACACAGCTCTGTGGCGCTTTTAGAAGTACATGGTGGGCTAGTTGGACTCCAGGGACCCTCAGGATTCAAGGGACTTAATCCCCAACTTAAAACGCGCCACGGGGCGCGTTTGTACAGTGGTGAAGGGAGGGGCGGGGCTTCAGGTGACATGTGTGCAAACAGGCCCCGTGGCGCGTTTTAAGATGGGAATTAAATCCCCTTCAATCCTGAGGGTCCCTGAGGGCCAACTAGCCCAACAGGTACGTCCAGAAAGCGCCACAGAGCTGCATTGCAGAGAGGTGCAAAGGGGCGTGGCCTCTGAACACCTCTCTGCAACGCAGCTCCCTGGCGCATACTGGAGGTACAGGGTGGGCTAGTTGGACCCCAGGGACCCTCATGATTCAAGGGGACTTAATCCCCCAACTTAAAACGCGCCACGGGGCGCGTTTGCACAGATGTCACCTCAGGCCCCGCCCCTCCCTTCACCATTGTGCAAATATTCCTCTAAAATCAGCCGAACTACGAATTCCTATTTACTCACCTGTTATCAGGAGAGACCTCAGTGCTGCATCTTTCAGCCCAGTACTGATCCTGAAAAGTAATTTTAACCGTACTTACCAGTAACTTGAATTTCCTTCCATAGGATATCATTGACTGGTTTCACTTGGAAATTCTTCTAAGTGTGGAGTTTTGGAACTTTATAATATTCCTCTAAAATCAGCCGAAATACGAATTCCTATTTACTCACCTGTTATAAGGAGAGAACCCAGTGCTGCATCTTTTAGCCCAGCACTGACCCTGAAAAGTAATTCTAACCGTACTTACCAGTAACTTGTATTTCCTTCCATAGGAATCCATTGTCTGGTTTCACTTGGAAATTCTTCTAAGTGTGGAGTTTTGGAACTTTATAATATTCCTCTAAAATCAGCCGAAATACGAATTCCGATTTCCTCACCTGTTATCAGGAGAGACCTCAGTGCTGCATCTTTCAGCCCAGTACTGATCTTGAAAAGTAATTTTAACCGTACTTACCAGTAACTTGAATTTCCTTCCATAGGATATCATTGTCTGCTTTTTGCTGAAAAAGTTTCTAAGTGTCGATTTTTGAAACATACAAATATTCCTCTAAAATCAACCGAACTACGAATTCCGATTTACTCACCTGTTATCAGGAGAGACCTCAGTGCTGCATCTTTCAGCCCAGTACTGATCCTGAAAAGTAATTTTAACCGTACTTACCATTAATTTGAATTTCCTTCCATAGGCAAACATCGACTGGTTTCACTTGGAAATTCTTCGAAGTGTCGAGTTTTGAAACATACAAATATTCCTCTAAAATCAACCGAACTACGAATTCCGATTTACTCACCTGTTATCAGGAGAGACCTCAGTGCTGCATCTTTCAGCCCAGTACTGATCCTGAAAAGTAATTCTAACCGTACTTACCAGTAACTTGTATTTCCTTCCATAGGAATCCATTGTCTGGTTTCACTTGGAAATTCTTCTAAGTGTGGAGTTTTGGAACTTTATAATATTCCTCTAAAATCAGCCGAACTACGAATTCCGATTTACTAACCTGTTATCAGGAGAGAACCCAGTGCTGCATCTTTTAGCCCAGCACTGACCCTGAAAAGTAATTCTAACCGTACTTACCAGTAACTTGTATTTCCTTCCATAGGAATCCATTGCCTGGTTTCACTTGGAAATTCTTCTAAGTGTGGAGTTTTGGAACTTTATAATATTCCTCTAAAATCAGCCGAAATACGAATTCCGATTTACTCACCTGTTATCAGGAGAGACCTCAGTGCTGCATCTTTCAGCCCAGTACTGATCTTGAAAAGTAATTTTAACCGTACTTACCAGTAACTTGAATTTCCTTCCATAGGATATCATTGTCTGCTTTTTGCTGAAAAAGTTTCTAAGTGTCGATTTTTGAAACATACAAATATTCCTCTAAAATCAACCGAACTACGAATTCCGATTTACTCACCTGTTATCAGGAGAGACCTCAGTGATGCATCTTTCAGCCCAGTACTGATCCTGAAAAGTAATTTTAACCGTACTTACCAGTAACTTGAATTTCCTTCCATAGGATATCATTGCCTGCTTTTCGCTGAAAAAGTTTCTGTCGATTTTTGAAACATACAAATATTCCTCTAAAATCAGCCAAAATACGAATTCCGATTTAATCACCTGTTATCAGGAGAGACCTCAGTGCTGCATCTTTCAGCCCAGTACTGATCCTGAAAAGTAATTTTAACCGTACTTACCAGGAACTTGAATTTCCTTCCATAGGCTAACATTGACTGGTTTCACTTGGAAATTCTTCTAAGTGTGGAGTTTTGGAACTTTATAATATTCCTCTAAAATCAGCCGAACTACGAATTCCGATTTACTCACCTGTTATCAGGAGAGAACCCAGTGCTGCATCTTTTAGCCCAGCACTGACCCTGAAAAGTAATTCTAACCGTACTTACCAGTAACTTGTATTTCCTTCCATAGGAATCCATTGTCTGGTTTTCAGCAGAAAAGTTTCAAAGTGTCAATTTTCACAAACTACAAATATTCCTTAAAAATCGCCTGTATAACTTAAACGCATTCTTTCAACTGTTTACAGGAGATGCACCAGTGCTGGATCCAGGATCCACCACTGAGTAAGAAAAAGTAACGATAACACTACTTACCTGTTAAGTGAATTTCCTGCCATAGGATAACATTGGTGATTCTATGCACTGTAAAAACCATAGGTTTCAGGCACGTTATAGTTAGAAATTAGCATTTAAAAACCTTTGAAATTCACTGAAAAAACCATAGGTTTCAGACACGTTATAGTTAGAAATTAGCATTTAAAAACCTTTGAAATTCACTGAAAAAACCATAGGTTTCAGGCACGTTATAGTTAGAAATTAGCATTTAAAAAACCTTTGAAATTCACTGAAAAAACCATAGGTTTCAGACACGTTATAGTTAGAAATTTGCATTTAAAAAACCTTTGAAATTCACTGAAAAAACCATAGGTTTTAGGGACAGTTATAGTTAGTTGGACATTGCACTCGTACAAAACCCGTGAAATTCCCCGTTATAGTTAGTTCAGCTAACTATAACTCGTGCCCCGCAATGCACTGCTGATGACGTCACATATTACATCACTCATGACATGGTCAGTGACATGACTGATGACATCACTGATGACATCTCAAATGACATCACTGATGACATCATCCATGTGATAATTTCATTCATCTTCTCACACCCTAATATAACTTTTGATACACCCACTGTAAATTACAGACTGCCATTCTCAAAACCATAGACACTCCAACACCTATAACTACATACCCACTCACTGATTCTTAGGTCTACACACACATCCACTCACTCACCCGTACAGTCACTCATACTTACGGTCACTCAGTACAGGACTAGCATATGCACTCATACACCTACATAGACACTCACACACCGCCACTCATCCATAGAGGTACTCACACACCTAGTCAGTCATGCAAATAATTAATCACACTGCCATTTACTCACCTATACAGTTATACACACACCAGCTCACTTACTCATACAAATACTAGCACATTCTTACGCTCTTATACAATCACTGATACAAGCACACACTCATCCATACAGTCACTCTCACAATCACAATCACACACTCTCGCTTATAGCTATTTATATACTCCAACACACATATATACTGCCTTTCACATATGTAGTTACTCACACATGTACCACTGAGATATACATTCACTCACTAACACACCCATACACACACTCACCCACCCATACAGTCCATCACAGATGCACTCTTGAAACCATGCACCCAGTGAATCACCCACTGATACATCTATGTTCAGCCACACACACCCCATCCACACAAACACTCAGGCACCCATACAGATACTCAGACAACCAATCAATAACACATAGACACTCATGTAGCTATTTACAAACCCATGCAGCCACTTACACACCAACAGACAGACGGAAAAAGACATTCACACAGTTTAGTCACTAACCCATGCATTTAGTAAGATACGTTTAATCACTCACATATAGAGTCAGTCACGCACCTACTAAATCATCCATCCAGACACTTATACACCCACTCATTATTCAATACACCTTGGCATATATATTAAACATATTTAAACTTTATAGAAACACACAGTCACTGCATGATGTCTTCAGTGATGTCATTTGAGATGTCATCAGTGATGTCATCAGTGATGTCACTGACCATGTCATGAGTGATGTAATATGTGACGTCATCAGCAGTGCATTGCGGGGGCGCGAGTTATAGTTAGCTGAACTAACTATAACGGGGGAATTTCACGGGTTTTGTACGAGTGCAATGTCCAACTAACTATAACTGTCCCTAAAACCTATGGTTTTTTCAGTGAATATATATATATATATATGTTACCTACTGGCAGGCACCAGTAGGATTTTATAGTTAGAAGCGACGAAGTAGGTTCTGTGTGTCATGGAAAGTTTGGGGGTGTTCCGTGTGGTGGGAACTGATAAATAGGGGCCAAAAAAGGGTGCATTTGTAATGTTAATTCCCATAGGAACGCATTGTTGAACCTACTGCCCGAACCTCTGGACGGAATAACACCAAATTTAAAAAAGGCAGATGTTGTTACGCAGATTGTGCTTTTTGTTATTTGGTGCAAATCCATCCAGTAGTTTTTGAGAAAATTAAGTGAAAATTATAGATATATCTCTGGCCGCTGATATTTCACGGTGGTTTTGCGATTAATCGCAGATGCACGCACCAACGGGAATGCTCTGATTGGCTGTACGCAACCTGAACAGAAAGTTGCGGCTGGCATTTTATCATCCGTGAACGGTTCCTGGGGCTGAAAATTTGTGTAAAAGCTAACATAAGGGCTCAGGGTGGAGATACTCTGACCCCATGTTTGAGAAATGGGTGTGTTAGTAACACAAGTTATGTGTCCAAAACTGATTTTTTCAATCACACGCAATATTCGTGATGACACTGCGACCGCCAGTGGAGCTCACCCCTTGTACCATCACTGGGTAGTTGCGACTATCATGGCGACACTGCGAATATTGGTGGGCATATGAATAAAATATATCAGTGAATCATTAATACACATTGTATTATATTGAGATTCTGATAAATGTTTTTATAGAGTTATTTAGATAGCGAGTTCTCTAGTATGATGATTAGAATTTGTTATATATTTATAATTTTTGAATGTGGTAGTGGCTATTGAATTCCTGCTTTTGCTTTCCGCTTTTGCGTCCTATATGCCGGAATCGTGATTACCGACGTCATTGCGATCTCCGGCCTACCGCAAAAACGGCAAATAGGTTTTCGAGATGGTTGTTCTAGAAATACACTAGAAAAACATGAGCTCGAAGTGCACAGTAATAAACCCCTAGTGTGTAAAATACTGTAATATGTGTACATATATGTGTTTTTCACATTATGGAAAAGGCGCGATCGTCGCGGTTAAGGGCATTGTCGCTATACCCCGAATAACCACGAAAATGGAAAATTGGTCTGAACGATGAATTTTAAAGAAACGTAGTACTAAAACATGAGTTTAAACATGTTTTTAAAGAAGCATGTATATAGTGATATGTGTAGCTCAATGTATAGAATGGATTTTTTGCTTATTATTTTTGGATGTGCTCATGGCCATTGAATGTCTGCGTTTGTTTTCTGTTCTCAAGACATATCAGCGACTATCGCAACATCGTCGGGAATATTTGCAAAAACTGAAAAAAAGGATCTTTCTAAAGAAAATGAACAATATTTTGGGTACTAGTGTGGCTCTGACAAGATCCTTTGTGTTGATTGTGTGTATATGGCAGCTACACATAAGACCGGATGCAGAGTTTCAGGTTACTTAGAAACACCCTGCTGCCTTCATCTGTAAAGTGCACTCCATCATTTCTATAAATTCCATGCATGTCAAAATGCACATTGTTGTTATAAATACAGCCCATGTTATGGTCTCTGAGAAAAGCAGAAACAGTTTTATTAACATGTTTCCTGTCTTTATGAATCTGTGGACAGAATTGATTTGACCACTTCCATTTCTGTCTTTAGCATTAGAGTACACCAAGACAGTGTGAGGGAAAAGCAACACCAGTTCTGCAAAGGTTTCTTTCATTAGGATTTCCAGCCCTACCACAGTCAATGTGCCTAGGTCATTGCCACCACAGTGCACAATCTTGTTGTGAGGAGCTCGGGAATCCACAATGGTTTTAACCAAAGCCAGCAACTGATAACATTTTAACGCTCTCTAGTCAAACCAAGTAATCTCCACATTTGGCAAACCCAAGTCCCTGCCAAAAATCTCTTTTTTGCAGCCTCTTTAGCCCAATAGACATAGATGGGGCCCACAATCCACACTCTAAGCATTTTGAAGTAAAGGAGCAATAGCAGTCAAGAGAAGGCTGGAGCTGAATGAGGTTGTTTTCCAAATGAAAAGCAGTTAAAATTGAGATGCTTAAAAACAAAAAATATATATTTCATTGGATGCTGTCAGCATGAAAGTGAATACAATTATTGGCTGTTGTTTTAAAAAAGAAATGTAATACAGACACGGATATGATTTTGAATCTGTGGAGTAAACCAGACCTGTTGTATCCTTTTTGGAAGTTTCATGTTCCTTCTAGAATGTGCAGTGCACTTGTGACCTACTGGTTCCACTGGGTTGCTAGGTACACTGAGCTAAGAGTGTATTAAGGGGAAAGGGTGTTAAAGAGAAAGATCATTTGTTTAAAGTTGAGGAGTTATGACACAATTTGAGTAATGGTAAACTTTAATTTCCAACTCACGACTATGTAATAAACTGTTGTTTAGTATTTACATTTTAAAAAACTGGAGCTAAATATCGGTTTGGACATCTGTTTTTTTCCGCGATTATTCTGCGATGATCATGAAAACATTGTGAACACGCGGAGACAGGAACTATGTTTTGAAAGAGAGGGGAAGGATTAACAGATGCTAACCATTCACAAGTGGTGATGCAGTAGTCTAAAATGAAAGACATGATTTAATTTGCTGCCTTTCTCGTGATCATAGAGTGGAAAGTTGAAGAGGTTCCCATTTTATAGTTGCTTTCTATGAGAGTGGTGTACCATTCTTGTGCTAAGCTTTTACAAATCTTAACAGTGTCAAAACTATCCAGAAAGAGCTAAAATAATAATATAATCTATGAACTCAATTTACTGGTATGTATATACCTTCAAAATTATTTGAAAAATGTAGTTTAGAAATGAAGATGTATATGGGAGTTTGATTTAAAAAGAGTATCACCGTGATGTGAAAAAAAATATATCAGATGAACTGTATCTGGCAGCGGGTATGTGTTTAAGATGTAAGTACTGTTGAAAATTACCATGAGCAATGCCTTTAAAAATGACAATGTTTTAAATGTCTAAGCATTATGTGAAGACTAGATAGATCTATATTATTTGCATTCTGGGAGTTGTGATAGTTTTAGCCACATTATTAAATAGGTGTAGTGTAGACAGAAATAATAAATAAGAAAATGTGCTGTGTCTGTATATGAATTATAAAATAGTAATACTTGTTAGGTATGTATTAGGAAGTGTTTGTCAAGTGGTTTGTAACTTATATGACTGGGTTGCATATATGTAGATGGTGAGATATGGCTTTTGCAGTTGTAGATAGTTATATATGAACGATGAGACTCTTGAGTTTACTTACAGATACAGAGAACTATATGTTTTTGGAAAGATGGCCTGCAGGTGTATATGTTTTATGAAATCTTATGTCTGTTTACATGGTGATTTATGTTCTTCAAGGCTTTTGAACATTTTATGTATATGGTGAGGGTGGTGTATTTCTTTAAACATGCTATGTTTAAAATTTAGGAGGGTTAATAGTGCACAATGTCTCTTGAGAGTTCTTGTGCTAGCTTCTCTTGGCGTGTAATTTTTCTTTAGAAAATGGTGAATATATGTTTTAAAGACACAAGAATTATTTGCAAAATGATGTAGGTATGCCATTAAGAACAGGTTGGGTGCTTTGAAGAAGTGTGAATTGTTTTCAGTTTTAGAAACTTACTGATACATGTGCACGCTGAGTAACAAAGCAATGTATGCTCTTAGAGAGCCATGCATGCAATTATATGTCAAGTGTGATATCTAGACTTAGTCAATCACCCAGGCACTACACGTGTACTCTTCCAATCATGCAGGCACTAATTATGTACTCATTGAACTACGGAGGCAACACCCATGCGTTCATCCAATCACCCAGATAGTAGCAATATAGTCATGTTAATACACAGGCACTAACTATGCAGATATGGAACCATTGATGTAGTTCCTACATACTCAGGGAATCATGCAGGCACTACCTATATTCTGAGTGAATCACCTAGGCACTATCTATGCACTCATCCAATTATCCAGGGAGTATTGTTGTACTCAACCAGAAACACATGTATTTGCAAGTTTTAGTGAGGAATATGTACTCTTTTAGAACCATCTGGTGAATTATGTATGTTACCTGTCACACGCTGTTTGCATGTATTCGGACAAATTAGTGAGCTATATGCTGTGATACAGATTAAAGTGCATATTTTTATATGCAGTGTTTCTCAAAATTTAATCTGACACATCTAAGTAGAAAATTATTGAAACACTAAGGGCCCAATTTCGATGCAGTCGTAAATGGCTCTGACCGTCGGTCAGAGCTGTTCCGACCGCATTGAAATGTCCCGTTCGGATTTCCTTTCCAACCAACCCATTTTGATGGGTTCAGTCGGAAAGGAATCCGAACCGGATTTCCGAATGGCATCTGACGGGCTCAGAGAGCCCGGCTGCCATTCGGAAATTCTCCATCAATCCCTCTGGCAGCTCTCTCCGGCTGAGGGATTACGATGGAAGATTCCCACAGCCTTTCTGTGCCAGCCTTTCTGACACAGAAAGGCTGTGGGAATCGACTTTGGGTGCCCCCAGCAGGGCTCCCATGGGTTCAAGGCCTCCGGATGGCAGCCTAGGGGGCACCTATGGTACCCCCCTGTTGATCCCTGCACCCGGTGGCAGGCACCTTGAGGTGCCTGCCATGGGGTGCAGGGATGAACTGCCCCCCTGCTCTTTACAATGAGAGCATGCATTCCATTTGGAATGCATGCTCCCATAGTAAAGAATTGGATTGCGACTGAACGGTCCTAGGATGCTTGTTTCCAGTCCAGGGAGGACCTGGCCTGGCAGTTCAGGCTGGACTGTTCCCATTGGGCGCAGTGTCAAGACTGATTTGCATATGGCTGGGTCCAAACTGGAATGGCATGGTGAGGAACAAATGATGGATTTAGGCCCAGATCTCTGTACTGGGGTGAATGTATGACATTGTTCTGCATTCTGTCCATCAATTGTTGTTTTTGCATGAAAAGAATAATGGCAGTCCTATAGCGAAAGAGGTGATGGTACCTACAAATATACAAGACGTTATTGCAGAAGAGGTACAAGGGAAGCGTAGCCAGGCCCATGCAGACAAATGGAATTTTAGTAGTGTTTGTAGTATTAGACAGCAATCCATTGATATATTAAGGAAATTCCTATGTATATTTCCAAGGTAAAGTTTAAAACACAAACTAAGTACTTTACAATGTTTGGATCCTTGCAAGCTGAGAAAGCATATAAATTTGCAGGGACACTCACTAGCTTGTTTATCAAAGAAAGTGTACCAAAGCGCCTTTCATCATTTTTGGGATGTTAGCTATACACCACTCAACAATGTGAACTTTAGTTAGGAGGCTGCACTATGTGAAAACTCCTGCTTTATGTTCAGGAGAAATGAACAGGACACTTTTGCATGGTAGTGTGGCAGAGGTAGAAAAGGTTTGTGATGATGCACAGTTTTGTTTCTTTGGTCCAGAACAGGCTGTAGGGAAATTGAAGAGTTGATAGCAGGAGGAGTTGTAGAACATTACACAGGTACTACAGTTGATAGTTTTGAAGAAGAGATTACAAAATTTAAGACAGTATGTGCTGAAAAACCAGAGTATGTTTGTACATGCTGACGACGCACTCACTACAAGAATCAAACTGTTGACTTATATTTAAAAAGTCAAATAGAAAATAATGATACCTGGCAAAAGTTTGCACTGTACTTATTTGTAGAAGAAAGATTTGACTTGTCTGCACGACAAGTTATATGTAAGTACTGCTACAAAAAATTAGAGGATAATAAAATGCCTGCTAGAGCTGTGCATAACAAGTTAGAACTGCTCCCCATTCCAGAAGCACTTCAAGATTTAAATATTTATGAGTCCATTCTTATCCAAACTATACATCCATTTCAGGCTATAGTTTGTTTGGAGCCAAAGACAGGCAAGGTACCCCCAACAGAGCTGCAAAAAGGTCTAACAAGTAGAGTAGTGTATTTGCCATTAGATGTCAAGAAAAACATTGAAACTGTAGGGGTAGACAGAGATTTAGAGGAAGGACTAGTAATTCTTGTAAATGGTGTGCCTACCAAGAACAAGAAGATATAGCAGGAGTTAGTAGATGTTACCAAAGTTAAAAAGCAACTTTATATCTGGTACAACACAATGTTTACTATAGAAATGTGGAAAGCCTGCAAGATATCACACACATGGAGGATCAGACATTTCCATCAACAAGTCAGATTGAGAAGATAGATTAGTCCAGAACAGAAGAAATTTATGAATATGATAGCATCCACCCTTTGCATTCTAAAGAGGTTATTGGTGATGCCATTGAGCTATTTCAAATGAAGGAAGCAAAAGGGGCTCCATTAAGTGTGTGGGAAAAAAGTTTAGAATCTCGATGTTTTCCACATCTTTTTCCTAATGGAGCAGGTGGCAGGTATGACGAGCGGCCTGTGCAAATACCTGCAGCTGAGTATAGATGTAGTAGACTTTATTCAGAAGATCCTGGATTTCGTCACTGTTTTTCATATATATTTCACCTATTATTTGAGAGTGACTTGTATGGCCTCTCATATACTGTGAATCATATTCTAAAAACAGGAGTTAATTTGCATAATATATCAGCAAGAGACCTTTTGAAAAAGTTCAATGAAAAGATGAGCACTTGGAATACAATTTATTAAACCTAATTGTATGTCAGCGTGGGACAAATGAACATTGGTATTGGTGTCATGGTGAATTGAAGTGCATGTTGAGGAACCTTGGAGCGCCTGCTTGGTTCCTGATGCTGAGTTATGCTGAATATGCATGGGATGACCTGCTAGAAGTCTTGAAGGAGGAAAATTCAAATATAAAAGACAATCTGAAGACGGCAGGGGAACTGTGCTCACTAGACCCTGCAAATGTTTGCAAATAATGTAATCACAAATTTCAAACAATGGTGGCTTTCATCTTGAACAAAACAAAACCTCCTCTTGGTGAAGTGATTGATTTCTTTTGGCGTAAAGAGTACCAAGCCAGAGGTTCTCCCCATATTCACATGCTGTTGTGGGTAAAAGATGCCCCAAAGTTTGAAACAGACAGTGATGAGTTTGTGTTGTCTTTTATTGAGCAGTATATAATTTGCTCCATCCCAAATGAGAGTAGTGACAACATATTAAGAGAAGAAGTTCTACAATTCCAAAATCACAGATGCTGAAAATATTGTCCGCGAAAATACAGAGCAAAAGGAAATTTTATATAAGATATCGTTTCGGATTCCCATGAATTGTCATCTCAGAAGGAAGAGTCAACAGCTTTATGTCTGCAGTCAGACATACACTTACAAGGAAATCACTGAAAAATACATACAACCTAAGAAGAACAGAGGCCTCCAAGTACATTAATGACTACAACCCTGTGATTCTGAAGATGCGGAATGCAAAAATGGATGTTCAGTTTGTTGCACACAACTCAATTGCTGTTGCTCAGTATGTTACATCTTATATAACAAAGTCAGAGAAAATTGAGATGAAAGAGATGTGGGAGAAGATTTCAGCAGAAAAGAGTCTTACAAAGAAATTGTACAGTTTTAGTTTGAAAATGCTTGCTCACAGAGAGATAGGCTCCTATGAATGTGTAGACCAGTGAGGCTCAGCTATTTTGTTTTCTAAATCTAGAGGAGTTCTATGGGTGACTTTAGGGCTTGCTCATACTCGTAACAGAGTATTGAAGTCTTTTCCTGGAATTCAGTATCTTGCAGAGTTTGAGCCACACAGTACAGATATTCTGAAGAATAACATGCTGGATACATACTATCCAAGAAGAAGTCGTCATCTGGAAAGGATGTGTCTTTATGAAATACTTCAACATTATACTTTCAGAAGTAATGTCAGTGAAAACATAGATGAAGGTAAATTTGCTGTGGCTGAATATCAAGGATGTTTGGTGAGACATAACAAATGAAATGTAATCAACCATCAAAAGCTAAGTTGCCAAACTCCAGACAAAAGAGAGTTTTTCTATTTAGCCTTGTTACAGTTGTTTAAGCCATGGCAAACTGAAAGTGAGCTACTTGGAGAATTTGACTGTTATGAAGACTCATTCAACACTGTGAAAGACAGCATTGAATGCTGTGTGTTTCCAGTGTATCTTCAAATGTTGAGAGAAAAGATTGAACGAGAAGAAACAATTGCTGCTGAGATAGCAGGAGAGAGTTCTCAGAGCAGTCAAAGTTCAGCACCTGGAAGTCAAGATCCTCTTGGACAGCCAATCATTAAAAATGAAGCTACAATAGCCATGAGTGAAGTGGAGAATACAATGCAGCAAGTAAGACGGGTAACTGTGGATCTAGAACTAATACAGCAATTGAAAGCAGAACAGAAAGACATTTTTGTAGAGATGAAAGGTAAAGTAGAATATGGATTTCTCCATGAGAATAAGAAGTGTGCATGTTCTACATATAAACGAGTTCTATTGTAAATGAGTTGTCAAGCTGGAACTGGAAAGAGCTTCTTGATTAAAGTACTGACAACTTACCTACAGAAGACAACAGATTCCAATTTGTCGTGTGTAGTCACTGCACCAACAGGCTTAGCTGCTCATAATGTTAAAGGAGTTACCCATCATTGATTAATAATGCTGCCTGTTGAACATGACAACAAATTACAATACAACAAATTATCAGGTGATGCTTGTCATGAAGTGGCAAGAGTATTAAAGAAATTAAAGCTACTAATTATTAATGAAGTAAACATGGTGTCTAACCTAATGCTAGCTTTTATATATTTAAGAATGCAGCATATATTAAAAAACTGACTACAATGTACTTTTTTGAGGAAAACACTTAATCGTCTTTGGTGACCTGCTACAACTAACTCCCATAAAAGGACAACCTGTATTCTAGAAACTACTACATACTGAAACAAGGAATTCACTAGGAAGTATTGGAAATGTGACCATTTGGGAAAACTTTCAATACAAATTGTTAATCTAAAATATGCACCAAGAATCAGATATGCATTATACAGATATGATAAAGGATATGAGAGTGGGAGTCCTCACAAAAGAGGGAAAGACAGTATTACAAGCCCGTCTCATCAAAAATTTGTTTCCAAGTAATGTTTCAGCTGCTGAAGTAATGTACAATGTTGTTAAGGAAGAGAAGTCTATTGTTTGTTTGATGCCAACTCTTGAGGAGTGTATTAAATTAAATGAACAATTATTACAACTGGAAAAAGAAGAGATCGTCGAAATTAGAGCAAATGATAAAATGGAACATCAAGGAGTTACAGTGCTACTAACAAAAACTGCAATCAAAATTGGATAGTTTAGAAAAGTCTGTGTTAAAAACTGCAGGATTAGAAAAACAGTTACATATTTGTACAAATTGTAGTGTAATCTTACATCGTAATTTAAATGTTGAAAAAGGATAGTGGCTGGTGCAATGGATAAAGTTATGAAATTTGTTAATTATCCAAAAAGAAATGATGTGGAATACTTAGCCATAAAATTTGATGATATTGCTGAAGTTAAGCAGATTGGTAGATGCGTTGAACATTTCCTACTTGTGAAAGACTTGTATGTCCAGTGAAAGCAGTTCCCAGTGTCTTTAGCATATACAGTAAATTCACAAATCGTAAAGTTTAAGTGTAGATACAGGTCTTGTTAATATTGGTAGTAGTGTATTCAAAGAAGGAATATCATATGTTGCCTTGTCGTGAATTAGAACATTGTCTGGTTTATTTCTGATTGATTATGATGAGAAGAAAGAAAATGCTGATGTGAGCTGTGTAACGGAATATAATCGGTTAAGAGCTCAATATGCTCCTCATTTAGGCTAGTATCCTGTGGTTCAAAAAGCAATACTGTGTCCAAAGTGGAAAATATCAAAACAGTCTATCAGAGTTGAACAGAAAGATGAAAAAAAAGAAAATCAACAAGGAGGAAAGAAACGAAAACTAGAGCACAATGAGGAAATACAAGGCTAACACTTTGATAATAAATCTGGAGTCAACTGTTATGCAAATGTAGTGTTAAATGGACTATATAATATGCCTCATTTTACACATTCTATTAAAGAAAAGGTAGATAAAAGAATGCCTTAACTGCTGTGTAGTTTACTTGAAGAATTAAAAAGTGATAGAAGTACTATACATTCTGCTACTGGAATAAGAAACTCACAGCTGACTGTACTGGATCAGTAGTGTTCTCTGAAAATCTTCAGCAGGATGCTCAAGAATTTCTAATGGTAATCCTAGGACTATTAGATGAAGAAGATGTGAATATCGATGAATTATTTAGTTTGACTTATAAATGGACCAATAACTGTGAAGATTGTGAATTTACATCTAGCAGTGAAATCAATTCAGAACAATTCCTCTACTTGACATTACCGGATTGTAAAGCTGTGCCGTTTGAAGATTTAACTTCAAACGCCCATCAAGATATGATATGTCCAAACTGCAGATCAGAACTTAGGTCAACGTTGTTTCTACAAAGGTATGGACAATATATCATAGTCATGCTACAATGATGCAGAGTGGATGGTACTAAATTAGGAACTGAAATTACAAACTTTAAAGCTGCACAAATATCCATCTGAAAAAAAACTTTCACAACTATAGCAGTTATATTTCATGAAGGAGTTAATATAACTTCTGGACACCGCACAATATATTTAAGATGTCAAACAAGATGGACAGAATGCAATTACATACAAGTGACATTCAGATCAAGACTACCCAAAAAGTTACCAAACTCCCATCTGCTATTTCTAGAACTGACGTTTTAAGGAGAATTTAGGATAAGAAAACGTGGTATTGTGTTGACATATATACGGAATATCTGTTTTTGAGACATTATTTGGCCTATTGAAGGTATTGTCTACAGCAAGCTGTTAGAATGAAGGACTCTTTTTAACTGTGGAAAAGGAATTTATAAAACATTTGAGGACTACATTGTATTACTACAGATAAAAACTAAATGGAGGTACTATAACACCAGTAGCCTTAAATTGCATGTGAAAAGTCTATTCACCACTAAAAAAAAGCACCCTTTTGTTTCTGCTACAGCAACTTCTACGTAGTACTATGAGTTATGTTTTTATACATGGACTAAAAACATGTTAGACATCATTTGGCCTAACAGGGATGATGTTTACAAAAGGATATGCAAAAATGAAGATTGCTTCTTAATTGGTGGACATTTGGTACCAGATATAAAAATATCAGAAACAGTTTTAACATGTAGTTGCTTTCATTAAGGTAGTAACCTATCAGCCAGCCAGTATTAAAACAACTTGTAGTGAGTGCAGTGAACAATATGACATAGTTGTAATGATCTACTGTGCACATGTGTTTTCTTTTTACAACCCATTGATTGTTTTTTCCCACTGTTTTATGATGAGTCTTCATACAAAGCACTGTTGAAAGTGAACAAGTATGAAAGCTGAAAACAGGAAAAAACAGTACAACATTTTTTTATGTTGGATCAAAGTTTTGGTTAAAAGATATTATATGTTGTTTGGTTGCCTAATGTTCGAAATAAAATTCTAATACATTTTTGTCTGTTTCTATTTTTTCACAGTGGTTGGAGGTCGAGATATATTACATGTGTCAAATCACAAATCTAGTGATGGATTCATTGAGTTACTACTCATGTACTCATCCCATCTCCCAGGCACAACAGTTGCACTTGTCGAATCATCCAGCCACTACCTAAGCAGTCATCCAATCAATCAGGTACTGCACTTGAATTCATCTAATCTCCCAGCCACTACTCAGGTACTCATCCAATCACCCAGGAGCTACTCATGCACTATGCAATCACCCAGACACTATGTATGCACTCATCCATTCACTGAGATACTACCCATGCGCTCATCCAGTCACCAAGGCACTACTCATGGACTCATCCAATTACCCAGGTAGTACCCATGCACTCAACCAATCACCCAGGCATTGTCCATGCACTTACTCAATTACACAAGAAGTATCCAGGCATTCACCCAATCACCAAGGCACTACCCTTGCTCTCACCCAATGACCCAGGCACTATCCTTGCACTCATCCAATCACCCAGGTGCTACTCTTGCACTCATCCTGTCACCTGTGCGCTACCCACACACTCAAACATTAAACCAGGCACTACCCATGCACTAATCCAATCACCCAAACAGTACCCATGAACTCATCCATTCACTTAGGCACTATCTATGCACTCTCCCAATCATCTAGGCACTATCCATTTACTCATGCAATCACGCAGACACTACCTTTGCACTCATCTATTCACTGAGACACTACACATGCACTCATCCACTCACCCAGGCACTACTCATGCTCTCATCAAATCACCCAGGCAGAACCCATGTACTCATCCAGTCAACCAGGCACTACTCATACATTCTTCTAATCACCCAAGTACTATCCATGCACTCACACAATCACCCAGGCACTAACCTTGCACTCATTTATTCACTCAGGCACTGAACATGCACTCATCCATTCACTAAAGCATTATCCATGCACTCTTCCATTCACCCAGGCACTACCCATGCACACAGTCAATCACCCAGGCACTACCCTTGCACTCATCCATTCATTCAGGCACTATGCATGCACTTATCCACTCAACCAGGCACTACCCATACACTCATCCTATGAGCAGGCTCTACACTTGTACTCATTCCTTCACTCACACACTACCCATGCACTCATCCATTCACCCAGGCCCTACTCTTGCACTCATTCATTCACTCAGCCACTACCCATGCACTATGCAATCACCCAGACACTAACCATGCACATATCCAATCACTCAGGCACTACCCATGCACTCTTTCATTCACAAAGGCACTACCCTTACACTCATCCATTTACCCAGGCACTACCTATGAACTCATCCAATCACCCAGGCACTAAGCTTACACTCATCCATTCAATGAGGCACTACTTATGGATTCATCCAATCACCCAGGATGTAATTCTGCAATCATCCAGTCACCCAAGTGCTACCCACACACTCATACAATCAACCAGACACTACTCATGCACTCATCTATTCACTGAGACACTATGCATGCACTCATCCACTCACCCAGGCACTACTCATTCACTTATCAAAACACCTAGGCAGAACCCATGTACTCATACAATCACCCAGGTACTACTCATACATTCATCCAATCACCCAGGCATTATCCATGCACTCACACAATCACCCAGGTACTCTCCTTGCACTCATCCATTCACTCAGACACTGCACATGCACTCATCCATTCACTAAAGCATTATAAATGCACCCATCCATTCACCCAGGCACACAAACAATCACCCAGGCACTACCCTTGCACTCATCCATTCATTCAGGCACTATGCATGCGCTTATCTATTCACTCAGGCACTACCCATATACTCATCCAATGACCCAGGCACTACACTTGTACTCATCCCTTCACTCACACACGACCCATGCACTCATCTATTCAACCAGGCACTACCCATGCACATATCAAACCACTCAGGCACTACCCATGCACTCACACAGTCACACAGGCCCTACTCTTGCATTCATCCATTCACTCAGCCACTATCCATGTACTATGCAATCACCCAGACACTAACCATGCACATATCCAGTCACTCAGGCACTAGCCATGCACCTTTATATTCACTTAGGCACTACCCATGCACTCATCGATTCACCCAGGCACTACCCATGCACTCATCCAATCATCCAAGCACTATGCTTGTACTCATCCATTCTATGAGACACTACGAATGGACTCATCCAATCACCCAGGAGATACTTCTGCACTCATCCAGTGACCCAAGTGCTACCTACACACTCATACAGTCAACCAGGCACTACTCATACACTCATCCATTTACTCAGGCACTACCCATGTAGTCATGCAATGAACCAGGCACTACCGATGCACTCATCCATTCAATGAGGTGCTATCCATGCCCTCATCCAATCTCCCAGGTGCTACTCTTCCACTCATCCAGTCATCCAAGCACAACCCATGCATTAATCTAGTCACTCAGGGGCTATCCCTGCACTCATCTATTCACCCAGGCACTACCCATGTACTCATCCAATCACGAAGGCACTACCCTTGTACTCATCCATGCACTCAGGCACTACCCTTGCACTCATCCATTCACTGACACTACCCATGCACGCCTCCATTCACTCAGGCACTACCTATTCACTCATCCATTCACCCAGGCACTACTCTTGCACTCATCCATTCAGTCAGGCACTATGCATGCACTCATCCATTCACTCAGCCACTACCCATGCACTCATCCATTCACAGAGGCACTACCCATGCACTCATCCAATCACTCAGGCACTATCCATGCACTCACCTAATCATGCACGCACTATGCATTCATTCACTCAATCACCCATGCACTCTCCATGCACTCACCCAACCACCCAGATGCTACCCTTGCACTCATGCAATTACCCAGGAACTACCCTTGCACTCATCCAATCACTCAGGCATTACCCTCCCACTCGTTTATTTACTTAGGCATTACCGTTGCACTGATGCATTCACTCACACACTACGCAAGCACTCATCTATTCACCCATGGTACTAATCATGAACATATCCAATCACCCAGGCACTACCTTTGCACTCATCCATTCACACAGCCACTACCCATGCACTCATCTAGTCACACATGCAGTTCCCATGCACTCAAGTAATTACCCAGGCACTATTCATGCACTTACCCAATCAGCCACGAACTATCCAATCACACAGGCACTACCTTTGCACTCATCCATTAATGCAACCACTACCCATGCACTCATCTATTCACACATGCAGTTCCAATGCACTCATCTAATTACCCAGGTACTATTCATGCACTTGCCCAATCAGCCACAAACTATGCATGGACTTATCCAGTCACCCAAGCACTCTGCTTGTACTCATCCATTCAATGAGGCGCTATTTATGGACTCATGCAATCACCCAGGTGGTACTTCTGCACTCATCCAGACACCGAAGTCCTACCCACGCACTCATACAATCAACCAGGCACTTCCCATGCACTAATCCAATCACTCAAGCAGTACCCTAACACTCATTCATTTACTCAGGCACAGCCCATGCAGTCATGCAATGAAATAGGCATTAACCATGTACTCAAGAAATCAATGAGGTGCTATCCATGGACTCATCCATTCACCAAAGCGCTACTCTTCCATTCATTTAGTCACCAAGCACTACCCATTCACTCATCCAGTCACGCAGGCACTACCATACACACATCTAATCGCCCAGGCACTATCCTTGAACTAATGCAATCACCCAGGCACTACCCTTGTACTCATACAATCACTCAGGTGCTACCTCATCCATTCATTCAGGCAGTATCCATGCACTCATCCATTCACCCAGGCACTACCTATGCACATATCCAATCACCCAGGCACTACCCAAGAACTCATCCATTCACTCAGGCACTACCCCTGCACTCATCCACTCACCCAGGTACTACTAATGCACTCATCCAATCACCCAGGCAGTACCCATGCACTCATCCAATCACCCAGGCACTCTTCATACATTCTTCCAATGGCTTGGCAGTTCGGGCTGGACTGTTCCCATGAGGCACAGGGTCAGACTGATTTGCATATGGCCATGTCTGAACTGGGGTGGTGGAGTGAGCTAAAGAATGATGATGGATTAAACCCAGATCAGTTGACTGGGGGTGAGTGTTTGATTTGCTCTAACGCTCCGTCCATCATCCCCTTTGGTATCGCTTTGTTCGCCCTAAGTTGGCAGGGTATGCCCAGACGTGGGTCCCTTGCTCACTTTGCCACTGGATTCAAGATAGCCTGGCTGATGAGGGTTTTGAACCTGAGACCGGTTCCAGGATGCTTGTTTCCGGTCCAGGGAAGACATGGCTTGGCAGTTCGGGCTGGACTGTTCCCATGAGGCACAGGGTCAGACTGATTTGCATATGGCCATGTCTGAACTGGGGTGGTGGAGTGAGCTAAAGAATGATGATGGATTAAACCCAGATCAGTTGACTGGGGTGAGTGTTTGATTTGCTCTAACGCTCCGTCCATCATCCCCTTTGGTATCGCTTTGTTCGCCCTAAGTTGGCAGGGTATGCCCAGACGTGGGTCCCTTGCTCACTTTGCCACTGGATTCAAGATAGCCTGGCTGATGAGGGTTTTGAACCCGAAACCGGTCCCAGGATGCTTGTTTCCGGTCCAGCTAAGACATGGCTTGGCAGTTCGGGCTGGACTGTTCCCATGAGGCACAGGGTCAGACTGATTTGCATATGGCCATGTCTGAACTGGGGTGGTGGAGTGAGCTAAAGAATGATGATGGATTAAACCCAGATCAGTTGACTGGGGGTGAGTGTTTGATTTGCTCTAACGCTCCGTCCATCATCCCCTTTGGTATCGCTTTGTTCGCCCTAAGTTGGCAGGGTATGCCCAGACGTGGGTCCCTTGCTCACTTTGCCACTGGATTCAAGATAGCCTGGCTGATGAGGGTTTTGAACCTGAGACCGGTTCCAGGATGCTTGTTTCCGGTCCAGGGAAGACATGGCTTGGCAGTTCGGGCTGGACTGTTCCCATGAGGCACAGGGTCAGACTGATTTGCATATGGCCATGTCTGAACTGGGGTGGTGGAGTGAGCTAAAGAATGATGATGGATTAAACCCAGATCAGTTGACTGGGGTGAGTGTTTGATTTGCTCTAACGCTCCGTCCATCATCCCCTTTGGTATCGCTTTGTTCGCCCTAAGTTGGCAGGGTATGCCCAGACGTGGGTCCCTTGCTCACTTTGCCACTGGATTCAAGATAGCCTGGCTGATGAGGGTTTTGAACCCGAAACCGGTCCCAGGATGCTTGTTTCCGGTCCAGGGAAGACATGGCTTGGCAGTTCGGGCTGGACTGTTCCCATGAGGCACAGGGTCAGACTGATTTGCATATGGCCATGTCTGAACTGGGGTGGTGGAGTGAGCTAAAGAATGATGATGGATTAAACCCAGATCAGTTGACTGGGGGTGAGTGCTTGATTTGCTCTAACGCTCCGTCCATCATTCCCTTTGGTATCGCTTTGTTCGCCCTAAGTTGGCAGGGTATGCCCAGACTAGGGTCCCTTGCTCACTTTGCCACTGGATTCAAGATAGCCTGGTGATGAGGGTTTTGAACCCGAAACCGGTCCCAGGATGCTTTTTCCGGTCCAGGGAAGACATGGCTTGGCAGTTCGGGCTGGACTGTTCCCATGAGGCACAGGGTCAGACTGATTTGCATATGGCCATGTCTGAACTGGGGTGGTGGAGTGAGCTAAAGAATGATGATGGATTAAACCCAGATCAGTTGACTGGGGGTGAGTGTTTGATTTGCTCTAACTCTCCGTCCATCATCCCCTTTGGTATATTTTTGAAAGAAGACAACAAGTCAAAGAACAGGCCCACCCAGCCTGGAAAAAGATGTCTGAGAAGGATACATTATCTTTCACAGAGACTCACATTCAGAGCCTAATAGCAGCACCGTCCCTCTTTTCATCTATATCACTTAGCACTACAGCCCAGCAACAAAATGAAACTGAAAAATTAATAAGATTAAATAAAAAACACATTAGGACCGAACTACACGGACACTTTTTGTTACAACATCTTAAAGCAGGTACCATTCCATGGGGATTACAGGTGAAAAATATACCAGTAATCTTTACAGAGGACCCAGCCTACAAAAAAAACTTTAGTTTTATTTTGACCAAATGCAGTCGAGACCTCCTGGTCCACACAATAGAAACAGCACAAAGAATTTGCCAAAAGGAAGTAGAAGAACTTGATGCCCTAATACAAGCAATACAAGATAACCATAATACAGCAGAAGCGAAAGCTTTGTTAGAGAAAATCGATAAAGAAATTCAGACCTTTAAGGATAACACTATAAGTTTCAAAACATCTAAATTTGAAAAAGATACAAAATCTTTTAAAATTGAAACAGTTTATCCATATTTAAAGGAAGATTATTATACACAGGCAGAGGCACGAAGAGCTTTATCTCAATACCAAGGCCGATCCAGAAACAGATTTCTCACATTCTCTGAGACTTCATCCTCAGATTCATCTGGTGAGTCAGACCCACGTGAAGGGATATCAAAAAGACAAAACTCTTTTTTAGAAAAGGACGTGCCAAGAAATCGTGTAAGGTTCAAGCCCCAGCCACAGCCATAGGAAATGTGAACCAGGAGGAACTTTTACAAAACATAACAGAAACCAGCATTGTCAACTTGTCCTCTATAAATCTGACGAAGGATGAGAGGTCTGTTCTGGAATTAGGAATTAAATTTGTACCAACTGCTACCACAGATTTTACCAATTTAAAGATAGAGGCATTAGAATTTTGTCGAAAAATTCGACTCAAGGCATTCTTTCATGAGAAGGCAAATCAGAAAAACCCTGAACCATCTGGACTACAGAAAAAATCAAGCTTTATTCCACCAGCACATAGTATTCCGAAAGAAATAATAGCATATGAACAGGCAGTACTGTCAGCAATCTCGCAAATTGAAAAGAAGAAGTGTTTCTTTAAAAGAAACATCACCAGAGAACAACAGCCAGCAATAAAAGACCTACAGAATGATGATTCAGTAGTGTTAAAACCCGCCGACAAAAGGGGAGCCCTTGTCCTGTGGTCAAAAGAGAAATACCGAGCTGAGGCGAATAGTCAGATTTTAAATAAAGAATGGTATCGACAGGTAGCGGAAGACCCCACAAAGCAAATAGAGAATTAAATTTGTACAAAACTCCAATGGGGACTAGAACAAGGGATCCTAGGACCCAAAGAGTTTGAGTATCTCAACAAAAAACAATCACGTATCCCCGTGATTTATTTTCTCCCAAAGATATATAAAAATGTGCAACAACCACCCGGGAGACCAATTGTATCGGGTTGCGATTCGGTTTTAGAACCGATAGCAAAATATGTGGACGTCTTCCTAAAACCGTTCTTAGATCAAATACCATCGTACCTTAAAGATACCACAGACTTTATTAATAAAATTGAAGGTCATCCGTTTGATCCCAACCACCATTGGTTGGTATCATTCGATGTAAACTCATTGTACACCCAGATCCCACAAGACGAAGGCTTAGAGTCCATGGAATTTTTCTTGGAAACTCGACCAAAACCTCAAAGAGTTCCAACAGAGTTCATATTAGATCTGGCAAGAATAGCCCTGAAAAGGAACTACTTCAGATTTGAAGACACATTCTTCATGCAGGTCAAGGGGACCGCCATGGGGTGTCCTTATGCCCAGGAGATGGCGGTTCTCTTCATGGCCTTGTTTGAAGACCGATTCATTTTTAATCATAATCCACACAGAGACAAGATCCTATCGTGGTAGCGATACATTGACGACGTCTGGTGCCTGTGGGAAGGCAAAGACGCCCAATTGTCAACTTTTTTTGAGTGGCTTAACAGCAGACATGCTGATATTAAATTCAGCATGACAAAAAATCAGACACGTTTAACGTTTTTAGATGTAGAGGTGTTTGTTCAAGATGAAAAACTAACCACTACCTTACATCGTAAGCCTACAGACAAAAATACAATGCTTCATTATCAAAGCTTTCATCCGAGGAGTCTAAAAGACAACCTGCCTTACAGTCAATTACTGAGAATTCAGCGGAATTGCGCCCGCAAAGAGGACTTCATGATCCATGCTGAAGCCTTCTGTGAACAACTAAAAGAAAGAGGGTACCCCAAAAGAATGTTAAAACATGCAAAAAAATGAGTGTGGTATACACCTCGTGAAGAACTATTGACTAAGAAAATCAAAGAGCCACTAGACAAACTAGTATGTGTGTCCACATTTGGTCCACATACTCATCAATTTCGCATGGCCATTTTGAACAACTGGCATTTGCTCACTGGCCTTGAATGCCCTATGGAAAGACCACTTTTCGCGATGAAAAAGAATAAAAGTATAGGTCAACAAATCATACGGGCAGATTTGCGCAAAACTAAGAACAACTTAGATTTAAGAGCTTTATGGAAGATGCAACCAGTAGAAGGACACCATAAATGTGGTAATTGTTCTGCCTGCAACAATACTGTAGAAGGCAATGAATTTATGTACAATTCCATCAAATGAGTACATAAGGAATTCACAAATTGTAAAACTAAAAATATAGTTTATGCCATTATGTGTCCCTGCCCGAAGTTATACATTGGCAAAACAATACAGCAGATCAATCAGAGAATTGTCCAACATCGCTCACGAATAAAACAAAAAGTTTTAAAGGCACCAATGGTACCTCATTTCATTGAAAAGGAACATTCTGAAAAAGATTTCATTTGGACAGTACTGTCAGGAATCAAAACACCACAAAGAGGTGGTAATGTAGAAACATTACTCCAAAGGAGAGAAGCCTATCTCATTCTAAAATATAACTGTGTTACTAGTGGCCTAAACGAAATGTCAGAATTACACCAAATGTTGCGCTGAGTCCTCTGTAAAGACTTTAAAATTCTAAACTGGCAGTCGAGAGATTGTTCGAAACAGCAATGAATGTCCTTTGTTCCCTTTAGCGCAAAAAAGTGTTCCCACAATCTGTACAGATTTTAAAACTGCATTGTAGCCCAATAAGGAACACCAAATGTATGACGATCACTCCTTTGTGAATGTCCTTCAGGTGGTATTAAAGTTTAATTCAAAATCTTCACGATCATAAAACAAAGTGTTTTGATTTGATCCACAGAGGAGATTGATGCACAAAATAACTGGTATGTTTACCTCGTGGCAAAATTGATGCAAAATATCATCTGTGTCATGTTTGACAAATTAATTGTGTCAGGCTCGGCAAAAATACACTATACATACTACAAACCCCATAATGCATTAGTAAAAACATCAAGCTAGCACTTCCTGCAACAACAGGATATAGACCAATTCTGAGGTTTCAGCCACTCTATGATAGACTCGAACGGTCGACTGTCAGCACATACAAAGAGAATGCAGAAACTCGCTTAGTAAGTGGAATCTCTTTATAATTCGAATTTCGTTTTTCGTCAAAAAATGCATTAGAAAAGGAAGGCTAGCATAATTTCATTGTCGTTTTAGAAACAAAACTGTGACTCAACTGAAAAAAGCAGGTAGTGAGCATTTGAACACCGCATCAGTGAGAGCGGCTGCTCCATCACGTAAGTGTAACACTGTTTGTCGAGCAATTAAAAATAGACACTTTTATTAATTCCAATCGAAACTAAAAAGCGCCCAATTTTTTCTCATAACAGCCAGCGCGGTGAGTATGCCACAAACATGAAAGGTTTCAATAACGAGGACAACAGAGTTGAGGCTTTATTTTTCCAGTCTCCGGTCGTGGATCATTTGTAAGTTATATTTCAATTAATGATATACCACGTTGAACACAATGCTCAATAAATTATACTCATTATGATATCCCTGGAGTTTTCAGGTCCCAAACACGTGATATTTTAGAAGCACCAAGAGTGCATCAAAAGAATTTCAGGTATTTTATTTAAAAAAAATTGGTTATATTGAAGAGCTAAGTTAAAGAAAAGGGGAGATCAAGTTTAGGTCATTCGTTTTTATTTGTTGCAACCTGCAGGTTACACCGTGCCTTAGCCCTGACGAAATTCCCGAAAACCACAATCGGGATTGGAAACGCGTCGGCATTGCTTTTCATCAAACGCCATGAAGGGCATTAATGTTCTCTGAGGAGGTTTTAGAATAAAATAGACCCCACAGAGCATTACATTATATATACATATTTTTTCCCTTGTGGCAGCAGTTCCTCTCCTTTTAAAAAAAGTCTCTTAAAAAACAGAACGTAAGGAACTGCCTATGTATAATTGGCAAAAACAAACTGCTGGTGTAATTGTATATATTTTTGTATAAATGTTTTGTATTGTTGTGTTTGTCATAATCACATTGCTATTCTTGATATTATTCACAATTTTGTATGCACATTATATGTACCACAGCCTTTGTGTATTAGATATGTACTCAACTCAGACATGAACAAAATGTGTTGTGAAAGGTGTTATCATATGATAAATAATTGTGATTAAGACACTTAAAAGTGCAAGAACTTAGAGTCTTACACTTTTGACCGCTTAAAATAAAGAGCGGCCTTGAAAATTAAACAGCCAGGTTCCCTCTTTTTTATATATCATCCATTCACTAAGGCACTACCCATGCACTCATCCAATCACCCAGGCACTACCCTTGCACTCATCTATTAACTCATGCAGTACCTATGCACTCATCCATTTTTCTCAGACACTACCCATGCACTCATCCATTTACAGAGGTACTACCCTTCTACTCATCCATTTACCCAGGCACTACCCATGCACTCATCCACTCACTGAGGCACTACCCATGTACTCATCCACTCACTTGCACTACTCAAGTACTCATCCAATCACCCAGAAAGTACCCATGCACTCATCCAATCACCTAGGCACTATTCATACATGTTTCCAGTCACCCAGGCACTACCCATCCCCTCACTCAGGCACTACTCATGTGCTCATCCAATCACCCAGGCAGTACCCATGCACTCATCCAATCACCCAGGCACTATTAATACATTCTTCCAATCACCCAGGCACAACCCATGCACTCACACAATCACCCAGGCACTACGCTTGCAATAATCCATTCACTCATGCAGTACCTATGCACTCATCCATTTACTCAGACACTACCCATGCACTCATCCATTCACTCAGGCACTACCCTTCTACTCATCCATTCACCCAGACACTACCCATACACTTATCCATTCACTCAGGCACTACCCATGTACTCATCCAATCACCCAGGCACTATTCATACATTCTTCTAGTCACCCAGGCACTCACACAATCTCCCAGGCACTATGCTTGTACTAATCCATTCACTCAGGCACTACCCATGCACTCACCCATTCACTCAGCCACTACCCATGCACTCATTCATTCACTGAGGCACTACCCACGTATCCATCCAATCACCTAGGCACTATCCATGCACTCCCCCAATCACAAATGCACTATACATTCATTCACCCAATTACCCAGACAATATCCATGTACTCACCCAATCACTCAGGCTCTACACTTACACTCATGCAATTACCCACGCACTACCTTGCACTCATCCAATCACTCAGGGATTAGCCATCCACTCATTCATTAACTCAGGCACTACCCTTGCACTGATCTATTCACTCATGCACTACCCATTCACTAATCTATTCACCCAGGTACTAACCATGCACATATCTAATCACCCAGACACTACCTTTGTACTCATCCATTCACACAGCCACTACCCATGCACTCATCCATTCACACAAGCAGTTCCCATGCACTCATCTAATTACCCAGGCACTATCCATGCGCTCACCCAATCAGCCACAAACTATGCATGCACTCATCCAATCACCCAAGCACTATGCTTGCACTCATCCATTCAATGAGGTGCTACTTAGGGACTCATCCAATCATGCAGGGGGTACTTCTGCACTCATTCAGTTACCCAAGTGCTAGCCACACACTCATACAATCAACCAAGCATGACTCATACACTCATCCATTTACTCAGGCACTACCCATGCAGTCATGAAATGAACTAGGCACTACTGATGTACTCATCCATTCAATGAGGTGCTTTCCATGCACTCATCCAATCACCCAGGTGCTAGTCTTCCTTTCATCCAGTCACCCAAGCACTACCCATGCACTCGTCCAGTCACTCAGGCACTACCCATATACTCATCCAATCACCCAGGCACTATCCATGCACACATGTAATAACCCAGGCACTACCCTTGCACTCATACAATCCATCAGGCACTATCCTTGCACTCACCTATTCACTCAGGCAATACCCCTGAACTCATCTAATCACCCAGGCACTATGCTTGTACTCCTCCATTCACTCAGGCACTACCATTGCACTCATCGATTCACTGACATTACCCATGCATGCCTCCATTCACCCAGGCACTACTCTTGCACTCATCCATTCAGTCAGCCACTACCCATGAACTCATCCATTCAAAGAGGCACTACCCATGCACTCATCCAATCACCCAGGCACTGTCCATGCACTCACCTAATCACGCAGGTACTATGCATTCATTCACTCAATCACCCACACACTATCCATGCACTCACCCAACCACCCAGGCACTACCCTTGTACTCATGCAATTACCCAGGCACAACTTGGCACTCATCCAATCACTCAGGTATTACTCTTCCACTCATTTATTAACTCAGGCTTTACCCTTGCACTATTACATTCACTCATGCACTACCCACGCACTCATCTATTCACCCAGGTACTAACCATGCACCTATCCAATCACCCAGGCACTACCTTTGCACTCATCCAGTCACACATGCAGTAACCCAGGCACTACCCTTGCACTCATACAATCCATCAGGCACTATCCCTGCACTCACCTATTCACTCAGGCAATACCCCTGAACTCCTCTAATCACCCAGGCACTATGCTTGTACTCCTCCATTCACTCAGGCACTAACATTGCACTCATCCATTCACTGACACTACCCATGCATGCCTCCATTCACTCAGGCATTACCTTTGCACTCATCCAGTCAAACAAGCAGTTCCCATGCACTCATCTAATTACCCAGGCACTATTCATGCACTTACCCAATCAGCCATTGTTAGAAATGGGGGTCTCTAGTTGGCAGAGGTAGGTACCTTTGTTCAAATAGGGACCCTTGCTTCTAGTCAGGGAAAGGGGGATACACTTCTAAAATTACCCCTGCTCACCCCCTTGGTAGCTTTGCACAAGCAGGCAGGCTTATCTCAGAGGCAGTGTGTAAAGCATTTGTGAACACATACAGTAATACGGTGAAAACACTACAAATGGACACCACACCAGTTTAGTAAAATAAGTAATCTTTATTTAAACCAAAAAAAGACCAAACGACAAAAAATCCACAATACAGTAATAAAAATATGACTTTCAGATGTTAGGAATAGTTCCATTCAAAGCAAATTGCAGATGCGAAACCGTTCACACAAAGTACCTTGGATGCATCACGCAAACAAAAAAAACGGGCCGCAGGGAAGGTGATGCGTCGGTTTCTTACTGCGTACCCCAATGATGCGACAAACTTGGCACCTCGATGCAAGGCGACGATTCGGAATGATGCGTGGATTCTTGCAGCCACACAGCAGGCTCTGCATCGAAATCGGTGCAGTGATCTGGGACTTCGGAGATCGGTGCACTCGATGCGGTGTGCAGCGATTTCTCGAGCCGCGAGCATGTGCTGCGATGATTTCTTCGGCGATGCATGGGAAAAAGGTGCGGATGCGTCTCGCTTCTCGAACTTGCGTTACTTTTCCCAGCTCCCAGCGGCAAACAGCCTCCAGAGGTCCAAAATAACAGCAGGCACCGCTTAGCAGGTCAGAACTCCCAGCAAGGAAGTTCAGGGGAGCAGGTGGTGAAGTCTTTGTGTCCCTGAGACTTCAGAACAGGAGGAAAGCTCAATTCAAGCCCTTGGAGATCTTCCTCAAGCAGGGGACACAGCAAACAGCAAAGTCCTTTTCTCCTTTCCTTGGCTGCAAGTTGCCACTGCAGGCCAACCCCAGACAGCAAACAGTACAGGGGCAGTATTCCTCCTCAGCGTCTCTGGTTCTTCTCCTTGGCAAAGGTTCCTCTTGATTCCCAGAAATGATCTAAAACTCTGGGCCCCAATATTTATACTACAAAATCCTTTGTTCTCTGGTGGCAGAGAAGCCCTGTGCTTGGTCAAAACCAGTTCTGTCCTCTCTGGTGCAGCTTCCTGGGAGGAGGTGGAGACAGCATTGTGGAAGGCAGACCAGGCCCATTCAGGTGAAAGGAAATCTCCTCACCTACTCTAAATTGAGCCCATGTCTATTCAGCCCAGCCCTGACTCATCAGGCTCTCTGGAGCCACTGCACCTCCCCAGCCCCTGACACTCCAATCCCAGACAGTCAATCCACATCCCAGCAGAGGCACACTGGATGGCTAAGCAAGAAATTACCTACTTTCTAAAAGTGGCATTTTCAAACACAGAATGTAAAAATCACCCTCATATAAAAGATGCATTTTAACTTTCTGAGTTCAGGCATACTATTCTTTATTTTCCTATCTTGTTCCCAGGGGTAGTTGTGCTTATAAGATGTTATAAGCAAACTCCCCACTCTATCCTATGGGACCAGATAGCCTTGCAATAGTGAAAAACGGAATAGGGAGTAATTCACTATCAGGACATGCAACACACACCAGGGCATGTCCTACCTTTCATGTACACTGCACCCTGCCCACAGGGGTACCTTGGGCCTCCCTTAGGGGTGACTAACATGTAAGAAAAGGGAAGGTTAGGGCCTGGCAAGTGGGTGCACTTGCCAAGTCAACATGGCGATACTAGACTGCATAGCAAAACCAAAGGGGATGATGGACGGAGTGTTGAACATTGCAAGCACTCACCCCCAGTCAACTGATCTGGGTTTAATCCATCATCATTCTTTAGCTCACTCCGCCACCCCAGTTCAGACATGGCCATACGCAAATCAGCCTGACCCTGTGCCTCATGCGAACAGTCCAGCCCGAACTGCCAAGCCATGTCTTCCCTGGACCGGAAACAAGCATCCTGGGACCGGTTTCTGGCTTACAGCCGTCATCAGCCAGGTTATCTTGAATCCAGTGGCAAAGTGAGCAAGGGACCCACGTCTGGGCATACCCTGCCAACTTAGGGCGAACATAGCAAAACCAAAGGGGATGATGGACGGAGTGTTGAACATTGCAAGCACTCACCCCCAGTCAACTGATCTGGGTTTAATCCATCATCATTCTTTAGCTCACTCCGCCACCCCAGTTCAGACATGGCCATATTCAAATCAGTCTGACCCTGTGCCTCATGGGAACAGTCCAGCCCGAACTGCCAAGCCATGTCTTCCCTGGACCGGAAACAAGCATCCTGGGACCGGTTTCTGACTTACAGCCATCATCAGCCAGGTTATCTTGAATCCAGTGGCAAAGTGAGCAAAGGACCCACGTCTGGGCATACCCTGCCAACTTAGGGCGAACATAGCAAAACCAAAGGGGATAATGGACGGAGTGTTGAACATTGCAAGCACTCACCCCCAGTCAACTGATCTGGGTTTAATCCATCATCATTCTTTAGCTCACTCCGCCACCCCAGTTCATACATGGCCATATGCAAATCAGTCTGACCCTGTGCCTCATGGGAACAGTCCAGCCCGAACTGCCAAGCCATGTCTTCCCTGGACCGGAAACAAGCATCCTGGGACCGGTTTCTGGCTTACAGCCGTCATCAGCCAGGTTATCTTGAATCCAGTGGCAAAGTGAGGAAGGGACCCACGTCTGGGCATACCCTGCCAACTTAGGGCGAACATAGCAAAACCAAAGGGGATGATGGACGGAGTGTTGAACATTGCAAGCAAGCACTCACCCCCAGTCAACTGATCTGGGTTTAATCCATCATCATTCTTTAGCTCACTCCGCCACCCCAGTTCAGACATGGCCATATGCAAATCAGTCTGACCCTGTGCCTCATGGGAACAGTCCAGCCCGAACTGCCAAGCCATGTCTTCCCTGGACCGGAAACAAGCATCCTGGGACCGGTTTCTGGCTTACAGCCATCATCAGCCAGGTTATCTTGAATCCAGTGGCAAAGTGAGCAAGGGACCCACGTCTGGGCATACCCTGCCAACTTATGGCGAACATAGCAAAACCAAAGGGGATGATGGACGGAGTGTTGAACATTGCAAGCACTCACCCCCAGTCAACTGATCTGGGTTTAATCCATCATCATTCTTTAGCTCACTCCGCCACCCCAGTTCAGACATGGCCATATGCAAATCAGTCTGACCCTGTGCCTCATGGGAACAGTCAAGCCTGAACTGCCAAGCCATGTCTTCCCTGGACCGGAAACAAACATCCTGGGACCGGATTCTGGCTTACAGCCATCATCAGCCAGGTTATCTTGAATCCAGTGGCAAAGTGAGCAAGGGACCCACGTCTGGGCATACCCTGCCAACTTAGGGCGAACATAGCAAAACCAAAGGGGATGATGGACGGAGTGTTGAACATTGCAAGCACTCACCCCCAGTCAACTTATCTGGGTTTAATCCATCATCATTCTTTAGCTCACTCCGCCACCCCAGTTCAGACATGGCCATATGCAAATCAGTCTGACCCTGTGCCTCATGGGAGCAGTCCAGCCCGAACTGCCAAGCCATGTCTTCCCTGGACCGGAAACAAGCATCCTGGGACCAGTTTCTGGCTTACAGCCGTCATCAGCTAGGTTATCTTGAATCCAGTGGCAAAGGGAGCAAGGGACCCACGTCTGGGCATACCCTGCCAACTTAGGGCGAACATAGCAAAACCAAAGGGGATGATGGACGGAGTGCTGAACATTGCAAGCACTCACCCCCAGTCAACTGATCTGGGTTTAATCCATCATCATTCTTTAGCTCACTCCGCCACCCCAGTTCAGACATGGCCATATGCAAATCAGCCTGACCCTGTGCCTCATGGGAACAGTCCAGCCCGAACTGCCAAGCCATGTCTTCCCTGGACTTGAAACAAGCATCCTGGGACCGGTTTCTGGCTTACAGCCGTCATCAGCCAGGTTATCTTGAATCCAGTGGCAAAGTGAGTAAGGGACCCACGTCTAGGCATACCCTGCCAACTTAGGGCGAAAATAGCAAAACCAAAGGGGATGATGGACAGAGTGTTGAACATTGCAAGCACTCACCCCCAGTCAACTGATCTCGCTCACTCCGCCACCCCAGTTCAGACATGGCCATATGCAAATCAGTCTGACCCTGTGCCTCATGGGAACAGTCCAGCCCGAACTGCCAAGCCATGTCTTCCCTGGACCGGAAACAAGCATCCTGTGACCGGTTTCTGGCTTACAGCTATCATCAGCCAGGTTACCTTGAATCCAGTGGCAAAGTGAGCAAGGGACGCACGTCTGGGCATACCCTGCCAACTTAGGGCGAACATTGCAAAACCAAAGGGGATGATGGACGGAGTGTGGAACACTGCAAGCACTCACCCCCAGTCACACAGATACTGCAGTGGCAGATCTGAGCTACATTTACAGGCTGCTTATGTAGGTGGCACAATCAGTGCTGCAAGCCCACTTGCAGAATTTGATTTACAGGCCCTGAGCACACACAGTGCACTGTACTAGGGCCTGGCTAGTAAATCAAGTAGCCAATTATGGAAACACAAATCCATAATAACAATTTACAAAGGGAGAACTTGCACTTTGGCATTGAACAGCAGTGCCAAAGTGCCCAAATCATCTAGACCAGCAAAAAAAGGTCCAACACACAGCAAAAACACAGGAGGCAAAACGCAAAAATGCAGGGGAAACCCACGACAATGGTGCCAGGTCTAACATGTGTCCCCTCCAGCTGAAATGTGGGGAGAACTACCCACCCTCTTGGGAGTTCTCTTCACTAAGGTGGAAAAATCTAGACAGACCATCTGCACTGGTGTGTTCTGTACCAGGGCGGTGTTTCACAGTGAAGTCCATACCCTGTAGGGAAATGGACCACCCCAACAGCTTTGGATTCTCACCCCTCATTTTCTTCAACCATCTAAGGGGACTGTGGTCAGTCTGAACCCGGAAGTGAGTCCCAAACAAGTAGGGCCTCAGCTTCTTCAGCACCAAGACCACAGCAAGTGCCTCACGCTCATTCGCACTCCACCTCTGTTCCTGTGGAAGTAACCTCCTGATAATGAAGGCTACAGGTTTGGTCTAGGCCCTCCTTATGTAGCTGTGAGAGAACAGCCCCCACACCATGCTCTGAAGCATCTGTCTGCACAATGAATTCCCTTGAGAAGTTGGGCGCCTGAAGCACGGGCGCCGTGCACATTGCAGATTTCAGGGCATCAAAAGCTCTCTGGCAGGTGTCAGTCCAGTTCACCTTACTGAGCTGCTTCCTGGAAGTCACCTCTGTCAAGGGGGCAACAATGGTGCCATATCCCTTGACACATCTCCTGTAATACCAGGTGAGTCCTAAGAATACTCTCACCTCTGTCTGGGTCTTGGGGGTTCCCAAGCCAGAATGGTATCAATCTTGGTCTATAGGGGCGCCACCTGACCACTCGCCACTCGCCACCTGGTGTCCCAAGTACACCACAGAACCCTGCCCGATCTGGCACTTGATTGCCTTGATCATGAGGTCTGCCCTCTGCAGAGCCTTCAACACTTCCCAGAGGTGGTGCAGATGTTCTTCCCAAGTGGCACTAAACACTGCGATGTCATCTAGGTAGGCGGTACTGAAATCCTCCAGTCCAGCCAACACCTGGTTGACCAACCTCTGAACGGTGGCAGGGGCATTCTTCAACCCAAAGGGCATCACCCGGAATTGGTAGTGCCCCTCTGGCATTGAGAATTCTGACCTCTCCTTTGCCCCATCAGTTAAGGCAATCTGCCAGTACCCAGACGTTAAATCAAATGTACTGAGGTACCGGGCAGCTCCCAACCGATCTATGAGCTCATCAACTCTGGGGATTGGGTGCGCATCTGTCCTGATGACCGAATTGAGCCCTTGGTAGTCCACACAGAACCGGAGTTCTGGTGTGGCACCGGGTGCGGCGGCCTTTGGGACCAAGACCACTGGGCTGGCCCAAGGGAGGTTTTAGGGCTCAATCACCCCTAGCGCTAACATTTTGGAGACCTGATCCTTGATACAAGCCTTAACCCTGTCAGTCACTCTGTAAATCTTATGCTTCACAGGACTGTCCCCAGTGTCCACATCATGGACACACCACTGAGTGACACCAGGGGTCAGGGAGAACAGAGCAGCAAACTGTCCCAATAGTTGGCTGCAGTCACTCTGCTGTTCATGAGTCAGGGCGGGGTAGAGTGTTACACTGTCCACTGACCCATCATGTTCTTTCGCAGACAGGAGGTCAGGAAGAGGGTCAGTCTCCTCCTCCATTCCAGCATCTGTTGCTAGGAGCATGCCCACTTCGGACCTCTCCAAGTGGGGCTTAAGGCGGTCACATGCAGGACCCGCAAAGGGTTTCTTGGAGACTGCAAGTCCACCAAGTAGGTGACTTTACTCTTGCACTCCACCACCTCAAATGGTCCGGTCCACTTATCCTGGAGCGCACAAGGCTCCACTGGGGCCATGACCCACACTTTCTGCCCAGGCTGAAACTTGATCAGAGTGGCATTCTGATCATACCAACGTTTCATCTCCCCCTGGCTGGCTTCCAGATTCACCTGAGCGACTTGTCTGAAAAACTTAGTCCGGTTCCTGAAGGCCAGGGTGTAACTATATACATCCTGGGGAGGTTTACTGGGAGCTTTCTCCCAGCCTTCTTTGACCAGACTTAGATAGATAGATAGATAGATAGAGGTCTTAGAGGTCCTCTTACAGGATGCCCATACTGGAGGTCAAAGGGACTGAACCCTAAGGACTTCTGCGGTACCTCTCTGTTAGCAAACAAAAGTCATGGTAAGAGGACATCCCACTTACGCCTCATCCTTCAGGGTCCGGTTGAATCTCTTAACCAGCCCATTACCTTGGGGGTGGTAAGGAGTTGTGAACTTGTAGGTAACACCACACTCCTGCCACAAGGGCTTCATATACTTAGATATGAAGTTGGCACCACGGTCGGACACCGCCTCTCTGGGGAAACCCACACGGGAGAAAATCCCCATCAACGCACGACCCACCACGGGGGCATCACACAGCCCGGAGAGGGATGGCTTCGGGGTACCAGGTGGCATGGTCCACCAAGACCAGGATGAACCTGTTGCCCATGGCTGTCTTGGGATCCAGAGGCCCCACAATGTCAATACCCACCCTCTCAAAGGGGGTGCTGACCACAGGGAAAGGTTGGAGAGGAGCCTTACACTTCCTCCCACTCTTACCACTTGCCTGGCAAGTTTGGCAAGACCTACAATGAGTATCAGAACTCTTACGCATTTGGGGCCAGTAAAAGTGGGTGACAAGCCTTTAAAATGTCTTGTCTTGCTCCAAATGTCCTGCCAAAGACACATCATGAGCCAGACCTAGTAGGGAGGCTCTGAAGTGCTGGGGTACTACCAGCACATGGGCTGACCCATGCTCAGAATCCTTAGGCTTGCTATACAGGAGACCATTCTCTCAGTAAATCCAATGTGATCCAGACTGATCACCTGCTGCCTGGTTTGCAGCCTGTTGCCGCAAACCAACAAGAGAAGGGCACTTCTGCTACTCCTGGCAGAATTCCTTCCTGGTGGGGCCCCCTTCTTGCTGCCAATGGGTCAGCTCAGGCAGGTCCCCCAGTTCAGTCACTTGTTCCCCTGTAGGCTCCAGGGCATCCCCTCCAAGGTCTGCCTCATCCTGGACCGTGGGAACTTCGGGGGCTGGTTTCCCATGCCCCCTGCCTCTTCTCTTTCTGGCAGACAGCTGGGCCACTCTTTCAGGCTTCAGGTCCTCTTGAATGCCCTTACTGGTTGCCATAGACCGAGTGGTCACACACGCCCACTCAGGCAGACCCAACATCTCCAAATGAGACCTCCGCTCCACCTTTGCCCAAGGGGAGCTCTCCAAATCATTGCCTAGCAGACAGTCAATAGGCATGGCTGGCCTCACAGCTACTTTCAAGGTACCTGAGACCCCCCCAACTCAAAGGGAACCTGTGCCACTTTGAAGAGGCACTCTGAGTTGTCAGTGGCAACTACTAAGTTCTCCTTTATGAAAGATGCCGGACCGGTCCTGTGTCTGAGAAGCAACAAAGTAAGCAATCTCCCCTCTCCTCTCCAACCAATCAAAGCACATCAGATGGCGCAACAGCAGCACAAGACAGACTGTGGAGAGCCCGCAGTCGCTGGAAAAAGTTCCTGCGCAGCAAGACTAATAGATGCAAGCAAAGAAGAAAAGACCAAAGGAAATGAGGAAAAGGGGCATTTAAGCCAAGATATATGGGATCAACCAGAGCCAGTTGGGCTCAAAAACATCGATAAACCGAATGGGAGTGAGAAAGACGGCCCAGGACAGGCTATGAGTTACGCAGCAGCAACAAAACAGGAAGGAAAAGAAAGCATTAACAATCATAACCATCTCAGGCACACTAAGGAAGAAACCCTGGACAAATGGCTACCACACCGAACAGAAAAAGAGAAGGAGGAGTCACAAGTATGCAGTCAGCTCCCAAATAACAACACCATCCCAAGTGGAGAAACAGTACTCCCCGGACTCCCTCAACAATACAAGGCACAGCCAGAGGTGGAATTCAAACCACAAAAGCATTTCAACCCCTCAATCATATTCGCGCGTGAGTGTACAGAGGCCACCATGGGTAACAAAGACCCCGACAACATGTCAATCAAAATGTCAGCTGGAAAAATACAAATAATTCCTCAAATGACAACGCAAGAATGGCCTGCCCAACTAATCCAGGAACAACTGCACGGCCAATTCGCACAAGATACCACCCAAGCCCAACCTATCAAAAAGACGCAAGGGACACATACATCAACAACCGAGGATATGGAACCAGAGTCATCTTACCTTACACCAGAGGAATGGGAGGAATTGGTAGCCTCATACTCCATCGCCCCTCAAGAGGAACCACAAGGAAGAAACATCAGCGCCCCAAAACTCAATACCGAACACGGCAAACTGCAGGAAAAAGAAGGCATTTGGACCACACTGCTGCACACAATGCAAATGTCTGTAAATGCCATGCAATACCAATCCGACAAGATGGATATACAATTGTCAGTACTCAATTCAATTTCCATCTTCGTCGCAAACATTGACGATAAACTGGCAGATCTAAACAACTTGATTAGAAGGGCTCAATCGGAGACACAATTGACACAGGCCAGCTGTACCTGCATAACAATTGTGGACAAGCTGGCGACACTATCAACAGTAATGGACAATCTCCTTTTTGACATAAGAGAGGCTGTGACAACTAAACCAGCAAACGGATCAGCCCACAAGAGAAATGACGAGCAGCCAGCAATAAATTCAAGAACCCAGGTTCTGGCACAGCCTACCTCAGATCTGACACCAGAAGTAAAGCTGCTCCGGGAGGACGTAGACCTGACAAGAATAGGCCCAAACAACAACCTATTGAGCCAAAGAGCCCCAACATCTTCAAAAAGTAACATAGCACTCATAAGCAAACCCCCTCAAAAAATTGATTCGGCAGCAAGTGAGCAATCCTCCAAACAGCGGAGGAAACAGAGGAGGAAGGGGCAAAACCAAAAACGAATACAGACTATATCACCCAGCAGGGGCAAGAGCCACAGCTCCAGAAACGAGCCAATGGAAGATCTACAAGACATCTCATCCATGGTGGGTGAAGCGACAAATCCAGACCGAGAGTCAGGAGAAAGGCAGACTCGGAAAGAGGGGATAGAAGCAAAAGGAAGCTCCTCCCTCAACGAATCAACAAGTGATGGCGTTGATCCCAAGAATGAACTCGGGAAAGGAAGAAGACGCTTAAAAGGGGACACAATCACAACAACAGGCTCTGCGATTGAGACAGATCGGGCATGTGAAAAGTATCCGTATGGTCCGGTAATAACAACAAGCGAACCTACTGAGTCAGTGGATGAACAAGCAGCCAAACAGGGCAGAGGACGCTTAAAAGGGGACACAATTACCACAGCAGGCCCTTGCACTGAGACAGATCGGGCATGTGGAAACATGGCCCGGTAACATTAACAAGCGAACCTAAAGAGTCAGTGGATGAACAAACAGCCAAACAGGGCAGATCAACCGAACAAATAGCTCTTCCGGGTACCACAACAATTGTGTTCCATCCTGAGTATAAATCGAAGGGACGGGTTGACATATAATAGGGGAAACATCTTATGCCTATTAAGGTCCATCAGCAGTTTGAAGAACCTAAAAACCAATGGCCTGGAGTCAGTCAAATTTGTAGAGTTGCCAGACCAACCGGGAGTAGAAGCAACCAAAACAGTCTGCGCCACACAAGACCTAGCTGAGAAAGTTGTAAAAGAACACACTAAACTCAATACCTGGGGCATCAAGCTACGGCCCTTTACCAAACCAAGATACCCGGAACCCCTAATAGCCAATACAGAAAACCAAAAAGAATCTGGGCAGGCTCAACCGAGCACACGATCATACCCAGTGCTGCGAGGAGCCCGCAGTAAAAGCCCCAAGAGCAAAGAACCCAGAGAGCAGCAGGCCCATAGGACAAATACAACCAAAAGTATAGTCTCGCAAGAGTGGAGCTGGTTGTTCAGGACCATAAACACCAAATGTCAAAGTCCGTGACACAGTAAGCTTAACGCAACGGAAACTAAAGACACTCTGAAACTTTGCTCCTGGATCATCAACGGCTTGGGAGATAAGACTCTGGACCCGGAACTGCAATCTTACTTACAAAAATGCGACATCATCTCACTCCAAGAAACTTGGTGCGAATCACCAACATCACAGCAGGGATTTAACTCGCACTTTTTACCAGCTATAAAGAGCACCAATTTCGGCCACAGCAACGGAGGCCTTGCCACATACAGCTCTATAAGGAGCATCTATGCACTGGAGCCAATGTCACACAATTTAGCACCCCCCAATGCAATGCAAACGCTCAGAATCACCACACAGGGAGCGGAAAAAAATGAGCATATAATACTTATAAATCTCTATTTACACCTGCGTGATAAAATTAAAGGCAGCCAGCAGCTGAAGGAAGAACTGGTGAAAATATTATTGGAGGAGAAAACAAACAGCTTGATTATCACTGGGGGTTTCAATTTAAAAATGTTCAGTAACACAGCCGAAGACAACCTTACGGAGGAGGACCCATTCGTATGGGAAGTAACATCACAAGACAACAACTCAGGCGGAAGACATACGAAATCAGCTCAGAAGCTTCTTGCGACATTAGAGCAGCTGGGCTTTTGCGCATTAAATGGAAGATTTCCAGGAGATCGCCCACAGACAGCAACATTTCATAACGCAGCAGCAAGTACAACAATACATTACACATTTTCCTCCCGCTGCATGTTTCCAAAAGTAAAGGACTACCATATTAGAACCTTAGATTTTAGCGATCACCTGCCTCAGGAAATCATTGTAGAAGTGTCATCAACAACCCAATTACTGCCAGCCAATGCACACTGCCTAGAATATACATCTAACGAGAAAAGAGTAAAATGTAGAATAGACGATCCAAATGGCCTCTTCTCTCTCGCAAAGCAACTTCTCGGAGAAGCACAAGCAGCAGAGCCTGACAGAATAGGAAGCTGGGAGGCATTTACAAAAACTCCACAAAACAGTTATGGAGCCAAAAAGGGAATCCCCCAAAACAGGAGAATGGCTTACCCGCAAAACCAACGCCCATACTACAACATCAGAAATAACGCACAACTAAAAAAGCTCAAAGCATTGAAAAACCGTGTGCTTCGGAGATTAAAGAAAGGGGGCTTAGACCCTACGGCGTTGCAAGAACAGAGGCAGTTAAAAGCCACACGCAGGAAATTAACCTGGCGCCTCTCAAAAGAAGCTGATGAGACTTTTTGGGCTAAACTCCTGCACAACATCAAAGATAACAACATCTCGCAATTTTGGCAAAAGATCAACACTCTGGCCAATCCATTGAGCCAGGGCATCAACTCACACATGACAGAAGAGGCATGGACAACCTTCCTCGAATCACATTTTAATAAAGACCAAGGAACCTGAACCTGCATAAATAACCCCTTGCCTGAATTGGAAGTACCATCATTTCAAACTGATTCCAATATAACACTGGAACAGGATCTTACAATTACGAACACACATCTGTAAAAGAATTTCCAAGGGTAGGCACAAGGGAGCTCCAGGTCCAAACGGGATCCCGCCTATATTGTTCAAACAAGATCCAGAATTCTGGGCCTCAGTACTAAAACCGATCTTTAAATCAATCCTGCAAACATCAACGATACCATCATCATGGAGGGGCTCGATCATCTCACCTATTTACAAAAAAGACAATAGGAATGACCCAAAAAGCTACCGGTTGTTAGCCCTATTGGATAATGAAGCCAAATATTATGCAGGACTACTACTTCAAGAACTAACGTCCTGGGCCACAGAAATCGCAGCAATACCACATAACCAAATAGGTTTCTGCAAGAATATGGGGACCACCACTAACATCTCAGTCCTCTCATTAATGATAGATGCCGATCTTGCAACAAAACAGCCCTTGTACTTGTGCTTTATCGACTATAGCTCAGCGTTCGACCATATAAATAGAAACCTATTGTGGCAAAAACTAAAAAGGTTGAATATTCCATCGCTGCTCTTAAAACAACTAATTCTTTTGCACAGTAACACCTGGGTGCAAGTAAAACTGGGCGCAGGAGACCACCTAACAAAGAAGATTCCAACAACCTCCGGATTGAAACAAAGCTGCGTGCTTGCCCCAACACTTTTTAATCTTTTTATGGCAGTTATCAGCCATTCTCAATGAAAGCAACTCACATGCTCCTAAGCTAGGGGGCCTCCAGCTATCCAATTTGTTCTATGCAGATGACTTGGTGCTCATCAGCTGGACACCCATAGGCCTACAGCGTTTGCTCGACATTACATCTCGATATTCAGTGGTCAACAAACTCAGCATCAACCAAGAAAAAACAAAAGTCATGAGTGTAAACATCCGCTAAATCAAATCAAACCACCACTGGTACCTGGCAACACGCAAGCTGGAATCCATACAAGATTATAAATACCTGGGAGTTATCATCGACAACAAAGGGAACTACACAGCACAACTTGAGGCCATTAAAAAAAAGGGGAATAATGACAGCAGTGGCACTAACAAACCTAAAAAACAAGATCTCTGGCCCGTGTATCCTCCCCCTGACCAGGGTGATTCAGGCAAAACTCATACCTTCTATCACCTATGGAAGCGAAGCCATGAGGGGGAGAGATGCTGAAACACTGGATGGCACTATAGCAAGAGCATTGCGAAGGATCTATGGGTTACCAGGATATACATCCCATGCACAAATGAGGCTAGAATTCGGGATACAAAGACAAGAGCTGGCCCGCAAAGGAGCATTCATTAAAAGCTGGTATAAAATCAGAAGAGGGCAGCCAGAATCGCTAAACACCTACCTGTGGAAAGAACTGCAAGCCAAAGAGGCATGCCCAGCCAGACGCTACTTGGACAGCGCACTTGATCAACTGGGGCTACAGCACCTTTGGGAGTTATCAGGGACCTATGGAAGTTTAAAATAAATAGTAAACAACATTGTCAAAAAAGAATCCCTCATACAAGACAAAGCTATTCTGTCAGAACGCGCACATGGCTGGCTCACCATACAGTCCTATAGCAATGCCTCACCTCAAGCATACCTCCACACCAGCTTCTCTAAAACCACCAAAGAGAAGTTCCTGAAATTCTGCTTAGGAATATTGCCATCTGCATACCATATGCTGCCGTGGCTATGCCCTCCGAAGCCAGCAACCTGTCGACTCTGCGGAGAAGGAGAGGAGGACATAGTCCACCTCATCACCATATGTAGGGAACTAATACGGTAGCCCCGGATCCTCCTTAGACCACTCCTCAATAAGAAACACATACGGACCTGTAGGCAAGCAGTGTTAACAAGCTTCTCCAGTGAGGACATCCAACTAAGCTGCCACTTGGTAAAATTCCTAATCGCCGCAGAATCTAGTATCAAAAAACAAACTTATTTCCTGGGAGGCGGCACTGTAGTGGGGCTGAACCCGGCACCCTGATCCATTTTTGCACAAGACTCGGACTGCACTGCCACTCTACTGATAACTCTAGCACAGTCAAGCACTGGCACATCATGCACTTTAAATGGATCAACCGCTTCTGAATGTTTGAGGGGGCAGCCCACCCATATTCTAACAGCCCTCCAAAATAGTAACCAGGCCTGGAACCTCATGCTGTGGAACTCTAGCACTGAATTCTCAAAAACAAGCTGTTCTGGACCTTACTGCTTCATAGAAGCTATTTCTATTTTATACAATCAGTTTCTGCCATCTCTTTTTAATGGTTTTAAATTAACGCATTTGTTTTGTTTCAGTGCAAAGGATTTAATCAACTATGCACTGAAATAAAGAAGATAGCTTGATGTACCCTTAGAGCTAACATCGTGCCTTGCACTCAGCCATAAAGTCGTCTTTACACTCTGCACTTTCCCTTGCACATTTTGGCACCCGCTTTTTGCTGCTTTATCTACTCTGCTGCTAAGTATCAGACTAAGGAGGATAATTTTTCCTGCTCTGCTGCTAAGTTTTTTGTCTATAAAATATCGTCCGTCCGCACTTTTGCCTTTTAAGGTCTTATCTAACTCCTTTGGGAGAAAGGGGGCTTATTTTAATGTGTTTTTTTAATGGTGTTTTACATTCTGTTTTAAATTGTTGTCCTGAAAATATGACATGAGATGTACGTTTGTAATGGTTTTAATTAACTGTACAATAAACAATACTTACTTACTGGGTAGAATGTGTTGGGGACCACCTGCTCCTCAGACACCAGCCGACAACTGGCAGCTGTCACACTGGCTCCGGTGTCTCTCAGAGCCTCCACACTATGGCCATTGATGGTCGCCCACTGCCTGTACTTTTTAGTGTTATCAGGCAGATGAGCTCTTGGGACCATCTCACTGTCTCCTAAAGAGACCAGGGACATTTCTGCGAGACCCCACCTCTCTTGGGCACCCGTCTCCTCCCCCAAGGATACACTAGCCATTTCCCTGGGCAGTGCACCAGTGGGTGCGGTGGTAATCTTTTTGGAACACCTAGGGTCCCATTAGAAGTGACCCACCTGACACAACCATAACATGCCCTGGGACCCCTATGAACAGGCTTACCTGTCGGGACCCATGGTTTCTTTTCACTGGGAGGCTGGGAACCCTTACCTTGGTTCCCTTGGGGATTACTTTGGGGCCTTTTTTGGAACTCCTTCTGTTTACCCTTGTGCCCCCCACCCTTCTGCTGGGGACCCTGCCCACCTTTGGCAGAGTCTCCCACACAAGCTTTTTGGACCCTGGTACTGACCCAGCGGTCCGCCTCCACAGCAAGCTTCCTGGGGTCAGTCAGCTTACTGTCATTCAAGTGCTGGTGTAGCTCTGGAAAACAATTAACTGACAATTTCTCCCATGCAACCATATCATAGAGACCCTGCAAATCATTCACCTTGCTACCCTTCACCCAACCATCCAATGCTCTGCCAAAGTAGGACACATACTCCACCCAAGTACTTGACTCCAGCTTCTTACAGTTTCTCAATTTCTGCCTCTACAGCTCTGGGGTCAACCCATACCTTGCTAATAAGGCTTCCTTCATGGGGGCATAGGACATCTGATCCTCAGTGGGTAGTGCTAGCAATGCCTCCCTTCCTTCACTGATAAAGCACCCCACAACCCCACTCCCCAATCTCTTTCAGGGACTCTGTGGGACCTCATTGCTATCTCATAGGCCTTGAACCACTGACCACTGACCAATGTCCTCATGCTTCATGAAATCCTTAATAACCTCCTTGGGGATGTATACCTGCCCTTCTCCAGGCACTGATGGTGCGCTGCCACCATTGGGATTGATCTCTAGACTTTTGGCTTTCAGATCCAACTCCCTCAACCCTCTTTCATGCTCTAAGAGCATCTTCCTCTCTTCCATGGCCAATTTCTGCTTCTCCAACTGCAATTTCTTACTCTCCATGTCACACTCCTTCCCCAGCCTGAGCTTTGTAAGCTCCAACTCATGCACTCTGCTTCTCTCCCTGTCCTCCAACTCCTCTGGAGACAGACCATTTGAAGACACACTGCTGCCCCTCCTGGAAGGTAACTTCCCTCTAGTCAGGCCCAATAGCCCCTCCTGCTGCCTATCTAAATTCTCACCCTCCACCATAGGCTCCTCTGTATGCTCACTGGCATTCCTTGATTCCAACCAGGCCCTCAGCGCCTTTTGGTATTCCTCCTTTCTGGTGAGGCCTCCTACAGAGATTTTAAATTTTCTGCAGACAGCTTTAAGTTGTGGCACAGTGTAGGTATCAACCCTCTCCTCTTCAAATTCAACATCCACAGATGCAAGTGATGCTGGTTTACTCATGGTGAAAATTGGCAGTTCTTAAGTTGCAAAAAATTCCAAGGGAAAAAAGTTCTACCAAATGTATGTGGTCACATAATGGTCTTCACTCTACTAGTAGTGTACACCAATCACTGTATGTAAGTCACAAATGCAAGTCCAGATCCCACCGCTGCCACCAATGTTATAAATGAGGGTCTCTAGTTGGCAGAGGTAGGTACCTTTGTCCAAATAGGGACCCTTGCTTCTAGTCAGGTAAAGGGGGATACACTTCTAAAATAACCCCTGCTCACCCCTTGGTAGCTTGGCATGCGCAGACAGGCTTATCTCAGAGGCAGTGTGTAAAGCATTTGTAAACACATACAGTAATACAGTGAAAACACTAGAAATGGGCACCACACCAGTTTATAAAAATAAGTAATCTTTATCTAAACCAAAACAAGACCAAACGACAAAAAAATCCACAATACAGTAAAAAAAATATGAATTTCAGATGGTAGGAATAGTTCAGTTCAAAGAAAATTGCAGATGAGACACTGTTCACACAAAGTACCTCGGATGCGTCATGCAAACAAAACAAACGGGCCGCAGGGAAGGTGATGCGTTGGTTCCTTACACTCAGGGAAGGTGATGCGTCGGTTGCTTGCTCCGGGGGAGGTGATGCATCAGTTCCTTACTGCTGCGCAGGGGAGGTGATGCTTCAGTTCCTTACCGAAGAGGAGGTGATGCGTCGGTTTCTTACTGCGTGGGGAGGTGATGCATCGGTTTCTTACTGCATCCCCGTCGATGCAACAAACTTGGCACCACGATGCAAGGCAGCGATCCAGAACGATGCTTGAATTCTTGCAGCTGCACAGCAGGTCTTGCGACGAAATTGGTGTGGTGATCTCGGACTTTGGAGATCGGTGCACTCGATGCAGCGTGTGGCGATTTCTCGAGCCACGGGCTGGCGCTGCGACGATTTCTTCGGTGATGCGTCGGAAACAGGTGCGGATGAGTCTTGCTTCTCGAAGTTGTGTTACTTTTCTGAGCTCCCAGTAGCAAACAGCCTCCAGAGGTCCAAAACAACAGCAGGCACCTCTTAGCAGGTCAGAACTCCCAGCAAGGAAGTTCAGGGGAGCTGGTGGTGATGTCTTTGTGTCCCTGAGACTTCAGAACAGGAGGCAAGCTCAATTCAAACCCTTGGAGATCTTCCTCAAGCAGGGGACACAGCAAACAGCAAAGTCCTTTTCTCCTTTCCTTGGCAGCAAGTAGCCACTGCAGGCCAACCCCAGTCAGCAAACAGCACAGGGGCAGTATTCCTCTTCAGCTTCTCCAGCTCTTCTCCTTGGCAAAGGTTCCTCTTGATTCCCAGAAATGATCTAAAATTCTGGGGTCTGGGCCCCAATATTTATACTACAAAATCCTTTGTTATCTGGTGGCAGAGAAGCCCTGTGCTTGGTCAAAACCAGTTCTGTCCTCTCTGGTGCAGCTTCCTGGCAGGAGATGGAGACAGCATTGTGGAAGGCAGACCACTAAAAGATGCATTTTAACATTCTGAGTTCTGGCATACTAAACTTTATTTTCCTATCTTGTTCCCAGGGGTAGTTATGCTTATAAGATGTTATAAGCAAACTCCCCATTCTATCCTATGGGACCAGATAGCCTTGCAATAGTGAAAAACAAAATTGGCAGTAATTCACTATCAGGACATGTCACACACATCAGGGCATGTCCTATCTTTCACGTACACTGCGCCCTGCTTACAGGTGTAGCTTAGGCCTACCTTAGGGGTGACTAACATGTAAGAAAAGGGAAGGTTAGGGCCTGGCAAGTGGGTGCACTTGCCAAGTTGACATGGCAGTACCAGACTGCACACTGATACTGCAGTGACAGATCTGAGCTCCATTTACAGGCTGCTTATGCAGGTGGCACAATCAGTGCTGCAAGCCCACTAGCTGCATTTGATTTACAGGCCCTGGACACACACGGTGCACTGTACTAGGGACTGACTAGTAAATCAAATAGTCAATTTACAAAGGGGACACTTGCACTTTGGCACTGAACAACAGAGGCAAAGTGCCCAAAGCATCTAGACCAGCAAAACAAAGTCCAACACACAGAAAAAACACAGGAGGTAAAATGCAAAAAATGCAGGGGAAACCCACGCCAATGGTGCCAGGTGTAACAGCCATGAACTATACATGCACTCATCCAATCACCCAAGCACTATGCTTGTATTCATCCATTCAATGAGGCACTACTTATGGACTCATCCAATCACCCAGGTGATACTTCTGCACTCATCCAGACACCCAGGTGCTACCCACGCACGCATACAATCAACCAGGCACTACCCATGCACTAATCCAATCACCAAAGCAGTACACTAACACTCATCCATTTACATAGGCATAGCCCATGCAGTCATACAATGAACCAGGCACTATCCATGCACTCATCCATTCAATGAGGTGCTATCCATGCACTCTTCCAATCACCCAGGCACTACTCTTTCACTCGTTTTGTCAACCAAGCACTACCCATTCACTCATCCAGTCACTCAGGCACTACCCATTGACTCATCTAATTGCCCAGGCACTATCCATGCACTCATGCAATCACCCAGGCACTACCCTTCTACTCATACAATCACTCAGGTGCTACTTCATCCATTCATTCAGGCAGTATCCATGCACTCATCCATTCACCCAGGCACTAACTATGCACATATCCAATCATCCAGGTACTACCCGTGCAGTCATCTATTTACTCGAGCACTATGCATGCGCTCATCCATTCACTCAGGCACTACCCATGCACTCATCCAATCACCCAAGCAGTACCCATGCACTCTTCCATTCACTCAGGCGCTATCTATGCACTCTCCCAATCACCTAGGCACTATCCATGCACTAATCAATTCACCCAGACACTACCCTTGTACTCATTCCTTCAATGAAGCACTAACCATGCACTCATCCACTCACCCAGACAATAATCATGCACTCATCCAGTCACCCAGGGGATACCCATGTACTCGTCCAATCACCCAGGCAGTACTCATACATTCTTCCAATCACCCAGGCACTACCCATGCACTCACACAATTATGCAGGCACTACCTTTGCACTCATCATTTCACTCAGGCATTACACATGTGCTCATCCATTCACTAAGGCACTACCCATGCACTCATCCAATCCCCCAGTCACTACGCTTGCACTCATCTATTTACTGATGCAGTACCTATGCACCCATCCATTTTTCTCACACTACCCATGCACTCATCCATTCAACCAGGCACTACCCTTCTGCTCATCTATTTACCCAGGTACTACCCATGCACTCATCCATTCACTGAGGCACTGCCCATGTACTCATCCACTCACTCACACACTACTCAAGTACTCATCCAATCACCCAGGCAGTACCCATGCACTTATCCAATCACCCAGGCACTATCCATGCACTCACAAGATTACCCAGGCACTACGCTTTCACTAATCCATTCACTCAGACACTACCAATGTACTCATCCATTCACCCAGGCACCACCCTTGAACACATCTAATGACCCATGCACTTCGCTTGCACTCATCCATTCACTCAAGGAGCACCTATGTGCTCATCCATTCAGGCAGGCACTACCCATGCCCTCATCCAATGACTCAGCTACTACCCATGCACTCATTCATTCACTGAGGCACTACCCATGTACCAATCCAATCACCTAGGCACTATCCATACACTCACCCAATCACAGATGCACTGTGCATTAATTTACCCAATTAACCAGGCACTATCCATGCACTCACCCTATTACCCAGGCACTACCGTTACACTCATGCAATTACCCAGGCACAACCATGAACTCATCCAAATACCCAGGCGCTACTCTTCCACTCATTTAGTCACCCAAGCACTACCCATTCACTCATCCAGTCACTCAGGCACTACCCATTCACTCATCTAATCGCCCAGGCACTATCCATGCACTCATGCAATCACCCAGGCACTACCCTTGTAATCCTACAATAACTCAGGCGCTACCTCATCCATTCATTCAGGCAGTATTCGTGCACTCATCCATTCACCCAGGCATTACCTATGCACATATCCAATCACCCAGGGACTATCCGTGCAGTCATCCATTCACTCGAGCACTATGCATGCACTCATCCATTCACTCAGGCACTACCCATGCACTCATCCAATCACTCAAGCAAAACCCATGCACTCATCCATTCACTCAGGCACTATCTATGCACTCTCCCAATCACCTAGGCACTATCCATTCACTAATCCATTCGCCCAGACACTACCCTTGGACTAATCTATTCACTGAAGCACTAACCATGCACTCATCCACTTACCCAGATACTACTCATGCACTCATCCAATCACCCAGGTGGTACCCATGCACTCATCCAATCACCCAGGCACAACTCATACATTCTTCCCATCACCCAGGCCCTATCCATGCACTCAGACAATCACCCAGGCACTACCTTTGCACTCATCATTTCACTCAGGCACTACGCATGTGCTCATCCATTCACTAAGGCACTACCCATGACTCATCCAAGAACCTAGTCACTACCCTTGCACTCATCTATTCACTCATGCAATACCTATGCACTGATCCATTTTTCACAAACTACCCCTGCACTCATCCATTCACCCAGGCACTACCCTTCTGGTCATCCATTCACCCAGGCACTACCCATGCACTCAACCATTCACTGAGGCACTACCCATGTACTCATCCACTCACTCACGCACTACTCAAGTACTCATCCAATCACCCAGGCAGTACCCATGCACTCATTCAATCACCTGGGCACTATCCATGCACTCACACAATCACCCAGGCACTACGCTTGCACTAATCCATTTACTCAGGCACTACCCATGAACACATCTAATGACCCATGCACTACCCTTGCACTGATCCATTCACTCAAGGAGCACCCATGCGCTCATCCATTCACGCAGGCACTACCCATGCCCTCATCCAATGACTCAGCCACTACCCATGCACTCATTCATTCACTGAGGCACTACCCATGCACTCATCCAATCACCTAGGCACTATTCATACACTCACCGAATCACAGATGCACTATGCATTAATTCACCCGATTACCCAGGCACAATCCATGCACTCACCCAATCTCCCAGGCACTTTACACTCATGCAATTACCCAGGCACAACCAAGCACTCATCCAATCACTCAGGTGTGACCCTTCCACTCATTCATTGAGTCAGACACTACCCTTGCACTGATACATTCACTGATGCACTACCCGTTCACTCATCTATTCACACAGGTACTAACCATGCACATATCCAATCACCCAGACACTACCTTTGCACTCATCCATTCACACATATACTACCCATGCACTCATTCATTCACACAAGCAGTTCCCATGCACTCATCTAATTACCCAGGCACTATCCATGCACTCATCCATTCAATAAGGTGCTACTTATGGACTCATCCAGTCATGCAGGTGGTGCTTCTACACTCATCCAGTTACCCAAGTGATCCCCAAGCACTCATACAATCAACCAGGCACTACTCATGCACTCATCCATTTACTCAGGCACTACCCATGCAGTCATGCAATGAAACGGGCACTACTGATGCACTCATCTATTCAATGAGGTGCTTTCCAGGGCTCATCCAATCACCAGGCGCTACTCTTCCTTTCATCCAGTCACCCAAGTACTACCCATGCCCTCATCCAGTCACTCAGGCACTATCCATGCACTCAAACAATCACCCAGGCACTGCGCTTGCACTAATCCATTTACCTATGCACTATCCATGCACATATCCAATCACCCAGGCACTACCCTTCCACTCATCCATTCACTCCAGCACTATGCATATACTCATCCATTTACTCAGGCACTACCCATGCACTCATCCAATCACCCAAGCAGTACCCATACACTTATCCATTCACTCATGCACTATCTATGCCCTCTCCCAATCACCTAGGCACTATCCAGGCACTCATCCAATCACCCAGACACTAAGCTTGCACTCATCCATTCACTGAGGCTCCACCCATGCACTCATCCACTTGCCCAGGCACTACTAATACGCTCATTCAATCACCCAGGCATAACCCTTGCAGTCATACATTCACCCGGGCACTGCACATGCACACATCCAATCACCCAGGCACTACCCTTCTATTTATCCATTCACCCAGGAACTACCCCTGCACTCATCTATTCACCCAGGCACTACCCATGTACTCATCCAGTCACCCAGGCACTATCCTTGCACTCATCCATTCACTGAGACACTACCCATGCACTCTTCCATTCACTCAGGCACTACCTATTCACTCATCCATTCACTCAGGCACTACGCATGCACTCATCCATTCACTCAGCCACTACCCATGCACTTATCCATTCACAGAGGCACTACCCATGCATTCATCCAATCACCCAGGCACTATCCATTCACTCACCTAATCATGCAGGCACAATGCATTCATTCACTCAATCACCCATGTACTATCCATGCACTCACCTAACTACCCAGGTGCTATCCTTGCACTCATGCAATTACCCAGGCACAACCTTGCACTCATCCACTCACTCAGGCGTTACCCTTCCAATCATTTGTTTTTTCAGGCATTACCCTTGCATGGATCCATTCACTCGTGCACTACCCAAGCACTCATCTATTCACCCATGTACTAACCATGCACATATCCAATCACCCAGGCACTACCTTTTCACTCATCCATTCACACAGCCACTACCAATGCACTCATCCATTCACACAAGCAGTTCCCATGCACTCATCTAATTATCCAGGACCTATTCATGCCCTTACCAAATCAGCCACAAACTATGCATGCACTCACCCAAGCACTATGCTTGTATTCATCACTTCAATGATGAGCTACTTATGGACTCATCCAATCACCCAGGTGGTACTTCTGCACTCATCCAGATACCCAAGTGCTACCCACGCACTCATACAATGAACCAGGCATGTCCCATGCACTAATTAAATCACCCAAACAGTACCCTAACCCTCATCCATTTACTCAGGCACAGCCCATGCAGTCATGCAATGAACCAGGCACTACCCATGTACTCATACATTCAATGAGGTGCTATCCATGCACTCATTCAATCACCTAGGTGCTACTCTTCCACTCAATTTGTCACCCAAGCACTACCCATTCACTCATCCAGTCACTCAGGGACTACCCATACACTCATCTAATCGCACAGACACTATCAATGCACTCATGAAATCACCCAGGCACTACCCTGGTACTCGTACAATCACTCAGGTGCTACCATTTATTCATGCAGTATCCATTCACTTATCCATATACCCAGGAACTACCTATGCACATATCCAATCACCCAGGCACTACCCGTGTACTCATCTATTCAGTCATGCACTATACATGCACTCATCCAATCACTCAAGCAGTACCCATGCACTCATCCATTCACTCAGGCACTATCTATGCACTCTCCCAATCACCTAGGCCCTATCCATGCACTCAGACAATCACCCAGGCACTACCTTTGCACTCCTCATTTCACTCAGGCACTACACATATGCACATCCATTCACTAAGGCACTACCCATGACTCATCCAAGAACCTATTCACTACCCTTGCACTCATCTATTCACTCATGCAGTACCTATGCACTGATCCATTTTTCTCAAACTACCCCTGCACTCATCCATTCACCCAGGCACTACCCTTCTGGTCATCCATTCACCCAGGCACTACCCATGCACTCATCCATTCACTGAGACACTACCCATGCACTCTTCCATTCCCTCAGGCACTACCTATTCACTCATCCATTCACTCAGGCACTACGCATGCACTCATCCATTCACTCAGCCACTACCCATGCACTTATCCATTCACAGAGGCACTACCCATGCATTCATCCAATCACCCAGGCACTATCCATTCACTCACCTTATCATGCAGGCACTATGCATTCATTCACTCAATCACCCATGTACTATCCATGCACTCACCTAACCACCCAGGTGCTATCCTTGCACTCATGCAATTACCCAGGCACAACCTTGCACTCATCCACTCACTCAGGCGTTACCCTTCCAATCATTTGTTTTTTCAGGCATTACCCTTGCATGGATCCATTCACTCGTGCACTACCCAAGCACTCATCTATTCACCCATGTACTAACCATGCACATATCCAATCACCCAGGCACTACCTTTTCACTCATCCATTCACACAGCCACTACCAATGCACTCATCCATTCACACAAACAGTTCCCATGCACTCATCTAATTATCCAGGACCTATTCATGCCCTTACCAAATCAGCCACAAACTATGCATGCACTCACCCAAGCACTATGCTTGTATTCATCACTTCAATGATGAGCTACTTATGGACTCATCCAATCACCCAGGTGGTACTTCTGCACTCATCCAGATACCCAAGTGCTACCCACGCACTCATACAATGAACCAGGCATGTCCCATGCACTAATTAAATCACCCAAACAGTACCCTAACCCTCATCCATTTACTCAGGCACAGCCCATGCAGTCATGCAATGAACCAGGCACTACCCATGTACTCATACATTCAATGAGGTGCTATCCATGCACTCATTCAATCACCTAGGTGCTACTCTTCCACTCAATTTGTCACCCAAGCACTACCCATTCACTCATCCAGTCACTCAGGGACTACCCATACACTCATCTAATCGCACAGACACTATCAATGCACTCATGAAATCACCCAGGCACTACCCTGGTACTCATACAATCACTCAGGTGCTACCATTTATTCATGCAGTATCCATTCACTTATCCATATACCCAGGAACTACCTATGCACATATCCAATCACCCAGGCACTACCCGTGTACTCATCTATTCAGTCATGCACTATACATGCACTCATCCAATCACTCAAGCAGTACCCATGCACTCATCCATTCACTCAGGCACTATCTATGCACTCTCCCAATCACCTAGGCCCTATCCATGCACTCAGACAATCACCCAGGCACTACCTTTGCACTCCTCATTTCACTCAGGCACTACACATATGCACATCCATTCACTAAGGCACTACCCATGACTCATCCAAGAACCTATTCACTACCCTTGCACTCATCTATTCACTCATGCAGTACCTATGCACTGATCCATTTTTCTCAAACTACCCCTGCACTCATCCATTCACCCAGGCACTACCCTTCTGGTCATCCATTCACCCAGGCACTACCCATGTACTCATCCACTCACTCACGCACTACTCAAGTACTCATCCAATCACCCAGGCAGTACCCATGCACTCATTCAATCACCTGGGCACTATCCATGCACTCACACAATCACCCAGGCACTACGCTTGCACTAATCCATTTACTCAGGCACTACCCATGAACACATCTAATGACCCATGCACTACCCTTGCACTGATCCATTCACTCAAGGAGCACCCATGCGCTCATCCATTCACGCAGGCACTACCCATGCCCTCATCCAATGACTCAGCCACTACCCATGCACTCATTCATTCACTGAGGCACTACCCATGCACTCATCCAATCACCTAGGCACTATTCATACACTCACCGAATCACAGATGCACTATGCATTAATTCACCCGATTACCCAGGCACTATCCATGCACTCACCCAATCTCCCAGGCACTTTACACTCATGCAATTACCCAGGCACAACCAAGCACTCATCCAATCACTCAGGTGTGACCCTTCCACTCATTCATTGAGTCAGACACTACCCTTGCACTGATACATTCACTGATGCACTACCCGTTCACTCATCTATTCACACAGGTACTAACCATGCACATATCCAATCACCCAGACACTACCTTTGCACTCATCCATTCACACATATACTACCCATGCACTCATTCATTCACACAAGCAGTTCCCATGCACTCATCTAATTACCCAGGCACTATCCATGCACTCATCCATTCAATAAGGTGCTACTTATGGACTCATCCAGTCATGCAGGTGGTGCTTCTACACTCATCCAGTTACCCAAGTGATCCCCAAGCACTCATACAATCAACCAGGCACTACTCATGCACTCATCCATTTACTCAGGCACTACCCATGCAGTCATGCAATGAAACAGGCACTACTGATGCACTCATCTATTCAATGAGGTGCTTTCCAGGGCTCATCCAATCACCAGGAGCTACTCTTCCTTTCATCCAGTCACCCAAGTACTACCCATGCCCTCATCCAGTCACTCAGGCACTATCCATGCACTCAAACAATCACCCAGGCACTGCGCTTGCACTAATCCATTTACCTATGCACTATCCATGCACATATCCAATCACCCAGGCACTACCCTTCCACTCATCCATTCACTCCAGCACTATGCATATACTCATCCATTTACTCAGGCACTACCCATGCACTCATCCAATCACCCAAGCAGTACCCATACACTTATCCATTCACTCATGCACTATCTATGCCCTCTCCCAATCACCTAGGCACTATCCATGCACTCATCCAATCACCCAGACACTAAGCTTGCACTCATCCATTCACTGAGGCTCCACCCATGCACTCATCCACTTGCCCAGGCACTACTAATACGCTCATTCAATCACCCAGGCATAACCCTTGCAGTCATACATTCACCCGGGCACTGCACATGCACACATCCAATCACCCAGGCACTACCCTTCTATTTATCCATTCACCCAGGAACTACCCTAGCACTCATCTATTCACCCATGTACTAACCATGCACATATCCAATCACCCAGGCACTACCTTTTCACTCATCCATTCACACAGCCACTACCAATGCACTCATCCATTCACACAAGCAGTTCCCATGCACTCATCTAATTATCCAGGACCTATTCATGCCCTTACCAAATCAGCCACAAACTATGCATGCACTCACCCAAGCACTATGCTTGTATTCATCACTTCAATGATGAGCTACTTATGGACTCATCCAATCACCCAGGTGGTACTTCTGCACTCATCCAGATACCCAAGTGCTACCCACGCACTCATACAATGAACCAGGCATGTCCCATGCACTAATTAAATCACCCAAACAGTACCCTAACCCTCATCCATTTACTCAGGCACAGCCCATGCAGTCATGCAATGAACCAGGCACTACCCATGTACTCATACATTCAATGAGGTGCTATCCATGCACTCATTCAATCACCTAGGTGCTACTCTTCCACTCAATTTGTCACCCAAGCACTACCCATTCACTCATCCAGTCACTCAGGGACTACCCATACACTCATCTAATCGCACAGACACTATCAATGCACTCATGAAATCACCCAGGCACTACCCTGGTACTCATACAATCACTCAGGTGCTACCATTTATTCATGCAGTATCCATTCACTTATCCATATACCCAGGAACTACCTATGCACATATCCAATCACCCAGGCACTACCCGTGTACTCATCTATTCAGTCATGCACTATACATGCACTCATCCAATCACTCAAGCAGTACCCATGCACTCATCCATTCACTCAGGCACTATCTATGCACTCTCCCAATCACCTAGGCCCTATCCATGCACTCAGACAATCACCCAGGCACTACCTTTGCACTCCTCATTTCACTCAGGCACTACACATATGCACATCCATTCACTAAGGCACTACCCATGACTCATCCAAGAACCTATTCACTACCCTTGCACTCATCTATTCACTCATGCAGTACCTATGCACTGATCCATTTTTCTCAAACTACCCCTGCACTCATCCATTCACCCAGGCACTACCCTTCTGGTCATCCATTCACCCAGGCACTACCCATGCACTCAACCATTCACTGAGGCACTACCCATGTACTCATCCACTCACTCACGCACTACTCAAGTACTCATCCAATCACCCAGGCAGTACCCATGCACTCATTCAATCACCTGGGCACTATCCATGCACTCACACAATCACCCAGGCACTATGCTTGCACTAATCCATTTACTCAGGCACTACCCATGAACACATCTAATGACCCATGCACTACCCTTGCACTGATCCATTCACTCAAGGAGCACCCATGCGCTCATCCATTCACGCAGGCACTACCCATGCCCTCATCCAATGACTCAGCCACTACCCATGCACTCATTCATTCACTGAGGCACTACCCATGCACTCATCCAATCACCTAGGCACTATTCATACACTCACCGAATCACAGATGCACTATGCATTAATTCACCCGATTACCCAGGCACTATCCATGCACTCACCCAATCTCCCAGGCACTTTACACTCATGCAATTACCCAGGCACAACCAAGCACTCATCCAATCACTCAGGTGTGACCCTTCCACTCATTCATTGAGTCAGACACTACCCTTGCACTGATACATTCACTGATGCACTACCCGTTCACTCATCTATTCACACAGGTACTAACCATGCACATATCCAATCACCCAGACACTACCTTTGCACTCATCCATTCACACATATACTACCCATGCACTCATTCATTCACACAAGCAGTTCCCATGCACTCATCTAATTACCCAGGCACTATCCATGCACTCATCCATTCAATAAGGTGCTACTTATGGACTCATCCAGTCATGCAGGTGGTGCTTCTACACTCATCCAGTTACCCAAGTGATCCCCAAGCACTCATACAATCAACCAGGCACTACTCATGCACTCATCCATTTACTCAGGCACTACCCATGCAGTCATGCAATGAAACAGGCACTACTGATGCACTCATCTATTCAATGAGGTGCTTTCCAGGGCTCATCCAATCACCAGGCGCTACTCTTCCTTTCATCCAGTCACCCAAGTACTACCCATGCCCTCATCCAGTCACTCAGGCACTATCCATGCACTCAAACAATCACCCAGGCACTGCGCTTGCACTAATCCATTTACCTATGCACTATCCATGCACATATCCAATCACCCAGGCACTACCCTTCCACTCATCCATTCACTCCAGCACTATGCATATACTCATCCATTTACTCAGGCACTACCCATGCACTCATCCAATCACCCAAGCAGTACCCATACACTTATCCATTCACCCATGCACTATCTATGCCCTCTCCCAATCACCTAGGCACTATCCATGCACTCATCCAATCACCCAGACACTAACCTTGCACTCATCCATTCACTGAGGCTCCACCCATGCACTCATCCACTTGCCCAGGCACTACTAATACGCTCATTCAATCACCCAGGCATAACCCTTGCAGTCATACATTCACCCGGGCACTGCACATGCACACATCCAATCACCCAGGCACTACCCTTCTATTTATCCATTCACCCAGGAACTACCCTAGCACTCATCTATTCACCCAGGCACTACCCATGTACTCATCCAATCACCCAGGCACTATCCTTGCACTCATCCATTCACTGAGACACTACCCATGCACTCTTCCATTCACTCAGGCACTACCTATTCACTCATCCATTCACTCAGGCACTACGCATGCACTCATCCATTCACTCAGCCACTACCCATGCACTTATCCATTCACAGAGGCACTACCCATGCTTTCATCCAATCACCCAGGCACTATCCATTCACTCACCTAATCATGCAGGCACTATGCATTCATTCACTCAATCACCCATGTACTATCCATGCACTCACCTAACCACCCAGGTGCTATCCTTGCACTCATGCAATTACCCAGGCACAACCTTGCACTCATCCACTCACTCAGGCGTTACCCTTCCAATCATTTGTTTTTTCAGGCATTACCCTTGCATGGATCCATTCACTTGTGCACTACCCAAGCACTCATCTATTCACCCATGTACTAACCATGCACATATCCAATCACCCAGGCACTACCTTTTCACTCATCCATTCACACAGCCACTACCAATGCACTCATCCATTCACACAAGCAGTTCCCATGCACTCATCTAATTATCCAGGACCTATTCATGCCCTTACCAAATCAGCCACAAACTATGCATGCACTCACCCAAGCACTATGCTTGTATTCATCACTTCAATGATGAGCTACTTATGGACTCATCCAATCACCCAGGTGGTACTTCTGCACTCATCCAGATACCCAAGTGCTACCCACGCACTCATACAATGAACCAGGCATGTCCCATGCACTAATTAAATCACCCAAACAGTACCCTAACCCTCATCCATTTACTCAGGCACAGCCCATGCAGTCATGCAATGAACCAGGCACTACCCATGTACTCATACATTCAATGAGGTGCTATCCATGCACTCATTCAATCACCTAGGTGCTACTCTTCCACTCAATTTGTCACCCAAGCACTACCCATTCACTCATCCAGTCACTCAGGGACTACCCATACACTCATCTAATCGCACAGACACTATCAATGCACTCATGAAATCACCCAGGCCCTACCCTGGTACTCATACAATCACTCAGGTGCTACCATTTATTCATGCAGTATCCATTCACTTATCCATATACCCAGGAACTACCTATGCACATATCCAATCACCCAGGCACTACCCGTGTACTCATCTATTCAGTCATGCACTATACATGCACTCATCCAATCACTCAAGCAGTACCCATGCACTCATCCATTCACTCAGGCACTATCTATGCACTCTCCCAATCACCTAGGCACTATCCATGCACTAATCAATTCACCCAGACACTACCCTTGTACTCATCCATTCACTGAGGCAATACCCATGCACTCATCCACTCACCATGCATTACTCATGCACTCATCCAATCATCCATGCGGTACCCATGCACTCATCCAATCACTCAGGCACTACTCATACATTCTTCCAATCACCCAGGGCCTATCAATGCACTCACACAATCATCCAGACACTACCTTTGCACCCATCATTTCACTCAGGCACTACACATGTGCTTATCCATTCACTAAGGCACTACCCATGCACTTGTTTATTCATCACAGGCACTACCCATGCACTCATCCATTCACTGAGGCACTACCCATGTACTCATCCACTCACTCAGGCAGTACCCATGCACTCATACAATCACCCAGCCACTATTCATCCACTCTTGCAATCACATAGGCACTATCCATGCACTCATACAATCACCCAAGCACTACCCTTGCACTCATCCATTCACACAGGCACTACCAATGCACTCATCCATTCACTCAGGCATTTTCCATGCACTCAGGCACTACCCATGAACACATCTAAACACCTATGCACTACCCTTGCACTTATCCACTCACTCAAGGATCACCTATGCGCTCATTCATTCACGCAGGCTTTCTTCATGCACTCATCCATTCATCCAGGCACTATCCATGCACACATTCAAACACACAGGCACTGCCTTGTACTCATCCATTCACTCAGGCACTACTCATGCACTTATCCATTCACCCAGGCACTAACCATGCACATATCGAATCACTCAGCCACTAACCTTGCACTCATCCAATCACCCAGGCACTGCTCTTGTGCTCACCTATTCACTCAGCCGCTACCCATGCACTATGCAATCACCCAGACACTGACCATGCACATATCCAATCACTCAGGCACTACCCATGCACTCATCTATTCTCTCAGGCACTATCTATGTTATCACCCATTCACTCAGGCACTACCCACACACCCATATATTCACCCAGGCATTACCCATGCACACATCCAATCACCTAGGCACTACCCATGCACTCATCCATTCACTCAAGCACTACGCATGTGCTCATCCATTCACTCAGGCACTATCCATTCACTCATGCAATAACCCAGGCACTCCCCTTGCACTCATCCATTCACTGAGGCACTACCCATGCACTCATCCACTCACCCAGGCACTACTCATGCACTCATCCAATCACCCAGGCAGTACCCATGCATTCATCAAATCACCCAGGTACTACTCATACATTCTTCCAATCACCAGGCACTATCCATGCACTCACACAATCACCCAGGCACTACCTTTGCACTCATCATTTCACTCAGGCACTACACATGTGCGCATCCATTCACGTAGGCACTACCCATGCACTAATCCAATCACGCAGTCACTACCTTCACACTCATCCATTCACTCATTCAGTACCTATGAACTCATCCATTTACTCAGACACTACCCATGCACTCATCCATTCACCCAGGCACTACCTTTTTACTCATCCATTCACCCAAGCACTACCCATGCACTCATCTATGTACCCAGGCACTACCATGCACTCATCCATTCACTGAGGCACTATCCATGTACTCATCCACTCACTCAGGCACTACTCAAGTACTCATCCAATCACCCAGGCAGTACCTATGTACTCATCCAATCACTCAGACACTATTCATACACTCTTGCAATCACATAGGCACTATCAATGCACTCATACAATCACTCAAGCACTCCCTTGCACTCATCCATTCACTCAGGCACTACCAATGCACTCATCCATTCACTCAGGCATTTTCCATGCACTCATCCATTCACCCCGGCACTACCCAGGAACACATCTAATCACCTATGCACTACCCTTGCACTCATCCATTCACTCAAGCAGCACCTATGTGCTCATCCATTCATGCAGGCACTACCCATACAATCTTCCAATGACCCAGGCACTACCCATGCACTCATTCATTCACTCAGGCATTATTCATGCACTCATCAATTCATCCAGGCACTACCCTTGCACACATTCAATCACACAGGCACTGCCTTGCACTCATCCATTCACTCAGGCACTACTCATGCACTTATCCATTCACCCAGACACTAACCATGCACATATCGAATCACTCAGCCACTACCCTTGCACTCATCCAATCACCCAGGCACTACTTTTGCACTCACCTATTCACTCAGCCACTACCATGCACTGTGCAATCACCCAGACACTAACCATGCACATATCCAATCATTTAGGCACTACCCATGCATTCATCTATTCTCTCAGGCACTAGTTATACAATCACCCATTCACTCAGGCACTACCCACACACCCATCTATTCACCCAGGCACCACCCATGCACACATCCAAATACCTAGGCACTACCCTTGCGTTCCTCTATTCACTCAGGCACTATGAATGTGATCATCCATTCACTCAGGCACTACCAATGCACTCATCCAATCACCCAGGCACTACCCTTGCACTCATCCATTTGCTCATGCACTACCTATGCACTCATCCATTTAATCAGACACTACCCATGCACTCATCTGTTCACCTAGGCACTACCCATGCACACATCCAATCACCCAGGCACTACCCTTCTACTCATACATTCATCCATCCACTACCCATGTACTCATCTATTCACCCAGGCACTACCCATGCACTCATCCAATCACCCAGGCTCTACTTATGCACTCATTCATTCACCCAGCCATTATCCATGCACTCATCCATTCACTCAGGCATTACCCATGCACTCATCCATTCAACCAGGCACTACCCATGCACACATGCAACACCCAGTCACTACCTCTGCACTCATCCAATCACTCAGGCACTACTTATGCACTCATAGATTCACCCAGGCACCACTGCTGCACTCATTGTAACATCTATGCACCAGTTATGCACTCATTCAATCATCCATACACCAGTCATACACTCATTCCAACATATATACATACTTTATCTTTTTTTCACTGTAAAAGGCGGTTCCAACAGGAACCTTTTTTGTGCTTTTGTAAAGTTTTTTAAAAAATCTTCTTTTTATATTAACAAAAATGGCAACTGGAACAGCAGGAATTGAAAAAACGTGCACTGAAAAATGTGCAAAACATATAAAAGAGGAAAAAATGTATGCTGTTTTGCAGCATTGCGAATAGCTGTAAGACACTGCTCACTAGCACTTATAACAACACTACAGTCCATGCAGTATGTGGCCATTCTTGAAAACTCTGGAGCCATATCTGTTGAAGTAGTCTGCACCTCAGAAGGGTCTTTCTGGCTGGGAATTGTTGCTGCTGCCACTGAAGTAGATGGTCCTCCAGCTTCCCTCTGCTTGATCGCCAGTTGGAGACGTTTTTTATTATAGGTTTTCTAGATGGTGTAACATGGACGTTGTCCCACATGAATATTTCTTGTTCATCCCTCTAGAGAGGGTCTTGTCGCAGATTGTGCATTGCGCATGTGTGGCAGTTGTTCTCGATTCCCCTGATGAGATTTTGAGAAAATCCCATGCCACACTGGCTCTCTTTTGTTAAGGTTCCTCTTCTTTCAAATCTTCAAATCTCCACCTCCTCCACATCCTGATCCAGCTGTTGTTTCTGCTGAACCCCATCTCCTTCCTGTGTTGCCATTTTTGATAGAAAAACAGGCCAAAAACTTTGCACACCAAAATGAATCCACCTGCTCAGAATGAAGTTCTATGAAAGAAGATTCAAGAAGGAGGAGTGGGTGTGTACTTTCTATTGATTTTGCTGAAAAGTATATTATCCAATGATATTCCTTGCTTTCCCGGTGATGTGATATTCGCAGTGACCGAAATAGTCTTGGTTACCATGGTGAAGTGGCAATGCAAAATACAAGTTTAGATTAGCTTTCTTTAAAAATGGAAAGAAAAGCAGAACTTTCAATACTATAATGGTAAACAGCTATACTAAATTGCTAATGTATGCCTTTTTATAAAAATCTTTTGTCTTGAGATTTGTCGTTTTTTAAATGTGATTTTGCGGTTGGACATTTAAAATCACAAATTTAGATGCGTCCACTCTGTGTATTTTTATGTTTTTATGTATGTGTTATCCACGGCCCTGATGAAGTTCAAGCAATTAATCTGAACGAAACCTGTTGGCTGGATGATGCTATTTTGAATTGATTGAATAAAGCTGATGTCAAAATTGAATATTTTGCCGGACTCAATATCTTTATAACTTTGGACAAACAAAACGCTACTGGTGCACCATTTCGTAAATCTCTTAGCTATACTGAAAATGTTCACAATACGTCTACATATTTGTTTCAGAGTTGTTGAAAAACATGCGCTATCCACGATTACATACGTCATTGCGACTTCCGCTGTCTTCGCGGAAAATAGTGTTTGAAGACGATTATTCTGGAAACTCACTACAATAATATGAGTTTGAAAAGTACACTAATAAAACTCTACTATTGAATATACTGCATAATATGTCTATATATATATATTATCTACTGGCGGTCGCCAGTAGATAGTTATAGTTAGGACCTATTTTCCATAGGAAATCCGCGACATTCTATTTGAAATAACTCTTGCGTCGGTTGACGAATCTTCGCGCAATTTTCAAACTTTATGGCCCGCTCCGGTCCGCTCCTACCCTGAAAGTCTCAGGGTGATTCGTCAAGCGGGGGCCGAGAAAAAAGGGGGGTCCCAAAACGTGTTTTCCCCATTCATTTTCCCATAGGAAACTTTAGGCACGGCTACAGCCCGAACTGCTGAACGGAATTACACCAAATTTGGCAAAGAGGTAGTTCTTGGTTCAGAAAGAACCCTTTTTGTTAAATGGTGTAAATGCGTTCAGTAGTTGCGGAGAAATTAAAAAAATAAGAGTCAAAAAATCAATTTCCCATAGGAAACTTTATGCAAGGCTACAGCCCGAACTGCTGAACGGAATTATACCAAATTTGGCAAAGAGGTAGTTCTTGGTTCAAAAAGAACCCTTTTTGTTAAATGGTGTAAATCCGTTCAGTAGTTGCTGAGAAAATCAAAAGTAAAAACACATATATATCTGGGCGGAGCCTAACCACACATGTCATCGTGAGATCTGATTGGCTGTCAGCACTTCATCCTGGAATTGCTGGCAGCCATCTTGGGACCAATATAAATGATAGTACCATTGAAATGCATTGTAGTGAATCGAAGATTTTGAGGGTTACCAAAAGGAGAACTATAAAGGGTGATAACAGACTTTAGTTACATTAGAATTCATTTGTTGATGGTACCATACTAATTTCAGGAATTGTGGTGTGTTCTAAGGTGATTTTACCCTGTGAAAAACCTTCTGCTGGGATATCATGAATCATGTTTGAGAGAGAACTATTTTCACATGCTTGTCCCATACAGTTTTGGAAGGTGCCCCAGAAGCTAAAATGAGAGCATATTTTCTGTAAATTCACATTATCTTTCTCAGTCATGTGAGAATGAAGTCTGACATTCTCAGTAAAACATGTACATCCAACAAGGGCAGAGACTGTCAGTTGATTCCTTTGTGTTCTACTGCAGCTTCCCAGAGTGTTCTAAAGAACAACTAGAGTGCTAACAGCCTTACTTATGACAAAAGTATGGCACACCTGAAGCCATCTTGATTGGAATAAACTGGTAACACTTAAAACATTTAATTTAAAAAGGAACAAAATGATGGGGTTCATTTTGTCATAGAAATTATGGTTAGTGCTGTAGAAAGAAAAATTAGGACATGTTTCAAGTGTGATCTCAAATATCTTCCTGTTATATTTCAACAGGAGCAGCCTGTCAGTTGATGCCTTTGTGTTCTACTGCAGCTTCCCAGAGTGTTCTAAAGAACAACTAGAGTGCTAACAGCCTTACTTATGACAAAAGTATGGCACACCTGAAGCCATCTTGATTGGAATAAACTGGTAACACTTAAAACATTTAATTTAAAAAGGAACAAAATGATGGGGTTCATTTTGTCATAGAAATTATGGTTAGTGCTGTAGAAAGAAAAATTAGGACATGTTTCAAGTGTGATCTCAAATATCTTCCTGTTATATTTCAACAGGAGCAGCCTGTCAGTTGATGCCTTTGTGTTCTACTGCAGCTTCCCAGAGTGTTCTAAAGAACAACTAGAGTGCTAACAGCCTTACTTATGACAAAAGTATGGCACACCTGAAGCCATCTTGATTGGAATAAACTGGTAACACTTAAAACATTTAATTTAAAAAGGAACAAAATGAGGGGTTCATTTTACCATAGAAATTATGGTTAGTGCTGCAAAAAGAAAATTTAGTGCATGTTTTAAGTGAGATCTCAAATCCTCTTCTATTTCATTAGAAAATTCTGACATGCAGACTGAAACAATCACTTTCAATACCAGCAGTAGACTTCCAGTTAACTCCTTGGTGAGCAGTAGCTTTACTACAGTGATCTAATGAACAACTAGAGTAATAACATTCTGAATTTATGGCAAATGTGTGACACATCTGAATGCCTTCTTGATGGAATCAAAGTAAAAAACTGAAAGCATTTCCTACTGAGGAGACTGCAGTAAATGAGGAAATTAGGAAACTTCATAACAAAGAAGTCTTCCAAGATGGCCACCAGTGAAAAAAGAGCCCAAATGTAGCACAAATATTACCCAGATGTAGCCCACATATAGCCCAATGACAAAAGTGTGCAAAACACTTTTTATTTTTAGTTTTTTTGCAGTTTTATGTAGTGCAGACTGGTCAGGTATTGGAGCGTTGCATCTTAAAACATGACCCCTCTACACTACAAAAACACCACTGCACTACCCTAAACCCTAAAACACTACCCCAGCACGACCCCCTACACTACACAAGCACCACTGCACTATCCTAAACCCTAAAACACTACCCCCAGCATGACCCCCTACACTACACAAACACCACTGCACTACCCTAAACCCTAAAACACTACCCCAACACCACTGCACTAACCTAAATCCTAAAACACTACCCCCAGCACGACCCCCTACACTACCCAAACACCACTGCATTACCCTAAAACATGACCCCTACACTACACAAACACCACTGCACTACCCTAAACCCTAAAACACTACCCCCAGCACGACCCCTACACTACACAAGCACCACTGCACTACCCTAAAACCTAAAACACTACCCCCAGCACGACCCCCTACACTACACAAACACCACTGCACTACCTTAAACCCTAAAACACTACCCCCAGCATGACCCCCTACACTACCCAAACACCACTGCACTAACCTAAATCCTAAAACACTACCCCCAGCACGACCCCCTACACTACCCAAACACCACTGCACTACCCTAAAACATGACCCCCTACACTACACAAACACCACTGCACTACCCTAAACCCTAAAACACTACCCCAGCATGACCCCTACACTACACAAGCACCACTGCACTACCCTAAACCCTAAAACACTACCCCCAGCACGACCCCCTACACTGCCTGAACACCACTGCACTGCCCTAAACCCTGAAACACCAGCCCCTGCACGACCCCCTACACTGCCCGAACACCACTGCACTGCCCTAAACCCTGAAACACATAACCTAGCACGACCCCCTACACTGCCCGAACACCACTGCACTGCCCTAAACCCTGAAACACCACCCCTTCATGACCCCCTACACTGCCTGAACACCACTGCACTGTCCTAAACCCTGAAACACCACCCCCAGCATGACCCCTACACTGCCCGAACACCACTGCACTGCCCTAAACCCTGAAACACTACCCCCAGCAAGACCTCCTACACTGCCTGAACACCACTGCACTGCCCTAAACCCTGAAACATCACCCCCAGCAAGACCCCCAGCAAGACCCCCTACACTGCCCAAACACCACTGCCCTAAACCCTGAAACACCACCCCCAGCACGACCCCCTACACTGCCCGAACACCACTGCACTGCCCTAAACCCTGAAACACCACCCCCAGCACGACCCCTACACTGCCCGAACACCACTGCACTGCCCTAAACCCTGAAACACCACCCCCTGCATGACCCCCTACACTGCCCGAACACTACTGCACTGCCTAAACCCTGAAACACCATCCCCAGCACGACCCCCTACACTGCACGAACACCACTGCACTGCCCTAAACCCTGAAACACTACCCCCAGCAAGACTCCCTACACTGCCCAAACACCACTGCACTGCCCTAAACCCTGAAACACTACCCCCAGCGAGACCCCCTACACTGCCCGAACACCACTGCACTGCCCTAAACCCTGAAACACCACGCCCAGCAAGACCCCCTACACTGCCCGAACACCACTGCCCTAAACCCTGAAACACCACCCCCAGCAAGACCCCTACACTGCCCGAACACCACTGCACTGCCCTAAACCCTGAAACACCAGCCCCAGCACGACCCATACACTGCCCGAACACCACTGCACTGCCCTAAACCCTGAAACACCACCCCCTGCACGACCCCCTACACTGCCCGAACACCACTGCACTGCCCTAAACCCTGAAACACCACCCCCAGCACGACCCCCTACACTACCCGAACACCACTGCACTGCCCTAAACCCTGAAACACCACCCCCTGCACGATCCCCTACACTGCCCGAACACTACTGCACTGCCCTAAACCCTGAAACACCACCCCCAGCACGACCCCCTACACTGCACGAACACCACTGCACTGCCCTAAACCCCGAAACACTACCCCCAGCAAGACCCCCTACACTGCCCGAACACCACTGCCCTAAACCCTGAAACACCACCCCCAGCAAGACCCCCTACACTGCCCGTACACCACTGCACTGCCCTAAACCCTGAAACACCACCCCCAGCATGACCCCCTACACTGCCCGAACACCACTGCACTGCCCTAAACCATGAAACACCAGCCCCAGCACGAACCCCTACATTGCCCGAACACCACTGCACTGCCCTAAACCCTGAAACACCACCACCAGCACGACCCCCTACACTGCTCGAACACCACTGCACTGCCCTAAACCCTGAAACACCACCCCCAGCACAAACCCCTACACTGCCCGAACACCACTGCACTGCCCTAAACCCTGAAACAACAGCCCCAGCACAACCCCGTACACTGCCAGAACACCACTGCACTGCCCTAAACCCTGAAACACCAGACCCAGCACGACCGCCTACACTGCCCGAAAACCACTGCACTGCCCTAAACCCTGAAACACCAGCCCCAGCACGACCCCCTACTGTAGGAAAGTGGCTCTGTATATACTGTACCTAAGTAAGGTTCAGGGTGTACAGAGTCCACAGTCCCCAGAGGGTTGACAGAGGCTAAAGTTAGATATAACCTTACTCTCCAAAGTGGTAGCTTGGTCGAGCAGTAAGGCAGTATCAGAGGACAGTGTAAAGCATTTGTTGTACACACTCAGTCAGCAAATGAAGCCACACACTCAAGAACTGAACTCTAGGCCAATGGTTTGTATATAAAAAATATATGCTTGTTTTATTTTAGAACCAACAATAGGATCAAAATATACTTTCTCAGTATGAGATGCTTTGGTTATTCACCTTACAGATAGGCAATAGACTTTGTTGATAGTGGTTATCACAGTTGGTGCAAGAGGCAACACAGGGTCAAATTCAATGCAACATTGAGCTCAATGGAAAATTATACTTAATTACAATTGATTACTTTGCAGAGCACTTTTCTAACCACAGGACTGGATCCTGGATTCAGTCCTGGGACACTTCCTGTAAACAGGTAAGAAAAAGCGTTTTGGTTATTGTAGTGATTTTTGAAGAATATTACTATATTTCAAAAGCTGACACTTAGAAACTTTTCTGGGTAAAATTACCAATGTTATCCTATGAAAGGAAATACAGTGTGCAAGCAAAGTATGTTTTACGTTACTTTTGTAATCCAGTGCTGGACTCCTAGGTTCAGCACTGGGACATTTACTTAAAACAGGTAAGTAATTACGTTTTTGTAGTTTGTTCGATTTTTAAAGAATATTTGTAAAATACAGAAATCGACACTTAGAAGAAATTTCACAGAAAACCAGTCAATGGATCCCTATGAAAGAAAAGTGAGTTAACGGTAAGTAACGTTGCGATTACTTTTAGGGCCAGTGTTGGGCACTCGGGTCCAGCACTGAGGCCCCTCCTAATACTAGGTGAGTATTTTCGTTTTCGTGACTCGGTTGATTTTTGGTGAATATTCTAAAGTTTCAGAACTCCACACTTAGAAGAAATTTCGCAGAAAACCAGTCAATGGAACCCTATGGAAGAAAAGTGAGTTATCGGATTTCGGGTAAGTACTTGACTGGCAGGGTTAAGGTTCTGGGTAAGACTCAGGGGTCCCCCAGGATCAGGTAAGTACAGTTTTTACACCCTCAGCGGCACAGGGGCGGCCGGGTGCAGAGTGAGAAGGCCCAATGTTATCCTATGGCAGGCGGGGGCCCGGGTTGGTGGCTGCTGGCAAGCAGGCCACGCGACTGTGGGAGCTGGGCTCCTGGTCACTTGCTCAGGGCAAGTAGGGAAGTAGGTTAGGATAGAGGTTGCACTTCCAGGGGCACTCGGGCGGCTGGGTGCAGGGTGCTTTTGAGCCTTCGGGCGCTCAATGTTAAACAATAGAGGTCGTGAAAGGTGAAGAAAGGCTGCAGGCTCGGGGACGGTGATTCTTCAGGGACGACCAACACTTCAGGAGGTAAGTTGGGGTCTTGGAGGATAGGTTGACACCCAGGAGTTGGGCACAGGGGGCCGTGGGGCGCCGGGTGCAGGGGTGTCTTTGAGGTCGGGAAATCTTACCCCCTGCTGGTCGCGGTTGGAGGGGTCCCTTGTCCTGAGGCTGCAGGCGTCGTCTGGGTCGTCGAGGAGGGTCCTTGGCCACTGGATTCCAGGTCAGAATCGCCGGGGGATGTCCTCGAGGTCTTTGGTCACTCAGGCACAGGCTGGACTCGGCGGGTGCAGAGTGTGCAGGTTTCGCGGCTCCGTGCCAGGGCCGGGTCTTTGGTAGGTTTTCTTTTGAGCAGTACCACTGCTCGTGGGAGTCCCTGGGTCGAAGGCTGTAGCACAGAAGTCAGGTCCTCCGGGGTTTGTGAGGTTGCTGAGGCCGGGATTCCGCAGGAGCAGGTTCAGAGGTCGACAGGCCGGTAGGGCTGGGGCCAAGTCAGTTGTTGTCGCCTCCTTTTTAGCAGCTGCACGGCTGGTCTTCTTGCTTCGTCTTCTCTTCTTGTTTTCGGATTTGGGAACTCCGGAAGGAAGGTTCAGGGAGCCCCTAAATACTAAATTTAGGGGTGGTTACAGGTAGGTAAGGGCAGGGACCAATGGGTCCCTTCCCTGGGGTGGGTACACCCCTATTCTGTTCCTCTCCAGTGGGAGGGGGCAGGAGCCTGTCCCTGGTTGGTCAGGTCCCCCATCCTCAAGATGGCGGGGACTCGAGTTTGTGCTTCACCTTGCCTCCCCCACCTTAGGGGTGGAGTTGGCAGAGGTGGGCACAACCCATTTCCTGCTTCTGGTTTTCCCGCCGGTTCTCCCGCCAGGAGTGGGGGTAGAACCAGTGGGGACCAGTTTGCTGGAAGCAGCAAATGGTCTGGGAAACTCCAAAGGCGGCAGGCCTTTGAAGCTCCCCTGCCCATCCTGGGGGAGGAGGCTTTGGCACCTCGTCCCGGGATGTGCATTGTTTCAGGCCCCTGAGAGCAGAGGCTCTCGACCCAGGGGTCCAGAAACATGTCTGGTGGTGGCAGCCTGGGCAGCCACTCAGTCCGGACACTGGAGGTCGGGTTGGTTTCAGGGGGCATCTCTAAGATGCCCTCTGGAGTGCGTTTACATTAAATCCCACACTGGCATCAGTGGGGGTTTAATGTGCTGAGAAGTTTGATACCAAACTTCTTAGTCTTCAGTGGGGCCATTATGGTGCTGTGGAGTTCGTAATGACAGACTCCCAGCACCATATACTCTTAATGGCAGCACTGCACTTACAATGCCCAAGAATGGACTTGGGCACTGTAGAGGCACATGGCTCATGCCTCTATGCCCTCACCACTGGCATAGTGCACCCAGCTAGAGGGGTGGCTGACCTAGGCCAGGGCAGTGGCTGGCAGGCATGGCACACAGGGATGTGAGCCATGTCGACTCTTCACTTTTGTTCTGCACCAAGACACGCAGCCTGCAAAGGCAGTGTGTGTGTGTAAAGGTGCAGGGTCCCTAAGGGTGGCACAACAAGTGCTGCAGCCCTTAGGGGCCTTCCCTGGTCACAGTGCCCTGGGTACCCATGGTACCATTTACCAGGGGCTGACCTGTGGCCAGGGATGTCAATTGGGTGTAGGTATCAATGCAATTTTAGGGAAGGAACACAGGCCCTGGGTACCTGGTTGGCAGGAGCCCAGGGCACACTCAGTCAAAGTACATCAGCCATTCAGCAAAAGTGGGGCATACCATGTAAGAAAGATGGCACTTTCTCACACAACTCCCCCCAAACGAAAGATGATGAGACTAACCTTGCCCTATGGAGTCTTCATTGTCTAAGTGGAAGAACCTGGAAAGGCCATCTGCATTGGCATGGGCAGTGCCAGGTCTGTGTTCCACTTCAAAGTCCATTCCCTGTAGGGAGATGGACCACCTCAACAGTTTTGGGTTTTCTCCTTTCATTTGCATTAGCCACCTGAGAGGTCTGTGGTCAGTTTGAACTAGGAAGTGAGTTCCAAACAGGTAGGGCCTCAGCTTCTTCAGGGACCAGACCACAGCAAAGGCCTCCCTCTCAATGGCACTCCAACGCTGCTCCCTGGGGAGAAGCCTTCTGCTTATAAAAGCAACAGGTTGGTCTTGGCCTTCATCATTGGTCTGGGATAGGACCGCTCCTATCCCTAGCTCAGAGGCATCAGTCTGCACAATGAACTGCTTGGCATAATCTGGTGCTTTTAGAATTGGTGCTGAGCACATTGCTTCTTTCAGAGTGTCAAAAGCCTTTTGGCAACAGACTGTCCAGTTTACTTTCTTTGGCATCTTCTTGGAGGTGAGTTCTGTGAGGGGAGTCACAATGGACCCATATCCCTTCACAAACCTCCTGTAGTACCCAGTCAAGCCAAGGAATGCCCTGACTTGGGTCTGAGTTGTTGGAGCTACCCAGTCCAGGATAGCCTGGATCTTGGGCTGTAAGGGTTGTACCTGGCCTCCACCAACCAGGTGGCCCAAGTACACCACAGTGCCCTGCCCTATCTGGCATTTGGATGCCTTGATAGTTAGGCCTGCAGTTTGCAGGGCCTTTAAAACCTTCCCAAGGTGGACCAGGTGATCCTGCCAGGTGGAACTGAAGACAGCAATATCATCAAGATAAGCTGCACTAAAGGACTCCAACCCAGCAAGGACTTGATTCACCAACCTCTGGAAGGTGGCAGGGGCATTCTTTAAACCAAAGGGCATAACAGTGAACTGAAAATGCCCATCAGGTGTGGAGAATGCTGTTTTCTGTTTGGCTCCTGGGGCCATGCCAATCTGCCAGTACCCTGCAGTTAAGTCAAAGGTACTCAGGTATTTGGCTGCACCCAATCTGTCTATCAGTTCATCAGCTCTTGGGATAGGGTGTGCATCTGTCTTGGTGACAGAGTTGAGACCCCTATAGTCCACACAAAACCTCATCTCTCTCTTTTCACCCTTTTGATGAGGTTTGGGGACCAGAACCACTGGGCTAGCCCAGGGGCTCTCAGAGGGCTCAATAACCCCTAGCTCCAGCATCTTGCTGACTTCAGCTCTGATGCTTTCCTTAACTTGGTCTGACTGACGATAGATCTTGTTTTTGACAGGTGCACTGTCACCAGTGTCCACATCATGGGTACACCAGTTTGTCAGACCAGGGGTCAAGGAAAAGAGCCCAGCATACTGCTGCAAGACTTGCTGGCAGTCAGTCTGCTGTTGGGCAGTGAGGGTGTCTGAAAAGACAACTCCATCTACTGACCCATCTTTTGGGCTGTGGGAGAGGAGATCAGGGAGAGGTTCACTCTCAGCTTCCTGTTCCTCATCTGTCACCATCAGCATGGTGATGTCAGCCCTGTCATTGTAGAGTTTTAGGCGGTTCACATGGATAACCCTTTTGGGTGTCCTGCTGGTGCCCAGGTCAACCAGGTAGGTGACCTCACTCTTTTTCTCTAGGATAGGGTAAGGGCCACTCCATCTGTCCTGGAGGGCCCTTGGTGCCACTGGCTCCAAAACCCATACCTGTTGCCCAGGTTGGAATTCAACCAGTGCAGCTTTTTGGTCATACCAGTGCTTCTGAAGCTCCTGGCTGGCCTCAAGGTTCTTGGATGCCTTTTCCATGTACTCAGCCATTCTGGACCTTAGGCCAAGCACATAGTCCACTATATCTTGTTTGGGTTCTTGGAGAGGTCTCTCCCAGCCCTCCTTTACAAGACAGAGTGGTCCCCTCACAGGATGGCCAAACAGAAGTTCAAAGGGTGAGAAACCTACCCCCTTCTGTGGCACTTCTCTGTAAGCGAAAAGCAGGCATGGTAGTAGGACATCCCATCTCCTTTTGAGTTTTTCAGGGAGCCCCATGATCATGCCTTTCAATGTCTTGTTGAACCTCTCAACAAGGCCATTGGTTTGTGGATGGTAGGGTGTAGTAAACTTGTACTGCACCCCACACTCCTTCCACATGTGGGTCAGGTAAGCAGACATGAAGTTGGAACCTCTGTCTGAAACCACCTCCTTAGGAAACCCTACCCTGGTGAAGACACCAATGAGGGCTTCGGCTACTGCAGGAGCTGTAGTAGTCCTAAGGGGAATAGCCTCAGGATACCTAGTGGCATGATCCACTACCACCAGTATGAATTTGTTCCCTGAGGCTGTGGGAGGTTCCAGTGGACCCACTATGTCCACACCTACCCTTTCAAAGGGAACCCCCACCACAGGTAGTGGTATCAGGGGGCCTTTGGATGGCCACCTGTCTTGCCACTGGCTTGACAGGTAACACAGGAGCTGACAAACTCCTTCACCTTTTGGTGCATCTGGGGCCAGTAAAAGTGGCTAACTAGCCTTTCCCAAGTTTTGGTTTGGCCCAGATGTCCAGCTAGGGGATGTCATGAGCCAAAGTTAGGAGGAACTCCCTGTACTTCTGGGGCACTACCACTCTCCTGGTGGTTCCAGGGTTGGGGTCTTTTGCCTCAGTGTACAGTAATCCCTCTTCCCAATAGACTCTGTGGGTACCACTGACATCTCCCTTGGCTTCTGAAACAGCTTGCTGCCTCAGGCTTTCAAGAGTGGGACAGTCTTGCTGTCCCTGGCACAGCTCTTCCCTAGAGGGTCCCCCTGGGCCCAAGAGTTCAACCTGGTAAGGGTCAAGCTCTAGGGGCTCAGTTCCCTCTGGGGCTTCCAGGTTCTCTCCCTGAGGAGAGGGGTCCTGCTCTTGTGACTGTGTAGAAGCTGGTCCGCCAGTCTTCTTTCCTTTTCTCTTGGTAGGCTGGGCCATCATTCCAGGCTCCAACACTATTTCTTCACCCTGCCTTTTGCTCTGTGCTCTTGTTTTTACACACACCAATTCAGGGATGCCCAGCATGGCTGCATGGGCCTTTAGCTCTACCTCTGCCCAGGCTGAGGTTTCCAGATCATTTCCTAGCAGACATGCAGCTGGTAACTTCGGAGAGACCACTACCTGCTTCAGGCCAGTAACCCCCCAGCCTAATGTCACCAGGGCCATGGGATGACTAGTGGTGACACTGTCAGCATTGGTGACTGGGTAAGTTTTCCCAATCAAGTATTGCTCAGGGGAAACCAGTGTGTCCCTCACCATAGTGACACTGGCACCTGTATCCCTCAGAGCCTCTACTCTAGTTCCATTCACCCAGGGGTATTGCAAATACTTCTTTAAGTTGGGTGGCCACACAGCTACAGTGGCAAATTCCACTTCCCTAGGGAGACCAGACTTGCCTCAGTGGGTTCCCAGATTTGCTCAGGGTACACTTCTGATCCCATCTGTAAACTTGCTGCCCCAGGAGTAGCTGTACTGGGTGCCTTAGGGGCTTTGTTGTGGGGGCAAGTTTTGTCTACAGTGAGGTGTCCTGACTTCTTACAGTTATTACACCAGGCCTTCAAGGGATCAAAGTTCTTCCCCCTATAGGGTTGAGGCACATAGGGAGTAGTTTGGGACCCACCCCCTGAACAGGTTTTTGGGGCCCTTTGGAAGACTCAGACTTTTTATCTTGGGGATTCTCACCACCTTTCCCCTGGGGGGTTTGGTGACCACCTTCTTTTGGTCACCCCCAGTGGTTGTCCTTGTCACCCTAGTCTTGACCCAGTGGTCTGCCTTCTTTCCCAATTCTTGGGGAGAAATTAGACCTAGGTCTACCAAATGCTGATGCAACTTTTCATTTGTGCAATTACTTAGTATGTGTTCCTTCATAAACAAATTGTAAAGTCCAGAAAAATCATGCACATTATGTCCAGCTAACCAGCCATCCAGTGTCTTTACTGAGTAGTCCACGAAGTCAATCCAGGACTGGGTCTGGGTTTTGTGAGCCCCCTGAATCTAATTCTATACTCCTCAGTAGTGAGCCCAAATCCCTCAATCAGAGTACTCTTCATGAGGTCATAGGACCCTGCATCTGGCCCAGAGAGGGTCAGAAGCCTGTCTCTGCAGTTACCAGAGAACAGTTCCCACAGGAGTGCCCCCACAGAGGTTTCTTTACTCTTCTTATTTCACAAGCCCTCTCAAAGGCTGTGAACCATTTGGTGATGTCATCACCTTCCTCAAACTTAGGGACAATCCCTTTGGGGATTTTAGGTTCAGAAGTTTCCTCCCTATCCTTATTTTTAGTATTGCTGCCACCATTGATGGGTGCTAAACCCATCTCCTGTCTTTCCTTCTCTAGAGCCAGGAGTCTGGTCTCTAGGTCCAGTCGTTTGGCCAACCTGGCTAACAAGTTGTCCTCCTCACTGAGGCTATCCTCAGTGTCCTCTCTGGGACCAGGACCACCTAGGTGGCCCCTAGGTCCCCAGAGGTCTATTCTTGAAGTTAAGGGTGCAGGGACCCTATCTTCCCTAGGAAGTGATGGAGGTGGGTTACCATCCCCATCCTCCTCATTCCTTTCCTCCTCTGTTGGGTCATCACCATGCTCAGAGGGGTGGGCTTTAGCATACTCAGCCAGGAGCTCCTGGAGCCCTTGTTTGGTTGGATGCTGGCCCATTGGTATATCTTTAAGTTTGCATAAGGACCTTATCTCTTTGAAAGACAAATGAAGATAAGGGGTGAGGTCGAGCTCCTCAACCAGTTCCTGTATGTCATTATTATCTTCACTAGTAGCTGGGTTCTTGTCTTGAGACATTTTTAAAAAAAATTCTAACCCCTCTAACCTTGGCTATAGTGACTTTTTATTTTCTAAGATGCTACAGGGACTTAAGCAAGGCCCTAACAAGACTTTTAGTAATTTGGTAAAAAAAATGCCAATTAAAAAAATCAGAATTCTAAAGGCAATTTAAGAGTTCTGTCGTGTGATCAGGTGGTAACCAAGTAGTCCAACAAATGCAAGTTTGTATCCCACCGCTGATCCACCAATGTAGGAAAGTGGCTCTGTATATACTGTACCTAAGTAAGGTTCAGGGTGTACAGAGTCCACAGTCCCCAGAGGGTTGACAGAGGCTAAAGTTAGATATAACCTTACTCTCCAAAGTGGTAGCTTGGTCGAGCAGTAAGGCAGTATCAGAGGACAGTGTAAAGCATTTGTTGTACACACTCAGTCAGCAAATGAAGCCACACACTCAAGAACTGAACTCTAGGCCAATGGTTTGTATATAAAAAATATATGCTTGTTTTATTTTAGAACCAACAATAGGATCAAAATATACTTTCTCAGTATGAGATGCTTTGGTTATTCACCTTACAGATAGGCAATAGACTTTGTTGATAGTGGTTATCACAGTTGGTGCAAGAGGCAACACAGGGTCAAATTCAATGCAACATTGAGCTCAATGGAAAATTATACTTAATTACAATTGATTACTTTGCAGAGCACTTTTCTAACCACAGGACTGGATCCTGGATTCAGTCCTGGGACACTTCCTGTAAACAGGTAAGAAAAAGCGTTTTGGTTATTGTAGTGATTTTTGAAGAATATTACTATATTTCAAAAGCTGACACTTAGAAACTTTTCTGGGTAAAATTACCAATGTTATCCTATGAAAGGAAATACAGTGTGCAAGCAAAGTATGTTTTACGTTACTTTTGTAATCCAGTGCTGGACTCCTAGGTTCAGCACTGGGACATTTACTTAAAACAGGTAAGTAATTACGTTTTTGTAGTTTGTTCGATTTTTAAAGAATATTTGTAAAATACAGAAATCGACACTTAGAAGAAATTTCACAGAAAACCAGTCAATGGATCCCTATGAAAGAAAAGTGAGTTAACGGTAAGTAACGTTGCGATTACTTTTTAGGGCCAGTGTTGGGCACTCGGGTCCAGCACTGAGGCCCCTCCTAATACTAGGTGAGTATTTTCGTTTTCGTGACTCGGTTGATTTTTGGTGAATATTCTAAAGTTTCAGAACTCCACACTTAGAAGAAATTTCGCAGAAAACCAGTCAATGGAACCCTATGGAAGAAAAGTGAGTTATCGGATTTCGGGTAAGTACTTGACTGGCAGGGTTAAGGTTCTGGGTAAGACTCAGGGGTCCCCCAGGATCAGGTAAGTACAGTTTTTACACCCTCAGCGGCACAGGGGCGGCCGGGTGCAGAGTGAGAAGGCCCAATGTTATCCTATGGCAGGCGGGGGCCCCGGGTTGGTGGCTGCTGGCAAGCAGGCCACGCGACTGTGGGAGCTGGGCTCCTGGTCACTTGCTCAGGGCAAGTAGGGAAGTAGGTTAGGATAGAGGTTGCACTTCCAGGGGCACTCGGGCGGCTGGGTGCAGGGTGTTTTTGAGCCTTCGGGCGCTCAATGTTAAACAATAGAGGTCGTGAAAGGTGAAGAAAGGCTGCAGGCTCGGGGACGGTGATTCTTCAGGGACGACCAACACTTCAGGAGGTAAGTTGGGGTCTTGGAGGATAGGTTGACACCCAGGAGTTGGGCACAGGGGGCCGTGGGGCGCCGGGTGCAGGGGTGTCTTTTGAGGTCGGGAAATCTTACCCCCTGCTGGTCGCGGTTGGAGGGGTCCCTTGTCCTGAGGCTGCAGGCGTCGTCTGGGTCGTCGAGGAGGGTCCTTGGCCACTGGATTCCAGGTCAGAATCGCCGGGGGACGTCCTCGAGGTCTTTGGTCACTCAGGCACAGGCTGGACTCGGCGGGTGCAGAGTGTGCAGGTTTCGCGGCTCCGTGCCAGGGCCGGGTCTTTGGTAGGTTTTCTTTTGAGCAGTACCACTGCTCGTGGGAGTCCCTGGGTCGAAGGCTGTAGCACAGAAGTCAGGTCCTCCGGGGTTTGTGAGGTTGCTGAGGCCGGGATTCCGCAGGAGCAGGTTCAGAGGTCGACAGGCCGGTAGGGCTGGGGCCAAGTCAGTTGTTGTCGCCTCCTTTTTAGCAGCTGCACGGCTGGTCTTCTTGCTTCGTCTTCTCTTCTTGTTTTCGGATTTGGGAACTCCGGAAGGAAGGTTCAGGAGCCCCTAAATACTAAATTTAGGGGTGGTTACAGGTAGGTAAGGGCAGGGACCAATGGGTCCCTTCCTGGGGTGGGTACACCCCTATTCTGTTCCTCTCCAGTGGGAGGGGGCAGGAGCCTGTCCCTGGTTGGTCAGGTCCCCCATCCTCAAGATGGCGGGGACTCGAGTTTGTGCTTCACCTCGCCTCCCCCACCTTAGGGGTGGAGTTGGCAGAGGTGGGCACAACCCATTTCCTGCTTCTGGTTTTCCCGCCGGTTCTCCCGCCAGGAGTGGGGGTAGAACCAGTGGGGACCAGTTTGCTGGAAGCAGCAAATGGTCTGGGGAAACTCCAAAGGCGGCAGGCCTTTGAAGCTCCCCCTGCCCATCCTGGGGGAGGAGGCTTTGGCACCTCGTCCCGGGATGTGCATTGTTTCAGGCCCCTGAGAGCAGAGGCTCTCGACCCAGGGGTCCAGAAACATGTCTGGTGGTGGCAGCCTGGGCAGCCACTCAGTCCGGACACTGGAGGTCGGGTTGGTTTCAGGGGGCATCTCTAAGATGCCCTCTGGAGTGCGTTTTACATTAAATCCCACACTGGCATCAGTGGGGGTTTAATGTGCTGAGAAGTTTGATACCAAACTTCTTAGTCTTCAGTGGGGCCATTATGGTGCTGTGGAGTTCGTAATGACAGACTCCCAGCACCATATACTCTTAATGGCAGCACTGCACTTACAATGCCCAAGAATGGACTTGGGCACTGTAGGGGCACAGGGCTCATGCCTCTATGCCCTCACCACTGGCATAGTGCACCCAGCTAGAGGGGTGGCTGACCTAGGCCAGGGCAGTGGCTGGTAGGCATGGCACACAGGGATGTGAGCCATGTCGACTCTTCACTTTTGTTCTGCACCAAGACACGCAGCCTGCAAAGGCAGTGTGTGTGTGTAAAGGTGCAGGGTCCCTAAGGGTGGCACAACAAGTGCTGCAGCCCTTAGGGGCCTTCCCTGGTCACAGTGCCCTGGGTACCCATGGTACCATTTACCAGGGGCTGACCTGTGGCCAGGGATGTCAATTGGGTGTAGGTATCAATGCAATTTTAGGGAAGGAACACAGGCCCTGGGTACCTGGTTGGCAGGAGCCCAGGGCACACTCAGTCAAAGTACATCAGCCATTCAGCAAAAAGTGGGGGCATACCATGTAAGAAAGATGGCACTTTCTCACACCTACACTGCCCGAACACCACTGCACTACCCTAAACCCTCAAACACCAGCCCCAGCACGACCCCCTACACTGCCCGAACACCACTGCACTGCCCTAAACCCTGAAACACCACCCCCAGCAAGACCCCCTACACTGCCCGAACACCACTGCACTAAAGCCTGAAACACCACCCCCAGCAAGACCACCTACACTGGCCGAACACCACTGCACTGCCCTAAACCCTGAAACACCACCCCTGCATGACCCCCTACACTGCCCAAACACCACTGCACTGCCCTAAACCCTGAAACACCACCCCCTGCACGACCCCCTACACAGCCCGAACACCACTGCACTGCCCTAAACCCTGAAACACCACCCCTCAGCACAACACCCTACACTGCCTGAACACCACTGCACTGCCCTAAACCCTGAAACACCACCCCCAGCATGACCCCCTACACTGCCCCAACACCACTGCACTGCCCTAAACCCTGAAACACCACCCCCAGCACGACCCCCTACACTGCCCGAACACCACTGCACTGCCCTAAACCCTGAAACATCAACCCCAGCAAGACCCCCTACACTGCCTGAACACCACTGCCCTAAACCCTGAAACAACACCCCCTACACTGCCCAAACACCACTGCACTGCCGTAAACCCTGAAACACCACCCCCAGCACGACCCCCTACACTGCCCGAACACCACTGCACTGCCCTAAACCCTGAAACACCACCCCCAGCACGACCCCCTACACTGCCCGAACACCACTGCACTGCCCTAAACCCTGAAACACCAGCCCCAGCAAGACCCCCTACACTGCCCGAACACCACTGCACTGCCCTAGACTCTGAAACACCAGCCCCAGCAAGACCCCCTACACTGCCCGAACACCACTGCACTGCCCTAAACCCTCAAACACCAGCCCCAGCATGACCACCTACACTGCCCAAACACCACTGCACTGCCCTAAACCCTGAAACACCAGCCCCAGCACAACCCCCTACACTGCCCGAACACCACTGCACTGCCCTAAACCCTGAAACACCAGCCCCAGCACGACCCCCTACACTGCCCGAACACCACTGTACTGCCCTAAACCCTGAAACACCAGCCCCAGCACGACCCCCTACACTGCCCGAACACCACTGCACTGCCCTAAACCCTGAAACACCACCCCCTGCATGACCCCCTACATTGCCCGAACACCACTGCACTGCCCTAAACCCTGAAACACCACCCCCTGCAGCACCCCTACACTGCCCGAACACCACTGCACTGCCCTAAACCCTGAAACACCACCCCTGCACCGCCCCCTACACTGCCCGAACACCACTGCTCTGCCCTAAACCCTGAAACACCAGCCCCAGCACGACCCCCTTTACTGCTCAAACACCACTGCACTGCCCCAAACCCTGAAACACCACCCCCAGCACGACCCCCTACACTGCCCGAACACCACTGCCCTAAACCCTGAAACACCACCCCCTGCACGACCCCCTACACTGCCCGAACACCACTGCACTGCCCTAAACCCTGAAACACCACCCCCAGCACGACCCCCTACACTGCCCAAACACCACTGCACTGCCCTAAACCCTAAAACACCACCCCCAGCATTACCCCCTACACTGCCCAAACACCACTGCACTGCCCTAAACCCTAGAACACTACCCCCAGCACGACCCCTACACTGCCCGAACACCACTGCACTGCCCTAAACCCTGAAACACCACCCCCAGCACGACCCCCTACACTGCCCGAACACCACTACACTGCCCTAAACCCTAAAACACCACCCCGAGCATTACCCCCTACACTGCCCAAACACCACTGCACTGCCCTAAACCCTAGAACACTACCCCCAGCACGACCCCCTACACTGCCCAAACACCACTGCCCTAAACCCTGAAACACCACCCCCTGCACGACCCCCTACACTGCCCGAACACCACTGCACTGCCCTAAACCCTGAAACACCACCCCCTATACTGCCCGAACACCACTGCACTGCCCTAAACCCTGAAACACCACCCCCAGCACGACCCCCTACACTGCCCGAACACCACTGCACTGCCCTAAACCCTAAAACACCACCCCCAGCATTACCCCCTACACTGCCCAAACACCACTGCACTGCCCTAAACCCTGAAACACCACCCCCAGCACGACCCCCTACACTGCCCGAACACCACTGCACTGCCCTAAACCCTAAAACACCCCCCAGCATTACCCCCTACACTGCCCAAACACCACTGCACTGCCCTAAACCCTAGAACACTACCCCCAGCACGACCCCCTACACTGCCCAAACACCACTGTACTGCCCTAAACCCTGAAACACCAGCCCCAGCACGACCCCCTACACTGCCCGAACACCACTGCACGGCCCTAAACCCTGAAACACCACCCCCTGCATGACCCCCTACATTGCCCGAACACCACTGCACTGCCCTAAACCCTGAAACACCACCCCTGCAGCACCCCCTACACTGCCCGAACACCACTGCACTGCCCTAAACCCTGAAACACCAGCCCCAGCACGACCCCCTTTACTGCTCAAACACCACTGCACTGCCCCAAACCCTGAAACACCACCCCCAGCACGACCCCTACACTGCCCGAACACCACTGCCCTAAACCCTGAAACACCACCCCTGCACGACCCCCTACACTGCCCGAACACCACTGCACTGCCCTAAACCCTGAAACACCACCCCCTACACTGCCCGAACACCACTGCACTGCCCTAAACCCTGAAACACCACCCCCAGCACGACCCCTACACTGCCCGAACACCACTGCACTGCCCTAAACCATAAAACACCACCCCCAGCATTACCCCCTACACTGCCCAAACACCACTGCACTGCCCTAAACCCTGGAACACTACCCCCAGCACGACCCCCTACACTACCCGAACACCACTTCACTACCCTAAACCCTAAAATACTACCCCCAGCACAACCCCCTACACTACCCGAACACGACTGCACTGCCCTAAACCCTCAAACACTCCCCCAGCACGACCCCCTACACTACCCAAACACCACTGCACTGCCCTAAACCCTAAAACACTCCCCCAGCACGACCCCTACACTACCCGAACACCACTGCACTGCCCTAAACCCTAAAACACTCCCCCAGCACGACCCCCTACACTACCCGAACACCACTGCACTGCCCTAAACCCTAAAACACTACCCCCGCATGACCCCCTACACTACCCAAACACCAATGCACTACCCTAATCCCTAAAACACTACCCCCCGCATGACCCCCTACACTACCCTAAACCCTAAAACACTACCCCGCACGACTCCCTACACTACCCAAAGACCACTGCACTACCCTAAACCCTAAAACATGACCTCCTACACTACACAAACACCACTGCACTACCCTAAACCCTAAAACACTACCCCCTACACTACACAAACACCACTGCACTACCCTAAACCCTAAAACTCTACCCCCAGCAGTACCCCTACACTGCCCAAACACCACTGCACTAACCTAAACCCTAAAACACTACCCCAGCAGTACCCCTACACTACCCAAACACCACTGCACTACCCTTAATCACTACCCCCAGCACGACCCCCTACACTACCCAAACACCACTGCACTACCCTAAACCCTAAAACACTACCCCCAGCACGACCCCTACACTACCCAAACACCACTGCACTACCCTAAACCCTAAAACACTCCCCCAGCACGACTCCTTACACTACCCAAACACCACTGCACTACCCTAAACCCTAAATCTACCCCCAGCATGACCCCCTACACTACACAAATACCACTGCACTACCCTAAACCCTAAAACACTACCCCCAGCACGACCCTCTTCACTACCTAAACACAACTGCACAATTTGTTACAGGCGTTGCAACGCAGGCCTGTGGTGCTTACTGGAAGTACCTAGTGGGCTAGTTGGGCCCCAGGGACCCTCAGGATTCAAGGTGACCTAATCCCCCAACTTAAAACGCACCACGGGGCGCGTTTGCACAGTGGTGAAGGGAGGGGCGGGGCCTCAGGTGACATGTGCGCAAACACGCCCTGTGTTGCGTTTTAAGTTGGGGAATTAATTCCCTTTGAATCCTGAGGGACCCTGGGGGCCAACTAGCCCACCAGGTACCTTCAGTAAGCACAACAGAGTTGCGTTGCAGAGAGGTGAAAAAGGTGCGTGGCCTCGGAACGCCTCTCTGCAACTCAGCTCTGTGGTCCTAACTGTAGGTACCTGGGGGGCTAGTTGGGCCCTAGGGACCCTCAGAATTCAAGGGGACTTAATCCCGCAGCTTAAAACGCGCCACGGGGTGCGTTTGCACACATGTCACCTCAGGCCCCCTCCCTTCACCACTGTGCAAACGCGCCCTGTAGCGCGTTTTAAGAGGTAGTTTTAATCCCCCTGCCCTATTATGTACTAGAGACTTGCAGAGGAGGTCATGCTAATCACAGGGGTACCCCAACGCATAGTGTTCCCTAGTGTATGTAGGTGTTTTCACTGTATTCTAAGTGTCTTTTAGCATAGCACTGGCTCTGGTTAGTCAGAGTCAGTTACCACCAGTACCCGTCTGAAAAAGTTGTGGGCACAGGATGATTTTGCAACAAGGCCTCTTTCTGCTCCTCTGTTGGTTCTTTCTGCACATCTTTTGCTTCTTTCTGTGCGTTTTTTCTTCTTTCTTCACATGTCCTACCTCTGTAGGCATAGTTAGAAACTAGCATTTAAAAAAACCTTTGAAATTCACTTAAAAAATCATAGGTTTCAGGCACGTTATAGTTAGAAATTAGCATTTAAAAAACCTTTGAAATTCACTGAAAAAACCATAGGTTTCAGACACGTTATAGTTAGAAATTAGCATTTAAAAAACCTTTGAAATTCACTGAAAAAACCATAGGTTTTAGGGACAGTTATAGTTAGTTGGACATTTCACTCGTACAAAACCATAGAAATTCCCCCGTTATAGTTAGTTCAGCTAACTATAACTCGCGCCCCGCAATGCACTGCTGATGACGTCACATATTACATCACTCATGACATGGTCAGTGACATCACTGATGACATCTCAAATGACATCACTGATGACATCATCCATGTGATAATTTCATGAATCTTCTCACACCCTAATATAACTTTTGATACACCCACTCTAAATTACAGACTGCCATTCTCAAAACCATAGACACTCCAACACCAAAAACTACATACCCACTCACTGATTCTTAGGTCTACACACACATCCACTCACTCACCCGTACAGTCACTCATACTTAGTCACTCAGTACAGGACTATCATATGCACTCATACACCTATATAAACACTCACACACTGCCACTCATCCATAGAGGTACTCACACACCTAGTCAGTCATGCAAAAAACTTAATCACACACCCATTTACTCACCTATACAGTTATACACACACCAGCTCACTTACTCATACAAATACTAGCACATTCTTACGCTCTTATACAATCACTGATACAAGTACACACTCATCCATACAGCCACTCTCACAATCACACACTCTCACTTATAGCCATTTATATACTCCAACACACATATATACTGCCTTTCACATATGTAGTTACTCACACATGTACCACTGAGATATACATTCAATCACTAACACACCCATACACACACTCACCCACCCATACAGTCCATCACAGATGCACTCTTGAAACCATGCACCCAGTGAATCACCAACTCACACTTCTATGCACAGAGTCACACACACCCCACCCACACAAACACTCAGGCACCCATACAGATACTCAGACAATCAATCAATAACCCATGTAGACACTCATGTAGCTATTCAGAAAGCCATGCAGCCGCTTACAAACCAACAGACAGACGGATACAGACATTCACACAGTTTAGTCACTAACCCATGCATTCAGTAAGATACATTTAATCACTCACTTGTAGAGTCAGTCACTCACGTACTAAATCATCCATTCAGACACTTATACACCCACTCATTCTTCAATACGCCTTTCCCTATATATATTAAACCTATTTAAACTTTACAGAAACACACAGTCACTGGATGATGTCATCAGTGATGTCATCAGTGATGTCATTTGAGATGTCATCAGTGATGTCACTGACCATGTCATGAGTGATGTAATATGTGACGTCATCAGCAGTGCATTGCGGGGCGCGAGTTATAGTTAGCTGAACTAACTATAACGGGGAATTTCTATGGTTTTGTACGAGTGAAATGTCCAACTAACTATAACTGTCCCTAAAACCTATGGTTTTTTCAGTGAATTTCAAAGGTTTTTTAAATGCTAATTTCTAACTATAACGTGTCTGAAACCTATGGTTTTTTCAGTGAATATATATATATATATGTTTTACACTTTGTACAAAACAGGCCTCTTCGTGACTACCAACATCACTGCCATGACGTTGCTAGTCGTGAATATAATTTTTTTGTAAAGGTGGCTTTCTTCTAAATTGATCACAGAAAGAAAAGTTAAAACAATATTTTGCTGAATATTTAAACTTAAACTTTATTTAAAAAAGTCTTCAAGTGTATGTTTCAGTATGTGAAATACATTTACTGATGACAGATTCTCCACAGTAAATTCAACAATGTTGTGACGTTCTTACAAAAAAAGTTATTGATGTACTTTCTGATAAACACATATGAAATCAAAAAATGTGTGGTATATAATATAAAAATGATAAACAATATCCAATTATAGAAAGAAAGTACGAATAGTAGAGGTTCACTTTAAAAAGTGGGCGTTACAATTAAGTAAATAGAATTTTTAAAAAACGTAGAAACTGAAAAAACCATAGGTTACAGGGACATTATAGTTAAGAATTAGCGTTTAAAAAATCTTAGAAATTGACTGAAAAACCAAAGGTTACAGGGACGTTATAGTTAGGAAATAGAATTTAAAAAACCTTAGAAATTCACTGAAAAAACCTAAGGGTACAGGGACGTTATATTCAGGCTGACATTTCACTCATACAAAGCCAGTTTATGACTTCACATATTGCATCACTCATGACTGGTCAGTGACATCACTGATGACATCACTGATGACGGTGGAAGGCGTTAGCCAAAACGCATAGGCTTTCCATGTGGGGTGTTGCAGAGGCACTTTAAAATACAATAAAAGCAGGGAAAGTGCAGTGGGATTATCGGATTGGATGGTCGTTGCGGAGAATATATATATATATATATATATATATATTCACTGAAAAAACCATAGGTTTTAGGGACAGTTATAGTTAGTTGGACATTGCACTCGTACAAAACCCGTGAAATTCCCCCGTTATAGTTAGTTCAGGTAACTATAACTCGCGCCCCGCAATGCACTGCTGATGACGTCACATATTACATCACTCATGACATGGTCAGTGACATCACTGATGACATCACTGATGACATCTCAAATGACATCACTGATGACATCATCCAGTGACTGTGTGTTTCTGTAAAGTTTAAATATGTTTAATATATATAGGGAAAGGCGTATTGAAGAATGAGTGGGTGTATAAGTGTCTGAAAGGATGATTTAGTAGGTGCGTGACTAACTCTATAAGTGAGTGATTAAACGTATCTTACTGAATGCATGGGTTAGTGACTAAACTGGGTGAATGTCTGTATCGGTCTGTCTGTTGCTGTGTAAGTGGCTGAATGGGTTTGTGAATAGCTACATGAGTGTCTATATGAGTTATTGATTGGTTGTCTGAGTATCTGTATGGGTGCCTGAGTGTTTGTGTGGGTGGGGTGTGTGCGACTCTGTGCATAGATGTGTGAGTGGGTGATTCACTGGGTGGATGGTTTCAAGAGTGCATCTGTGATAGACTGTGTGGGTGGGTAAGTGTGTGTAAGAGTGTGTTAGTGAGTGAATGTATGTCCCAGTGGTACATGTGTGAGTAACTACATATGTGAAAGGCAGTATATATGTGTGTTGGAGTATATAAATAGCTATAAGCGAGAGTGTGTGATTGTGAGAGTGACTGTATGGATGAGTGTGTGCTTGTATCAGAGATTGTATAAGAGCGTAAGAATGTGCTAGTATTTGTATGAGTAAGTGAGCTGGTGTGTTTATAACTGTATAGGTGAGTAAATGGGTGTGTGCTTAATTTTTGCATGACTGACTAGGTGTGTGAGTACCTCTATGGATGAGTGGCGGTGTGTGAGTCTTTATATAGGTGTATGAGTGCATATAATAGTCCTGTACTGAGTGACTATAAGTATGAGTGACTGTACGGGTGAGTGAGTAGATGTGTGTGTGTAGACCTAAGAATCAGTGAGTGTGTATATAGTAATTGGTGTTGGAGTGTCTATGGTTTTGACAATGGCAGTCTGTAATTTACAGTGGGTGTATCAAAAGTTATATTAGGGTGTGAGAAGATGCATCAAATTATCACATGGATGATGTCATCAGTGATGTCATCAGTGATGTCATTTGAGATGTCATCAGTGATGTCATCAGTGATGTCACTGACCATGTCATGAGTGATGTAATATGTGATGTCATCAGCAGTGCATTGCGGGGGCGTGAGTTATAGTTACCTGAACTAACTATAACAGGGGAATTTCACGGGTTTTGTACGAGTGCAATGTCCAACTAACTATAACTGTCCCTAAAACCTATGGTTTTTTCAGTGAATTTGTAAGGTTTTTTAAATGCTAATTTCTAACTATAACGTGCCTGAAACCTATGGTTTTTTCAGTGAATTTCAAAGGTTTTTAAAATGCTAATTCCTAACTATAACATGTCTGAAACCTATGGTTTTTTTCAGTGAATTTCAAAGGTTTTGTAAATGACAATTTTTAAATGTATTAATTGTTATATTTATTTTATTGATACTGATTTACTAGATTTTTTTAAACTATTTATTTTTAGATATTTTATTTTTTAAATTACATTGTAATTACATTATACATTACATTACAAAATATACTTTCTCAGAATGAATTACTTTAGTTTAAATACTTTGCAAATAGGCAATAGACTTTTAAGTACAGTAGTTACAGTTGTTGCAATGGGCAACACAATTTCAAACACAATGCAACATTGAGCTCAATGTGAATTTCTAGTTAAATGCAATTAGTTACTTTATGGATTACTTTTCTAACCACAGGACTGGATCCTAGATTCAGTCCTGCGACATCTCCTGTAAACAGTTGAGTAAAAGCGTTTTGGTTACAGTAGTGATTTTTAATGAATATTATTGTATTTTAAAAGTTGACAGAATCTTTTTCACATAGAATCACCAATGTTATCCTATGGGAGGAAATTCACTTAGCAGGTAAGTAGTGTTATCGTTACTTTTTCTTACTCAGTGGTGGATCCTGGATCCAGCACTGGTGCATCTCCTGTAAACAGTTGAAAGAATGCGTTTAAGTCATACAGGCGATTTTTAAGGAATATTTGTAGTTTGTGAAAATCGACACTTTGAAACTTTTCTGCTGAAAACCAGACAATGGATTCCTATGGAAGGAAATACAAGTTACTGGTAAATACGGTTAGAATTACTTTTCAGGGTCAGTGCTGGGCTAAAAGATGCAACACTGGGTTCTCTCCTGATAACAGGTGAGTAAATCGGAATTCGTAGTTCGGCTGATTTTAGAGGAATATTATAAAGTTCCAAAACTCCACACTTAGAAGAATTTCCAAGTGAAACCAGTCAATGTTAGCCTATGGAAGGTAATTCAAGTTACTGGTAAGTACGGTTAACGGTTAAAATTACTTTTCAGGATCAGTACTGGGCTTAAAGATGCAGCAGTGAGGTCTCTCCTGATAACAGGTGAGTAAATCGGAATTCGTAGTTCGGCTGATTTTAGAGGAATATTATAAAGTTCCAAAACTCCACACTTAGAAGAATTTCCAAGTGAAATCAGTCAATGTTAGCCTATGGAAGGAAATTCAAGTTACTGGTAAGTACGGTTAGAATTACTTTTCAAGGTCAGTGCTGGGCTAAAAGATGCAGCACTGGGTTCTCTAATGATAACAGGTGAGTAAATCGGAATTCGTAGTTCGGCTGATTTTAGAGGAATATTTGCACAGTGGTGAAGGGAGGGGGCGGGGCTTCAGGTGACATGTCTGCAAACAGGCCCCGTGGCGCGTTTTAAGATGGGGAATTAAATCCTCCTCAATCCCGAGGGTCCCTAGGGGCCAAGTAGCCCACCAGATACCTCCAGTATGCGCCAGAGAGCTGCGTTGCAGAGAGGTGTTCAGAGGCCACGCCCCTTTTGCACCTCTCTGCAACGCAGCTCTGTGGCGCTTTCTGGATGTACCTGGTGGGCTAGTTGGCCCCCAGGGACCCTCAGGATTGAAGGGGATTTAATTCCCCATCTTAAAACGCGCAACTTGGCCTGTTTGCACACATGTCACCTGAAGCCCCGCCCCCTCCCTTCACCACTGTGCAAACGCGCCCCGTGGCGCGTTTTAAGTTGGGGAATTAAGTCCCCTTGAATCCTGAGGGTCCCTGGAGTCCAACTAGCCCACCATGTACCTCCAAAGCGCCACAGAGCTGCGTTGCAGAGAGGTGTAAAAGGGCGTGGCCTCTGTACACCTCTCTGCAACGCAGCCCCCTGGCGCATACTGGAGGTTCCTGGTGGGCTAGTTGGCCCCCAGGGACCCCCAGTATTCAAGGGGAATTTGTTCCCCCTCTGCAAATGGGGGCGCGTTTGCAGAGTGGTAAAGGAAGGGGGCGGGGCCTGCGTCACAATCGTTTTTTTTTTTTAATGATGTTTTCTGCCCAGGGGGTCCTTGTGGGACCCCCTGAGCAGACCTAAGGGGTCAGGGTGTTTCTACCCTGCCCCCTTTGTGCGTTTTGCGCACTTGTCTCTTGTGTTTTTTTTTTTTAATCGGCGGGATCCGCGCCCCCTAAGCGCATCCCGCCGTTTAAAAAAAATATATGCTTTTTTCTGCCCAGGGGGTCTTTGTGGGACCCCCTGAGCAGACCTAGGGGGTCAGGGTGTTTCTACCCTGCCCCCTTTGTGCGTTTTGCGCACTTGTTTCTGTGCCTCGGTTCTACCGAGGCATAAAATGGCTGCCAACACTTCCTGATTTGGAGTGTTGACAGCCAATTAGTATGCAGCTCGTGATCGGGACGGTGCACGCAGGGTGCGTTCAGGGTGCGCGAATCCGACGCGGCCATAGATATATATGTGATTTTCCTTTTGATTTTCTCAGGAACTACTGAACGGATTTACACCATTTAACAAAAGGGTTCTTTCTGAACCAAGAACTACCTCTTTGCCAAATTTGGTGTAATTCCGTTCAGCAGTTCGGGCTGTAACCGTGGCTAAAGTTTCCTATGGGAAAATGAATGGGGAAAACACGTTTTGGGACCCCCTTTTTTCTCGGCCCCCGCTGACGAATCACCCCGAGACTTTCAGGATAGGAGCGGACTGGAGCGGGCCACAAAGTTTGAAAATTTCGCGAAGATTCGTCAACCGACGCAAGAGTTATTTTAAATAGAATGTTGCGGATTTCCTATGGAAAATAGGTCCTAACTATAACTATCTACTGGCGACCGCCAGTAGATAATATATATATATAAATATATATATATATATACATATATATAAACATATATATTTATACCTACCTACTGGTGGTCACCAATAGCTAGTTATAGTTAGGATCCAGTTTCCTTAGGAAAAGCGCTCTTTTGCTTTGCCAATAACTTTGCTTCAGTTTGAGGAATCCTCGTGAAATTTTCAAAACTAGTTTCCCACTCACTTCAGCTTTCTGTTTCAAAAGTTTCGGGGTGATCTGCCAAGCAGGGGCGAAGAAAAAGGGGGGTCCCACAATGCGTTTGCTCCATTCAATTTCCCATAGGGATTTTGAACATGACTTGAACCACTGGACAGAATTACACCAACTTTGGCAGAAAGCAAGCTCTTGTTCCAGGAAGCATGCTTTTTGTGATTTGAGTTTTCTAGTTTTAGAGATAATAACAATAAATGTATATATCTAGGGACGTGGATCCTCCGTGGATCAGACAGTTTCCGTGCTGAAATCTGATTGGCTGCCAACAATTCAACAAGGAAGTGTTGGAAGCCATTTTGGGACTCGGCCTCAGCTGAGTCCTGAAAAAATAAAGAAAAGGAGGCAGGGTAAGAATAACCTGACTGCCTAGCTCTGGTGCTCGGATCAGCCAGGGACCCCAACAGCACAATCTTCTGTACTCGTTTTTATAGCTCCCCGGGATGGGCCAGGTCCCGGAGGGATTGTTTATATGAATACAGAGAGCTAGAGATGGAAGCCCTGAGTGGAGCACAAAGCCTGATGGAGCTAGCAGAAATTGGGAGGCAGGCATTGCAGCTCAACGGGGTCTGCACCATGTGCTATCCAAGGGATATTACTGTGTGTCCAGACTGAGATGCACTTCCTGTGGGGGCTGAGGGACCTGAGGATTGGGAGGTGGAAGAGCCATGCACTGACATGAGCCACTGAGCATGAGGCACCTGGTGTCCCCTGTACAGACCAGACGAGCACGCTGGGCGCCTATGTGCTGAGAGAAGCAGGAGACCATGATCTTCACACTTAAGTGCCGCCCGAGGCAGAAAGCAGCGTGCATGTCCTACACTGTAAGTAGAAGAACAATATCACCTTGCGGCATTCACAGTCATGAGTCATAAGTCTGATATTTTCATCAACAATTAAGGTCTCAATCAAAGTGTTGCAGAGATTCTGCTCAGAAACAGAGCAATGCTTGGGATGATAGAACATCATCATGAAGGGATTGAGTTACCATACCACCTCAATATCTATGAGCCCGAGTCCAACTAGCTATAGTGCTTCTCTTGCCCTATTATCCTTTCCAGAGAAACAAGTTAGTTGGCACCCCAGAACACAACACTCTCAATCCTCTCATGGATCGCGGTAACAGGACACTTCCTTTCACTCTCTCACTTCTACTTGTCCACAATAGGATAAAGAAGAGACACAAAGGAAGTTTATAATATTTATTTAGACTATCGTGCTCTAAGATGCAGTATTCGTGCCACAATTTGAAAACAAATGCACACCAAAAATACTATTAGCATGGTTAACAAAACATATACCATCAAAAGCCCTGTCACATTATAGGATAGATTAGCCTAAACCCCCCCTTTCCCTACTGAAACTAAATTGTTATATATCAAGATATCTGGGATTAGTGGCGGACCCCGTACCTTAGCATACATAGATGGATGTTCTACATCTCAGCTGATGCAGTAATCTTGATTCAGGACCTTCACTCATTGTGTGTTTTTACAACTCCTGTCCTCAGATATATGACAAGACATGCTTCCTCACAATTTCAGCAGCTGCAATCACATGTTATGTCTAGGTGCTAGTGCCTGACCAGAGAGAATAACAAGGGACATTGTTGTTTGACCTTGTCTAGGGTGTTTGGACTAAATCCCAGGAAATGATCAGAACACAAAAACATATGCAGGTTCGGTGTGAAAATACAATGTGGCACAAAAGCAAGCGTGTTTAGATAGTAACATGTGCAAAATTAATGCGGCCTACAATGTGCACAATTAGGCTAACATAGGGAAAACGTCAATGGACCATGTAGGAAACACATGACACCCTCACTTTGGTCAAGATAATAGCACAAAAGAAAATACTAAATGGTCTAAATGTAGTTATATAGTAAACAAACTCAAAGCATAGCCTGAAAATAGGAAACACTGAAAATTAAAAAAAGAAATGTGAATGTGGAAAAATGATCAAATTATGGTGTTTTGGAGGAGACCATTGTGTCACTTGCCAATTCAAAGGCTAAGGACTCCACGAAGGAGTTTGACTCTGCATATGATGATTGGTCAACAGTCTAAGTCACGAGCTCTGGAGTCAGAGTGGTATTCATTCCTGCACATTCATTTTAATGATCAACAAGAAAACACTATTGATCAGTGCCCAGGTAAAGAGGGTAGCAAAGCTCCAAAAACGGCGAACATGCTCTCAAAGAGACTTGTCAAAATGCTAACCATGGAAGAATTTCCCTACAAAGGCCAAATATCGAAAAAGCCAATAGTGAGCTTAAATCATCCAAGTTGCATTGAACAAAGCGTAGTCCCGGAGGACCAAATTGAGAAACAGATTAAAAAGGGCCGGAAAGATGGAGCTCCTGGTCCAGGAGGCATCCCCCCAGTTTTGTTCAGGGAGGATACGGCCTTCTGGGCCCCTAAGCTATCTCCACTTTTCACTTCCATCTTACAAAAGAACATTATTTCACCCTCTTGGCAAGGATCAATTCTTGTGCCAATCTTTAAAGGAGGGGACAAAAAATCTCCAGGGAATTATCGACTGGTTGCTCTTATTGACAATGAAGCAAAGTATTTTGCCGGTATACTGCTCGACTCACTTCGGGAATGGGCCGATGAACATTCAGTAATTCCTCCAAACCAAACCGGCTTCGCCAGAAGATACTGGCACCTCGGTCAATCTTATGATTCTTTCTTGCTTGATAGACCAGGCGGAAAGAAGAATCAGTCCGCTTTAAATGGGCTTTATAGATTATAAAGCCGCGTTTGACAACGTTAACAGGGCCAAGCTCTGGCAGAAGCTTTCCAGATTGAACATCCCAAACGGCCTTTTAAGAGCCATACAGTTACTGCATCAGAATACCTGAGTCAGGATTAAGATAGGGGACGGCTCCAGACTGTCACGCCCAATCATAACAACAAAAGGCTTAAAACAGGGATGCGTCCTGGCCCCTACACTCTTCAATCTATTTTTATCGGACTTTCCGAAAGCCCTAAACAAGGTAAACTCTCATGCTCCCAAACTAGGCAGTTTTCGGTTGTCAAATCTTCTATATGCCGATGATGTAGTTCTTTTGAGCAACACAAAGATCGGTCTACAGAGACTTATGGACGCTACGGCCGAATATTCAATCAGGAATGAGCTTCAAATAAACAATAAGAAAACAAAAATCTTGGTGGTACGCTCAGGAAGGCCGCGGAAGCTGGCATGGGTCCTAAACTCTGAAAGAATCACAGAATCCAAGAGCCACAAGTATTTAGGAGTTCTTTTTAACAACAATGGCAGATATAAAACCCATCTAGAAGAGCAAAGAAAGAAGGGAGTAGCGTTATCCTTTGCACTCAGTTCCATTCATAAAAAGCTACTTGGCCCAACACTTGCTCCAACACTGCAGGTAGCTCAGGCAAAAGTGATTCCCACACTAATATATGGAAGTGAGGCGCTAAAAGGGCAGGATAGCGGCCAGCTAGATAAAATCATTGTGAAAATTTTCAGAACAGTGTTCCAGTTACCAACAAACACGTCACCTGCCCAAATCAGGTTGGAACTGGGCATCTGTAAGCAATCTTTGGCTAGATTGATGAGCTTCCTAACATGCTGCTACAAACTAAGGTCGTCAAAAGAAGATACCCTAGCCCAACACCTATGGTCCATACTGTATACAAAACAATGGCGAGCAGGATATGATTACTGGGCGAAAGGATTAAAAACTTTAGCCCTGAATGAAGTTTGGGACTTACAAGTCAGCCAAAATGAATTCAAAAGGCTGGGAAAAATAAGCGCAAAAAATCTTTCCTTATTAGAAGACAAGGCAAGGCTCGCAAGTAGAAGTCACGGTTGGATGACTCTTGGATCGTACGACCAGCTGAAGCTTCAGAGTTAACTAACTCTGCCATTCACGGTACGTACTAAATTGTGTTTTCTAAAACTAAGAATGGGAGTGATTAACTTGTCCTGCCATTTTCCCAAATGGAAAAGAGATCAAGCCCAGCAAAGTTGTCGGCTTTGTGGTAATCATAAGGAAGATATAACACACATCCTATGCCTGTGTCCAAGTTTTCTGAAGGAAAGAAGGTTCCTTTTACGGAGAGGCTGGAATACCAATGAGGTTAGATCATGCAGAGCCGCAGTACTGGCCTGCTTCTACCCACGGAACACTAACTTAAACTGCGCGCTAGTAAGGTTTATGGAATGTGCTGTAAAAAAACTAGGGGAGGGGACCCGCAATTAGCAAATTCCATCAGAAAAACAATCGGTGGATCCTCCCAGAAGGCACCGAGATACAGGAAAAAGAACTGTCAGAGCCATCAAGCTATTTGATCAGAGGGGCTCAGCGCAAATTTTGGGTTAATTTGGGACTTCATTTTCAAATCTTGTTCAAGTGCGTCCAATGCCCCAAAGGTGGGAGGTTGGGAGGTGTAAAGACAAGTCAATCCTGGGAACGGGGAGGCCCGGGGGTTTTTGCACCACAAGAACTGGGCTTCTTAATTCTTTTATCTGTGTCAATTCTTATTCGTGCAAATTGTAAAGGTTTTTTTTTTTTAAATCATGCAATAAAGTTTTAAAGTCACGAGCTCCAAAGAACAAACATGATCCTCAGTCTCAGCGGATGCTGAGACAGTCACTGAGCAACCTGCATCCATGTTAGCAGAGTCTGTATGTTTGGTTTCATGTGCTGATGCACGTTTCCTTGAAGGTGAGTGGCTCAATCTTCACATTGTGGAGAAGTTGCAAACCTAAAGGACAGTCCTGAAAATGGGTTGCAAAGGGACTGATTAGCAGTCCAATGTCCAAGGCAGTGGGCATCTGCAAAGCAAGGCAAATATCCAGTGCCCATTGAAAGGGGCACCAGAGACAGGTGAAACACGGCTTGCATGCAGGTAAACCAGGCAGGCCGAAATGTTAAGGACCAATTAAGATCCAGCTCCTGCAGCAGAAATATTACAAAGATCTGAAGCATACACTCATGGTAGTGTTGGTGCGGTTCCAGTTCCAGAGGGCCTGCAAAAGGAACATCCATTGAGGAGAAGTTGAGACGGGATGAAAATGCTGCAAATGAGGAATAACAGCAACAGGAATCCTCTGAATACACTGGAAAAAATGGAGTGAATAAAAGTAGGTATTTTTCCAAAGATAGTTTGGAATAAACTACAGAGGCAGTAACCACTAACTTTAAAAAAGTGGGCGTGGCAGGCTGTACTAGAGGCATTTAATAATTTGATGCACCAATTCTCTGAAATGCAGGGGACGAATTGTATTTAACAATGACTGTATTTCACTAGAAGTTCTAGCCACCTGCAATTTGAAGGTTTTGTGACCAGATGTGAGAGCTTCTCCTTGTTGGAACAATAATGCTTTGAGTCTGCTTAGCTTGTTGAAGTCTGCCTTCAAAGTTGGAATAGAAGGCCACAAGCTAACTATCTACAATCCCATGTGGAGTGGGAAACAATACATTGTTGCAACAAGTGACTAACTGGGAAACTGAAAACATATACGGAGCTCCAGCTCGCATTCCGCAACAATCTGGAGCGCTAAGCGTTAAATAACTCCTGTTAGAGAGTACCGAAATGAAGGGGAAAATTGCGGGAACCATGATTAAACAACAGGCCAAATTGGGCGCTGAAGTATTACATGTGCCGCAGATTTTAACATGTTTACAAATGAATGAATGTCCAACAGTACAGTCACATTCTTCTCCAGTAATAAAAACTTCCTTATTGATACATTCACAATGATAGGTAAAGGGAAGTGACCATAATTTATGAATGAAGCTGCTTCCAAGGTGTTCATATCTACCTACAGAGAAATGTTTCATGCAAGCTGTGAATCAAAATGTTGAGATAGGCAGTGAAATAACACAGTGTATTAACCAGACAGCCAATGTAGTTTCAGCTATAGTGGCCATCAGTTGTCGTTTGCATGTTAGATTAAAAGGCAGAGCTAAATCCCTGAAATTCATGTAGTGCTATGGCAGGCACCCATTTTTAAGTGTTTAACGCATCCAGCTAAATTGCATAATAGATCTAAGCTGGCCTTGCCCATTATACCATGTTGACATGTCACTCTGCACAATATCAATAACAGACTACACAATGTTGTTTAAATTGTAAATACGACAAGACAATGTATTAATACTATTATCAACAACAGCAAACAATTTATCCAAATTATCTTGGTCAATTTGTGTTAAACGTGCAGCAGCTTCCATCTGGGATAATTTTTAGGAAGCATAAATACATTTTTTAGAACATGGAGATTTGGGACCTAAAAGAAAATCTGATAAATTCATGTCTTCAGACAGGAGAGAAAGATGTTGTTTCACTGCAGACAGTGTGGAATGTTCCAACCATTGTTGACATAACTTTCCCACCGAATAGGTGGTACTAAATATTACCAGAATGTGTAGACTGAGAGTATCAGGTATCCGGTCTGTTTTATTTGAACCCAGGTATGGAATCAGGAAAACTAGCATGGCAACCATTAGTGTCTACTGGCCACAGCTAGCCCTGGGCAGTGAACTTCGCTTCGCTCGCGGAGTTTGCAGAGTTTTCCACACTCTCCGTTACGCGGAGCTTGCGCAGTTACGAAAAACTCCACTCCGCTATTTTCCTCGCTCGCGCTCGTCAATGTCAAGTTGGTGAGCGCAAGCGAGGAAAATCCACCTCCCGGTGAGATTTCTTAACTCGGGGTCAGATTTCTCATTGCGAGTGGTCGCGTATGCTCGCGTTGAGAAACTGTCCGTTCGCGTTGAGAAAGCTGCAGCTCGAGTAAAAATCTACTCGAGCGGCAGAAAGGAAAGCAGCGCCAGCTTGCGCTGTGCATGGTGCCATTCGTGATATTTGTACATTGCGGACAAGCATCCGGCACCGCAAATTACTGTGAACAGCATTTTTCTATCGCACTCCACCGATTGCGGAGCTCCGCGTGACACGGCAGAGTTTTTTTCCCACTCCGCCCAGGCTTAGCCACAGCAACCACCCATTAGGATCTGAGAATGAAGAATTAAATGTACAGTTCTTCAACTTGCTATTTTGTAGTTCTTCAGTGTAATTTGTCAAATTCCACCAAATATCAAAGCGGGCAATGGAGGAAATTGTCGGGCATTCATTAATTTAATTTTTGCCAATCCTAGACAGATAGTCTGCTGGATCGTTTCGTTCAAGAATATTATTTGTATGGGCATTAAACAGGCATGAAATAAGGTTTCCACTCTCTGAACCTGCCAAGATTTAGTTTCCCAAATCGATTTCAAATCAATGATGTCCTTCCAGTAATCATAGCCTTAAAGGCCTAACTGGTTGACAAACAAAGCTGTATATATGATCTTAGTCTGGGTAAGCATATATTTTTCAGTGAGGTCGGAACCATTTTTGAAATAATATGACATGTGGTAAGAAGCGTCAAATCCTGTAAAATATTTGAACTTGTCTTTTTGCTTTTTGGAACTCGTGTATGGAGACATTGTGTGTAATTAAAATGTGGACGTTGACCACTGGCTCTGTGCGGAAAATTATGTCCATAATGATTATAGCAAAACATATCGGCATAGTTAGCAAAATTAAGATATAGGTCCTCTGATTCAAAAACGGTATAGTACTCTAATTCTGAAAGCATAGAATTTACAGTTTCAACATCCCAATCATCTGAATGTAACCCATACACAATTACATCACTTCTAGAAACTTTGAACACATATGGTATCTGCAAGATCTCCGTAGGGCCGAATACATCAAAAGGAACATTATCCCAAACAATTTCATCAGTTAATGGAACGGCTAAAATGCTGATGAGGTTAAGTCTCTTTTCAGTTTATGTGAAGAAGAATGGGGGCCAACACCCCATCGACCAGCTCCGTAGCATAATGTTCCAGGAGGTAGTGGCCATTGATTAACAGGAAAAAAAGTCACAAATATAGTCCACTGATCAAAAAAACAAGGAGAATATGATCCAGGCATATATCCAAGGTGTGGCTAGATAAGTGCATTTTAACCATGAAATAAAAACACAAATCCATGCTGGAGGCAGTTGCAAAACAGAAGAACTGTATGAAGAAAAATCATCTTGATCCATATGGTACCTGGAGGTGCTCAGCTGGAAAACTGGGGGCTGTGACTCAGCAGGAGGACGCAAAAAATCCAATTGGGAAGGATTCACTAACAGTGGATCTGTTTAAATGATGTCCCTTGTAGAAGACACAATAGTATAAACAAGTATCATGTCTGTCAGATTATCAGAAGAGTACTCAGCCTCCTCCCCCTCAGCCAGGGAGAATCAGCATTGGTGGTGCTCATGGGCTGCAAAGGAAAGTCTTGCAGAAGTGTTTGAACACTCCATGGCATACTATAGGGAAAAAGCCACATGGTGTAGTTTTACATGTTCAATAGAGACAAAGTGTTTGTTTTTAGAACTTGGAAGCGATGGCAAGACTACAGTTTGTGTACAGTGTACACCAAGAACTGGAGCAGAAGCACAGTACTTTGGACAAATTCCTTTATAATCGCCACCTTCTCATGAACCAGATCTTCATCCTTTGGAAGTCAGCTGGAAACTTGAGTATGTTCTTCAGTACTCGAAGATAGAGATGCAGGCAAGTGTTTGCCAGACTGAGCATCACAGAACGTTTGTAGGTCCTGCAAGACATCACAATGGTTATCCACGTCAAAGGTTGGGGCAGCCGTCACAATGTCTGGCCTGTCAAGGTCTGGAACATACATCTTGATGCCAAAAAGCACTTTGCACGGGGTCCGCATACCCAGAGTTATTTTGGGTAGGTTATTAAGTGTTTGTTGAACCCTATAAAGAGGGTTCAACCAACCACACCCCTTACCTAATACTCTAGCTGTTAAGGACTGCTTTAAGTCACGGTTCATTCTTTCCACAACAGAATTGCCCTCAGTCCCATATGGAGAAGAATAATGCACCTGTACACCCACAGACATAATTGAATCACAGGGCTCTTTACATGCGAAAGACAGACCCTGGTCTGAATGGAATGCACAGCGAGCATAATTCCTGATAAAGACTTGCAAGTCTTTAATAACAGTTCGAGCATTAGCCGAGTGCTGTGGCCAAACCCAGAGGAATCTAGGGCAAGAATCAACTGCAACCAAGATAAATTTGAATGCAGTATCCGAAATCAGTGAACGAAAGTAATCAAGGTAAATAAAGCCGAAAGGCTTGTTAGAAATCAAGAGATGTGTCTGCGGTGGACAAGACACACGAAGTGACCTTGATCACAACATATATATATATATATATATATATATATATATACCGCCACTCTGTAACATATATATGTAATGTAGTTATAGTTAGGATTCTCAAACATAGGAATTTCTGAGGTTTTTACTTGCTATTAACTTTGCCCCTGATTGACTCCACAAAACTTTCCGGACCTATAGCTTTTAGCTACATTGGCAGATGATTGAAAGTTTCATGGTAATTCGTTAAGGGAGATGCAAAGAAAAAGGGTGGTCCCAAAACTCCAATGCATTTCCCACAGACTATTGGATTGACGTCGTGCAAAAACGGCTGAATACATTTTAATAAAATTTGGCAGGCATATAGACTATGTAGTGTAGATGGTCCTTGTTGGTATTAGAAGTTATATGGCACAGAACTGTAGTAATATCTGAGGCCACGATATACCGTGGTACTACTGCGTTACATGATGATGACAAAAAACAATATGAATGGTTAAACAAAGCCCTTCCAAAATGAGAGTGAGATTACAACACACTTTTGCTGTGTTGTGTGTTTTATTCTGAACAAAGGTGTTTACTGATGCTTAACAGTATAGGAAGGAATCAGCCAGTCTACCGAAGTCAGAGGTGGTAGGGAAAGTTAGTTTTAGAGATTTACACCTCCTTAAACAATTTTGTGGTCTACTGCAGTACAACCACGAAAGTATTTAAGGAGTACTGTGTTACTTATAAAATGAAAACAATTGCATATAAAAAATGTAAATTACAGATAATATAGGGTGACTTTCTAAAGAACCTTTGGTTGATTGCCAAAGTAAAGACACTTAAATATGTTGGCTGAGGGCCTTATTATGTCTATGGCGGTCCATGGGGCCGCCATAGTTGTGGTGGCAGTCCGACCACCGGCAGACTGCGGGACCGCCCACTGTATTATAAGTGTGGCAGTCAGACTGCCACTGAACTGCTGCTATCACCATGGATCGAGGATCCTGTGGCGGTCTGGCAGTGGTTTGAGGCCAAAATATGCTGGAAGTGCTGCGGCAGCACTGCTGAGCATATTTTGAGTTGCACTGCCATGAAAAGAGTGGCGGTCAGGCAACAAAGGGGGCCCTACAGGGCCCCCCTGTGCCTCTGTGCATGGGGGTTCATGCAGAGGGGCACATGTTGGTCCCCCCATAGTTTGGCACCCACAATCATGCACAGGAAGGAATGCACAACATGGAACGTGGACTGGCAGTCACACAGCAGTGGTGATATGGCTTACAATAAACCTTTAAGCAGCACTGCTCCAGGACCACCACACCACCCACCCTCACGCCAGACCACACACTTATTAGTAATCTGGCAGGCTGCAGTGAGTTTCAGCAGTTGTGGAGCGATGGCATGCTGCCCCCTCCAGGGCCGCTGAAACTTAAAATAATGACAAAACACACAAGATGATGGACGGAATGTTGCACAATGGCAAACATTCACCCCCAGTCACAGATCTGGGTTTAATCCATCGTTATTTTGCTTCACCACGCCACCCCAGTTCAGACATGGCCTAATGCAAATCAGTCTTGACCCTGTGCCTCATGGGAACAGTCCAGACCGAACTGCCAAGCCATGTCTTCCCTGGACCGGAATCAAGCATCCTAGGACCGGTTTCGGGCATTCAGCCCTCATCAGCCAGGATAGCCTGACTCCAGTGGCGCAGTGAGCACGGGACCCACGTCTGGGCATACCCTTCCCACTTGGGGTGAATTGCAAAACACACAAGATGATGGACGGAATGTTGCACAATGGCAAACATTCACCCCCAGTCACAGATCTGGGTTTAATCCGCAGTTCGGGCTGGACTGTTCCCATGAGGCACAGGGTCAAGACTGATTTGCATATGGCCATGTCTGAACTGGGGTGGCGTGGTGAGCAAAATAACGATGGATTAAACCCAGATCTGTGACTGGGGGTGAATGTTTTGCCAATGTGCAACATTCCAGTCCATCATCTTGTGTGTTTTGCTGTTCACCCTATGTGGGAAGGGTATGCCCAGACGTGGGTCCCGTGCTCACTATGCCACTGGAGTCAAGCTATCCTGGCTGATGACGGCTGATAGCCAGAAACCGGTCCTAGGATGCTTGATTCCGGTCCAGGGAAGACATGGCTTGGCAGTTCGGGCTGGACTGTTCCCATGAGGCACAGGGTCAAGACTGATTTGCATATGGCCATGTCTGAACTGGGGTGGCGTGGTGAGCAAAATAACGATGGATTAAACCCAGATCTGTGACTGGGGGTGAATGTTTTGCCAATGTGCAACATTCCGTCCATCATCTTGTGTGTTTTGCTGTTCGCCCTATGTGGGAAGGGTATGCCCAGACGTGGGTCCTATGCTCACTATGCCACTGGAGTCAAGCTATCCTGGCTGATGACGGCTGATAGCCAGAAACCGGTCCTAGGATGCTTGATTCCGGTCCAGGGAAGACATGGCTTGGCAGTTTGGGCTGGACTGTTCCCATGAGGCACAGGGTCAAGACTGATTTGCATATGGCCATGTCTGAACTGGGGTGGCGTGGTGAGCAAAATAACGATGGATTAAACCCAGATCTGTGACTGGGGGTGAATGTTTTGCCAATGTGCAACATTCCGTCCATCATCTTGTGTGTTTTGCTGTTCGCCCTATGTGGGAAGGGTATGCCCAGACGTGGGTCCCATGCTCACTATGCCACTGGAGTCAAGCTATCCTGGCTGATGACGGCTGATAGCCAGAAACCGGTCCTAGGATGCTTGATTCCGGTCCAGGGAAGACATGGCTTGGCAGTTCGGGCTGGACTGTTCCCATGAGGCACAGGGTCAAGACTGATTTGCATATGGCCATGTCTGAACTGGGGTGGCGTGGTGAGCAAAATAACGATGGATTAAACCCAGATCTGTGACTGGGGGTGAATGTTTTGCCAATGTGCAACATTCCGTCCATCATCTTGTGTGTTTTGCTGTTCGCCCTATGTGGGAAGGGTATGCCCAGACTTGGGTCCCGTGCTCACTATGCCACTGGAGTCAAGCTATCCTGGCCGATGACGGCTGATAGCCAGAAACCGGTCCTAGGATGCTTGATTCCGGTCCAGGGAAGACATGGCTTGGCAGTTCGGGCTGGACTGTTCCCATGAGGCACAGGGTCAAGACTGATTTGCATATGGCCATGTCTGAACTGGGGTGGCGTGGTGAGCAAAATAACGATGGATTAAACCCAGATCTGTGACTGGGGGTGAATGTTTTGCCAATGTGCAACATTCCGTCCATCATCTTGTGTGTTTTGCTGTTCGCCCTATGTGGGAAGGGTATGCCCAGACGTGGTCCCGTGCTCACTATGCCACTGGAGTCAAGCTATCCTGGCTGATGACGGCTTATAGCCAGAAACCGATCCTAGGATGCTTGATTCCGGTCCAGGAAGACATGGCTTGGCAGTTCGGGCTGGACTGTTCCCATGAGGCACAGGGTCAAGACTGATTTGCATATGGCCATGTCTGAACTGGGGTGGCGTGGTGAGCAAAATAACGATGGATTAAACCCAGATCTGTGACTGGGGGTGAATGTTTTGCCAATGTGCAACATTCCGTCCATCATCTTGTGTGTTTTGCTGTTCGCCCTATGTGGGAAGGGTATGCCCAGACGTGGGTCCCGTGCTCACTATGCCACTGGAGTCAAGCTATCCTGGCTGATGACGGCTTATAGCCAGAAACCGGTCCTAGGATGCTTGATTCCGGTCCAGAGAAGACATGGCTTGGCAGTTCGGGCTGGACTGTTCCCATGAGGCACAGGGTCAAGACTGATTTGCATATGGCCATGTCTGAACTGGGGTGGCGTGGTGAGCAAAATAACGATGGATTAAACCCAGATCTGTGACTGGGGGTGAATGTTTTGCCAATGTGCAACATTCCGTCCATCATCTTGTGTGTTTTGCTGTTCGCCCTATGTGGGAAGGGTATGCCCAGACGTGGGTCCCGTGCTCACTATGCCACTGGAGTCAAGCTATCCTGGCTGATGACGGCTGATAGCCAGAAACCGGTCCTAGGATGCTTGATTCCGGTCCAGGGAAGACATGGCTTGGCAGTTCGGGCTGGACTGTTCCCATGAGGCACAGGGTCAAGACTGATTTGCATATGGCCATGTCTGAACTGGGGTGGCGTGGTGAGCAAAATAACGATGGATTAAACCCAGATCTGTGACTGGGGGTGAATGTTTTGCCAATGTGCAACATTCCGTCCATCATCTTGTGTGTTTTACTTAAAATAATGACCCTGAGGTTTGAAAGGAAAACATGGTTTCCATAGCTTATATAATGGATACCATCTGGGTGATACATTGCTGCATTGGAATATTTGATATCCTAAAGAAAAATGGAATACATTCCTTGCTCTCTAATGATTTCTGAACCTGTGTTGTTAACATGTCTTTGAGTTTTTCCAAACTTTTTAACATGTAAAGTACACAACTTCCAATTTTGTCTCTGCCAAATGTTGGAGAAGACAAAATGTGTGCTTGGAAACATAGAAATTAGTTGAAAAATGTCCCCTTCATCTCAATTTCTGTTCTAACTCCGGTTAAGTGGCCTATATCATTCCCACCACAGTGAATATTCATAGAGTGCGGATGGTCACATGCACTAACAGAGTAAAGTAGAGGGAGTAACTGATTCCATCTCTAACCTCTTTCCTCAATCCATGTAATGCCTACTCCTTTCAAACCAAAATTAGCTTAAAAATTTGCTCTCTTCACATGCTCTCTAGCCCAAAAAATTAAACTCTGCCTAACAAGCCAAATGAGTCATCTTGCTTCTGTACTAACATACAAAAATGAGGAACATTCAGCCAGAGAATGAAACACATTCAGGGTAGATGATTGGCCAGTAAGAAAGTGCTTAACTCTGACAAAGTTTGAATGGAGGACAATGATTGGCTAACAGTCATATTGGGGTATAACTATAGTACAATACTACCAAAATACAAAATGATGACACAAAGTAAACTAGTCTACAGCTATAAAGATTCAGAAATAGTAGATACGCATGTGAAACACTAATTTATGGTCACATAACAATAAAAATCAATAGACAAATAGTTAAGAAATACACTAAACAAATAAAGCGTTATATGATTAATTGTGAACAGGAAGTGGGTTATAAACACAGCCTAATACTACTAAACACATATTTCTGGTAACATGATAAGAAAAACAAATAGAAAAGTAGATAGCTCATACAATGAAAAAGTAAAGCAAAATCTCATTGTTTTATACCACTGAGTGGGCTATGATCACAGCCCAATACTTCTTAATAACAGCTACAGCCATAGCCTCTCTGTTTACTGTTGGAAAACAATACAGTTCTAATTGTTCTTGAAAGAGATTACAGAAAATATAATCAATATACTTCATCAACCTCATATTTCAACACAAAACAGGTAACATTTGATTATTTAATTTGATAATATACCATTAAAAAAACAAAATACAGGTATATAAATTAAAATAATTTAAACTTGTAACTTTTTAATGTATTTTATATAAAAGATTGGCCAACATTTTAAAAAATGCCCACAAAACATTACCAGGAGAAGAAAAAAATGATATTGTACAACAGAGACATAATAAGACAGAAACAAAAGAGAGAAGGAGGCCATCTACAGAAAAAAACAACACTACTGGCACGAGTATTAAAAATGTTAAAACTGTTTATACACACCCTCACCTTAATAGTAAAAAGGTTAATATAAAGAAATTGCCAAAGAGAGCACAATTAACAGTCAGCCACTCCATACATAAAAGCTGCCTATTCTGCAAAAATATACACTTTCACAAGGAGAGGTAAGATTAACAACATTACTGCTAAGCAGTATAAAATTTGTGTCCTCGCAAATCTGCTCCATAGACTTCTTTTTATCAGGACAAATTGGATACATTTGAATAGAAACAATATGGTCACCATACTGTTGAAAAAGCATTTCATATGAAAATAAAACTCTTACTTTTCATCATGAGTCATAATAAAACCCTAAACCATTTTATTTCTACCTAGGAAATTCATAAACTTCAGAAGAAACAATTAATAAGACTAAATTTCTGCAACATTTTCCATGGAAATTGCTGACTTACATTGAGTACTGAAGCATACTTTCCTTTAGAAAGTTACCATCAACAGAATAATTGTGTGTTTTGAGTTACACATGAAGGATGTTGTTATGAAGTTTTACATGGAAATGTAGTACGAAAAGAAAGAAAATTGTGAAAGAAAATGTCTATAGTTTAGAACAACGTGGACGAACCCATTAATGAATCCTCATACCAGGATGACTCAGTACCGTGCACTGGAATGCAAGGAACACAATAGGTTTGTAAGAAGAACCCTCACCCACCAACCTAGTTGGTGGCATGCTTCATCATTGGTAGTCAAACATTCGTCAAGGCTGACCGCCCGTCTGCCTCACATATTCCGGTCTACCCTCAGGTTCCCAGGAAGACCGGAATAGGTGAGGCAGGTGGGCGGTCAGCCTTGACGAATGTTTGACTACAGGAGTCTGCCCCTTCCGGGAACTTTTACAGCTACTCTATTCACGTAGCTGGTGTTTTAACCAGTCGGTGGGTCCGTAAGTACGGTTACACCACTCACTGCATGCACAGCACAGCTTAGAGCGTGTGCTGCAAAAAACTCACGTTGCCCTTATTTTTGCCGCATCACGTTCACATCATATGGTCCTGAAGAAAGCCTCATTATTATATGCGAGGCTGAAACATGTCGACCATTATTTAAGGTATATTGAAGACCAATTTTTCATCTTCACCATATCCCCACTCTGTTTTTAACTGTGTCCTAGGACCCCGGGAATAAAAAAAAAATTCAGCAGGGGATCCCAGAGGCATTTTTAATATCACCACTCTCAGCACACGTCACACTTGAAAAAAACAAAAACCCGCTCCGCTGTAATTCAGGTGTTGAAGCAGAGCTGGGTTGCATTCGGCAGCCCAGCTTGGAACCCAATGATGAAGCATGCTACCAACTAGGTTGGTGGGTGAGGGTTCTTCTTACAAACCCTTTGGGTTCCTTGCATTCCAGTGCACGGTACTGAGTCGTCCTGGTATGAGGATTCATTAATGGGTTCATCCACGTTGTTCTAAACTATTACTAAACAGGGGAAAAGGACGTACCCCTTTTTCCTCCCTCACTCTCTCTTTGATATTTTCAAAGAAAATACCTACTCACAATTTATGGGAGGAAAAAACATGGATTGTACTTCTATTTGCGATATTCGAGATACATCTATTTTGAAGGATATTTTTGATGACATTTAAAAAGTCATCACTACTTAAAAAAATTTAACTGCTTCAAACCTCAAACGTCTGCCCGTTTCAGACCATTACTAACCTACAAGGACATTCTTTAGGATGCCCCACAAATCACATGTGATATCACATTCCATCATGTTCGAAAGTGGATTATTAGTAGAGATAGGTAGTGACTTACCACTAGTATTAAGGCCACAAACACAATTATAGGGTCAATCAAGGACTCAATAAATTATTCACTTGCTCAACCCTTGGTAGCTGGCAATAAGTAGGCAGGTGTGTAAAGTATTTAAAAATGCCCGTACATTGAAAAGGGAAGACACAACACACAATAAGAATCTAATTACAATTTATAACAATAGAATATATTGTTATGAACAAATAAACATCAAAATGACAAAAATCCAATGCAGGGAACCAGATTTATGAATTTTTATAGAATAAACACTTTCTAGTGTTTCACAACCTATAGTGCCACTTTGGGACATCTGGTTGTGCTTGACCTAGACAAAGTCAAAGTGTGAGGCCGACTGCAATGGAGCCCTGGTCGGATACACTAAGGGGCCGATTCCGATCTCGGTCGGAGGCGCACCCAATACCATTCGGTCGGGAAAAAAGCCATGCGAAAGCCTGTTTCCCGACCGATCCGTACAGCACACCGAACGAGTAAGTACGATGCGCACAACAGCACAGAATCCGGCCGAGCCGTACTCACCCAAACCAGGTCCTGTTCTCCGACCGAGGCGAATCCGGAAACGCTGAATCGAGTCGCACGGAAGGGAAAATGCAGCTCCGTCCGGCCGAACAAGTATGATGCGCTTCCCGTACGCGCCGAACCCGTCGCTACGCACGGCACGTCAAAGCATCCGGGAGAGGCGCACATAAGCTCCGATTCGCGCCACAACACGATCCACGGCTACGAGACGAACACGCCAGCGACGAGGACGACGTGAAGCGACGAGGACGACGCGAAGCAACGAGAAGGACGAACGACACGAACCAACCATGAATCCCTTCGTCCCGATCATACCAATATTCTACATTTACTACCGGAACAGGCACGGACGGGTACGGCGCAGAAGGTAAGTCAGACACCAACCACAAAACACATACAACACGTACACGACACATAACACACACACACAGAGGGATGCAGAATATACTTACACCAGCAACAGCAGCACCATAGGGGCGGGATGCCCATCACCAATGCCACATATGCACACAGGGGCCTGAATGCGCACCACCACTCCTACCCAGGGGGGGCAGGATGCCTACCACTACTACCACCCTCACCCAGGGGGGGCTGGATGCCTACCACCACTACCACCCTCACCCAGGGGGGGCTGGATGCCTACCACTACTACCACCCTTAGCCAGGGGGTGCTGGATGCCTACCACTACTACCACCCTCACCCAGGGGGGCTGGATGCCTACCACCACTACCACCCTGAGCCAGGGGGGGCTGGATGCCTACCACTACTACCACCCTTAGCCAGGGGGGCTGGATGCCCACCACCACCCTTAGCCAGGGGGGCTGGATGCCTACCACTACTACCACCCTTAGCCAGGGGGCTGGATGCCTACCACTACTACCACCCTTAGCCAGGGGGGCTGGATGCCTACCACTACTACCACCCTGAGCCAGGGGGGCTGGATGCCTACCACTACTACCACCCTGAGCCAGGGGGGCTGGATGCCTACCACTACTACCACCCTTAGCCAGGGGGGCTGGATGCCTACCACTACTACCACCCTGAGCCAGGGGGCTGGATGCCTACCACTGCTACCACCCTTAGCCAGGGGGGCTAGATGCCTACCACTACTACCACCCTGAGCCAGGGGGGCTGGATGCCTACCACTACTACCACCCTGAGCCAGGGGGGGCTCGATGCCTACCACTACTACCACCCTTAGCCAGGGGGGGCTGGATGCCTACCACTACTACCACCCTGAGACAGGGGGGCTGGATGCCTACCACTACTACCACCCTTAGCCAGGGGGGCTGGATGCCCACCACCACCCTGATCCAGGGGGCTGGATGCCTACCACTACTACCACCCTGAGCCAGGGGGGCTGGATGCCTACCACTACTACCACCCTTAGCCAGGGGGACTGGATGCCCACCACCACCCTTAGCCAGGGGGGCTGGATGCCTACCACTACTACCACCCTCACCCAGGGGGGCTGGATGCCTACCACTACTACCACCCTGAGCCAGGGGGGCTGGATGCCTACCACTACTACCACCCTTAGCCAGGGGGCTGGATGCCCACCACCACCCTTAGCCAGGGGGGCTGGATGCCTACCACTACTACCACCCTTAGCCAGGGGGGCTGGATGCCTACCACTACTACCACCCTTAGCCAGGGGGCTGGATGCCTACCACTACTACCACCCTGAGCCAGGGGGGCTGGATGCCTACCACTACTACCACCCTGAGCCAGGGGGCTGGATGCCTACCACTACTACCACCCTGAGCCAGGGGGCTGGGTGCCTACCACTACTACCACCCTTAGCCAGGGGGGCTGGATGCCTACCACTACTACCACTCTTAGCCAGGGGGGCTGGATGCCTACCACTACTACCACCCTTAGCCAGGGGGCTGGATGCCTACCACTACTACCACCCTCACCCAGGGGGCTGGATGCCTACCACCACTACCACCCTGAGCCAGGGGGGCTGGATGCCTACCACTACTACCACCGTTAGCCAGGGGGCTGGATGCCCACCACCACCCTTAGCCAGGGGGGCTGGATGCCTACCACTACTACCACCCTTAGCCAGGGGGCTGGATGCCTACCACTACTACCACCCTTAGCCAGGGGGCTGGATGCCTACCACTACTACCACCCTGAGCCAGGGGGCTGGATGCCTACCACTACTACCACCCTGAGCCAGGGGGGCTGGATGCCTACCACTACTACCACCCTTAGCCAGGGGGGGCTGGATGCCCACCACCACCCTGAGCCAGGGGGGGCTGGATGCCTACCACTACTACCACCCTGAGCCAGGGGGGGCTGGATGCCTACCACTACTACCACCCTTAGCCAGGGGGGGCTGGATGCCCACCACCACCCTTAGCCAGGGGGGGCTGGATGCCTACCACTACTACCACCCTCACCCAGGGGGGGCTGGATGCCTACCACTACTACCACCCTGAGCCAGGGGGGGCTGGATGCCTACCACTACTACCACTCTTAGCCAGGGGGGCTGGATGCCTACCACTACTACCACCCTGAGCCAGGGGGGCTGGATGCCTACCACTACTACCACCCTTAGCCAGGGGGCTGGATGCCTACCACTACTACCACCCTTAGCCAGGGGGGCTGGATGCCTACCACTACTAACACCCTGAGCCAGGGGGCTGGATGCCTACCACTACTACCACCCTTAGCCAGGGGGCTGGATGCCTACCACTACTACCACCCTGAGCCAGGGGGGCTGGATGCCTACCACTACTACAACCCTTAGCCAGGGGGCTGGATGCCTACCACTACTACCACCCTTAGCAAGGGGGGCTGGATGCCTACCACTACTACCACCCTTAGCCAGGGGGCTGGATGCCTACCACTACTACCACCCTGAGCCAGGGGGGCTGGATGCCTACCACTACTACCACCCTGAGCCAGGGGGCTGGATGCCTACCACTACTACCACCCTTAGCCAGGGGGGCTGGATGCCTACCACTACTGCCACCCTGAGCCAGGGGGGCTGGATGCCTACCACTACTACCACCCTTAGCCAGGGGGGCTGGATGCCTACCACTACTACCACCCTGAGCCAGGGGGCTGGATGCCTACCACTACTACCACCCTTAGCCAGGGGGCTGGATGCCCACCACCACCCTTAGCCAGGGGGGGCTGGATGCCTACCACTACTACCACCCTCACCCAGGGGGGCTGGATGCCTACCACCACTACCACCCTGAGCCAGGGGGGGCTGGATGCCTACCACTACTACCACCCTTAGCCGGGGGGGCTGGATGCCCACCACCACCCTGAGCCAGGGGGGCTGGATGCCTACCACTACTACCACCCTGAGCCAGGGGGGCTGGATGCCTACCACTACTACCACCCTTAGCCAGGGGGGCTGGATGCCCACCACCACCCTTAGCCAGGGGGACTGGATGCCTACCACTACTACCACCCTCACCCAGGGGGCTGGATGCCTACCACTACTACCACCCTGAGCCAGGGGGGCTGGATGCCTACCACTACTACCACCCTTAGCCAGGGGGGCTGGATGCCTACCACTACTACCACCCTGAGCCAGGGGGGCTGGATGCCTACCACTACTACCACCCTTATCCAGGGGGGCTGGATGCCTACCACTACTACCACCCTTAGCCAGGGGGGCTGGATGCCTACCACTACTACCATCCTGAGCCAGGGGGCTGGATGCCCACCACCACCCTTAGCCAGGGGGCTGGATGCCTACCACTACTACCACCCTGAGCCAGGGGGCTGGATGCCTACCACTACTACCACCCTTAGCCAGGGGGGCTGGATGCCTACCACTACTACCACCCTGAGCCAGGGGGCTGGATGCCTACCACTACTACCACCCTGAGCCAGGGGGGCTGGATGCCTACCACTACTACCACCCTTAGCCAGGGGGGCTGGATGCCTACCACTACTACCACCCTGAGCCAGGGGGGCTGGATGCCTACCACTACTACCACCCTTAGCCAGGGGGGCTGGATGCCTACCACTACTACCACCCCCACTCATAGGATGGACAATGCATGACACAACCAGCACACCACAACCTAGGGAATGCAAGAAAAGACATCCCCCAACACCATGACAAGCGTGTGTAGACTGTGTCAAATGCCTACAACACCCAACATGACTTTGAACATACAATGTGACCCCCTAGCACATGTGCCACACATATATGTGTGTGGCACCCACAATGCAAGCAGGCCATGACCATTGCGGCAATGGGGTCCAAACCCCCATCATCACAGTGAGCAAAATGTAAGTGTGGGGTCCATTGCTGAAGCACATTTTGAACATTGTGGCAATGGGGTCTAAACCCCCATCATCACAGTGACCAAAATGTAAGTGTGGGGTCCATAGCTGAAGCACATTTTGAACATTGTGGCAATGGGGTCTAAACCCCCATCATCACAGTGAGCAAAATGTAAGTGTGGGGTCCATAGCTGAAGCACATTTTGAACATTGTGGCAATGGGGTCTAAACCCCCATCATCACAGTGAGCAAAATGTAAGTGTGGGGTCCATAGCTGAAGCACATTTTGAACATTGTGGCAATGGGGTCTAAACCCCCATCATCACAGTGACCAAAAGATAAGTGTTGACAAAGAAAGAGCTGCAACTGCCAAACTGCATGGATGATTCCTGGTCACAGAACAAAAAACACATCAGTGGCAAAGTAGTGTATGTGTCCCATTGCAACATAAATTGGGTGAGCCAAATACTGCAGTGCAAATAAGACATACCTTTGGCCATGTGCAGACAAACAACACCCATGGGGGCTGACACTGTCAACATTCATCAATGACACAATGACAGAAGTGACCATCAGAATGCAGACCCACATATTTGCACCAATGGGCACACAAATGCAGATACCCTGTGGAGACTGCAGATGTGAGGTGAACAGATACCATACCATGGCAGCAATGGGACAAACAAACCATGATCATTGTGCTGACTGATGACCTAGGAGTCCCAGGGACAGCAGGGGAAACCCACCAAACTACATACAGCCAATGGCACACCCAAGATATGCCAATGCAGTGGTGCAGATGCACAAACACAAACAGGCAGACCCACACTGCACATCATACACAACAGGTGAGGGGGGGGTGGTGCCAGTGTCCCCAGGCAACCACACAACACATGAGGAGACCTGAATACCAATCATACAGATGTGCATACAGTGCCACACAAAGGTAACTCATGGATCCAAATCCCCTATGTGGGCAAGCAGGCATTGTCAGATGAGAGGGAGCACAAATCACACATGTCACACAGGCACGTAGGAACAGCAACTGACACAGCAAGACACAGACACACCACAGCACCACCCCCAGGGCCCCCACAATGTGGTGACCCTGGGCTGCATTACAATCCCACTGTGATGACAAAGCTAAATGTGGTTCACACTGTGAACCACAGTCATGTGTCCTGAGCAACAAACTACCATCACACCTACACAAGCACAAATCAATCAGCATGGCCAGTAAGCCAAGGCCAACATGGAGGCAGGGGCCTAGCCGGGCAACAACTCTCATCTGCACACACTCAACACCACACCCCTCGACCTCCAACAATGTGCAGCAGTGAAGTACACATGCACTGGTGACATTGCACATGCACCCATGACTATTCCAGGGTGGTGGGTGGGAACCAAGGTGCAGAAACACATGACACATGGCCACTCAACAAGACTCCTGAATGTCTGACACACTGCACACTACGCTGTACATGGACATGACGGCAATACCACACCAACCAATGGGATCCCAGCCACAGTCACACACCAATGAAGAAGCCAAGGTCACCCACAAAGAACACACATAGACAACAACCAACATTGCAGCCCGGACCCTGAGGAGTGCCAGCAGTCACACACACAACGTGTCACAATCACTGAAAGATAACACAAACTGGAAATCACATGACAGGGGCAAACAACAAGTGCCAAGGGGAAACCTGACTGTGACCCATCTGCGTCTGCACACAAACTCAGCCCTGACAGCAAACACACCTATGGGTGACACCCTGATGACCAGTAATGTGCCATGCACCCACATCACAGAGAACCCAGGGAGAAGACTTTGGGGGAACATAGGTCAACTCAGCAAGCATCACAAACAGGTACAACACTAGGGATCACAGCATGCACAGCTAAACGGAAGTGAACACACAGACATGCACATACAACACACACCTTGGGCGCAGGCAATGTCACAGGTGTACACACTGCCATGAGGGGACTCCACTCCTGTGTGAGGAAAGCTGTGCCATGTGTTGCCTCAGTAGGGCCCCATCATGTCAGCTGAGCACTTGGTCACACAATCAACAATTAGCACCAAATGAGGGCTCCCGTCACATCAGCCTGGTCATGGAAGTGCCAACGGAATCATCAGCACAGATCCAACACACTTGTATAGCAATGTTGCACTGACTACACGGATGAGTCCTTCCCCATTGATGCCCAAACCTGCATGTCCAGTGGAGATGGCCACACGGTCAGGGAAGTAGACGAATTGAACAATGGCAGGCACAACAGATGTGCAGGGGTGGAAGCCACAGATGTGAAATAGCTAATCTAAGTAGGAAATCCCATTGCCAAATACTGAACACATGACACCCTCAGATGCTGCTATGGATGACATGGATACACCACAGGATAGGTGACATTCCCCCTGGACCACATGGGTTCCTGCACAGTAACACTTCATTATCATGAGACCAAATATCACCATCACTGCAGCAAGGGCATGGTTAGCATCATCAACAACATGTACATCAGAAGCATAAGCACTAGAGAACAGAAAGTTGCTTTATTCAGCATATGTGTGGAATGAAAACAAAGTCCAGAAAAAACACAAAGGCCAATGGCCAGTCCATTGTCAAAGTCCAAACTTGGTGACAGTGGCAGATGTCACCCTACGCATGCCTGCACAAAACCAGGGACAATCCACTAGGAGGGGCAACCGGGGGGCAGGCCAGGCACCGCAGGGACAGGATCAGGGCTCACCAGGAGGAAGCAGGGAAGGGGTGGTGGGTGCTGGAGAGCCACTGACAACTGCAGTGGAGGTGTCTGACATGGTGTGTGCCGGCACAACTGGGGGGCATGACTCAGATGTTGTGGGTGCCGGCACGACTGCAGTGGACCCTGCAGATGGAGTGGACAGGTCCGCCACTGCAGTGCCCAAGTCAGACAGGGTGGTAGTGGACTCCACTGCAGTGCCTACCACCAGGGGAGGAGAATGGGGAACAGGCAAGGTGGGCTGGACAGAGGGGGAGGACACCCTCACCACATCAGTGGCACAGACAAGCGCAGCGGGGGTGTGGTGCCGGGAGAGCAAGTGCCAGGGGAGAAGGCCGGATCCTCTTGGGGATGGTATATCTGTGGGTGGGGGAACCTGGGGCAGGGTGTGGTGGGGGCACCTGTGGAGTGGGGGCCTGAGGGATGGAGGAAGGAGACCTGGTGCCTGAGCTGCAGGGCGGTGGCGGGGTCTTGCTCTTACGACTCCGGGGGACTTGCGGGTGGGGGCCTCAGTCTGTCTGCGCCTGGGGGAGGGTGTCCGGGGGCGAGGGGCACTCTGCTCCATGTGGGTGGGCTTCCTCTTCCCCCTGGATGCTGGAGCAGCTGGATCGGAGGGGAAGAGGCCGAGGTCACTGAGGAAGAGGCGCTGGGTCTTTGGGGTTGCAGGTGAGGCAAGGGAGGGTGTTTTGGAGGGAGAGGCAACTGAGGACGGCGCAGTGCTCGTGGATGCGTGTGTGTGTTCCAGGGCCCCATCCCCTGTGAGTCTGGTTTCAGTCCCCTGACTGTGCGTGCATGTGCGTTTTGTTTGTGCGGTGTGTGTCTGTGTGCTGGATGTGTGTGTGCTGGTGTGTGCCTGTGCCGGTGTGTGTGTGCTTGGGACGGGTAAGGTGCTGGGGAGTGTGGATGGAGCAGAGGCAGGAGGGGTGAGGGACTGTCTGAGGAGGGACACTGCTGCCGTCAGGGAGGAGTCCATGGACCTATTGCCCCTCTGTAGGTCAGACATGCCCGATGAGATGCCCTCCATGAACGACACCAGCTGAGTCAACAGAGCGGTGTGCGCATGGAGGACACTCAGCATGGCTGTCTGCCCTACATGGAGCTGGCGAAGGAGGTACACAGACTCCTCACTCAGGGCAGCAGGGGACACAGGGGCAGGGGTGCGGTGCCTGGCCCAAAGGAGACACGCTCCCGAACATGGGAGCCTCCACAGACCTGGGGAATGGGAGCCGATGGGAGGGCGGTGGTGGTGCTGGTGGTGGCGGGGACAGCAACACTAGCTGGGGTGTGGTGGCTGCTGACACCCGCCTCCATAAGGGAGTCATCCTCCGAGTTGCTCTGGTCCTCAGCTGAGGTGGATGGTGCTGAGGACTCCTCGGTGTGGCTCCCCTCGCCCTCCGTGCCACTGGGTCCCTCCGACCACTCCTCGGCTGCTGACCCAGTCTGGCTCTCCGGCTCCTACTGGTCCGTGGAGCTGTCCCCTTCCGTGGCCGTGGATGTATCTGCAAACAATGGGGAAACAGACAGACAGTCACCTGCACCAAACGCACACACCACTGTGAGCACAGCACATTACAGAGCAAGCCCTGGCATCATTAGTTGTACATTGCTAAAAGTGCCCTAACTGAACAGGAGCAGCCAATTGTCAGTCTGATGCCAACCATGGCACTCACATCCCACATGGCCTTGCACCCATCTGTCTGGTGTCTGTTGGATTGCAACACCCCAGTGTGGACACATGCACCAACTACACAGTAGTTGGACAGTGCAGAGGACACGGTGTAGCATGTGGACATGCACACATCACAGCTCTTGCCACTGAGTCAGTACAGGTTTCCGGATGAAAGGGATGCCCAGAGTCAAATAGGAAATGCATGTGATGCATACCAGCGACAGACACCATGATGCACCCATGTCCTGATAGCCATCACCACAATGGTGTGCATGTAGCACATGTCACTCCCCTGCAGGATCACCAATAAGTAGACACATGCCATGGCGGAGGCATGACTGCTAAGTCATACATCACTGTCTCAGTGATGTATGACTTGGCAGCCAGACAACAACACTCTGCACTGTGTCACAATAGTAGGTCATGGGGAATGCAACTCCTGGAGCTGCACAAGTGCACATGTACATCCCCCCCACAACACATCTTAACCCTCATCTGTCCAGGTCATACCTATTGGACATATGGGAGACCTGTGACACTACCCTCTGAACCTGAGCGCCTCACAATCTGCTGTGAATGGGGAACAGCTGCCTGAACTTCACATTCGCATACCCCAGTCTGCACGGGCAGCTGATCAAACACCTATGTGACACACAAGTATCGTCTCCTATGGTCACATCTCCAGTGGCATGCTGAGCCTCTACCAAGAAACACCCCAGCAGTCCTGGCAACTAATCCACAGCACACTGACACAGAGGCAGACACCTGAGGGGTCAAATCACTGCGCACAATGTGTCAGATGATACACGGGAGTGGGAGTACAGAGTGCATTGCATGGCCTGGAGTAGGCATGACTGTCCTGCCCCACATGAATGAGGGATGAGCCCTGGACAGTGGATAGCTGGCTATGTATGTGTGACACACGTAATCTGCACACTCCTGGGGCTCAAACATTGTTCCCACCCGCTGCATGGGCGTGTGCCACATACCCCAGGCACATGTGGTGGCTCAGCTCAGCAAGTGGACCGCATATCAAAGCAACACGCAGATTACATGTCCGAACACAGGCGTTGTGTGAACAATGGACCCACCCATGATGCCCACAACAGAGTTAGGGAAACAGATGCTGTCCCCCACCTTTAGTGAAGCAAACTGCAAGGACACAGTCCCAAGTGACACAATTCCCTGAATGTAAGGGCCACACCTGGGTATCAGATGAGGAGTGGGCAGTGCAGAATAGAGGGACATGGCTCCTGGACAACATGACTGCTGCACTGTGGCAGTTGAACCAGGCCAGAGGAGGGCACAAAGCATGTAATACAGAGTTCACAGTGCAGTCTTTGACTCACCCCTCCTTGCTGCTGTCTGGCCTTCAGCTGCCCATCCAGGTCTGGAAACACCACCGCCAGGATCTGGAGCATGTGGGGGTCAGGGTCCGTGTTCCGCCCCTCCTGCGAGGAGGCGACAGCTTCAGCTGGACCCATGCAATCCTCCGGGTCCAGCCCCGAAGGTCCTGCCACCTCTTCTGGCAGTTGCGGATCCGGCGCTTGTAGACCCCCACGGACCGGACAGCCCGGACGATGTCCTTCCAGATCTCCTGCTTCCGATGGGCATTAACCTGTCAGGATGACAAAGTGAAAAGGCCATTACTACACATGCAACATATCCGTGCATGACACAGTTGTATATACATGTCTCAATCACAGGGGCACATGATGTACACAGGCAGTGCAAAGCTGCCCATGGACAGTTTGCCAGACGTCACTACATGGTATCATTGCATGGGAAGTAAAACCTTGTTCAAATGCACTGTCACTGCACCATACCTGTCCAGTGCATGTCACTACACACTATGGGGGTGACAACTACTCAGTGAGCCTGCTAGCCAGTGGCGTGCAGACTTTCAGCCTTGCTAGTCAGACAATATGCACATTCAGAAAGGCAGTGCACAGAACACTCACCTGCTCCCCTGGTGTCCCATACAGCTTGCTGTACTGTGGAAGTAGGCTGTCCAGCAGGGCCTGGTTCTCCTCAAGGCTGAAGGCTGGGGCTCTCTCCACAGTACGTGCCATTGCAGGGTCCAGAGGGGCAGAGACAGCAGCAGTGCAGTGGCAGATGTCGTCCTGGAGCATGTAGTGCAGGCAAGTGAGCTCTCAGGGGAACAGCCAGCAATATATATGTGCTGGAGAGGCAGATACTGTCCCTTGTGTCCAAAGTGATAGGTCCAAGTCGTTTGCATCTTCTGATCCATGGAATAGCAGCACCAATACACGCCCACAGCATCCTTCAAATCTTCAACTTCATGACATACATGATTTTGCAACATTGTTGTGGGTGACCAACTGAATTTCCAGCAACCGACTCGTTCGAAATTCGAAAACGCGTCCGTTGCCAGGCAAGGCCATTGTCAATGGGTGAGCACCGATCGGTCCATTGCGGTACAACGCGTACAGGGATACAACGCGTACCCGCACACATTGAATGCAATGGGCCGGCCGGGGGCACCGATCTGTCCATTGCTGATTAACGCGTACAGGGGTACAACGCGTACCCGCAAACATTGAATGCAATGGGCCGGCCGGGGGCCCCGATCGGTCCATTGCAGTACAACGCGTACAGGGGTACAACGTGTACCCGCACACATTGAATGCAATGGGCCGGCCGGGGCACCGATCGGTCCATTGCAGTACAACGCGTACAGGGGTACAACGCGTACCCACACACATTGAATGCAATGGGCCGGCCGGGGCACCGATCGGTCCATTGCTGATCAACGCGCATAGGGGTACAACGCGTACCCGCACACATTGAATGCAATGGGCCGGCCGGGGCACCGATCGGTCCATTGCAGTACAACGCGTACAGGGGTACAACGCGTACCCGCACACATTGAATGCAATGGGCCGGCCGGGGCACCGATCGGTCCATTGCTGATCAACGCCGCATAGGGTACAACGCTGCACCCGCACACATTGAATGCAATGGGCCGGCCGGGGCACCGATCGGTCCATTGCAGTACTAACGCGTACAGGGGTACAACGCTGCACTCGCACACATTGAATGCAATGGGCCGGCCGGGGCACCGATTGGTCCATTGCAGTACAATGCGTACAGGGTACAACGCGTGCACTGCACACATTGAATGCAATGGGCCGGCCGGGGCACCGATCGGTCCATTGCAGTACAACGCGTACAGGGGTACAACGCGTACCCGCACACATTGAATGCAATGGGCTGGCCGGGGCACCGATCGGTCCATTGCAGTACAATGCGTACAGGGGTACAACGCGTACCCGCACACATTGAATGCAATGGGCCGGCCGGGGCACCGATCGGTCCATTACTGATCAACGCGTACAGGGGTACAACGCGTACCTGCACACATTGAATGCAATGGGCCGGCCGGGGTACCGATCGGTCCATTGCAGTACAACGCGTACAGGGTACAACGCGTACCGCGACACATTGAATGCAATGGGCCGGCCGGGGCACCGATCGGTCCATTGCAGTACAACGCGTACAGGGGTACAACGCGTACCCGCACACATTGAATGCAATGGGCCGGCCGGGGGCACTGATCAGTCCATTGCAGTACAACGCGTACAGGGGTACAACGCGTACCCGCACACATTGAATGCAATGGGCCGGCCGGGGGCACCGATCGGTCCATTGCTGTTCAACGCATCACTGTACAAGTGACTGGCATATGTCACCATGCCTGTCTCAGATGGACATATGCCAGCCACAGATAGCTCCCAGGGAGTGAGGGGCACACCTACATCACGACAGCCTGTCCAAACTTTATCATAAGGCATGTAAGGCTGCATTTCCTATTGTGTGTATGTTGGTGTACATGTTGTCCTGTGGGTGTCACCTGTGGGCAGCCACCCCCAGGCTGTGCACGTGTTCATGGGGACAGGATCCTGGGTGTTACGTGTACATGACCACTGTGATGTGCAACTGTTCATATCTGTGCAGGTGCCATGGTCACATTTCACGGTGGTGTATGTGTATGTCATGTCACATACCCCGTGAGTCCCATGTGGGACGGTATGTTTGAGCCAGGGTGTCCCAGTGGCACAATAGTGATGGTCCTCCACAGTCTGTGTGCATGTAGTGTTTACAATGTCTCTGATTTCATGTGCACAATGGGAGACACATGCACGTTGTGTGTGCATGGACTTTGATGTTGTGCGTGTGTGTGTCACAGACGTCCATGTCTGTCCTGCCGTGGCAAGTGGGACCACTACCTGTGGGGGTCATGGTTGTTTTGCTGTGGTGTATACATGATACTCCATGTAATGCCAGTGTCCAGGTGGCAATACAGGGTCCCTGGGAATGTACCTGTCATTGAGCTGTGGTGCCTGGGGCACATCTGTCCTCACATGTCACTGTGGGGGGTGATTGTGACACGGCAGCAGGAGATGGGAACTGTGACACGGCCTCATGATATCCAATGGGCCAACCTGGGACTAATTGATGCCACTTGTTGGTCCGTGTTGACAGATGTTGGCCATGTATGTACCATACATGTCCTTACGGAACTGCACACTTCATGTAGTTGTGCCTCATAATGATGTATGTTGGGATATTGAGTGTGTTCAATGCCGCATATGTGGGGTGACTGACAATCTTGCTTACTTCTCCTCTGCACTGCAGGGCTCCTGCTGTCCATCGACCATTCCCAGACCTGGCAACGATGGTGGAACGGGACAGCATCCGATGGTACCGCTTCACCAGGCAGCTGATTGAGGATTTGGCAGTGCAGTTGTCCCCACATTTGCAGCCTGGCCGGCCGTATCCTACAGCGCTGACCCCCAAGGTGAAGGTGATGGCAGCCCTACACTTCTTTGCCACCGGTACCTTCCAACATACTGTGGCGACTGCTGGTGGGATGTCACAGACCATGTTGAGCCATGTGCTCCGCGATGTTTTGGCGGCAATGTTGCTATTCCTGAACCGGTACATCTATTTCCCTAGACTGCGACGACTCACTGACGTGAAGAGTGACTTTTATGCCCTAGGGAGGATGCTGCATGTCATTGGCTCCATTGATGGGACACATGTGGCTTTGGTACCACCACAGGCCCAGGAGCAGGCCTACAGGAACCGCAAGCACTACCACTCGGTCAATGCACTGGTGGTGTGTCTTGCAGACATGACCATCACACACGTGTGTGCCCATTCCCCTGGTTCAGCACACGATGCCTTTGTGATGAGGAGTAGTCGCATCCCCAGGATGATGGCACAGATGCAGAACCAGCGTGCCTGGCTTGTCGGTGTGTACTGACTTTGTGCCATTGTGTGTGATCTGATCTGTAGTATTCCGCCCACTTTTCCAAGTCAGCTAATGTGCACTTGTCTGTCCCTAGGTGACTCGGGATACCCCAACATGCCGTGGTTGCTGACACCCCTCAGGAACCCTGTGACACCAGCCCAGATGCGCTACAATGAGGCACATGGTCGGACCAGGAGAGTGATTGAGCGGACATTTGGTCTCCTGAAGAGCCGCTTCCGCTGCCTGGACAAGACCGAAGGGTCCCTCCCATATGCCCCTGCGAAAGTGTGCAAGATTATCATCATCTGCTGCATGCTCCACAACCTGGCAGTGCGGAAGGAGTTGCCTCTCATCCAGGATGACAATGACCAACATCCGCCACCTGTGGAGGATCCTGGCCTGGACCACGATGCCAGTGACGATGATGATGATGATGATGAGGGTGATGTCCGCACACAGCTCATCACCAACTTCTTTAGCTGAATGTGAGTATCCTGAGGTGTCATGTCAATGATGTGAGTTGGCATGATATGTGTAGGTGGTGCTCTGGTGCTGTTGGAGTGTGTCCATGGGCTACTTGACTGGATGTGTGTTGCGATGTGTGCTTACAGGTGGGCTGTACTCCCCAACAGTGTTGACATGCTAACTTGGTTCTGGGTGGGTATCTTGTAACATGTATTGTGCATGAGTTTTGCTGTTCTGTCCTGTACTCCATTGCTTTTGACTGTGTGTCATTTCTGTCCTTCACAGGGTACTTTCAGATTCGTTTGGTCAACTGTGTCCACCGACGACGTGATTGCACTTCCAGGGTGGTAGCTGTTGTGTCCCTACAGGTGATGTGCGCCACACCCATGGACTTCCTTCCGTCTACAGTTGTTGACTGTGTGCCCACTGCCAGGTGGGATTACCTTGCATCTGTAGTGGTTACGACATGTTGCAACTGTGTAATAAACATGTGCTTCACTTTGTGATGTGCGTTGTCTGTGGTCACACATTTGACTGCCATTTGCTTACTGCACCTGTGGGCTACTTGACTACACCTGGGAATGGGTGTGGTGTCTGTGCATTGCACCGTCTTCCCTGGCAACATCAGTGTAGGCAATGAGTCAGATGGCCTAGGTGTGTATGTGTTGTGTAGCCCTGGTGGTGTGTCTCCCTCATATGTGTCACGTTGCCTTTACTCACATGCCTGTGTTGTACTTGCTGTTGCAGTTCGCATACACAGTGTAATTTTGCAGTTCATCATCCCCATAACAGCACCCACGTTGGAATCACAACAGAGGCAAGTATGGTGTATTAGTGTGTTTATTGTGATACATTTGTGTGAATAGTGCATAGGATGGGTAGTGCTGTACATAAATCTTGCAATCAGAAGTTCCTAGGTGAATTGAAAGTCCTGGTAGACAGAATCCCCAGTATCGGGGCCACAGTTGTCTGAGACATTGGTCCAACTTGTACTCCCCATGCAATGTGTGGGAGTAGTGTTGCCGTCAACAGGGTGAACAGTCTGTGCACAAAGGTGAACATCCAGAACAGGTTCAGGCTTCCTGGGAGTTGCGCTTGGCCATCGGCCTCTCACTTGCCCCTCTTCGGACGACCCCTCTTCTTGGGGGGGGGGCCCTCAAGTACAGGCTGCTGCGGTGCAAGGGACTCTCCGCCAGAGTCATCCTCCCTCCCTGTGGCAGTTGCAGTTTGGGCAGCACCAGATGTTTTTGGCACACAGGGAGGTGTGGACTCGTTGCTGTTCATCTGGCGGAGGCATTGTAAAATGTCCCTGTGCACCGCCGTCATCTCATGCAGTGCATCCCACTTGGACTCCACGCGGGACATGTGTGAGTCCACGCGGGACATGTGTGACTCCACGTGGGACATGTGAGAGTCCAAGCGGGCATGATGGGCAGCCTGCTGCTGTTTCATGTCTCTGAGGAGCCCCACTACCTGGCTGAGGTCTCCGGTGCTGGACTGGTACGCATCAGCTATGCGTACCAGTTGTGGGTCATCATGCACACCAGCAACCTCTGCAAGCAGCGACCTCTGTCTCCCACCCTCCCACCACCCCTGCTGACATGTGCAGTGCGTGCAGTGGCACGCACAGATGACCCTGGTCCACCTTGGAGGTTGGTGGTGGTGTCCATGGCCCCAGGTTGGTCCAGGGTCCCTGTGCTGGTGTTGCTCCTTGTTCTGTCCATGTCGGCAGGGATGGTATTTGTGTTGACAGTCATTGGAGGGGTGGGTGCAGGGGGTGCAGCTGGTGGTCCTGCTGGTGCTGCAGCTGGTGGTCCTGCTGGTGCTGCATGTAGACTTGCACCGGATGTGCCAGGTTGGTCTTCTTCGTCCGAGGAGGGCAGAGGCTGTACGACACCAGTGAGCTCTGCATCCTCTTGAGCCTGGGACTGGGACTCCTCAGCGTCTGCTGCTGTGTCCCCATCATCACCTGTTTTTGGGAGACACACACAATGTATGTTATGTTTCTGCAGGCATCAATGGTTGACACACCTGACAGTTGTGACTGTGCCTCTGGGTGCGGGCCTGTACATTGCATTGTCCTAAGTCATCACAGTCAGGGGTTGATATTGGTGTGGCACATTGTCCTGCATTATTTGGGCATTTCTATGTATTTGTTGGGGTGTGAACATGGTCTGCATTGGTTGTGTTTGGTTGACAGCCGGCCCTCCTTCCCACCCACCCAGCCAGTCAGTTATCCCACCATGGACTGTGCTTGCATTGCAGGGAGTGGAAGTTGTCTCTCAGGATGTCAGTCAGTGGTGTCCTGCTGTTTGTTGGTGCACAGTTGCCAGCAGGGCCTTGTGCTCCCCACAGCAGTAGCCAGTGTCAGCCATCTTGTGAGTCCTTCTCCACTCCCTGTGATGTGAGCATGGTTCAGGGTGGTGTTGATGGGACACTTGTGAGGGTGACCAATATCTGTGACTGCCACTCCCATCATGCTATTGCCTCCACCCCACTTGCCAGCATTCCCATACTTACTTGCTTTTGTGGGGAGTTCAGTATGTGTGGGTGTGTGAGCAATGGCAAGATGGCTGACAGTGGTGTCCTGCTGTTGGTTGGTGTGCAGTTCCCAGCAGGGCCTTGTGCTCCCCACGACACAGCAACAGTGTCAGACATCCTTGATGGGCCTTTCCACTCTCTGTGGGATGTGCATGCGTGAGTGTGAGCTTGCTGGGCCATGTGGTGGGGGATGTAGAGCTGTGACTACGACTCCCATCATGCTATTGCCTCCACCCCCTTCCCAGCATGCCCATGCTTCCTTCCTTTTGACTCTGCTTCCCTGTGGGGTGGGCTGGCTGTGCTGACAGGATGGCTGGGAGTGTTGTCCTGGCAGTTGTTTGGCTAAAAGTCCCAAGAGTGTCCCTGTGCTTCACACAACATAACCCAGGGTGGTGGTTCTTTGTGGGATCTTGAGTTAGGATGGGAGGCATTGCATTCTACCAGGTGGGTTCTGTGGAGTTTGTGTTGAGGGGGGTGTGAGGGGAGGTGCTTGTGACTATGGTCAGTGCTGCAAGTCCTCCTTCCCACCCAGCCAGCCAGATATCCCACCATGGAACGTGCTTGCATTGCAGGGAGTGGAAGTTGTCTCTCAGGATGTCAGTCAGTGGTGTCCTGCTGTTTGTTGGTGCACAGTTGCCAGCAGGGCCTTGTGCTCCCCACAGCAGTAGCCAGTGTCAGCCATCTTGTGAGTCCTTCTCCACTCCCTGTGATGTGAGCATGGTTCAGGGTGGTGTTGATGGGACAGTTGTGGGGGTGACCAATATCAGTGACTGCCACTCCCATCATGCTATTGCCTCCACCCCACTTGCCAGCATTCCCATACTTACTTGCTTTTGTGGGGAGTTCAGTGTGTGTGGGTGTGAGGGCAATGGCAAGATGGCTGACAGTGGTGTCCTGCTGTTGGTTGGTGTGCAGTTGCCAGCAGGGCCTTGTGCTCCCCACAGCAGTAGCCAGTGTCAGCCATCTTGTGAGTCCTTCTCCACTCCCTGTGATGTGAGCATGGTTCAGGGTGGTGTTGATGGGACAGTTGTGGGGGTGACCAATATCAGGGACTGCCACTCCCATCATGCTATTGCCTCCACCCCACTTGCCAGCATTCCCATACTTACTTGCTTTTGTGGGGAGTTCAGTGTGTGTGGGTGTGAGGGCAATGGCAAGATGGCTGACAGTGGTGTCCTGCTGTTGGTTGGTGTGCAGTTGCCAGCAGGGCCTTGTGCTCCCCACAGCAGTAGCCAGTGTCAGCCATCTTGTGAGTCCTTCTCCACTCCCTGTGATGTGAGCATGGTTCAGGGTGGTGTTGATGGGACAGTTGTGGGGGTGACCAATATCAGTGACTGCCACTCCCATCATGCTATTGCCTCCACCCCACTTGCCAGCATTCCCATACTTACTTGCTTTTGTGGGGAGTTCAGTGTGTGTGGGTGTGAGGGCAATGGCAAGATGGCTGACAGTGGTGTCCTGCTGTTGGTTGGTGTGCAGTTCCCAGCAGGGCCTTGTGCTCCCCACAGCAGTAGCCAGTGTCAGCCATCTTTTGAGTCCTTCTCCACTCCCTGTGATGTGAGCATGGTTCAGGGTGGTGTTGATGGGCCAGTTGTGAGGCTGAGCAATATCTGTGCCTACTACTCCCATCATGCTATTGCCTCCACCCCCCTTCCCAACATGCCCATGCTTCCTTCCTTTTGACTCTGCTTCCCTGTGGGGTGGGCTGGCTGTGCTGACAGGATGGCTGGGAGTGTTGTCCTGGCAGTTGTTTGGCAAAAAGTCCCAAGAGTGTCCCTGTGCTTCACACAACATAACCCAGGGTGGTGGTTCTTTGTGGGATCTTGAGTTAGGATGGGAGGCATTGCATTCTACCAGGTGGGTTCTGTGGAGTTTGTGTTGAGGGTGGGTGTGAGGGGAGGTGCTTGTGACTATGGTCAGTGCTGCAAGTCCTCCTTCCCACCCAGCCAGCCAGATGTCCCACCATGGAACGTGCTTGAATTGCAGGGAGTGGAAGTTGTCTCTCAGGATGTCAGTCAGTGGTGTCCTGCTGTTTGTTGGTGCACAGTTGCCAGCAGGGCCTTGTGCTCCCCACAGCAGTAGCCAGTGTCAGCCATCTTGTGAGTCCTTCTCCACTCCCTGTGATGTGAGCATGGTTCAGGGTGGTGTTGATGGGCCAGTTGTGAGGGTGACCAATATCTGTGACTGCCACTCCCATCATGCTATTGCCTCCACCTCACTTGCCAGCATTCCCATACTTACTTGCTTTTGTGGGGAGTTCAGTATGTGTGGATGTGTGAGCAATGGCAAGATGGCTGACAGTGGTGTCCTGCTGTTGGTTGGTGTGCAGTTCCCAGCATGCCCTTGTGCTCCCCACGACACAGCAACAGTGTCAGACATCTTTGATGGGCCTTTCCACTCTCTGTGGGATGTGCATGCGTGAGTGTGAGCTTGCTGGGCCATGTGGTGGGGGATGTAGAGCTGTGACTACGACTCCCATCATGCTATTGCCTCCACCCCCTTCCCAGCATGCCCATGCTTCCTTCCTTTTGACTCTGCTTCCCTGTGGGGTGGGCTGGCTGTGCTGACAGGATGGCTGGGAGTGTTGTCCTGGCAGTTGTTTGGCTAAAAGTCCCAAGAGTGTCCCTGTGCTTCACACAACATAACCCAGGGTGGTGGTTCTTTGTGGGATCTTGAGTTAGGATGGGAGGCATTGCATTCTACCAGGTGGGTTCTGTGGAGTTTGTGTTGAGGGGGTGTGAGGGGAGGTGCTTGTGACTATGGTCAGTGCTGCAAGTCCTCCTTCCCACCCAGCCAGCCAGATATCCCACCATGGAACGTGCTTGCATTGCAGGGAGTGGAAGTTGTCTCTCAGGATGTCAGTCAGTGGTGTCCTGCTGTTTGTTGGTGCACAGTTCCTAGCAGGGCCTTGTGCTCCCCACAGCAGTTGCCAGTGTCAGCCATCTTGTGAGTCCTTCTCCACTCCCTGTGATGTGCGCATGGTTCATGGTGGTGTTGATGGGACAGTTGTGGGGGGGCAATATGTGTGACTGCGACTCCCATGATGCTATTGGCTACACTGACTTGGCCAGCATACACAGAATTCCTTCCTTTGAGTGGTCTTCACTGTGTGTTGGTGTTGTTGTGGTGGCTACATGTCTGGATGTGTTTGTTAGTTCTATTTGTGCCACTGCCTAGCTGTAGTTGTAGTTGTGTTTGTACATGTGATGGCACGGTTGGATGTAACTTTTTTGATGGCATGTGTTGTGTTTATCTGACTGACATACACATTTTGGGATGATTCTGTTCTGGTTGCTGTGTAATTGCTATGAGTGCATGGTTTGACTCTCCCCTTGACAGTGATGTGTGTGTGTTTTGTGGCAGAATATTGTGTACATTTGTTGTGTACTCACCAGGCTCTGGGATGTTCTCTAGTCCATATACGCTCACTGGCGGAAGGATGGCCCGCACCTTCTCCTCCCAGGGCCTGAGGTATATTGGCTTGGCAGGAGGGCCACTGCCGGTGTATTGGCTGATGATGTAGTCTTTCTTGAGCAGGTCCCGTACCCTCCTGCGCACGTCATACCACCTGTTCTGGATGTCGGTCTTTGTGCGCAGACATGGTGATTGTGCGTTCACCCTGTTGATGAACCTCTCCCACATCTTGGTTTTCTGGGAGATGGGGGTCTGTTGGACCAGTGTGCCAAACAGCTGTGGCTCTACCCTGAGGATCTCGTCTACCATGACTTCCAATTCACAATCTAGGAACTTGTGATTCTTCTTGGGGGGCATGGTGATGGGTGGTGATGGTGAGTGATGTGTGTGTTGGTGTGCAGGTGAGGGTGTGTGAGTGTGTGTTTTGCTGGGTGTATGTGAGGTAGGTATTTGTTGGTGTGCTGATGGTGTGTGGCTTGTGTGAGGGATGAGCTGTGGGTGTGTGGTTGCTGTCTCTTGGGTGCTGGCAGTGGAATGGCATTTGCAAAGGATCATGGTTGTGATTTGTGTCCTTTATATGGGTGGAGTTGTGGGTGTGTCTTTGTTCTCTGTCCCCACCCCCCAGTATTTATTGGCTTTGTAATTGCTTGTTTGGCCTTTTTTTGTGTGATTTTTCCTTTGTACTGTCTGTGCATGTTGGAAACGTTCTTGTGACCGAGTCGGACCCTGCATTTGTCTCGTACGGTGTTCTCCGTTTCGTTCACGCTGTGTTTGTGCAGTTTTCTATGCTGCGTACGCGTCGGTCGCGGTGTTTTGTGTTGCTTCGGCTCGGTTTTGTATGCGTGTCGGTCGTACGGCTTGTCCTCCGTCCGACTCGGTCGTGGTTTTCGCGCCTTGCATCGTACTTTGCGGTTTGGAGTTCGCGTGTACGTTTCGGTCGGATTTGTTCCGGGTGCGTGTCGGTCGGTTCGATTCGCGTGTTTTTCCGGCCGGATTGCTGTTTTCCGTGCGGCTCGGTCGTTCGGCTTGGGTTCGGTACGTGTCGGTCGGATTTTGCACGCCTTGCATCGTACTTGGCGTGTCGGGCGCCACAGGTACGTGTCGGTCGGTATAATTTCCGGCTCCGAGTCGGTCGGTGCGTTTTCCGGCCCGAATCAGAATCGACCCCTAAGTAGGAGGCCTTGGTCAAAAATTTACCTTAAGACTTAGGAACGTTTCTGGAGGATTTTTCTCTTGACGCCGAGCAGTCCGCTTCATCAGGTCAATTTTGATGCAACTTCATCGGATTGCTTCTTTGGGAGGCCTCAGTTAAATCCTCGAAGTCTGGAGCTCCTGATCTTTCATCAGGATGAACCTGAAATCCAGCCCGGGTCGCGGTTGACTCTCGACCTCAAGTCGGTCAATTTATGGAGCATTTTGACAAAAAGCTCCCAAACTTCACCAAACTTCTGGAATGTCTTCCAGAAGGTCTCCTGAAGATTCAAAGTGTCCAAAAAACAAATCCAAGGGTCTGGAATCTCCTAGATGGTACCTGGGATGTCAAGGCCTACAATTCATACAATGCACCTGGCCAAATCCTTAAAAGTCCACTGGATGCACTACAGGATGGGGACTCTAGGTGGAGATGAAGCAGGTGGGCTCTTATTATAGGTATTATAAATGTAACAGTGGCAATTAGTTGGATTTATCTTAACTATTAATTAGATACTTGAAGTGTATTTAGGAGACTCCTGTCAATATTTATACTTAAATAAAATATCTCATAGAGCCATTCACTACAATGGGGAAAAACAGAATTGGTGGTTTTTTTCCTCACCAGGACTCATAAAATATATTTTATATGTCCCTGCTTAAAGTTACAAGGCACCCTACCCCTGGGGTATCTAGACCTTAGGGGTTACTTGCATGTAAAAATAAGCTAATTTAAGACTTTGGAAGTACCTTTAAATCCAAAGTTGTATTTGCATTTAAATTTAAGGTAAAGGCAGCCTGAAAGGCAGTGCTGCCTTTAAAATGACAGCAGGCACCACAGTAGTTCACATTTAAGTGCGTTGTCTACTAGGCCTCTAAACCTACATGCCCAATTATATACTTTGGACTTACAGCTAGGCTGTCAGTACCAATTATAATTCCATCTAATTTGCATATTCTTATAATCGGACCACTGGCCCTGGGCCTGGTATGCAGAGTACAGAGTGCAGTCAGAGTCAGTTACCACTAGTACTAAGCAAAACATAACGGCGATCAAGGCAAAAAGGATGACTTTCTCACACACCATGTCAAAATGCTTTCCGCACATCATTCAACAATAAGAAAACTTGTGCAGACATTAGACTTTGTCAAAACAGTATCATTACAATTAGAACAACTTAGTCAACAGTATTATGGAGTACATGCAATGTAAATACTCTGATGCAGTCTCTGAGAGTAATAATTGTCCAGAGATTGTCTTCACTCAGAATGAAGCTGAAAATCCTTTAATGGACTTGGTCAAATACAAAATAGGTGTTCTTGAATTTCAAGAACCAGTTTTGGAAATACCTAATTAGATATGCATTTGTTGAAAGTTTTAGAAAGCTGACATCTGCCTGTCTCTGAATACACATCTAGGTTGGGTGACAGCCAGACTTAGTGCAATCCCTTTAGACAGGCACACAAAGAGAGCTGGGGTGTGACATTTGCATCCTGATGTCCCATCACCAGGCTGAAGGGCCTTCCTGAGGTAGATTGGGAGTGAGGAGCTGAATAGGGCTGTGCCTATCTCCACACAAAGAGCTACATACCGCCTCATAGTGAGTCTGGAGCCAGGGAAGGAAAGGAAGGGACCTTATGATCTTCAAAGGCCTCTTTGAAGTGGCCCCCACTTCAAAGGCACATTTGGGTATAAGTACTGGACCCCTGACACCACCAAATCATAACTTTTCTGGAACCAAGGACATTCTGCCTGGAATAAGAGCTGCTGTGCTGAAGGAGGAACTGCCAATATTCTAACTGCTTTGCTGTTTTGGCCTGCTGAATGCTGTACTGTAGAAGGGACTGCCACTTTGCTACCTGCTCTCTACATCCTTGAACCTAAGTTTCTCCAAGGGCTTGCTGGCTTGCCCCTTGTTCTTGAAGTCTCACGGCCATGAAATACTTCCTTCAACTCTGCTTCAGCTGCTGGACTCTGCCAACTGTGAGTCCTCCCTTGCTGGAGGTGCCTCCCTAGTCCTGGTCCACAGAAGTGGGTTCTGCAGCTGTTTTGCTCTAAAATCGACGCTTCATCACCTCTGCACTAGTTTGGAACCAACGCAGTGCCCTTCACCGCTGACACAGCGCTGAACCAAGGACATCTCTGCGCATCTCGACGATGACGCAGGACCTGACTGTGAGGTTCGACAATGACATAGTTCCAATCCGAAGATACCACTGCGAGGCTTGAATGCGTGAATTGAAACCGATGCGTCGAGTCTTTGATGTTTGCTCCATCCAAGGTACTTTTTCAGTGGGCCCTTCGTTGAACCTGCAGCTGGCCTGCTCTCCGTCACGACGGCCTGGAAGCTTGGATTTACCCCATTCTTCCGTGACCTCAAGTAACCTTTTAGCGCTATTGACTTCTAAGCGCCGTTTTTTGTTTCATCTTTAAAAATGTATATCTCATCTTTTTTTGTCATTTTTATTTTGTTTTATTCAGATAAATATTCTCTTTTTTACTAAACTGATGTGGAGTCTTTTTGTGGTGTTTTCAATGTGTTACTGTAATATAAGTGTTACATAGATACTTTACACATTGCCTCTGACTTCTCTGTGCCAAGCTACTAGAGGGTGAGCACAGGTTAATATAGGTTGGGTGTCTGACTAGGATTGTGGTCCTTATTTGGACAGGGTGCAAACCTCTGCCAATTAGAGACCCAATTCCTAACAATCCACTACATTCCAGAGACATGATGCTTGTGAACTGTATCAGATGAAGAAAGCTAGAGGAGAGCCAACTAGTGTCTGTTAAAAAACACTGGAAGCAAGATGTTATCCACATATTTTCCTCACTGGGAGAGGTAGACAATAGAATAATCGTCCAGTCCAGATTTCTGCATCGGACTATCAAGCAACAAGGTTATATTGAGAAGATCCAGGCTTTCATAAAGATATTCCTTACAATTTCGCACTACTATGTGAAAGTGAACTTTCAGGCACTTCTTATGATATTTCTAGTGTTATGCGAACAGGTAATGGCTTTACTAGTATAACAACACAGGATATTGTTGAAAAGTTGCATGACAAGGATGAGAATCTAGAATATAATATGATCAACATTATAGCATGCCAGTGGGGAACAAACGAATATTAGTTTCAAAGACACAGAGAATTTAAATGAATGTTGAGAAATTTAAGACCACCTGCTTGCTTTATTACTAAGTTTACTACTAAGTTGTGCTGAGTACGCATGGGGTGATTTGTATCAACTTCCACTTGAAGCAAACGCTAACATTCCAGGCATTAACTGCAAAACACCCGCTGAATTACATTCTTTGGATCCTGCCAATGTCTGCAGATATTCGAACCACAAATTTCAAACTATGCTTCAGTACTTCAGCAACAAAAAGTAAAAGCCGGTGGAGAGGTACATGATTTCTTTAGGAGAAAAGAGTATCATGCAAGAGGTGCAACACACATTTATGTTGATCAAAGATGCACCTAAGTTTGGATACGACTCTGATAAATCAGTTCTACATTTTATTGAATGTTACGTCACTTGCGACATCCTGAAAAAAGAGCAAAACAAGAAACTATTTAAAGAAACTCTATGCTTTCAAGTGTAGTAAATACTGTCAAAGAAAATATGGAAAAAAATCTAAATATTACTCAAAATATTGCTTTGGATTTCCAAGATCTATTCTATAGAAATGAAGAGTGAAAAATGTCATCTCATCTGTAAAACATGCAATTACTGGCAAGTCACCAAAATTATTTACAATCTTCGGAGACCACAAGCATCACAATGGATCAACAACTACAACCCTTTAACTATATATATGGGTAGACTAACATGGATATTCAATTTTTTTAATCCAACTCTACAGTGGTTGCACATTATATTATTTCCTACATTAAAAAGGCTGAAAAAACTGATATGAAGGAAGCATGGGAAGAAATATCTGCTGAGAAATCCTTAAGTAGAAGAATATACAGATTAACCCTGCAAATGCTCTCTCGCTGTGAGGTCAGTACCTATGAAGCATGTGACCATTTGAGTTCATCAAGCTTAAATGGAAACACCAGCCCCATCATGTGGCTTGGTTTAAGGATTGTCATGATCCCACTGAAGAGTTCTGAAAGGCCTACCTGAAATTGAATTTCTTGCACATTTTTATCCCACTAACAAGACATTTTGAAAACCAATATATTGGACACATATTACCCAAAGAGAAGTCCATTGTTAGAAAACCTATCACTGTATGAAGTTGCTCAGTTCTACACATATAGAAATAATATAGCAGAATGCAGTAATACTGGAAAATTTTGAGTTGAAGGGACCTATGGATGTTTCATACGTCATTCTAAACCTCGTCTTATTAATCATTGGAAACTGAGTTGTGACACATGAGTAAAGAAAGAATTCTACTATTTAGCACTGCTTCAACTATTTAAACCATGGCGCAAAGAAGAAGAGATTATAGACCTCTTTGAATGCTATGAAGATGCATTTAATATTGATAAAAATGATATTGCAGTGCTTCAATTTCAGGCATACCTACAAAAGTTGAAAAAAGACATCACAGAAGACAATAACACTAATGCAGAAATTCGACGCAATACTACATAAACTAATAATACTTCCAATTCCAGGACTGGTGACCCAGTTGGACAACCAATGATTAATATCAAAACTATGGTAGCCATGGACGAGGTTCAACATGCAATGGACGTTGTAAAAAAGGACTTTGAGAGTTTAGATTGCCTGGTATCTGAATTAAATTCAGTACAACTAGAAATATAGCAGTCAGTAGATCATGGCCTTCAACATGAAAATGGATTATGTGAATGTAGTACTTTTGAATTTACATTACAATATGTGAGTGGCCAAGCTGGAACTGGGAAAAGCTTTCTTATAAAAAGAATTACTGCTTATGTGCATAATAGTACTACTTCAAATAAATCTTGTGTGCTCACTGCTCCTACTGGCTTAGCAGCAAATAACTTTAAAGGAATTACTTTACACCGTCTAACATTACTGTCTGTGTAAAGTTGAATACTGATACATGCCAAGGACTAAGAAGAGTTCTAAAAAAATTAAATGTTTTAATCATAGATGAAGTGAGCATGGTTTCCAGCTTGACATTGGCATTTGTTCATTTGCGGATGCAAGAAGCACTCAGAAAGTCTTGTGGCGTGCTCCTTGGAGGGAAACATGTCATTGTATTTGGAAACTCATTACAACTAATACCTGTAAATAACATTTGCAGGAACAAATTTGAAATTCTTTAGAAAGTATAAAGAATGTAAACATTAGGCTGCATTTTAAATACAGACAACTAACACACAACATGAGGCAATCTAATGATGAAGACTATGCCAAGATATTAAAAGATAGTTGAGTTGGCATTGTAGCAAAACAAGCAAAGCTTATGCTAAGGGAACAAAATAAAAGTAAATTGTTTCCTAACCTTCATTCACCTGCTGAAGTAATACATTATCTTCATTCACAATCACTACCTATGCTTTGTTTAATGCCAACTGTTAAAGAAACTGCACAAATAAGTAATAAAATAATGTATCTGGAAAAAGAAGAGATTGTACTATCTTTCCTTGTAAAGATAAAGTAAAGAATCAAGGACTAAACACGCCTCTAAGCAAAAGTTTATCTACAAAATTGAAAAAGATGGAAAAATCAGTGTCAAAGAAAGCGGGATCGGAGCAAAATTTATATCTGTGTAAAAACGTTTGTGTTATTTCACGCTGTAATTTACATGTGGAAGAAGGAACAGTAAAAATAGTGCTACAAATGGTGTTTCTGGTTGGCTAGGGTATGCACCTAAGCCAAGCAGACCCCACCACTCTAGTCAGGGTAAGTCAGTTACTAGTCAGTTACACACCAAAGATAGCCTGTGCTCAACCTCTGGCAGCTTTGCACAGAGCAGGCAGGGTTATCAACCAAAGTGTTTGCACAACACACTCACACAGCAACACAATGAATACACCACAAAAGGGACTCCACACAGGATTATGCAAAAAGTGATGTAGTATATTGAACATAAAAACTGTAATGAACCACAAATACTTCACCCATTATGCAATTGCACAAATAGGACTTGTTACCTTGATCGAAATTATATAAAATATACATATACTTCTCAAGTTATGTACTAGGCCAAAAACAACATGAATCCAATGGGTACTTTCTGAGTTATCCTAGAAGATGCAGTGGCTCTAATAAAAAGGGAAGTCATTCCTCCTCTATAAGATGCTTTACAGTAATGAAAGTCTAGGGAAAATATCACAAAAGTTATAACACGTGGCAATAGGGCACAGGAGCACCTGCGAACCTTCCAGATGGTATACAGAAGGCAGCCCGCTCACCTCCTCCCCCAAAACACAAAGGGGACCAATGCTCTACATTCGGTGCAAAGGAAGCCGAGGCACCCTCCACAGGAGGGAACACGCGACCTCGCTCTGGCTCTCTCTACCGCAGCTGATAAAGTTGTAATGTATGACCCTCAAACACAAGAGTGGAGAAGCCTCAACTTTTCTCAGAGCCCACACCATTCTTGGGCACAGTACCTTGGGGTTTTAGGCGGACCTAGTGACTCCTCTGAGCCATACTGCACACTCTTCGGTGGGCTTCGGTAATGGGGCCCATGTCAGAAAACATGTGCTCCCTGGAGATCGGGCAGACCAGTTCCAACATCGCTGGTATCTCCTGCATTGCCCAGGCAATACATCTTCCAAATGGGGCCCGCTGAGCGGGGCTGTGGCAGTCCCCTTTCACGACAATGATTGGATTGAAAAAGGTGGTGCTAATGTTGTTGGTGACTCGCAAGCTCAGCGCGCCCAATCTGGACAGCGTGAGTCATGGGTGAAGGCTCGGCTCAGATGAGAGACACACCACTCCTCAGCAAATCTCCCTAGAGCACGGGGGCTCTGGTGAGAGTCACTTTTCGGCACTTCAGCATCAGGGCAATCACCTGGGATGTTAGGTCCTGATGGGCAGGCCCCAGTGCTGCACGCAGATGAGGTGTGCTGTTTCTAGGCCGGACAGAGCACTTTATGTGAAGCCACATCAAGCACGGGGCCACCTGGATACTGGTTATTGCCGGACTCAGAGTCCCATGGCAATTAGGCGGCTTCAGAGACTTTTCTGGTTCTGAGACTCTGGGAAAACAGGGGGCAAGCCAACAAGCCCTTGGAGAACACTTGGAGGCACAAAGGGAGCAGCAGGCAGGCTAGCACATTAAGTCAATTTTGCAGAGTGGCAATCCCTCCAACAGCCAAGGAGGCCAGCACAACAAAGCAAGTAGTCCAAATGGCAGTTCCTTCTGGCAGCACAACAGTCCTCTGGCAATGTGCAGTAGCGTCTGGTTACAAGTCCCACACAGTGCCTGAAGATATGGGGTCAGAGCCCCTGTACTTATACTAAAAAATATCTTTGATCAAGTTGTGACCCTTAGAGGTGCACAAAAATCCCTTTCATCCCAGCCCTGGCTCCAGACGATCAGTAGAGGGTAAATCATCACTTTGTGTGATCAGGCAGGACACAACCTATATATATGTAAAGTACTGAACCACCTCTCCCTCTCCCAGCCCAAGAACAGTATCAGTATGCAGATGAATGCAGATGTATCTCCAGTCACATCCAGCCCTTTCTGTGTGGTGGCTGTCTAGAAAGTATGCACCAAATGTAGCTGTCACTCTGCCCAGACATATATTGGAGTCAGGCTGCAAAGCACAAAGAGTAATAAGCACAGTGAAATGCCTACTTTCTAAAAGTGGCCTTTCTAAAATGGTAATGTAAAATCCAACTACACCAGTAAGCAGGATTTATCACCCAAATTCTAAACATACCAGACATGGCAACGCCACTCCATTCTGATCAGGAATTACCAATTAGAAGTATATAATGGAATTCCAAATGCAAGCCTATGAGGGCAGTAGGCCTCACAGCAGTGAAAAAAGAAATAGTCTGTTTGTCACTAAAGGACATGTCAGACATTAAGGGCACATGTTCTACCTTTTAATTACACAGCACCCTGTCTATGGGGCTACCTAGGGATGTCCTTAGGGGTGACCTGTGAGTAATAAAATGGGAGTTTAAGACTTGGCAAGTAGTTTTAAATGCCAAGTTAAAGTGGCAGTAAACTGTGAATGCCGGCCCTGCAGTGGCAGGCCTGAGACAGGTTTGAAACGATACGTCTGTAGGTAGCACAAGCAGTCCTGCTTGCCTACTAGTAGCATTGAATTTACAAGCCCTGGACATATGGTATACCACTTTACAAAGGGCTTACAAGTAAATGTAATATTCCAAATAGGTTTAAACCAATCATACCATGTTTTGAGTAGAGAGCAATTACACTTTAGCACTGATTTGCATTGGTAAAATGCTCAAAGTCCTAAAGCCAACAAAAAGAAGGTCAGAAAATAGGTGGAGGAAGACAAAAAGTTTGGGGATAACCCTTCAGAAAGGGCCAGGTCCAACATGGAGCAATGGGATTTGTAGTGGAGTTTCTGACATTTACAAAGAATGAAGAGATTGAATTTATTGTTGTGACACTTGACCACATTAAAGAGCAAAAACACATCTCTCGGTGCACAGGACTAAGCTTAGATTATGCACCAATTGACATTGGCTCTATAGCATTAAAAGAAGGAATGGGATACGTTGCGCTGTCTCACGTTAAAAATATAACAGGACTGCATATTTTTGATTTCAATGAGATAAAAATGCAGACAGTTGCTGGGTGAGTGAATACAATCATTTGCAAAAGACATATGCTCCTCATCTTGGTAAATATTGCATTTTTAAATAGCCTAATTGAATGAAACTACAATTACAAGCAAGAATTGGAACAAGCAAAAACAAGACACACATGGAAATTGCAAGACATCCGTTTGAAAATCAGAATGGCATTGATTGCTATAGCAATGTCATTGTTAATCGACTTATATACTTGCACTGAGTCAAATAACCAATAAACTATCTTGTAGATCAACCTTTCAGCAAGACTTTCACAAAACTTCATCAACAAATTCTGTCAGACAAGCATTTATGCCACTCTAGAAGTGGCATTAGAGATATGGTAGATATGTGTAGAGGTGGTATTCAGCTTTTTATCAATGAACACCAAGATGCTCAAGAATTCTGTATGGCTGTTCAACAAATAATAGCTAACTCGACTCACTTAGTTCTGACCTCTCTGGTGTAAGCTACTCTTCGGAACATGAATGCTTCCATTGCCTGTGCTCAAGCTCCACTGTTACAGAATTTGAAAGATTTGAATATATACCAATACCAGATTACAAAGCAATTCCATTAAAAAAATTTATATATAAGTCCGTGCAACCAATCTGAACTTGTCTCGACCGTTAATTTATGAATGATAAGAAAATATCTTGTATTGATGATTATAAGATATACTCTCATTAAAAGAAAAATCAGTATGTGTATTTCTAACTTTATTGCTTCTCAAATATCTATATTTGGGCACACTTTTACTACTAATGCTATTATTATTCATCAGGCAGAGACTGCAGAATCAGGACGTTATACTATCTACTTAAAGAACAACACAGGTAGGACAGAATGTGATGATAACACTCTTACTTTTAAGCAGAGACTGCCCAAAAAGACAGTTCCCTTTTATATTTAAATCCCAAATTCTAAGTCATACTGTTACCATTGTTATAAAGCTACAAATGTAATTTAGAATTGGACTTAAAGAATTCAATAGATATGTTAATATGTGGCCATGCATGGTTCATGACATTTGAAGAAATCTACTCTGAGTATTTGTGCATTCTATGGTTTTCCAAGTATAACATTATTTAGATATATATGTGAACCGTAGAACTTGCACACCATCTATGTTTTTTTTCACAATCCAATTGATTAGTTTTTCCCCAGTGTTTCTTGATGAGCAGTGCATTATCATCATCTTGAACTGCAAAGGTTCTAAATGATGACATAGTTCAGTAACAAAAATGTTGCTTTTGTCTGAGAAACGGTAAGTAGTCTGAATATCGAGTATTTATTATCGTTTTGACATATCGAGTTAAAAATATCGTTAGTATAAAATATCGATGTAAAAAATATCTATGTATATGATATCGATTTTGTGTGTTGTAAAAAATATCGTTGTAAAAAATATCGATTGTTAAAGTATCGTCAGTAAAATATATCATTTTACTATTTTTTTTATTGTGTAAAATGTTTGTAAATGATATAATAATTGTTAAATAAAATTAAAAATAATTGAATAATAATTTTTAGACACGGGATGTTGGGTTTATAGGGGATAAGGGTGGGGAGTATTTTTAAAATGTTAAATTTAAATTCTTTTAAATTTTAAATTTTTGTTAAAGAAATTATAATATTTTTTAGGAGCAGGATGTTGGGTTTATAGGGGATAAGGGTGGGTAGTGTTTTAAAAATCTAAAATTTAAATTTAAAAAAAAATTTAAATATTTTTTATATGAAATTATAAATTTATTTTCAGGTGCGGAATGTTGGGTTTATAGGGGATAAGGGTGGGGAGTGTTTTAAATATTTTTTTAAGAAATTAAAAAAAATATTTTAAAATTGAAATTTAATATAATAATTTTTTTATGAGCGGGATTTTGTGTTAATAGGGGATAAGGGTGGGTATTTTTTTGTTACTATTTTTTTCAAATTTTGAAAAAAATTGAAATAAAAAAAAAATTATATAAATAAATGTATGAGTGTAATATGGCATTTATTGTGTTTAAGGGTGGTGAGTGAAAATGTATTGATCATAATTTTTAAAAATATATAATTTATTTTGTAAATTTAATTATTGGAGTACTGGAATGTTGTGTTTATAGTGGTTAAAGTTGAGTATGTTTTAAGTTCATTAAACATTTAGGGGCCGATTCCGATCTCGGCCGGAAGCGCACCGAATACAATTCGTCCGGAAAAAATACGAGCCGAACGTGGTTTACCCGACCGATTCGTACAGTCATCCCAGCGAGCAAGTACGATGCGATTGAATGTGAAATCGCTGACTGACTCATTTCCGGGTCCGAACCGCTCCGTCCGACTCGTTCGCACTCGATTCGTACCGCGCAATGGAGATGTTTTACGACCGAGCCAGTACGATGCACGATCTGGACAGCCGAATCGAGTCGGAGCCTCCGACACGAAAAAGCTCTCGGAAGCGGACTTCGGGGGTCCGTGCCGGACCCCCTTCACCCGTAGCCGTACGAGTTGGACACAGGGGGGACCCATGGGTCCCCCTATACATGCGTGTACGGTGCGGATGGCACCAACGCGTACCCACTACAGGGGGCCCCCTTGTGCGCAACATACCCATTGAGTCAATGGGAGCCCATGTACACGTCGTACGACCGGCTCCCATTGACTTCAATGGGAGTCCGACCGAACCGAGTCCGGCAGCATACGGCCGCATCGTACTCGCTCGGTCGGACTGCAGGGGTCCGACTCGGTCGGAAAACAATCCGGATCCGGATCGGTCGGAGAGATTTCCGTCCCAGATCGGAATCGGCCCCATAATTTTGTTAAATTTAAATTTTATATTTATTTAAAAAAATTTAATTTATTAATGAGTAATTATTTTGCATTTAATTGGTTATAATTTTGTATTTGGTTAAAACTTTAACAATTTTTTGGGAATTTTTTATAAAAAATATTGGATATTAATACTTATATGTCTCATATTTTTTAACATATATGTTTAAAAAAAATTGTTTTTCAATGCAATGTATATATAATTATAGTAAAATACATATGTTTAGTGTGTAGTATCTTACAAGAGTTAATATAATTGCTATTAGGAATAGTATATTATATATGTTTAGTGTACAGCACCTTCCATGACTTTATGTATTTTGGAGTGGGAATAGCAATTTATATGTTTTGTGTCCAGCACCTTTCCTGATTTAATGTAGTTTGGAGTGGGAATAGTAAATTATATATGGTTAGTGTCCAGCGCCTTCCCTGATTTAATGTAGTTTGGAGTGGGAATAGTAAATTATATATGTTTAGTGTCCAGCACCTTCCCTGATTTAATGCAGTTTGGAGTGGGAATAGTAAATTATATATGGTTAGTGTCCAGCGCCTTCCCTGATTTAATGTAGTTTGGAGTGGGAATAGTAAATTATATATGTTTAGTGTCCAGCACCTTCGCTGATTTAATGTAGTTTGGAGTGGGAATAGTAAATTATATATGTTTAGTGTCCAGGACCTTCCCTGATTTAATTTAGTTTGGAGTTGGAATAGTAAATTATATATGGTTAGTGTCCAACGCCTTCCGTGAGTTATTATAAATTGGAGTGGGAATAGTAAATTATATATGTTTAGTGTCCAGCTTCTTTCCTAACTTAGGGGGTCATTAGGATGGCGGACGGACAGGAGTCCGTCCGCCATCCTGGTGGTGTCAGGGACCGTCCGCCATTCATGCGGCGGTCCCGCACACCAAATTAGGATGCGACCGCCACCATGGCGGTCACATCTTGCCATTTAACATTGCGGCAGGTGCTGCTGACTGCAGCCCTGCCGCAATGCCAAAAAGGCAGGATGTGCATTTCACTGCACAACGTGGCAGGCACCACACGGTGCCTGCCACTTTGTGCTGTGAAATGTTGGGGGTACCATGGGTACCCCCAGTGTACCCACACCTCCCCCAAACACAAGGGAGCCCACAGCACCGCCCGCCACAATGCTGGGAATGCACTGTGTGCATTGTCATGCACAAGGTGACAGGCACCGCGCGGTGCCTGCCACCTTGTCCATGACAATGTAGGGGGGTACCATAGGTACCCCCCATGTGCCCACCCCACCCCCCCAACATCCTGGGGGCCCGCAACGGGCCCCCAACTGTGAAAACCGCATGCCTTTCCGTGGCAGCAACGCCGCCACGGAAAGGCTGCTTCCCGCATGCATTGTAATATGATTGGTGGTGTCTAGCAGACACCGCCATCATATTCAACCCTTTTCCGCCCGGTCGACTCGTCGACCGGGCGAAAAGGCGACGGACGGTCTTCCCGTCCGCCGCGGTACCCCCGCCATCATAATGTGGCAGGGGGGAAATGCGAGGCGGGCGGAAGATAATGTCGGGCGGATCGCCACCACCCGCATGGCGGTGGCGATCCGCCTCGACATTATAATAGACCCCATAATGTTTTGGGTAACAGTAGATACATTAATTTTTTATATTATACATATTTTTTACATTCATACATATAGTGAATATTATTAATAATATATGTACTTTAACAAAAAAATAATTGTAAACATATTTATAATTGTTTGTATTTTTTAACATATCGTGTTTTATTTTTGGTAATATTATTTATATTCTTTATATAAATAATATTAATTAGTACATAAGTCATTTTGTAAACAAACATTTTTTATAACATTATTACATTATTTTCATATTAGTAAAACATATTAACATTTTTAAATATACATTGCACATTACATGTATATTTTTTTATTTATAATAATAAATATAATTTTTTTAAATAATATTTATTATTATAATTTTACATTGCAAATAATATGTCAAACATTTTTTTATAATTTAGTAATATTTTGTAGTATGTTTCAAACATTTCCAGTAAGGCATTTGTAATATATAACATTTGTAATAAAGAAAATGAAACATCTTTATTATTTATGGCAGCCATTTTTAAACTAAAGTTTTATTTTGTAGGCTATCGGTTTTGTTTTAGGTCATTTGTGAGGGGAGAAGCTCGCGGTTGGAAGCTGCGTCGCATCGGTTAAGGTAAGTTTAATTTTCTTTAAATAAACTTTAATATAAGTGTAATCTGAAGATAGTGTAGTACTATATAGTGTATGTAGTGTTAGGTTTTGCAATTTTAGGTGAGTTGTATGTTTAAATTAGAAGTGTGCAAAATGCGGTTGGTTTGTTAAACGGTCTGTCTTAGAGTTTGATAGATATGTGTAATTATGTTTAAAGTCTGTTGTTAGTACTGTATTTATTTGTAATATTATATAGTGTATATGCGTTTTTGTGCGGGAGGGATTGTTTTATTTCCTAATAGGTTTTTGTCCATTCTAAGTTATTGTGGGGAGAAGAATGCGTTTTTTTTTAAGGAAGTGTGTATTAGTTTTAGTAAACTAATCATTATTTTACACTTCCTTAATTTTTCGAGTTTTCCTGGAGAGTTTCTTTTTTAAATCTTTTTTTCGGGTTTTTTATGGTTTATTGTTGGTGGACCTATTGCTGATGGATTACTTTTTATACAGCTGAATTTTTCCATTTTTTGGGGGGTTTATTTTTTTAAATATTGATTTTTTAAACAACTGTGGATTTTTTTATGGAACTTTGGATTACTCTTCTTCAGCAACGAAAACTGTAAGTAAGTTTAAATTATTTATAGTGGGAGGGAAATGTTTATAATGTAATTGTTATAGTTATTTGTATTATATAAAATATAATTATGTCAATTTATTTTTAAAATCTTAATTAAAATAAATGACAAAATAATTATATTTTTGGAGTTAAAAAAATAAATATTTGACTGTTTGTTTTTAGATTAATTCTTTTTGTGGTTTGGAGGTACATTTATTTAAAGTAGGCTTTTAGCTATTGTTTCTAGATACTCTAATCCTTTAGTTGTTGGGTAGAGTCTTACTTTGAATTGTAAGTACTCAAACATTTGTTTAGTTTGCTTGGTTAGTTTTGGGCCTAGTTAAGTTATACACTGTTCCATTCTTAGTTGTTGGTAGCTTTGTTCTTATTGGATAGATTGCAACCGTTTTTTAGAGTTGGTGTAGTTCTGCCTGTTGTGGCTTGGAAGGCGTTATGCCATCCTTCCACAGCATTGTTAGTTTTGGCTTCTTTATTTAGGGTGCTGTTATATACATTCCACCATGGAATGTGATATTTAGGCTGTCTTCTGTGTCCAGATCTGTGTAGCCTTCCCACCCAGGTATCCTCAAAGTAGTCAAGTAGGGGACTTAATTTTTGCTCATTTTGTTGGTAGTAGGGACTTTCAATTAATAAATTGTAGTGCTCAGCTACGTCAGTAACAGCTACATATGCTAGTGCTATTAATTTTTTTATTTGATATGCAAAGCTGCTATTTGTTGCATATTCTACACTTAGGGGCCGATTCCGATCCCGGTTGTAAAACATCCCGACCGACACGTACGCGCGCTGTCCGGCCGACGTAGTATTATCCAACGCGTGTCAAAAACAAACGACTCGCACAGAGCACTATACTTACGAGCTACTTGGTCGGAAATCAATCCGTCCGAGCGAGAACTCCCGGAAAGAGCCGGACGCGACTGACTCGTACGGGAATGATGCAACATAGTGTAGCGTGAATGGGACAGACTCGGACTACCCCGCAAATACATGAAAAAGCATCTGTTGCGGTCAACGGAACGTTTCCTTCATGCTCAACAAAATACAACAGAAACAGACAGATATTGTCCAAACAAGCATTTTCAAAGGCAAAAAAATGTTTTTTCAAATGAAGACACACCCACAACTCCGACTATATAAAGGGACAAAATCCTAACCATGATCTTTTGCAAATTCCACAGACCTGGCAGCAGATACCACCACTACACTGATACATACACTGAAAACCAACACAGCACCAACTTGTACACCACCACCACCTGTCAAATACCACACTCACAAACACACACCTTTACTCATACTCATCCACCCTCACCTTCACACTCACCCACACATCCATCTCCACCACCTCCCATCACCATGCCCCAAAATAAGAATCCAAAGTTCACAGACAGTGAGTTGGAAGTCCTGGTAGATGAAATTCTCAGAGTAGAGCCACATTTATTTGGCACCTTGGTCCAACAGACTCCCCTGTCCCAGAAAACCAAGATGTGGGAGAGGATTGTCAACGAGGTGAATGCTCAAGCACCTTGCCCGCGCACAACAGAAGATATCAGGAACAGGTGCTACGATGTGCCGAGGAGAGTCAAGAAGCTCATCAACAGAGAGCACGAACTGAGTCAGCGGACTGGTGGTGGCCCTCCTGCACCACCTGTGCACTTCACTACCTGGGAGGAGAAGGTGCGGGCCATCCTACCACCGGAGGGCGTACATGGAATATCAGGAGTACCAGAGCCTGGTGAGTACAGACTCAAATTGCCAATATTTATTAGCAAATACACAGCCACAGACATCACTGTCAAGGACACAGCAATACAAATCAGCGTCAGCAAAGCCACTACAACAGTAAGCAAATGAACCTGTGATGTGTATGCCAGTTAGACAAACAAAATACCAGCAATCACAGAGTAAAATGTAACTATTTCATGATATGTAACAACTTACTAAATAACACAGCAAGGCTTTGGGCTAAAAAACAGCAACCACCACTGTCTGCCATCTTGCCAGCACTGTTTCACTCACTCACAGGGAAGCAGAGTCAAAAGGAAGGAAGTTTGGGTCTGTTGGGAAGGTCGGTGTAGCTGAAAGCTTGATGGGAGTCGTAGTTACAGCCAACAGTCCTCCTCCCACATGGCCCAACAATCACACCTTCAACCATGCCCATCTCACAGGGAGTGGAAATGTACCGGCAAGATTGCTGACTCAGGGCTCCGGTGTGGGGAGCACAAGGCCCTGTTTGGAGTTGTGCTCAAACAAACACCAGGCCCCACTTCCAGACATCTTGACCGTAAAGTTTGACTCCCTGTCATGGAAGCATGGTTCATGGTGGCCTATCTGGTCTGGGGTGGAGGAGTAGTGCTAGCTCTGACTGCATCTACCAGCAGGCCATGTCACACACACACACCTCCCACCAACACCAAACAACACACCTGGGACTATGCTCTCCATGAGAGTGAGGGAAATACTACTCCCAAGATGCATGACACTGGGCTCTGGTGTGGGGAGCACAAGTCCCTGCTGGGAATTGTGCACAAACAAACACCAGGCCACCACTGTCAGCCATCTTGCCATTGCTATTTCACTCACTCACAGGGAAGCAGAGTCAAAAGGAAGGAAGTTTGGGTGTTCAGGGAAGGTCGGTGTAGCTGAAAGCTTGATGGGAGTCGTAGTTACAGCCAACAGTCCTCCTCCCACATGGCCCCACAAGCCCACCTTGAACCATGCCCATCACACAGGGAGTGGAAATGTACCGGCAAGATGGCTGACTCAGGGCTCCGGTGTAGGGAGCACAAGGCCCTGTTGGGATAGGTGATCAAAAATTGAATTAATCATACCAACACACCTGCAATGTAACAGGAAAGATCACCATTCACTAAAATGTACTACCTTAGCAATAACCAACAGCAAGGCAATGTGATCCAAACACCAGTCACATGCAGCAGCCAACTTGTTTGCACACATTCACTCCCAGGAAAGCAGAGTCACAGGAAGGAAAGTTGGGTTTGCTGGGAAGGTGGGTATAGCTGAAAGCATGATGGGAGTTGTAGTCCCAGCCAACAGTCCTCCTCCCACATGGCCCAACAATCCCACCTTCAACCATGCCCATCTCACAGGGAGTGGAAATGTACCGGCAAGATGGCTGACTCAGGGCTCCGGTGTGGGGAGCACAAGGCCCTGTTTGGAGTTGCGCTCAAACAAACACCAGGCCCCACTGCCAGACATCTTGACTGTAAAGTTTGACTCCCTGTCATGGAAGCATGGTTCATGGTGGCCTATCTGGTCTGGGGGAGGAGTAGTGCTAGCTCTGACTACATCTACCAGCAAGCCCTGTCACACACACACACCTCCCACCTCCCACCAACACCAAACAACACACCTGGGACTATGCTCTCCATAAGAGTGAGGGAAAATCTACTCCCAAGATGCCTGACACTGGGCTCTGGTGTGGGGAGCACAAGGCTCTGCTGGGAATTGTGCACAAACAAACACCAGGCCACCACTGTCAGCCATCTTGCCATTGCTGTTTCACTCACTCAGAGGGAAGCAGAGTCAAAAGGAAGGAAGTTTGGGTCTGCTGGGAAGGTGTGTAGCTGAAAGCATGATGGGAGTCGTAGTCACAGCCAACAGTCTTCCTCCCACATGGCCCAACAATCCCACCTTTAACTATGCCCATCTCACAGGGAGTGCAAAATGACCGGCAAGATGGCTGAGACATGGGCATTATGTATGAATTGGCCACAAGTCACAACTAGGCCCTGGGCCTCTCACACCAGTCCCCACTCATAGCCATCTTCACTGTACATTTCCACTCACTGTCTGGGGATGCATTGTCCCAGGTGTGAACCCTGGGCTGTCCGGGAAGGTGTGTGGAGTACAGGACATGGTGTGAGTTGTAGTCATAGCACTCATCACTACCCACACACAAAGCAACATGTCCATCAGTGACAAGGGATACCTGACAGTGAATGGAAGGGCAACAACAAGATGGCTGACACTGTAGCATGGTATCATGTACACAAAGCACTGTTGGGAGTTGCATTTAACTCCTACATCATGCAGCGTTGTCAGTATCCCTGCCACAACACTCCCCTCACTGTCCTTGATACTTTGTCCATGAAGAGTAAGCTGGACTGGGTGGGAGGAGGGGTACAACTTCCAGCAGCATAACACAAGCACACAAACAACTGTACCTCACAGCTCTGACCCTGAAAAAGCTGGAAAGCAGCCTTGGTTAACTCATCTGTCCATGGAGGACAAGGACAAAATACATGATGTGATCAGGCACAAAGCAAAGCAGTCAAACCATTTGCTACTGACAGCCATTCACATGTGTGCAATGAGAACTAGTAATACATTCATCGAAATACCATAACACAAACGCAACATACATTCCGGGCTGTGATTGTGTAGGTAGCCACACCTATTTGCCTGCTAACTACATGCACAAATGACAACACACATGCACATATCTTGAAACATATCGTAAGAGGAAGAGTACGCATATCATTTTAAAAGCACTGATGTGGGAAATACCAACACACCTGTGTCATGCACAGGGTGTCACTTGCCAGTCAACGCCTATGTACAGTCAAATGAACAAAACATGTTCATTCATGCACAGAGCTGGACATGCTCAGCAAAACACTTCTTGTCAAAATCACTATGGGGTCGATTACGATGGCGGTCGGAAAAACATACCGACCGCCATGGTAGCGGCAAAAAAACGCCCGCATGGCCACCGGGAAAAACGCCGCACACATTACGATGAACCGCCACAATAATCCGTCCGCGGCGGCGGGAGACAACGAAAAACCGCCCGCACACGCCGGACCAGCTCAAAATCCGACCGCAACGGCCGGATACTCAGCGGAAAAGCCAAGAACCGCCGCCATGCACACGGAGTAACCGCCCGTGACATTATGACATCCCCGCTACCACCATGGTACCCACCTATGAATCCGACCGCATCGTGCGCGAACAGTGACGAATCCGATAGGCGGCGGAAGGGCCGCAGCATAGCCACCGCTGCCGAGGAACCGCTGCGGAGGAACCGCAAAAAAAATGGCGGACGTTGAAAAAAAACGAAAAAAAACAAAACAATGCACACACTGAAGTAGACCTGTCCCAACACAAACCAAAAGTGCCCAATGACAACAGCCCCAGAAATTCAAAATAACCAATCACAGGACAACACACACAACACACCTGACAGCAACATACCAGCTTGCCACACCCCCCATAGCCGAGCATAAAACCAGCCCCTCCCTGACCACAATCCTTTGCTACACTCCACAACTGAAGGTCCCAACCCCAGAGAACAAAGGAGAGGCAAACCTGCACACAGCACCACCACAACACACACACCACCTATACCACCCACAACACCCACAACACCCACACAACTGCACCACAGAACATCTGCACAGCACACACCATGGCACCACACAAAATGCCAAAATTCACTGATGCAGAGCTTGCAGTCATGGTAGATGAGATAATAAGAGTTGAACCACAACTCTATGGCAACATGGTCCAACACACCCCATTAGCCACAAGAACCCAAATGTGGGTGAGGATAGTCAATAAGGTCAATGCAGTAGGGACCACCCCCCGCAACAAGCAGGAAATACAGAAGCGGTGGCATGACCTGAAGACCGTGGTGAAGAGGAAGAGGGCCAAGAACCGTCAGCTGGCTGACGGGACTGGTGGAGGCACTCCCATCCCACCCAAACCATACAGTCCGTGGGAGGAGAAGGTCCTTGGAATCCTACATCCAGAGAGTCTTGAAGGAATCCGCGGGGGACTGGAAGCTGGTAAGTACAAACCAATGTATAACATCACATTGCCATGTACCGTCTTGCACAAATTCAAACCTACAACCCCTAGGCCAAAGGACATTCGTCTGACCCACAATACCCAAAACAGGTCACACAGATGTAAGCACCACTCAACCTGAAAAAGCACAAAGCTAAACAAAACCAACTGGGATGCATGTGTACAGACAAAAAGCACTACAACACACACCAGGCCCCCATCTCCCACCCCTCAGCAGGATGGAGCACCACACCCAGAAGCATGTGTCAGCCATTGAACGCTCCCCCACCACCTAACAGGTAGGTAGCCATCTTCACAGGGTTGGGGAATGTGTATCTGGAGGCAGCACTACAACTCCCAACAGGCCCCCTCCCCCACCCCTCAGCAGGATGGAGCACCCCACCCAGAAGCATGTGTCAGCCATTGAACGCTCCCCCACCACCTAACAGGTAGGTAGCCATCTTCACAGGGTTGGGGAATGTGTATCTGGAGGCAGCACTACAACTCCCAACAGGCCCCCTCTCCCACCCCTCAGCAGGTTGGGGCACCCCACCCAGAAGCATGTGTCTGTAAGTAAAAACCAAAGTGACACTGCACAGGTAATCAGACAGTGCATGCACACCACCATCACTCAACAAAAGCATTGGGAGACATGACAACATGAGGCTCTACTTCACCCAAAAATAGAAAAGTAAAGCACAGCCATTGACAGGATGCAGACAGCTCAGCGTACGTAACTGTGACAGAAACAGAACTGTGACTCTCAACAAATATGTCCAAGAAAACGGGCCTCTGACATGCATCACCCAGACTTCCCTCTGTAGCGTACATGGGTGCTGATCATGAAGGACCATGGGAAAACCAAACTAGCATGGTCTGCTGTATAAAGAAATACAAGCACAGGACATGTCAACGGTATGCATGTGATGACAATGGCTAGTCCATGCACACAGGTAATGTCTGCCAGGCAGAGTGATCAGCAAAGATGCTGAACATCAACTTGTAGTCATGCCAGTTGTCAGATGACAACCTCACATTGAAATCACCAATACTAGACGTGTGGCATGCTAACCAATCACAGGTCACACCATTGTGAAATGATGAATGTAACTCCACTTCATGGCATGAGGCACATCACTGTGCAGACATACAATGTGTGAAAAAGGCAACTGTGTGTAGCATAACATGTAAATAAGAGACATCAAACACAGCAACCCTGAGGTGTGTAAGGCAATTACCATCTACTTCCTGTCCCACAGGTGACCAACAACTGACTGCAGAGGACGACAACCTCAACCAGCACAGCCAGTCACCAGCTCCCGAACATCTCCCTCGGATGCAGACTCCCTGGATAATGAGGAGGAGGAGGACCAACCCGGACCATCTGGTGTGGCAGGGCGGAATGTGTCCCAGGACCCCACAGCCCCACAACCCTCAGCAACAACATCAACGCAGAGCCCTGCTGCAACGACCTGTGCCACCACCACCACCTCCACCTCCACCACCACTACCACTACCACTGCTGCCTGCAGCACTCGCCCTGCTCCACAGGCCAACCAGATCACAACAACTGCGGAGGCACGGGAGAGTAGGCCGGTGCCCACAGGAGGGAGGCAACAGGGCCGTGACAGCAGGCCAGGTGTGAGGACAAGGCTGACCCAAAGGGAAGAAGACCCTGCCACAGAATCACTGGCACACATTCACAGAGTTGTGGGGGCCTATGAACATGCCCAGGGACAGTTGAGGCAGGCTCAGCAGGATGCCCGTGAGCAACAACAGATGCTGCGCTCAATTGACAACCGCATGGGCCAACTCGTGGCCTGCATGGGCCAAATCAGGGACCTCCTGGGCCAGCTAGTGGAGGTCCTCAGGGACAGGCATGCGGCACCGCCAACACCGACAGCTCCCTCCGTTGTGCCGCAGGATGACAGACCCCCACCCTCCCCTGCGTCCAGCGAGCATGGGGACTCATCAGACACCACTGGCCATGCACCTGTGTCCCCCCCTGCCAAAAGAGCAAGGGGCCGCCCGAAAAAATCATTGGGAGCATCCCGTGGCAAAGCACCTGGCAAAAGCCAGTCAAGTAGCCAGCCATGATGGCACCCCTCTTCACCCTGCTGTGTACCCTGCAGACTGTCCCCACACACAATGGCGTGGGAATGGCAAATGACTGTTGGACTGTGTTTCCATACTGATCTAGTGTATACTCTATTGTCTCATCTACCATCACTGACAAATCTGTTATTCACCATTCACAAATCTGTCAATATCCACATCTACATCACATGTATCCACTGTAAATAAACACTAATAACGCACCAATTTAGTTGTCACTGTTCCATGTTCATCACAGTATGTTAACTCACACCCATGATTACAATGTCACAGGAGCAGGGATACTCCGCAGGCAAGTAGAGGCTGAAGGGACCTAGGAAAACACAACAGAACATCAGTTGCTACTCAGGTGGTGGACTAACAACCATCACACAACACAGCACATCAAGGTACGACAATCTGCACATGTCACAAGGAGCAACTGTACCAACATAGACATCAAGTAGCTGTGTCAGAAGATCCCTTGCCATACACACCTGCAGCCAGCACTGACTCAGCAACATGCTGTAGTCACAAAACTCACATACACATATTCTCCAAGCACAACATCATCAGACAACAGCCAGTATTGACATTGCCACTGACCATCAAGTGAAATAGTTGTTGATGAGCTGCTGACGCTGTCCAACACCTTCCTCCTCTCCACTATCCTCGTCACTTGACGTTTGGGTGTTTGCAGGTGGGGGCTGTGGCTGGTCATCATCATCCTGGATTAAGGGGATCCCCTTCCGCACGGCCAGGTTGTGTAGCATGCAGCATGCTACCACTATCTGACACACCTTGACGGGTGAGTACTGCAGAGCCCCTCCGGTCTTGTCGAGGCATCAAAAACGCGATTTCAGGAGTCCAAATGTTCGCTCAATGACCCGACGTGTCCTCCCATGGGCATTGTTGTAGCGCACTTCAGCTGGTGTCCTGGGATTGCGAAGTGGACTCAGCAACCAAGGTCCGTTGGGATATGCAGAGTCACCTATGTGTGAAAGACACATACAGATTGAGTGTCTGACATGTGTCCGAGGACAGCATGGCACACAAACAGCACACGACTCGACCCTTTGTACTCACCCACAATCCATGCCCGCTCCGGCGCCAGATTGGCCATCAGCTGTGGTAAAATGCTGTTGCGCATTATGTGTGAATCGTGGGCTGAACCTGGAAACTTTGCACAGACGTGTGAGATGACCATATCTGCCTGGCACACCACCTGCACATTGATGGAATCATAATGTTTCCTATTTCGGTAAATATGCTCCCGTGCTTGGGGTGGAATCAGGGAAACATGTGTGCCATCTATTGCACCAACTACATTAGGAACGTGTCCAAGTGCATACAATTCGCCCTTCACATCCGCCAACTCATGCCGCCTGGGGAAATGTATGAATTGGTCCCTGTGTTGCATCATAGCCAACAGGACATCACGTAGCACCATGCTGAATGTTGGTTGGGACATCCCCCCTGCAATGCCCACAGTTTGCTGGAAGGATCCCGTAGCCACGAAATGTAGGAATGCCATCACCTTTGCCGTTGGCGTGAGTGCTGTTGGGTATGTCCTGCGTGGAAGCAGGTGTGGCTCCAATAGTGCACAAAGTTCCAGGAGGTTTGTCCGATCCAGACGGAATCGCCTTATGATGTCGGTATCCTCCATGTTAGCCAGCAGGGTGAAGGTACGAAACACATTAGGTCGCCTCCTAGGTGAGATGAAAGGGGACACGTCATAGCAACATAAATTAGGATGTGCACAAATTCATAAAGTCTGTCCTGTCACGGCGCTAACATTGACTGTCATCCCTGAAAGCACACAGTGCAATTCAGTGTTGTCCCAACATGAGACAGATTAATTGTACAACTGTTATGGATGTGCACAGTCAGTAGACACAATACGAACACTGTCTATGTGAATGCCAAGAGTCACATATCGAGCTGAGGTGGACTCAGCCTTGGGTGTACATGACACAGGACATGTGTGAAGCAGAGACAATGCTGGCTTCCACGTTGATGCTGTACCTGCCACACCTCCTTGGCCAATAATTGCAGGGGACACATCAACAACACAATGTGGATAGATCATTGGGATTGTCTTTGTACTCAGTGCCACTTCGAACACACTCAAATTCAATGACATTCACATCACAAACCCATACATGTGCCAATGTCATCAGTACACAGGCCATAGCTGCTGCTGACTTGAATACAAAGTCGGACAGTGACAGATGATGTCACGCCTGTGCAGAGTATGTGTACCACTGTAACAGGCCACCATTACCCCACTGCCCAATACTCTCTACAAGCACACAGATAGCCAATGTGGCACACATTAACAATAGATGAGGGACGTGATCAGCAGGGCCTGTATGCACCCTTAATCTTCCCCCATTTTGGACATTTACATGCAGCATCAAGGAGGGACTGCCCAAGGACACATGTGCACCACAACACATACCATGGTGATACACATCCAGCTGTTTCAAGACACAACAGTGCCACAACACATACATACAACACTACATGGACAATGCCAAGCCAGTATGCCAACAAGTCTATGCATGAACAGACTGTATGCATTACATATGGACAACTGGCTCAGACACCTGACAACAGTGGATGTAATTTTACACCACATGTCCCAAGGGACATGCATCCTGACCCTCATTCCACACAGGCTGTCAGGCCCAACACAGCATACAATCAATATCACACATCTAACAAACATGCTGGCTGTGCATGAGTAGTGGGACACTGGTACCTCACATTGACCAAATGTCGGAGTTGGATGAGTGTCACAGGCACAACAGTCAAGGTACATCTCACCTGTCTTGGGTGCCCACACTATCATGATACACCAGCAGATGTGATCCACCCACACAGTGCTGGAATAGATGGTGAGCAAGGATGGCTAGCACCCCATAGCATGCACATACACTAGTGTTGGTGGCAACACACTGCACACGTGTGCCACTTGTGCTGACCATCCAACATTGCAGACAATTCCCGCTAATCAGTGCACACACATTGCACGGGCAAAACTGGACACCCATAGCCTGTGGACAAATGTCGCATACTATATTCCATACAGTTAGCACAATCCACAACCGTGCATGCAGTCCATCTGCCAACGCAACATTCCTGATGTGAACAATGGACATGCACTGGTGGCAGGTGAGTAGCACCGGAACACAGCACAACACTCAAAAACATAGTGTAGCTAAGCACCATTGTTGAAATGTACATGTCACTGATTCACATACAACAGTCCAAACAACATGAGCACAGACCTGACACTACCACATAGGTCCCTGTGGTTACAGGTGGCAGACATGTAGCAAAGACATCTGCTCTGGCCGTCTACCCAAGTGACAAACAATAATAATGCAACGGATGCCAGGTGTGGTGCTGAAGTACTCGTCATCCTTTAGCAGGTCGAGCCCCCCCCCTGTACATGTGGACATACACTGCAGGAGTTGCCAGTGTGTACAAAGACATAACATGCGGCATGTAATTGGTCTTAGCAATAACACAACAGGGTGACATCTGTTTCCAATGATGACAGTCATGCTGAATGAATGAGTTCATCTGGGTTTTCAGTGTAACACATGGGCTCAGGTGTGAGATAGTGGTCAGCATGGGTGGCAGATACGACATTGTGTGTAAATATTGATCGACATAATGGAGTACAGTGTTCCATTTGGTGTGAGATGTTACACAGTGGCTGACATTTGTGACAGGAGACCATATCAATGTTATCCAGTGCCATGTGCCACTGTACGTATCCACTGTGTGTAGCACAGTAATGACCATTGATCCACACACAACAAGAACTGTCCGTAGGTGCCTTAAACGTGCCCCATAAACACAATGACGCACAGAGTGTACGATGTGGTGCTGCATATTCCCCATGGCGGACGCACATACTGTCCGTGAATTGGGTGGCGGAGCATGCCAACCACCATTTGTACCTGTGTCGATGCCCACCACTGACGCAAGTGTGTCATGTGCTGCACATGACACATTGGTGTTAGTGATGGCCCTCCACATAGCTGCAGATGGCGTTTGTCATGCTCCACCAGCCACATCCCGGTCACCCATGTCACCCTATGGCAATCAAACAGCGGTAGCGCCGGCCAGGACCCCGCGGTGTGTCACCGCCATGAACCATGCCCTTGCAGCCAATGGGGACTGCTATCGCGGTGGCATGATGCAGATTCAAAAATCGCGGTAGGCGTGCTCTGCCCCCAGCGGATGCGGAGATAGGATGCATTTGTAAGATGCACCACCGCGGTAGCGCCGGCCAGGACCCCGCGGTGTGTCACCGCCATGAACCATGCCCTTGCAGCCAATGGGGACCGCTATTGCGGTGGCATGATGCAGATTCAAAAATCGCGGTAGGCGTGCTCCGCCCCCAGCGGATGCGGAGATAGGATGCATTTGTAAGATGCACCACCGCGGTAGCGCCGGCCAGGACCCCGCGGTGTGTCACCGCCATGAACCATGCCCTTGCAGTCAATGGGGACCGCTATCGCGGTGGCATGATGCAGATTCAAAAATCGCGGTAGGCGTGCTCCGCCCCCAGCGGATGCGGAGATAGGATGCATTTGTAAGATGCACCACCGCGGTAGCGCCGGCCAGGACCCCGCGGTGTGTCACCGCCATGAACCATGCCCTTGCAGCCAATGGGGACCGCTATCACGGTGGCATGATGCAGATTCAAAAATCGCAGTAGGCGTGCTCCGCCCCCAGCGGATGCGGAGATAGGATGCATTTGTAAGATGCACCACCGCGGTAGCGCCGCCCAGGACCCCGCGGTGTGTCACCGCCATGAACCATGCCCTTGCAGCCAATGGGGACCGCTATCGCGGTGGCATGATGCAGATTCAAAAATCGCGGTAGGCGTGCTCCGCCCCGCGGAGGCGGTCATTGGATGCTTTTGAAGAAGGCTGACCTGGAACACCAATGGCAGAAGACTATGACCACTGAAACGAGTCCAGGGCCCTATATATGTGTGGAAGGGAGCACCACATTTCCACTGCTCACAGAGCCTGCTGCCTGGGACCCCTCACCTGCTGCTGCCTCCAGGGACTGCTGCCTGAGACCCCTCACCTGCTGCTGCCTCCAGGGACTGCTGCCTGAGACCCCTCACCTGCTGCTGCCTCCAGGGACTGCTGCCTGAGACCCCTCACCTGCTGCTGCCTCCAGGGACTGCTGCCTGAGACCCCTCACCTGCTGCTGCCTCCAGGGACTGCTGCCTGAGACCCCTCACCTGCTACTGCCTCCAGGGACTGCTGCCTGGGACCCCTCACCTGCTGCTGCCTCCAGGGACTGCTGCCTGGGACCCCTCACCGCCCACTGCCGCCGCTGACGTCTCATGTCCACAGTGATGGCTAGGACGGAGAAGATCCGTGCCAGTCCATTTACAAGCGAGGAGCTGGATGTCCTGGTGGACGAGGTGCTGACACAGTACCCACGGCTATATGGTGGCCCAAATGTTGTGGTAAGTCTCCAACAGTGGGGGTGTGAGTGCAAGGGGGCACACATGTAGTCGATCAGATGGTGTATGTGCCTGACAGTGTGGGGTTGTGTAATGCACTGGCTGACATGCTGTTTCCTAGTTGTTAAGGGGTGTATGCAACCCACACATTCAATGCATGGACATGAAGGGTGGATGGACATGTGTTGTGTACACCTCCATATGGTGTGACAGCTATCTGGTGATGCATGTTTCTGGACAGTTATTGTTCATGTGACTGTTTGTGTGGGTCCTCGTTGTCCATCTCTGTGTGATTCTACCTGGCATGGACTGTCCACGCCCAATGTGACAAGGACACATCACTGACTGTACAGAGTGTGATAGGTGTGTGGTTCGCAAGAGTGTACATCAATGACCCATATCTGCCGTGTGGAGATGAGTCCGTGTCATGCCACTGTTCAGAGAGAGAGGTTTTACCATGAGAGTGTGTCACTGATGTTTTCCCCTCTTGTCTCCCACACCTGCAGCTCAAGGTACACCAGCGTAAGGCCGTGTGGAGGTCCATTGCAAGCAAGGTGCGGGCTCTGGGAGTGTCGAACCGCCGGCGCACCCACTGCCAGAAGAGGTGGGACGACATATCACGACTGGCAAAGAACGTTGCCGAGATGACACTGGGGATACTCCCTCGCAGTGGCAGGTTGTCACGACGCAGCTTGACACCACTGATGTGCCGCATCTTGGCTGTGACACAGCCTGAGCTGGACACACGTTTGAAGGAGCATCAACAGCAAGCTAGGGGTGAGTATTCTGTGAAGGTTGATTTTGTCTGTGAGTGGCTGCATGTGTACCATGCCTGTACCTGCGCTGGTGTACGTGATGTGGTTACTGTGATGCAGTGGGTTGTAAGTGGCCCCTGTGCTGGGTGTGGCAGTCACGGATATTACATACATGCACTTACTGATGTTTTTCCAATCCTGGGAATTTCAATGGCATTGTGGGTGGTGTGCTGCAGGCCTGGTCCATTGGTGTTAGTGTTTGTACGCCCCAACATGCATGATGTTGTGCTGTCTGCCCATCACATGGCTCAGCTGTGCCGTGTTTAGATGTTTGTACGCACTGTTTGAGGTAGTGATGTGTGTCTGCATGGTGAGATTGCACGGGGTGGCCTGCAACATGTAGACTTTGTCATCCTCAGTGTTGCTTTGCTTGAATATGTTTGTCCTGTTGCTGTCACTTTGCTGACCCTACATGTCTCTCTGTTATGCAGCATCTCCCGTGGGCATGGAGGGACAGGGGACGGACACCAGTGGTGGTGAAACAAGCACAACAGCTGCACAGGATCCCAGTGACACAGATGTGACCAGCGCCTCGGAGGGGGATAGGAGTATGCTGGAGGAATCACAGCCCGAGACGCAAAGTTCAACATCATCTGATGACGGCGGTGGTGCAGACATCTTGGAGGACACAGGGAACGGAGAGTCTGCTACATCTTCCAGCACACAGCGTGCAGTGCCCACCCTCCCAGCCACTTCCTCTGTTGCTGCCCGTGTTCGCACCACAAAGAGGGGAAGGGTGTCCTTCATTCCAGGCACCGCTGCCCCTGTGCCCCCTGCTGCCATCAGTGCAGAGTGTGTGGACCTTATGCGCCAGCTGTGTGTGGGGCAGACAGGGCTCCTCAATGCATTGTCAGACCACGACCGCAAATTGGCACAGGTGTTAGCTTTCATGGAGGGCATCCATTCAGACGTGGGTGGGCTGCACCGCACTGTCCAGACAATGTCCTCCACAATGGCGGCTGCACTTCAACTGGCTCAATCTCGTAGTCCAATTCCAGTCCCTTTGTCCACCCCCATGCCAGTGGCGACGTCTGACGACGGTGACCACGCTTCACACACCTCAACCTCACGATACTGCACACGTAGCACACAGCAGCAGCAGCCCAAGCGGTCAAGGTCACAGACACCTTCCCCTACAAAGAGAAAAACAACCCCAGAGCGCAAAGGGAAGAGCCCGTCAGGCGTTGCAAAGGCACATGATTCAAGGAGGAAGTACTCAGGGTCACAAGCCTCAGAGCAATCCCCGGCCACAGACTCTGTGGTCCCAAAAACGTCTCGCAAAGGCATGCAGACACTCTCCATGCCCACTGTGAAGGTGGGGCCTGGCAAGGCTACACATAGTAAGGTATCCAAGGCTGTTTCACCAACTACCTCTACTCCCATTCCAAGTCCAGTGAAGCAGGGACAGGAGGGCACTGTAGGGGGCACACAGGGTAAAGAGGGGATGGAGGGGCAGAGGCAATGCCAGGCTAAGCGTCCTTCTGGATCCAGCACATCCCCAAAGGGAGGTCCAGCGTGTGCACCTGCGGCAGCCTTGGTGCTGAGTGTGCCGTTTGTGTCCACACCACTTCCCATTGATACGAAGACAGGCAAGCCCTTTAGAATCCCCAAGAAGTGGAAAGGCACCCCTCCACTGTCTCCCTCCCACACTGTGTCCCACGTCGGCCTGAGTCCACCTCCACGTGCCACTACACCACCTGGTCCAAGCAGCCCTCCAGCGTCCAAGGCCACTGATAGCTCTTCCTCAGCTGGGCGTCTCACTCCCCAGTCAAGTGGTCCAACTGTGCCCGACACACAGTCAGCTCCCAGTCAGACTGACAGCCAGCTCTGAATGTTGATCAATGTCACAGACCTGTCTCTCCCACACCGGTACCTGTGCTGCCCATCGTGTCACACCAGACTGTGTTGCTGACCATGGCGGAGTTTGGTGACACACATTCCCTGTGCAGCTTCTCATTGTCTCTGTCAGCACCTTGGACTGGCCACTGGCCTTGCAGTTTGCCCCCTTCCTGTGCAGCTTTTCATTGTCTCTGTCTGCACCTTGGACTGGCCACCGGCCTTGCAGTTTTCCCCCTGCCTGTGCAGCTTCTCATTGTCTCTGTCTGCACCTTGGACTGGCCACTGGCCTTGCAGTTTGCCCCCTGCCTGTGCAGCTTCTCATTGACTCTGTCAGCACCTTGGACTGGCCACTGGCCTTGCAGTTTGCCCCCTGCCTGTGCAGCTTCTCATTGTCTCTGTCTGCACCTTGGACTGGCCACTGGCCTTGCAGTTTGCCCCCTGCCTGTGCAGCTTCTCATTGTCTCTGTCTGCACCTTGGACTGGCCACTGGCCTTGCAGTTTGCCCCCTGCCTGTGCAGCTTCTCATTGTCTCTGTCTGCACCTTGGACTGGCCACTGGCCTTGCAGTTTGCCCCCTGCCTGTGCAGCTTCTCATGTTCAGGCTCTGCATCTTGTGCCTTGGTCCTGTCTGATATTGTTTCCTATCAGTGCTATTTGTGAATAAAAACAGTTGCTCATGTTGTCAGTTGTGTCATTGTCCTTACTGAATAAGGCTTTTCCTGTATGTCTCACATTTACTGTGCCACATGCTCTGTGTGCCACTTCAACTGTGCCACTGGCTTGTTTGACTTATGATTTATTTTACAGGGGTGACGGGGACTTCAGTTCTTCATGACTCGGATACTTGTGGGCTCATTGATGTTGTTTTCGGTGACATACCAGACTCATGTTCCTTCCTTGTTGCTGTTGGCTATGTGTTACTGCATCCTGGTATGTGGGCACTGCAAACACATAGAGGGGTCATATACACGGGATTGCAGGCAGGCTGACCAGGCTCAACATGTATGTGCGTTCTTGCTTTCATGTATGCCTAGCAGTGTAGATGTGTAGTCATGTTGTGATGGGCAGTAATCCTAGTCACAACGGTTACTTACATGGTGTGCATTTGGGTGGTCAAGGGTTGTACGGTGTGTTGGTTGTGGCTTTGTCGTGTGTGTTGATGTGTGTGTTACTGGCATGTGACTCATGGCTGTGTGGGACTGTTGTGTGTTTGTGTGCACACACTGCTTGTTGTGCATTCAGTGCTGTGGGTGTATGTTGCCTTGTGTTGTCCTAGTGTACATCCCCTGATGTACTGCTGTGTTTGCTATGTGTTTTGTGGTGTTGTGCATCTGTTGTGTGTTTGATGTGTCTGTGTTGTTCTGTGATGGTGCACTTCTTGTCTGTGTTGTGGTATGTAGCCCATGCATTTTTCCTGACTGATGAGGTGGTGCACTCCTGTTGTGTGTGTGCTCCCATTGCCTTCCCCTAGTTTGGCTGCACAGGTGCTGTGTGTTATTTTTGTGGTTCTGTATGTGTTTCTGTTTTGAATTGTGTTTGCCATTTTTGTTTTGGTGCAGACGTTGGTACTGAAATCCCTGTGTGTGTGTGATGTTTGTGGATGCCCCCAGGGGGTTTGATTGTTTGTCTGTGTCTTGTCTGGACATTATGTAGGCCCTTCTGTGTGTCTGGCATTGGGATTGTGTGCTGCAGATATGAGGGGGTATGTTTGGGGACTCCTACTTGTGTTTGGCAGTCATTGAGTGTGCCAATGTGCCCTGTGTGATACTCATGTGTACTTGCTGTTCACTGTTTGACTTGAGGTCCTTCCTTTCATCCCTGTCCCTATACATGGGTTACCTTGCTGTCTCCCTGAGTTGTTGCACTGAGGTGACTGTTGTTTGACTTCACTCACTGTGCCAGCCATGTGCTTGGATGGGGTGTGGATGTTGTTCTGGGTTCCTTGTCCTGCATGTGTCTGTTCACCTGGTTGTTAGTTGTCTCCTTGCCCTCCCATTTGTGTGCACATCATTTTTGCTTTCCTCTATGTTGTGCTCCATTGCTGGTGGCATGTAGTCTGTGTATGTGGCTGTGTGTCGGTGTGGGGTATGTCTGTGTGAGTTGGCAGGGTGTGTGTCCAGTAGTCTGTATGTTCCTTGTGTGTATGTTCATTTTGTGCTTGTATTCTGCTTTCTTGCCATGTATGTGGTGTTGTGGTGTGTGTGTGTGTTGCCCTGGGCCTGTGCCTCTGTGCTGTGTGTTGATCTACACCAAATGCTGCTGTGTCTGTCTCCCTAGGTGTTAGTTGTGTGCTGCTGGGTGTGGTTTTAGCTCGCTTGGTGTTGGACATGGGGGTGCACAGGGGGGGGATTGGCATGTTTCTTGCTGTGTGCGGCGGAGCTGTGGGTGGTGGTGGGTGGTGGTGGTGGCCTGTGGTCTTTCTGGCCTGTCCGTTGCTGTACATGCATTCTGCTTTGTGCGATGGATTTCCCACATGCTCACCGCTGCGGTGTTGTCAGCAACACATTACATTATGTTCGCGGTACTTTTGGTGGGCTTGATGTAGGGTGTGAATTGGTGCCAGCTGAGACATGTGTGGGTACACTGATGGATGTGTTCCTGTCCACACCAGTGTGTCTGGTGTGGCCAGGTGCCCTGTTTCAGCCCGTGGAATTTGTGTTCTGTTTTGTGTTGTATTGTGTTTTGTTTACGTACCTGCGGCGGCCGTCCGCGGCGGGCGATGTTGGCCTGGTGATGTATCACGAACAGCACCGGGAGGACGTGTAGTGCTGGATCCATGGCGTTCGGCTCCGGGTGGAGGGCTCAGAAGTCTCGTTTCACGCTCCGCTGTCGAGATTCCGCCGTGTCTGGAAGGGCGGTTTCTCCCCTGCGGTTCGACGGGTTGTTTGGCGCATCGTAATTTGTTGAGCGGACGGGACGTCATTCCGCACGGCGGTGAGTCTCCATTGGCTCCCACCGGCGCGGTGGCGGGCGCAATTTCATGGCGGTCGGCGTTGCACCGCGGAGGTCGGGAAATGGGGCATATTTGCCCTTCATAATATGGCGGCCGTGAGGACCGCTGCTGGCGGGCGGTAAAAGGCATTTTTCCGCACCGCCGGCACCGCGGTACTACCACCGACCGCCATCGTAATCGGCCCCTATGTTTGCCGGAAACCTAGGCCTGGGTCTGTGACGATACTGGACTAAATAATGTACTGCCACTCATCATAATGTACAATAGCTAAAGTAATGTGTATGATACGATAAACTGTGCAAAAACACAACAAACATTGTGTCTCTCATCTCACCACAGGGGCTGCTGGGGATACTGCAGGAACAGAACACCAATCCCAGTCCCAGACTCTGGTTGACCCTGAGCTCTCCGGTGTGGACGTCTCTCAGCCCTCAACGGATGACAAGGACCTACCTGGCCCCTCTGGCATGGGTCAGCATGCAGCACCAGCAGCTGTGCCACCAGCACCACCTGTGACCACTCCTGCAACATCTGTCAACACCCAGATGACCACTACCAACACGGACACACAAAGACAACAAGACCCAGAGAGCACAGCAGCACAGGGCACTCAGGAGTTGGCGGACAACAACACCACTGTCAACAATGAAGGAGGCCCAGTGTTGTCTGTGCCTGCAACAACCGGTCCTGCTCGTGTGGGTAGGGCTGGTGGGAGGGGTGATGGGGAGAGATCACATCAGGCAGCTGGTGCAGATGAACAAGCTGACCCACAGTTGGAAAGCATTCTTTATGCCTACAGAGATTGCACCAGAGACTTTGGCCAGGTAGATGGGATCCTCAGGGACATCAAACAACAGCAGGCTGCCCATCATGCCAACGTGGAACAACACATGGCCAGGATGGAGGCCAAAATGGACAAAATTGATGACCTGACAGCGGTGCACAGGGACATACTCACCTGTCTCTGCCAGATTGCAACCAACATGACCCCACCTCCATGTGTGCCCAATACATCAGTTGCTTCTACATCTGCAACTGCCACAGGGAGGGATGAGGACTCTGGCGGAGAGTCCCTTGCACCGCAGCTGCCTGCACCTGAGGACCCCCCCCCAAAAAAGAGGGGTCGTCCTCCAAAGGACAAATGAGAGACAGATGGCTATGCATCCCCCCAGGGAGTGACGAATGCTCCTGATATCCTCCATTGTGTGCTGAGCGTTCACTCAGTTGACAGTCCCTGAACTTTCCCAACTGGGATGGAGGGTCTAAGTTGGACCAATCACTCAAATGACTGTGGACTTGGTTCTGAGAATTTCATCTACTGGCACTACCAACTCCTCTGTGAACTTTGGACTTCAAACCTTTGTACAGCACTATACCTTTCATTTAATAACTCACACAGGCACTGTAATAAATCCATAGTCACACAATACTTGCTTCTGTCGTTAATGCTAAACTGTTTTCTGATTGAAAAGATGATCAAAAAAGCTAGGAATCAAATGACAATGACATTGGCTGACATACAAGTACTTCAGTCTATCCAACTGTCTTGTGAGTATATGTAACCTGACACATATGGGAGATACACACAAGGTCATCACAACACACCTAGTACATGGCATATATCCTCATAGCCTCCACAAATCTAAGATGAATGCACCTTCATATGCACAAACAATATTCATCGGTCGATGAACTGCACATCTGGGAACATATACAGTATGTAAATGATTGTTGGATGTGTGGAAACAGACAAGGCACACCTCAATGTGGAGCACACGTTTATTACACAGGCCCAACATGTTGCCTCCACAAAAAATACTAACAAATCACACTGTGACAATAAGTGCCAATCATACAAGACCTTGTAAATAATTCTGAAGTGAGTGTGTGGCACAGATTCATGATCCCAAGAAAACTTCCAATCTGCAACTGCATTGTGTGTCTGGGAGGTCGCATGTCTCCATACAACAGCCAAAGGACCCTGTAAAATAGAGACATGGAACAGTATTTACATACCAAATAAATTGCATACATCTCCAAGAGACTTTTCATACTTCAAATTAGGAACATGTGCACACTGGCTAGGAGTCATCTCACCACTGTATTGGTGACCATACTAACAAATTAGACACTAAGCTACTCCAAGGATCAGGTGAAGTATCATACATCCACACGTATACAAATATATTGTACAACAGACACATATCATGCAAACACATTCCTTTATCAAATCACTATTGCATACTCACAATCATGAGAAGAAGTTGTTGATGAGCTGTCTCCGGACATCCTCCTCCTCCCCAACACTGGCAACATGCCCCAGGCCTGGATCCTCCCCTGCTGGAGGCTGCTGGTCCCCGTCATCTAGAATGAGAGGCAGCTCATTCCTCACTGCCATGTTGTGTAGCATGCAGCACACGATGATGATCTTACACACCTTTGCTGGTGCATATTGGAGGGCTCCTCCTGTACGGTCCAGGCAGCGAAATCTGCTTTTCAGTAGCCCAAATGTCCGCTCAATCACTCGCCTGGTCCGCCCATGTGCCTCATTAAAAAGGAAATCAGCAGGGGTGACAGGGTTCCTGAGTGGGGTCAGCAACCACAGCATGTTGGGGTATCCAGAGTCTCCTAAATTAGAACAGAAAATACTTCATGTGTCTGAAAACAGGGTACAACCTGACATACAAGCAACACACAACATAGACAGAAAACATTACCCACCAACAAGCCAGGCACGCTGATTTGGCAGCTGAGACATCATCTGTGGGATCCTACTGTTTCTCATAATGTAGGGGTTGTGTGCTGATCCTGGAAAACGCGCACAGACATGTGAGATTGTCATGTCAGGAGACATACCACCAGGGCATTTATAGAGTGGAAATGCTTACGATTCCTGTATGTTAGTTCATTGGCATGTGGTGGGACCAAAGCCACATGTGTACCATCAATGGAGCCAATGGCACGTGGCATTCTGCCAAAAGCATAAAAGTCACTCTTGATGTCAGCAAACTGCCCTGGTGTTGGGAACTTGATGTACGTGTTAAGGAAATGTAACATTGCGTCCAAGAAATCTCTGAGCACACGGCTAAACATTGTCTGTGACATCCCACCAGCAGTAGCCACAGTATACTGGAAGGTACCCGTGGCAAAGAAATGTAGGGCTGCCATCACCTTCACCTTGGGGGTCAGCGCAGATGGATATGGGCGTCCAGGCTGCAAATGTGGGGCCAACTGCTCTGCCAAATCCTTAATGAGTGGTTTGGTGAAGCGCTAACGTCTGATGCAGTCACATTCTACCATGGTCTCTAGGTCGGGGAAGGGTCTGTGGACAGCTGGTCTCCAGCAGTACATAGGTTACAAATAAAAGTGTAGTCAATACATTTTCCGATGTGGTAAGTAACATGCAATATATCATATGCTACATCAAAGCAAGACTCAATGTAGTCAGGTGTGTAATGTTGAGCATTGACACAAAGGCCAGCTATTTGACCCTCACACAACATTCCAATTCATAATGTTTTCTGCACAACTGCAAGGCTGTGCTGTGAATGATCAATGGTGTCTGTCACAGTCCATTTAATCTAACATTACACACCAAACACACACCTAACAAACTATCAAAGATAGATGTTTGCAACAACTGACACGTAGTGGAAAGGTACACACTAGGGGTGGGCGGAATTTGCGTAGTCGCGTTACGCAAAGTTCCGCGAAACGGTAAAAAATCTCCGCAAGCACGCAAAAGTTCCGCGAACACGCGAATTGCTTGTTCCGCCCATTCGCGATGCTTTTTTCCTGTTCGCGAACGCTGTTTGCGTGCTCGGGGGGAAACATCTCGCAAACACGCACTTTGAAAGCGCGAACAAGCAAAAAATTCTGCGAAGCCGCGGATCGCGGAATTTTTGGCAATTCCGCGTTCTCCGCGGAACGCAAAATTACCCAAATTCCGCAAATTCCGCGAGCGGAACGGAATTTACCGCCCAGGCCTAGTACACACACAGGGATCATGTAATGCCACCTGGACACTGTCATGATGTAATGTCTGACATACATGTACCATCACACACATAAAACACCCATGATGTGTATCACATTTTGATTGCATAACAAACAGGTATGTCTGTGTCACAAACACACAACAGCAACTCACATGCCAAATACAGATTGATGTTTAAAGTGAATATCATCAACAACCTAAACAATGGAGTGTGTGCTTTGTACAATACTCATATACTGTGGATTCACTCAAAACTACTGCATCCAAAGCACTTTGTAACACACAGTCCAATACAGCTGAGATTCTGGGTGTATGTAACTTGTGATAACACAATGGGCCCCTGGGACTGTGTCCAGGCCTAGGAGGGTGATCTGTAAAGTTGTCACTCACATCTGTGATGTGCATCACAAACAATGTATTTGGTGCACATGAAGGTTGGCTCATCATGGGAGTGTGAGCTATGAAGAGCTCTGTCCAATATGACATATTAATCTATGTACCCACACATGTCATAAAGCAGGAATTGAAGTTTCCTAAACTGTCTGACATGCTTATTGATTGGTGTAGACGCAGTGAGTATTCAAAAGACGCGTCGTACACTTCCGAAACAAGCAGGACGCACACATTGGCTGTTGACTGTAATGGGGACAGATGCGGGTGAGTATTCAAAAGATGCGTTGTACACTTCCGAACCAAGCCGGACGCACACATTGGCTATTGGTCGTCATGGAGACAGATGCGGGTGAGTAATCAAAAGACGCGTCGTACACTTCCGAACCAAGCCGGACGCACACATTGGCTATTTGTCGTCATGCGGACAGACGCGGGTGAGTATTCAAAAGACGCATCGTACACTTCCGAACCAAGCCGGATGCACACATTGGCTATTGGTCATCATGGGGACAGATGCGGGTGAGTATTCAAAAGACGCGTCGTACACTTCCGAACCAAGTCGGATGCACACATTGGCTATTGGTCGTCATGGGGACAGACGCGGTTTTGCTTTGTGTACGAATCGCATCCAAACAAATTCTGTTGGCTTACAACAACAATGTATCAAACTCAATAGTGTTATGATGCAGAATATTTGAACGACACGGTAGGCGTGTCCGATGCGTGCAATGTTATGGATTGGCCAAATTCGGATAATGCGAACGTCTCTGACCTATCTCTTTGGACGCATGGAACAGAATCCGCCTCTGCAGCACAGATATAAGGCTGTCTGTTCCCAAGAGACTTCACTTGCCTGCACTACATGCTACTTGCCTACATCTCAACCTACCACTGCTGCTGTCTCTGCATCCTCTGGGATCTGCAATGGCACGTACTGTGGAGAGGGCACCAGCTTTCACAGAGGAGGAGAACCAGGCCCTGCTGGGCAGCCTCCTTCCACAGTACAGCAAGCTGTATGGAAAACCAGGGGAGCAGGTGAGTGTTGATTACACTGCCTTTTCAATTGACCATGTTTTAAAACAGGCACTACTAGCATTGTGATCCCGAAGGGCAAGCATGCACACATAGTTATTGTAAGTCTCACAGTGTGTAGATTCATGTTCTGGACAGGTACAGTGAAGCAAAAGTGTATTTTGTGGAATTGATTTTCATGCACTGTTCTCATGTTGTTAAGGCAGTCTTGCACACAGGACAACTGCCCCTGATGATACTTGTACTACCTTTATACATTATATGCCCTTCTAACAATGACCTATATGTCCAAGTGTGTGATGAACAAACATGTAGCATGTGTAGTAATGGTGTGTCACTATGTCATCCTTACAGGTCGACGCCCTTCAGAAGCAGGAAATTTGGCTGACCATCTTCTGGGCTGTGAGATCTGTGGGGGTCTTCAAAAGCCGCATCCGCCACTGCCAGAAGAGGTGGCAGGACCTCTGTGGCTGGACCCGGAGGATTGCAAGAGTCCAGCTGAAGCTGTCACCTCCTCGCAAAAGGGGTGGACGACGAACCCTGACCCCCCACATGCTCCGGATACTGACGGTGGTCTTCCCTGACCTGGATGGGCAGTTGAAGGCCAGACAGCAGCAAGGAGGGGGTGAGTTTGTGCCATTTTGCTGAACTAAGTCTGACATGCATGTTGCACTCCCTCAGCCTGGTAACACTCTCACAGGTCGTCTGTCTGCTGAGACAACACTTATGTGGCAAAATGTAATGATGCCCCATTCTCATCTGATGCCCAGGTGTGTCCCTTTCCGTCTGTGACATGTGTCACTTATGTCCTGTGTATTTGCTGTAGTCCAAGGTTATTGTGAACAACACCATATACAACAGGTGCATTGAGTTGACCATCATGAGTGAGGTAATTGTCTGACATGTGTCAGCACATTGACTGAAATATGACCTGTACTCTGTGTGGTCCATACATAAATGTTTGAATTGCTGATCTGGGTCAACACAGGTTTGTGAGAAATATACTACACAGCGTGCAGCAGGTAAGACCAATGTTGATGCCTCAGACAAATGAAATGGATAAGCATTCTAAATGCGTAGTCACTTGCCTAGTGCTCCGGGTAATCCCATGTTTCACATGGACCAAGGACAGGTATGCCAACTCAGTCCATCTGAGACACTGTCACATCCTACTTTTGGGTGTCAGGCAACACTTTAACCATTGCAAAATTGAAATTCATGTGTCTGACTCTGTGTCAGTGTGTAAAGGCAGAACTTTTATAATTACACGTGGCAAATATGTTAAAAATGGACAGAAATCTAATGTATGGAAATTGGCTCAGTACACATGACAAAACATGTGTGTGTTATCCCTTGACTCTGCATAATGGTGGCTTTAACATATATGTGTATGCTGCATTACTTTGTTCTTGGGAGCTTGCAAAATGTTCATGTATACAGATTTGTTAATTCATATACTCCAATGTCCCAGTAGAACAACGTGAGCTTGTCAAAGTGTTTAAATTGTGTGTAGCACGTAAGGGACATGTATACTTGACCACTACAGATGTTGCTTTAACAGTGAATATTTGAGTGTGACACGGTGCTGACTGTAAAGTCGGGATTCACTGCCCCTGTAACAAGAGTCAGTACTGACTGTTTAGCCAGACAGGCCTGTGGCATAGTGTGCCACATGAAAAATCTTGAGGATGCAGTATTTGTACTTGTCTGTTGTCATGCATGCACACCATTATAGCATTGACGTTCAAGACATAAGCCCATCATGGTGACTGGGGATGGAAGTATGTTCATCATGTCAACTTATGAATTTGTCCATCCCATTTGCTGTGCCACTTCCAGACTCCCTTGCATGAGATGAGACATGTTTGTAATGACACATGACACTCAGGAGCATTACAGATCAGACAACAGGCAAAATAGTGTGTTGTTGGCCATGTATTTAGTGGAGTATTAAATACATCTAACAGATGGTTCCATTGCCATCATGTGTTTGGGAACCATGGTTCACTGGCAGTCTGACAAGTGCCATGTTCACATATGTGTAATGAATTTAAAAAGTGGCATTAACATTATGCAAGGGCTTGCTCTGTGATGTGTTGTGATAAAACTCATGTGTCAAGTCTATGCAGATGACTGATGTGAATCTGTTTCTCCTCCTTGTTCACAGCATCATCTACGGCTACTGGAGGAGACAGTTCCACGGACCAAGAGGAAGCGGCTAGCCAGACTGGGTCCACTGTGGAGGAGGAGGAGGGACCCAGTGGCACGGAGGGTGAGGGGAGTCACACTGAGGGCCGCTCAGAAACATCAACATCAGCTGAGGACCAATCCAGCTCCAGTGATGACTCCCTTGTGGTGGTGGGTGTTACCAGAGCAGAGGCCACAACAACAGAGTCTGTCCTCGCCACCACCACCATCTCCACCCTCCAGCTGCTCCCATTCCAAAGGTCCGTGACACTCCCGTGTTAGGGAGCATGTCTCCTTTGGCCCAGGCACCGTACCCCCTGCATCTGTCACCCCTACTACCCTGAGTGTGGCATCTGTGGACTTGCTCAAACAGATACATGTGGGGCAGACATCCATGCTGAGTGTCCTCCATGCCTCTATTGACACAATTGGTGTCATACATGGAGGGCATGTCATCACACATGTCTGCCCTACAGCGGACAAATCAGTCCATGGCCTCCTCACTGACGGCAGCAGTGTCCCTCCTACAACAGTCCCTCACCCCTCCTACCTCTGCCCCATCCACAGTCCACACTAACCTACCTGACCAAAGCACACTCACACAAGCACATGCACCCACCCCAACAGGCACAAGCAGCACATAGCAACCTAGAACAAAGTCCAATCAAACACACAAGCACACTCAGGGGACTGACATCACACACACAGGGGATAGGGCAAAACCCCTACCCTTGACTCTCCTGCAACCCCCCCTTCCCAGAGGGTCTTCCTCTGTGACCTTGGCCTCTTCCCCACTGATACATCAGACCAGACTCGCAAGGGGAAGAGGAAATCACCACGCACAGAGAGGAGATCCCCACCGCACGCACACCCTCCCCTAAGCGTAGGAACACTAAGGCCCCCACCCGTACATCCCCCAGGACAAAGAAAAGCAAAACCCCACCACCATCCCACACTTTCACCACGAAATCTACATCCTCCTGAGCCCAGGCAACACCTCCCAAAGTTCCTACATCACAAGCCATCCCAGGTTCACCCACACACCATTACACCATCCCTCCCCCCTAACACAAGCACTTCCACTCACATAACACCACACCCTCAGTCAGTTCTAGACACTGCAGTGGAGACCCTGGCCCCCCAATCTGACCTGTCTACTGCAGTGGAGCCCCCACCCCCTAAATCAGACATGGGCACTGCAGTGGAGCCCCGCCCCCTCAATCCAACATGTCCACTACAGTGGAGCCACAACCCCCTCAATCCAACATGTCCACTGCAGTGGAGCCACAACCCCCTCAATCCAACATGTCCACTGCAGTTGATATGGACACTCCAGTAGCCCCCATCCCTCCCATAACCCATACTGGTACACCCTAATCCTGTCCCTGTGGTGCCTGGCCTGCCCCTAAAGATGCCCCTCCAAGGGGAGATGTCCCCTAGTTATGTCAGTGCAGGCAAGCAATGGATGACGACTCATCATGTTTACCCAATGAAGGACTCATTAACATGGACTGGCCATTGGCCTTATTGTTATTCAGGATTATTGATTTTTTATATGCAAATGCTGAATGAAGCTTATTTTTGTTATTTTGTTGATTTGTATTTCGTGTAGATAATGTTGCTGATGAGTGTACTGAAATTGCTGTTGTAATATTGTTTAGTGACAAAATAATATAGTGATGTAATGGACTGCATGTGGTCCATGGTATATGTGTCCTATTACAGTATGTATCAGAGTCATCATTGATTGCAATTGCAGGTTGTCAGGATCCACATTGTTTTGGACAAGGAGTGCGACATTCTTTTCACAACCTCCCATCTTTGGCTTACACTTTTGCACATATGTCGGGCTGACATTTGTACACATTGTAAATGTTTTTAATGGTACGCCCGTCTCCAATGGACATGCAGAATAGCGCATTGATGATAAACAAGTCATCTGTCTCATCAGTGCAACTTGGTAAACATGGATTTTGACTACGTGAAGATGACTTTGGAGACACACCTGTACACAGGCTGATGGTACCAAAGAATTCTGTGTGTTGTAATTGTTGGATCGATGTCCGAGTCTCATTCTGACATGGTAGACCCCTGCCAAGACCAAGCTTGACACAGCTGACCTTCCACAGTAGTGAAATCACCTCATGGCAGTGTGCTAATCTGTGACATTTCCTGAGCCCATGGTGTGTGTTCTGTGAGCATGACTCTCTGTGTTCCAAGCCCTTTTTCTACCAAGACTGTAGTCCCTGCAGATGTTCATGTTTGTGAAGCTTGCTGTGTTGTCTAGTGCTTTGTCAAACTATTTGACTTTGAGTGTCCGGGATGTGGGTGCATGGGAAACATTGAGTCATTATGGTGTCATCCCTGGGTAGGGTTGATATAAGGGCCTGCACTGTGGGCAAACACACATTTGACATATTCTGGATTCCCCGAGTCACATTTGTGCTACCAACATCAGCGTGTTTTTAATCTGTAATCTGTTTCTAGGAGTTTGGCACTTGTATGTGTGTATGACTGCTCACACTCAGCAGATTCTACCCTTCCCTGTCGGCTGATGGCAACATGTCTTCTTTGCAGGTCTCATTGAGTGTTTCATTGTTCTGGGACAGTGTTAAACTTCCCAATGTGTATGATACATTTCACGTTATGCACATGTACTCCATCCTACACGGTGGGACAAATTTCACCAGGTGTAATGACTAGCTATGTATATTGTGTTTGTAAAACACAGATCCCACCACCACCCTTGGGATTGTCATGGGTGCATGTGCAATGTCACCAGTCAATGTAGGCTTAGCTGATGCACATTGCTGCTGATTAAGGTGTGTGGTGTTTAGACTGGCCAAATGTGACTTGTCTCTTGGCAAAGCCCCTACCTACATTGTGGCCTTACATTACAGGCCATGCCCTGTGAGTAATGTTTGGGTATGTGTTATGAAAGTTGTTCTGTCAAGACACGTGACACAGTGCGCAAGAGTGAGTGTGCTCCGAAGTATGGGCCACATCCTAATTTATCATCACAGAGGGTCATCAGACAGGATACTGTCACCACAGTGTAGTAGCCTTGAGGGTACTGTGGTAGAGAGTCAGTCTTTTGATGTATTGTGTGTTGTTCCACCAAGCTTGTTTCACATTGGACTGTTGTGAACCCGCTCATCAAACAATGCCTGATTGCTCACATTCAGTAACACAATTCGGGAGATACTTCTGGATTATACTCAACACGCATATGTCTCAGTGGAGTTCAGCCCCCCATCATGTGTGTTGGCATAGCCTAGAGACACTTCCATCCACACACACATGTTGTTTTTGTTCTGCAGTGTGTGGCTGGCTGGTTGTTTTAGTGCTTCTTCACCCATGTATTTATACTGGCTTTGAGGGGCATTGAGTGGATGTTTGTTTGAGGTTTTTTATTTACTGTCCCTGGGACTCCTACATCTTCAGTCTGCACATTTATCATGTTTTCAATTTGCCATTGCTGCCACAGTGTGGAACAGGATCTCGTAAAAACTGTGGTTTCTGAAGGATTCCTTTGTATGTGTGTCTGTTTGTGAACAAATGTGTATTTATGCATTTTGATGGTCACTTCTTACATTGTCCAGTAGAACATTGGTGGCAGTGTTAGCCCCCAATGGCAATGATTGGCTGCACATGGCTGAGGATATTTTTTAAAGCACAACAATGTTTGCCTCAACACATCTGTGTTTGTTTGGCACACAACCACTACTTTGTCACTACATTGCTTGTGGTTTTAGGCCCAAAAATCATACATGATTGTTTGCACATGCTGATATTTTGAACCCCGCACTCACCTTTTAGTCACTACACTGATGGGGGGGTTATATCCCATATCCCCTATGTGCTTGACAATGCTGGGGGTTTGAACCCCACACTTACCTTTTGGTCACTGCAGTGATGGGGGTTATACCCCATTTCCCCTATGTGCTTGACAATGCTGGGGATTTGAACCCCACACTCACCTTTTGGTCACTGCAGTGATGGGGGTTATACCCCATTTCCCCAAGGTGCCTGACAATGCTGGGGGTTTTCACCCCACACTCACCTTTTGGTCACTGCAGTGAGGGGGGTGTTATACCCCATATCCCCTATGTGCCTGACAATGCTGGGGGTTGGAACTCCACACTCACCTTTTGGTCACTACAGTGATGGGGGTTTCCGTAATTTTTTCCTTTATGTGTCACTATTGCAGGCAGTTTACACACAAAAGACAATCTTGGCATGACAGTAGTGGGGGAGTGTTCGGCCTCCAGCCCCTATGGGGTGGACAATGCTTGTAGGGATGGACATCCACCCCCTATGGGGTGGACATTGCTGGTGGGGATAGACATCCACCCCCTATGGGGTGGACAATGCTGGTAAGGATAGACATCCACCCCCTATGGGGTGGAGAATGCTGGTAAGGAAAGACATCCACCCCCTATGGGGTGGACAATGCTGGTAAGGATGGACATCCACCCCCTATGGGGGGTACATTGCTGGTGGGGATAGACATCCACCCCCTATGGGGTGGACAGTGCTGGTAGGGATGGACAGCCACCCCCTATGGGGTGGACAGTGTTGGTAGAGATGGACAACCACCCCCTATGGGGTGGACATTGCTGGTAGGGATGAACATCCACCCCTATGGGGTGGACAGTGCTGGTCGGGATGGACGTCCTCCCCCTATGGGGTGGACATAGCTGGTAGGGATGGACATCCACCCCCTATTTGGTGGACAGTGCTGATAGGGATGGACATCCATCCCCTATGGGGTGGACATTGCTGGTGGGGATAGACATCCACCCCCTATGGGGTGGACAATGCTGGTAAGGATAGACATCCAACCCCTATGGGGTGGACAATGCTGCTAGGGATGGACATCCACCCCCTATGGGGTGGACATTGCTGGTGGGGATAGACATCCACCCCCTATGGGGTGAACAATGCTGGTAAGGATAGACATCCACCCCCTATCGGGTGGACATTGCTGGTGGGGATAGACATCCACCCCTATGGGGTGGATATAGCTGGTAGGGACGGACAGCCACCCCCTATGGGGTGGACAGTGCTGGTAGGGATGGACATCCACCCCCTATCGGGTGGACATTGCTGGTAGGGATGGACATCCACCCCCTATGTGGTGGACATTGCTGGTAGGGATGGACATCCACCCCCTATGGGGTGGACAATGCTGGAGGGATGGACATCCACCCCTATGGGGTGGACATTGCTGGTGGGGATGGACATCCATCCCCTATGGGGTGGACAATGCTTGTACGGATAGACATCAACCCCCTATGGGGTGGACAATGCTGGTAGGGATGGACATCCCCCCCCTATGGGGTGGACATTGCTGTTGGGGATAGACATCCACCCGATGGGGTAGACAATGCTGGTAAGGATAGACATCCACCCCCTATGGGGTGGACAATGCTGGTAGGGATGGACATCCACCCCCTATGGGATGAACATTTCTGGTGGGGATAGACATCCATCCCCTATGGGGTGGACAATGCTGGTAAGGATAGACATCCACCCCCTATGGGGTGGACATTGCTGGTGGGGATAGACATCCACCCCCTATGGGGTGGACAGTGCTGGTGGGGATAGACATCCACCCACTATGGGTGTGTTGCCTTTTGCTGGATCGTGACTTTTTTGTGTGTGGTAGGTGTCTGACTTACCATCTGTGACGAACGCGTCGGTTCCGGTTGTTGATTCGACCATAGGCGTACAGTATAGGGATGACATGCGCGATTGGATACATGGCGGCTTCGTCTCGTACGCGGTGATCGTGTTGTGGCGCGAATCGGAGCTGAAATACAGCTCTTCCGGATGCTGTGACGTGCTGGATGTGGCGACCTGTTCGGCACGTAGGATGTACGCATCGTACTTGCCCGGCCGGAAACTGCTTTAGAAATGGCTCAGGACGAGTCCATTCAGCGTATACGGAGCTGGCTCGTACGGAAAATGTCGCTGGTTTCGGAGCGTGCATGTCGCTCGGGAATTGGACACATTTGCGCATCGTACTTCGTTGTTTGGACGGACCGGCTCCCGGAACGAGTCGGTCGGACGGTAAGGCTACGGATGGCTCTGGGAGGGCCTTCGCAGCGAGATCGGAATCGACCCCTCAATGTAGATTTTTGGAGGTGCCTCCAAATGCATTGGTTAAAGTGATAGTAGCAACCTTGAATTGCTGTGTGAGGGTACTTTTTTAGTATTGCTTGTATCATTGACTGCTCAAAGTCTACTATTATTTTTTGGGGAAAATATTTGTTAGTTTCTTGCTTTACTTTGCCTAAAAGTTCAACATAGGTTGTTGCTTGCTTGTTTGGCAGTAGAGCATATATGAAGGGGATGTTTGTATGTTGTAATAGTCCATATATTGTATATAACTGGTAAAATGGTTTGGGACATATTTTAAAAGTCCCATCCATCATCCATGTCTCACAGTTTTGTAATTTTAGTAAATTTGTGGGAGTCCCAAACATTATTATTCTTTTGTCAGCTGATTTATTGTCATACAGAAGAAATTGTACTTCAGTATGTGTAACTGTGAGTTCAGCTGGTATTTCTACTTCAGCAAACGTTTTGGGGATAGGTGTGGTGGTAGCAGTATCTTTTTTAGTTGTAGCTATAGTTCTTTTTAATAAGGATATTGAGGGCATTTGGCCAGTTGCATGCTCTGGAACTCTGGGAAGCATTTGTTTAAGGATTCCTGTTGTGGGCTTTTGAGATGCAGTACTAATTTCTTTTATATTTTCAATAGCATTTCTAACTTCAATTTCAGATACGTTAGGGGGGTAGTTATGCTCTCTAACCTACAATACAGTTGTTTCCTTTGTAGCAGCCCGTCCATAACATTTGTTAGAATAATATTTGCTACATTTCCAGTACACTTTGTCCCCTGTTTGCTTTTCTAGTGTGTACACATTCACCATATAAGATAATAATAATTTGCCTTTTTGGGAAGTAGTGAATTGGGCCCCTTCAGTCATGGTGGTGCTTCAAATGCTAAGAGAAATGTATATAAAAATTAATAAAATAATTACTGTTATGTTTTATGTTCTGAAAATGAACATTGTAAATTTTATACTTACAATGTTGAATTTGAAGACTTTTTAAAATTTTGATTGTTTTTCTCTGCTGTTTGGTTTTGGTATTTCTGTAGAGATTCCTGTTAAAAAAGAGTAATATTAATTAATGTGTTTAATTGCGTTTTTAGCTGGGGGGGGTTGTGGTTAGCTAGTTCTTCAGCTTGGTATTTAAAATAATTGTTTTAGTTAATCTCAGACTAATACTTACCTTATTTGCAAATTGACTTTTCACACTGTTCCGCAGTTCCTTGAGTTTGTTCAGAATTATCTGTAGAGGAGATATAATTTAAAAAATACATATTAATTATTTTGTTCATACAAAATGTTTTTGAGAGCATTTTTAGTAGCAGTTGTTTTAAAATGCTATTTTATTTACTTTGTGGAGATGTAATCAGAGTTTTCTGTAATGCAGTTCAGTGTTGTGTCAGCAATCCAGCAGAGTTTCTCCTTATTGTTTCTTTTTTGGTTGCAAGGTAAAATAAAGTTCAATTTGCATGTGTTTATATAGTGTGTTATTAAATACTTTTTCAATCTTATTGGGTTATTTCAATTGTATGTGTGTTTCATTGGTTGTTACTCTTTGTGTTAATTAATTTGTCAGTTGTTTTCTATATATGGAAAACGCTAATTAAGTTTCAGTTACTTTTTAAAAATAAAAAAAATTGTGTACTACATTATTTGATATTTTTAACTTTTTAAATGTTAAAGAGTTACATTTTATTTTTCATATTTGTTTGGAGTAGTAAATAATATTTGTGTATTTATAAATGTTTATGATATTGTTTTGTTATTCTTTTTAAATATGTGTTAAGTGATTTATAATATATGTTATGTGTGTTTTTGCTATTTTTATATATTTGGGGGTATGTATTGAGTTATAAATTATTTAACATGTCGATATATTTTTTTAACGTTAATTTTGTTGTCTATATTTTTGTGATCGATATTCTTGTTATTTTGTATGTTTATTTAATGTGTTCGATATTACTTATCACGGTATATTTGACTTCGATAATGTTGAAAACGATATAAATGTTTTAGGATATTTTGTAGTTGATATTAGTGTGTTTTTTTAATTAAGTATAGGATGTTGATATTAGTGTAATCGATATTTTTGTCCCGATATTTTGGTAGGTCGATATTTTGTCTGTCGATATTATGTCATTGATCCCTGAGAAACACATAAAAAGAAAAACAAATCTGAATTCACTTGTACTTTTGTTTATGACATAAATTCAGATATGACTGTAGCACTGTGGTATAAGCTTACCATTTTGAAGCATTGCAGGTGTGTATTAGTTGTAAGGTGGGTTCAGAAAACAAATAATTCTATACTTCCGAGGTACCCTTCCTTGTACTTCTACAATTTATATTATTTGTGCATAATGGATAAAAAAAATTATGTTTAATACAATTTGGATAGTTCTAAGCTCATGAAAAAGCATTTTACGAATAAACAAGGACAAACAAATTAGGTTTTATAAAAGAAAAGCTAGTTACAACCCTCCACTGTATGCCACTATACTATGCTGTCACACTCTATGACACGCCATTGTCTTCCACTGTACAACATGGCAGTCAACTGTATCTCTACCACACACCACTGAACTCTACCACATGCTACTCCACTGTATGACATTCCACTTTACTCTACGACACTTCATTCTACGCCCCTGCACTGTAACTCACTATAACACACCACATGGATCCCCATTGTACTACATAACACTCCCCTATGTGTCACTCTACTCTAAAACCCAGTACTTAATTTATTACAGTATGCCCAAACATACTCCATTGAACAAGACGTCACTCAACGACCCACGAGGGAATGGCACTCGACTGAACAAAGTTGTCAGCATGATACTCCACTTTACTTTATGCCACACCACTCAAATCAACCCCACATGTTTTACTTACCTCTTTTATTAGTATATATTAAATGTAATAATATTTTTCTGTTACCTATAATGAATTTGGTTAATATTAACACACTCTCTTTATTGTTGGAGTTACTAGGGTAGTTCTTAGAAAAAACTTTTTTCTTCTTTCTTTTTTGCTATTTTTTCTGTAATTTTTGTTTTTTTCTAACAGGTCAACGCAACCAAAAAAACAAATAGGAGATGGATCGAATACAGGAGAGGACAGAAAGGGAGGGGAAAACAAGACTAGGGATGTTGGAGAGGACACTGGTGAGCAATAACAATCTCCCGGTGAATGTTCAAGTTCTTCTCACCAGCTGCTATGACTGTGTGACACAGTAGGCAATAAGTGGCTATATTACCATACTGGTCCACAATAGTGCAATCCTGCCTCAACAGGTGTACAGTATTAACTAACAACAGGAGAAACCTGTAACCCCAGTTGAGGTCTGGGTAAGTATAATATCATGCAACATAGTCTCAATGGGAGTCAATGAGACATTGCAATTGAATCAATTTACTTTTTAAATTGTAATTTCTGATTGACTCTGATTGAGACATTGTTGTATGATATTCAAGAGGTGGACAAGCACCACGAAGCCAGGAGCAGGTAGAGAGGGGAGAACAGATGTGTACGGGTAGTTGTGGGGGAGGTCTAGCCAATGTTGGAGAGGGAGGATGGGTTGCAGCATCAGGAGTTGTGGCTGCTGAGGATGTTGCAGTAGCAGCCTCCTGGAACTCCTGCTCCCTGCTCCTTTCCACCCATGCCTACCTTCTGGAGTGGATGGATGGCAGATGCTTCCAAATCCCTGATGTGCCAAACGAGTAATGCTGCTGTCTGCCATGTGATATCACCTTTTGGCACTGGTTGTAGGAGACCAGCGTAGAAATTACTTTCTTCTCCCCTACTGGCAAGGAGAAAAAGTGCCACACCACTGACTCCTTCAGTCTTCTTCTCCTTTCCTACTCTTTTTCTCCTTCCAGCTGGAGTTGCTCCTCTTGTTCTTCCTCCTCCTCCTGATGCTGGGCAGGGTGTTGTTGCTAAGACATTTGCAGTGACAGGACTCACTAAATCAAGGTGTAAACAAGGAAAAGAGAACCACCTTCCCCTTACAGGTTCAGAGTGGAAATGATTGCAAAGGTATGTAAACTTCCCGTTTCTAGTAATGGACTCTGCTTTAAGTCAATCAAAAATTGTCTTATCTACAAAGTACCGCAGTAATATTGCAATAGTATCCAGGAGGTACTGCGGTACTGGTGAACTAAAAATAATAAATGGGCTAGAAACACAGCCCAATGCTACATCAACCATAAACATTGTGCTGGCTCTGGGAAAGGAATATAGCTTTGTTTCTTGTTTACATAATTAACATACACAGATCGGAACGCAGTGGTTTGATAATAGTAACCACTCCCACCTTAACTATAACTCGTGTTTTCCGCAAGCATAGCTTATACATTTCATATAACATCACTTCTACTGTGTTCAGTCATAGCATTCTCAACAACACTTATCACAGGTATAATGAATTTATTTATGATAACACTGTGCATTGCAGAGTGGCGAGTTATAGTTAAAGATGTTCTAAAGCTAGTTACTTCAGAAAGCAACTAGAGCAATCAAAGAACCGGCCAAAGAAATTGTTTGAACTTATCAAGCTTCAATATAACAGCCAACCCAATCCTCCCTCAATGGAACTCTGTTCACAGCCTAATTGTGAGGAATTTACCGTCTTTTTCAAGGAAAACACAACAAAGATTGAACTGGAACTACGAATAGCTTTGGAGAACCTTCCTGTCTCCTATCCTACCTCCGGATCGGGGATGCCCCCTCCCATTATGGTTATCTCACCCAAAAACAATGCTGCTTGGAGCATATTCCAAACCTTGGACAAAATCACCATTCTCAAAACTCTGGCCACTCTGAAACCATCCAACCATTTCAGCGGTCCCTTGCCATCGAATCTCTTTATTGAGATCAAATCGTCCATACTCCCTCTTTGGACAAGGATAATTCACGCCTCTCTGCATCAAGGTACGATTCCCGGATTGCCTTAAATCGGCCCAGGTCACCACCATCATTAAAAAACTGACGGCAGACCATACTAACCTTTACAATTTTCACACAATTTCCAACATTTCTACTTTGGCTAAGCTCCTAGAGAAATGCGTACACATCCAGCTATGTAGCCACATTGAACAATTCCGCTTGCTGGACAAATTCCAATCGGGCTTCCGTCAGGGGCATAGCACGGAATCCGCTCTTACCCACATTGTTGATGATGCTCTAAGAATGCTATACTTAAATGAAGCATGCCTTTTAATCTTCCTTGACCTATCGCCAGCTTCTGATATGATCAAACATGATACCCTTCTTGAGCTACTGGAACACAGGATGGGGCTATCAGGGACTGTGCTAAACTGGTTCTCCTCATTTCTTCACAACAGAACACAAAGACTTAAGGTGAATCAGGCTTAATCAAAACCCGCTCTGCTCACTCTGGGGGTGCCACAGGGGTCCACGCTTTCACCCACCCTCTTCAGCTGGTTCATGGAACCTCTAACAGAAATCCTGAAATTGTGCCACATCCATTACCACATGTATGCTGATGACACTCAAATGTACCTGAAAGTCTCCTCCCCTGAGGACATCAGGTCCCTTAACTCAACTCTTCAGGAAACACAAAGGTGGCTGACTCTTAATCACTTGAAACTAAAAGCTCTCAAAACAGAATTTCTCCTTATTTCCCCAGCCAATCACTCTCCAGACATTGAAGAATGGATGCGTCAACTCACAGTTCTTGACTGCACTGCAAACATAATTGATTCAGCGAGTTCTCTGGGAATAATGCTAGATAAACATCTGAACATGCAAAAGCACATTAGTGCTCTCACCAAAAGTGAGAACTTCCAACTGAGAGTCCTAAGGAAAATAAAACCAGTCCTACCCCATAACGACTTCAAGAATGAGGTGCAAGCCCTAGTGATTTCTAAACTGGATTATGTTAGCGCTACCCTCTGTGGCCTTCCTAGATCGAAGACGGCGCCACTTAGATCCTCCCTTATCTCCGCTCTAAATGCTATCATCACTTCACGCCTGAGTTGAAATCAATAAAATGGCTCCCGTATGAAGCAAAGATTAATCTGAAAATTGTATGCATGACTCATAAAGCTTTACACTTCAATACCCCAATTTATCTTGTGCAAAAACTTGAGATCTCTGGGGGCTCTCGATCCTCTAGAGGCTCTAGCACCTTACTGCTCAAGCCACCAAAATTCCATAAAAAGAAAACCTACAATCGAGCATTCTCGGGTATTGCACCAAGAATTTGGAACTCCTTGCCACCTGAAAGAAGACTTAACAATTCCACAGCTTTCTTCTAAAAGGAAGTTAAAAAGTTACTGATGAAGACATTTCTGGGCTAGTTCCCAATCACCTTAGGACGCGCTTGTCTACATTTGTTCTTTATAGATCTGTTTTGTTTACTATGATCTGTTATGTTCGTTTCTTGTTCTGGTTGTGATATGGTTTCCACGGCTTGTTCCTTCCTAACTGCCAAGATGTAAAGCACTTTGATACCCATATATGGTCTTGTTTGCGCTATATAAAACTTTTTAAATAACATAAAATAAAATAACCCCCTTCGCTGCTAGGCCTCCCCCCCCCCCAGTACTAAGCCTTTTTTAGGCTTTTTGGGGTAGTTCACGCTTAGGCCCCTGTAACTTTTTGTCCAAATAAGGTATTCACGCCAAATTTGTGTCCTTTTCTTCCAACATCCTGAGGATTTTAAGGGTACCCAGTGTTTGTGGATTCCCCTGGAGGGAACCCAGAAATTTTCTAAAATACAGCAACATTTGTTTTTTGTCAGAAAACCAAAATTTTCTACACAGTTATGTCCTATTTTTACTATTTTTTGTTCTTTCAACCTCCTTCCAGGTAGTGGTAGAAATGGGTGTGAAAGCAATAATGGATACTGGAAAGCTATACATTTCCAAAAAGTAGACAAAATTCTTAATTGAGCCAGGGGTCATTTGTGTAGATCCTTCAAGGTTTTCCTATAGAAACTAACAGTTGAAATAAAAAAATATTGAAATTGAGTTTAATAAAACAGCCATTTGTGCCAACATTTTCACCAGTAGCTTCTTCTAACTATGGCAGATGTTTAAAAGCAATATAGCGTTATGTCCGCTGGACCCTTAATACCGTTATGTCCACTGGACCCTTCTGGTTGTGGTGATATATAGGACTTGTAGGTTCACCAAGAACCCAAGGTACTCAGAGCCAACAACTGAGCTACGCCTTGCAATGGGTTTCATTGTGTACCGGGTATATAGCAATTATTTGATAAAGTATAAAGAGTGAAAAATAGGTATCAAGGACACCTATATATTTCCCAAATGGGAACAAAATATAGAGTTTAGAAGCAGTAGTTATTTGCACATCTCCAAAGTTGTGAGTACCCATACTAGCATGTGAATTATAGGACATTTTTTAAAGTGACTTCTTTTTTACACATTGTCTTACATTTGGAAGTCAGAAATGCATAGAAAGTCAATAGGTAATAACAGTTGTTCTACAATTCTGTATTCCCAATAAAAATGGTACCTCACTTGTGTGGGTAGGCCTAGTGCCTGCACCAGGAAACGGCCCAAAACTGAACATGGACATATCACATTTTTCTAGTCAAAACGGACCCTTTTTCGCAATGTGCCTTGCTGTGGATTTAGGACCCTACCTCAGCCGGCACCTGGGGAAACCTAGAAAACCTGTACATTTTTAAAAACTAGACACTCAGGGAAATCTAGGATGGGGTGACTTCTGTGTGGCTTTCACCAGGTTCTGTTACCCAGAATCCCTTGCAAACCTCAAACTTTATTAAAAAAACAACACATTTTCCTCATATATCTGTGATTGTAAGTTCTGGAATCTGCATGGATCCACAAACGTTCACCCACCCCACATTTCCCAAAGTCTCCCAATAAAAATGGTACCTCACTTGTGTGGGTAGGCCTAGTGCCCATGACCGGAAACAGCACAAAATGCAAGATGGACACATCACATTGTTCCACTGAAAACGGACCCTTTTTTGCAAAGTACCTAGCTGTGGATTTTGAACCCTAGCTTAGCTGGCACATAGGGAAACCTAGAAAACCTATGATTTTTTTTAATATTATTTAAAACATCGTTTTATTAAGCAGTTGGTTAAGAGCACAAATCAATCATAGGCAATGCGATATACATTTAAGGGCCGCTCGCAGGGGGCCTTCTCCACAACAAAGTATAATACATGACCCAGCCCTGTTCCCCTGGAGCGTACCCTGACCAATTAGGGTGTGTTTTGACCCCTCCACCCAGGCCTTAGCCTAGCCATTGGAGCCCCTGTGATGTTTCCATGGACCCCAGATCTTTTTGAATTTGCGGAGGCAGCCTCGGGAGCGGTATGCTGCATTTTCCGCTAGTAGGCACCAATCCAGGTCCTCTTTCCATTCTCTAATAGTTGGCGACCTGCCTGCATCCCAGAGTGTGGCTAAGAAGCGCTTTGCCACCCCTGCCACCATGTTTAGCCAAGTACACATGCGGCTGGGCTATTTCTCTTCCCTTGACACACCAAGTAGCAGCCAACTGGCCTCGAGCGGGACAGGTAGGCTTGTTACTTCCAGGACAGGTAGGCTTGTTACTTCCCTTATTGTCTCTATTATGTCTGCCCAGAAAATTTGGATCAGCGGACAAGTCCAAAGGGTGTGGTAGAACGTGCCCACATTTCCACAACCCCTGGGGCATTCGGCTGAGTTGCGGCACATTTTGAACACTCTTGACCTAGAGAGGTAGGACCTATGCAGTATACAAAGCTGCACCAGGCGGAACAGTGCTCGTATAGCGATTTCTCTGGGGCTCTGCAATGCCTCGATCCACTCCTCATGCTCTAGGGGACCCAGGTCGACCATCCAGGCCTCTCTATGTGAGACTAGACAGTCCGGCAAATTGTTTATTATCTTCCTATATGGTAGGGAGACTGCCTTGGTGGGCATCAGGTCTAGTATCAGTCGATCCTCCATGGGGGAGTAGTCTGAGATGAGCTCCCCCTCCGGTAGATAGCGTTTCAGGGCATGCTGCAGCGGTCGGTATCGAAAAATCTTTGTCTGCACCAGCTCGTACTCTGATTGCAGCACCCCGAATGTCACTAGTGTGCCTGCTCTCCAGACATCACCCAGTTTGTCTAGCCCTAGTATGTGCCATTGTGTGTGGGCGCATAGTTTTTTAACTTCCCCTAAGCGGACGCTGTCCCAGAGAGGGGTCTCTGCTGTCAGTTTATTGCCCCATCCCAGGCATTTGTTGGACGCTTTCCACGCCTGCAATACCGCCTGGGTGTGGGGTGGGAGCGAATCTCTCCTGGCTTTGCCATATAGGAGCGCCGGGTAACCCCTGCTTCCCATGACCAAGCGGTCTATCCTATGTGCAGGATCAGACCGATCCCCAAATACCCAGTCACTCACCACCACCAGTTGAGAGGCCCAGTAATACGCTCGCAAGTCGGGGATTGCCAGACCACTGTCATAGACACCACGCTGCAGTTTCCCCAATGAGATTCGGGCTGCCCCCGTCCCATAGCAGGGATCTCAAAATGCTATTAATTCTGCGGAAGGAGGAGTTGGGTATTATGAAAGGTGTTTTCTGAAGGATGTAGAGCATGTGTGGGAGGGTCATCATTTTATAAGGTGCTGCCCATACGCGTTAGTGAGAGGGGTAGTGTGCGCCAGTGGTTTGCCAGCCTGGAAGCGGTCAATCTAAGGGAGTAGGTTGTGGGCCAGGAAAGTTTTCTCGTCTCTAGTTATATAGATCCCTAGGCATGTGAACCCTTCCTGTGCCATCGGGGCTGGACACCGAAGTAACAGAGACAGTTTATCAAAGGAAATAGGAAAGATCAGGGACTTGTTTCAGTTGATTTGGTAGCTGGTGTAGCTCACAAAAAGGTCAACGATGTGCAGAATTCTTGGTATCGAGAAGCAGGGCTTTGACACATATAACAAGATACCGTCCACGTAGAGAGATATCTTCTCCTCCCAATTGTCCTCCACTGTGATATCCCGGATTAACGGGTCTCCACAGACCCAAGCCGCTATGGGCTCTAGGGCTAGGGCACAAATCATTGGGGTTTGCGGGCATCCTTGTCTTGTGCCCCTTCGCAACTTGAAGACACTGGAGGTGTAACCATTTACCCGCACCTTGGCTTGCGGTGCCTCGTAGAGTAGCCGAACCCAGGAGCAGAAATTGGGGCCATAGCCCAGCTGAGGCAGCACTTCAAAAATGTATTTCCACTCCACACTGTCAAAAGCCATACGGGCATCGAGGCAGAGGACTGCCGCCTCGTCTACGCGAAACGCCTCTGTCAAATGGAGTACCCCATGTAGCCGTCCCAGGTTCAGGCGGGTGCTACGTTTCGTCATGAAGCCGGATTAGTCGGGGTGTACCAAGGATGCTATGACCCCTGATGGTCTATTTGCTAGGACTTTAGCTAGTTCTTTGGGCTCTACATTTAGCAGGTATATGGGGCGATATGAGTCGCAGTTTGTTGGTGTTTTTTTTTTTTTTTACAGAGTTTTATATAGCGCAAACTTGACCCAAGGGTATCGGGTATCAGAGCGCTTTACACAAGCGCCAGTTGCGTTACATGAGGACATATTCATTTTTGTTAGGCACGGGGAGATTAAGTGATTTGCCCAGAATCACAGGATGCTGAGCGTCCTTGCCGAGACTCGAACCCAGTTCCCCAGCTTCAAGGTCGACCATCCTAGACGTTAGGCCAAATCCTCTGGTTTGCCTTTTTTTGAGATTATCACGATAGTGGCCACTCTTTGGTCGTCCAGGAAGGTCCCCACTTCCCTGGCTTCCAGAAACATGTTCAGGAGGTGGGGTGCTATTTTCTGTGCTGTCCTCTTGAATAGTTCAAGAGGTAGACCATTCGGTCCCGGTGCTTTCCCTGATTGCAGTCCCTGAGCGCCCCCACTATTTCTTCTACCATCAAGTCGCTGTCTAGGGCCTCTCTGTCGTCTTTCGTCAGGGTGTTCAGGGTCATAGTTTCTAAGACTTCTCTGCAATCTGAGCTGGATCTGTCGGATTTGGAGGCGTATATATTTTTGTAGAAGGCTGCAAATGCCTCAGCAATTTCACTACCTCCCGTGTGTGCCTCTCCTTTTAGGTCCAGGATTTCCGTCACCCACCCTCTTTCATTTTCCCTCTTGTCAAGCCAGGCAATAAGTTTTGTGACTTTGCCCCCTACTCATAGAGCCTCCTCTGGACTGCTAAGGCATGAGCCCTTGCTGTATTTTCTGTGATATCTCACAGTTCCTGTTGTGCAATGCGTCATTGGTGTATCAAGTTCCTCATCTGTTCCCCCCATTTTACTAACTCAGCCACCAGGGCCACTACTTTTTGCTTGAGCACCTGATGTCTCCTTCTATCCTCTTTCCTCTTTACCCTGACTTGTGCTTGATATTGCCCACATATCACTGGTCTGTAGAGTAGACTTCCCAGAGGGTGCAGCAGGAGTCCACTGACCCCTCGTTTTGCTGGAAGTACCTCTCGGTGCCCTCTATCAGGTGTTCCGCAAACTTCCTGTCTGTCAGATGCCAAGCCGACAGCCTGGTGGCAGGACATTTCCCACTGTTCGCCCCCTGAAACAAGTGGCCACAGGGGAGTGGTCGTATATCCCCCTTGCCATGTGATGGGTGTCTCGATAGCTCCCCAAATCTGTCCTGAAGGTGAACAGATAGTTTATTCTGGACAGGGTGCCATGCTGAGCCGATAGGTGTGTGTATTTGTGCTCCGTAGTGTTCTGGGCTCTCCATAAATCAGCCCACCCTAGCGCCTCCACAAAGCTGCCCATGGGAGTCCCTGTTTTTGTATTCACCTTCCCCGGCCATCTGTCCTCCGACCAGGAGATTACATTGTTCATGTCGCCTCCCAGGATCAGGGTTCCCACTTGCGGCTCGAGAAGTAGCGCTCTAAGGGCGGATAAAGTGTCCCCTTGTAACCCTGGCGGCGTGTATACTGAGCCCAGATTTAAAGTGTGCCCATCCCATTTTCCCATTTCGAATACAAATCTGCCGTGTGGGTCCCTCCAAGTTTTCCCTGGGGTGTATGTCACAACAGATCTGAGAAGAATCCCTACTCCCCCAGACCCCAGGGTATATCCTGCATGCGCCACCAAGATGTATCCCCATCTGTCCATGGCCTTATAATTGTGTTCCTGCAAATGTGTCTCCTGTAGCAGGACTAAATCCGGCTTGTGTCACTTAATGAATTGGAGTATCAACATGCGCTTTATCTTGGACCCCTGGCCATTCACATTCTAGGACATGATTTTAAGCGTATGTTGTGTGTGTGTTCCCATTACCTAATGTGGCATGTGTTGTACCCGGACCATCTCGGAGTGACTCTTTGTTGAGCTTGTGATTCCCCACCTCCCACCCTCCCGTGCATACCTCGCCCTGAAGCATATTGTCTCATACAACTGCTGTGATAAATCCTAGCAAGTGAACATACCCGTGAACTCCCCTCTCCCTGCCACCCCGCACTGTGGGACTAAAACTTCCCACAACCCCAATTTGCAGAGTACCTGTTGCCCTTAACTGTAACATAACCATATTAGGGGGTTGGGTGCCCTAGCATTCCTTATCCGTATGCCTGCTTGATCCGCAAACATCCCGCTGAGCCTGGGGGATTGCGCCCCCATTCGGATCATTAAATTATCTTCTCTCTGTATTGGGCCTAGTCTGAGGCATGCTGATGGTCACCGTGTGACATCGTCCATTCCCATGTGTCGCTCCTCATGCCCTCGCCCCCCCACTCCCTGGCTCCCCCCCTGTGTGCACCTCACCGCTCGTCTCCCTCTGTGTCATCGATCTCACTGCAGATCGTTCTGGTGGCAAGTCCCAAAGTCCCTGATATCGTCCATCACCCATCCTGGAGTCAGGAGGCCTTCTGGGACTGTTCCAGGAGCTGCCTGTCATTGTCCTCGCCTGAGGATTCTCCATCCCACTTTCTACGAGGATGGGGCCTCTTCGGATCTTTGAGGTGTCGTGACTCCTGCATGCGCCACCCATCCAGCCAGTCCCAGGCCTCTGCTGGGGAGTGAAAGAACCAGTATTTCCCTTCTGCAAGAACTTTGAGCTTGGCAGGAAATAGCATCATGTATTTTAAGTCCTTTTCTCTTAGGGCTCTCTTAACTTCCTCAAAGCTCCTCCTCTGTTTCTGGACCTGGTAGGTAAAATACGAGAAAAAAAGAATAATGGAATTCTCATATTTAAGGTCTCCCTGAGCCAGGGCTGCCTGCAGGAAGACATTGCGGTCACGAAAGTTGAACATGAGGGCTATGATAGTACATGGTGGGGCCCCTGGTCTTGGCGGCCGGATCAGAGCCCTGTGTGCCCTTTCAACAGAAAAGAATTTCGACAGACATTTGGATCTCAGGTGATTGGTGATCAAGTCTTCCACAAATAGGTCCACGATTTGGGCTTCGGCTCCTTCCGGGACCTCTAAAATGTGTATGTTGTTGAGCCTGGACCTCCCTTCCTGGTCTTCCACTCTTGCTTCCAGAGCCTCTTGTTGCTTAGCTAGTTTGCGCACTTGCTCCTCTAGGGACCTCGAGGATGTTTGGAGCTCCCGATATTAGTTTTCTGCCATTTGTACCTTATCCGACATCTTCTGGAAGTCCCCTCTAAGGAGCCCCACATCGATTGTGAAAGAGCATATTTTGGGTTCCAGGGAGGACTGCAGACTTTGTATCACCGCCATTATCACCCATAGGGAGGGTTCCCTGGAGGCTGCTGGACCTGTGGGCAGGGTCGACTCTTCTTGGTGAGGCTTCGGTACTGCATACTTATCCATCTTGTTTGTTTGCGGTGGAAAGTGCCCATAGGGTTTCACCATGTCCTTCAGTCTCCTACTACTGTCAGGATTATGTCCCGGAACCACCGTCACCACACATTTGCACTTCCCACAGCCTCTGAGACTGGTTGCTCGGTGCCACGTTGAGATCTTGGTCTATAAACGTGCCTTCAGGTGACTGGGGGCCCTGAGGCAGCACACCCAAGCCTCGCCCCCTGGCCGCACCAAACAGTCGGTGTGCGGTCTTATGCAACCCGCTGTGTAAGGCCAAAGTTTTAGGCGGATGCCTCCGCTCCCGTAGATTGCAGCTCCTCAGCTGCGGGCTGCCCGATGCAGGCCCTTGCCTCCGGGTCCTGCTGAGTAGGTTCCGGTCCCCCGTACCTCCCCTATAGCTACTTGCCCTCCTGCAGTCCGGGGGGCGAATGTTTCCAGGTCTCCTAGGTCACATGTGATGGCTCAGGGTCCCCTCTGGCCCCTGGCACCGGTGTGCCCAGGCTGTTCAAAGTACTGACTTCCTCTCCTTCCCTCGCCGCTGCGGGCCAAGCCCATGAGGAATTGGCTATATGCAGGGCCGGAAGGCACCCCAGCCGCAGTCTCACTTCTTCCTGCTGGTGTTGGATTCAGCGCCTGTGGGGTATTCAGGGGGCCAGGGGCTGTTCCTTCCTGGCCCGAAGATTGTCCCCATGTGAGAGCCAGAAGCAAGGCAGCCCACTCAGTTACTGCTTGCACTCCTGCAGTCTAAGGGAGTGGTCATGTGCTGCTCTGACAGGACATCTGTGCTGACCCAGGATCATCCCTTGATACCCAGCCAGGGGGAATATCCGTGATGCTATGAGTGCCCTCTCTCGTCTGGTACCGCCAACCATTCAGGGCCCTCAGGAGGTGTCTACGTGGGGAGATGGGTCTCTCATGTGGCAGCTGCCGCAGGCCCGCTCCCTCACTGCCGAGTCTGAGCGGTCCATAGGGCGGTCACCTCAAGGCCCGGGATCGCCACTGCTTCGGCCACGTAATTACTCTGCTTGTGTGAGCACCCCCTCACTCGCTGGCACCGGATATCATGAACAGTGCGGCAGGCGCGCTCACCTTCTGTATGCCACTGGTCTTCGCGGGCCCTCAATGATCCCCAAACTTAGTCCAAAAAACACATTTTCCTCACATTTCTGTGATGAAAAGTTCTGGAATCTGCCTGGATTCACAAAATTCCACCCACCCCGCATTCTCCAAAGGCTCCCAATAAAAATGGTAGCTCACTTCTGTGGGTAGGCCAAGTGCCTGCAACAGGAAACAGCCAAAAACGCAACGTGGACACATCACATTTTTCCAATGAGAACTGACCCTTTTTTGCAATGTGCCTAGCTGTGAATTTTGAACCGTAGCTCAGCCGGCACCTAGGGAAACCTAGCAAACTTTTACAATTTTCAAAACTAGACACAAGGGGGTTCCAGGATGGCATGACTTGTGTGGCTCTCACCAGGTTCTGTTACCCAGAATCCCTTGCAAACCTCAAACTTTGTAGAAAAAAAACACATTTTCTTCATATTTCTGGGATGGAACGTTCTGGAATCTGCATGGATGCACAAACTTCCACCCACCCCGCATTCCACAAAGGCTCCCAATAAAAAAGGTACCTCACTTGTGTGGGTAGGCCTAGTGTCCTTGACAGGAAATGGCAGAAAACGCAACGTGGACACATCACATTTTTCCAGTGAAAATTGACCCTTTTTTTGCAATGTGCCTAGCTCTGGATTTTGAACACTAGCTCAACTGGCACCTAGGGAAACCTATCAAACCTATACATTTTTGAAACTAGATAGCCAGGGGTATTCAGAAGGGTGTGACTTGTGTGGCTCTCACCAGGTTCTGTTACCCAGAATTCCTTGCAAACCTCAAACTTTGTAAAGAAAAACACATTTTCATCACATTTCTGTGATTGAAAGTTCTGGAATCTGCGTTGCTCCACACACTTCCACACACCCTGCATTCCACAAAGTCTCCAGATAAAAATGGTACCTCACTTGTGTGGGTAGGCCCAGTACCTGTGACAGGAAATGCCCAAAACGGAACATGGACACATAACATTTTTCCAGTGCAAACCGACCCTTTTTTTGCAATTGCCTAGCTGTGGATTTTTAACCCTAGCTCAGCTGGCACAAAGGAAAACCTAGTAAACCTATACATTTTCCAAAACTAGACACCGAGGGGAATCCAGGATCGTGTGCCTTGTGTGGCTCCCACCAGGATCTGATACCCAAAATCCCTTGCAAACCTCAAACTTTGTAAAAAAAAAAAAAAATCCTCACATTTCTGTGATGGAAAGTTCTGGAACCTGCATGGATTCTCCAACTTCCATGCACACCGCATTGTCCAAAGGCTACCAATAAAAATGGTACCTCACTTGTGTGGGTAGGCCTAGTGCCCGCGGCAGGAAACAGCCAAAACACAACGTGGACACATCACATTTATCCAGTGAAAACTGACCCTTTTTTTGCAATGTGCCTAGCTGTGGATTATGAACCCTAGCTCAGCCAGCACCTCAGGAAACCTAGCAAACATATGCATTTTTGAAAACTAGACACCCAGGGGAATCCAGGATGGGGTGACTTGTGTGGCTCTCACTAGTTTCTGTTACGCAGTATCCCTTGCAAACCTCAAACTTTGTCAAAAAAACAAATTATCCTCACATTCCTGTGATGGAAAGTTCTGGAATCTTTATGGATCCTCAAACTTCCACCCTCCCCACATTCCTCAAAGTCTCCCAATATAAACATGATTTTTTTTTTTTTAGCTAAATGTGAGGTTTACAGGGGATTCTGGTTAGGAAAACGTTGGGGGGTCCATGCAAGCCATAGCTCCCTGGGCTCACCTGGGTGTCTTGTTTTCAGAAATGTGTGGGTTTGGTAGGTTTTCCTGGATGGCCGTCGAGCCCGGGACCAAAAACCCAGGTGACCCCCCTTGCAAAACCAGGTCATTTTGTGATAAGGCAAATTGATGTCTCCACAATACATTTTGGGCCCTTCCCTGCTGCGGGTACTTGGCCCAGCCACACAAGTGAGGTACCATTTTTATCAAGAGACCTGGGGGAAAGCTGGGTTGTGGGAAATTTGTGTCAGCCCGGTGATCCCACACCTTACCCACAAAGAAACGTGTGAAAAATGTGACTTTTTTCAGCTAAATTTGAGGTTTGCAGGGGATTCTGGGTAAAAAAAGGTTGGGAGATCCATGCAAGTTGCACCTCCCTGGACTCCCCTAGGTGTCTAGTTTTCAGAAAAGTCTGGGTTTGGTAGGTTTCCTATAATAAGGGTGAGCTGACGAGAGACTTAACAATGCTGAAGAAAAAAGCCTAAGCTACCTAAGACTGATAGGAGGTTTAGGTGTGAAAACTCAGCAAGATCTGCAGTGAATCTGCCTTTAGTACCAGAGCAATTCAGAAAGTCAATCTGACTGTAACACAATATTTACTAGCCTGACCGAATATACACTCAATTATCTTGAACATAAACAATATGTACAAGGGGTGCTTCGACAAAATAATTAAGGAAAAAATATTGTGTGGACAAAATATTGTGTCAATACTATAAATGAAAAAAAATTCATAATGGTAAGTTTCTACAGTAAAGCAAAGTTTTACCATACTTAACTCCACATCTATGTACCCTGAAGATAAATTTTTAGCTTTACATCCATGTACCTCAGCAATATATATATATATAATATAAAAAGCAGTGCAAAATAGCATGTAATGCAACAATAGCTGATTGTGTTCTGTTTATTGACATTGTTCCTGATAGGATTCTTACCCAAACATAATCTCAGTTACATGAAGTGGTATAATCTTGGCAGTTTGCTTAACAAACATACCTAAACTGCCCAAAATTGTGCAAGATTATGCTGCACCTGGTTGAAACGTGTCAGACAAAGCGGTGCATTATCATCTCCTTCATTCTTCCTTGCATTCAAATACATAATTGCAGCTATCTGCCATAATCAATTTACTCATGGTATTAGAACACCAGCAGGAGAACATAAAATCATACTTTATGCATGTGAGATCCTCTTCACGGTTGCAAATCAGAGATCTCCATTCCTACGCTCATGTCACATCTCTTTTCCTTTTCAACATTTTAACTATAAAGGATCTACTGGTTCAAGTGTGAAGCATCGTCTATATCAACATACTTCTTTAGCAAATACCCCTTCTGGTGGATACAACGATGGTTGAAATGTTTAGGGATTCTGTTCATGAGGGGACTGGAACACGTAGTGATGGACAACCTTGCCCTGCTACTTGCCCTGCTACTTGAAATATACACCTTTAGACTCATTGAACTTGTTCACACTGAAATAATTGATTTGTAGCAGGGTACCAACCAAAAAGATGATAACTGCACCCTGCTTTCATCATATTTTTGGAATGATCTGTTACAAAATACAAAGTGACTTATTATAGCAAGTTCATGGAAAAATCAAAGAATACATTTCAGAATGGAGCAAATCTAGACTGAAAGCTTCACAACAGCATGGAACCACTTTTGCTGGGGGTCTAAAACTGCCCTATTTAGAAGTGTACTTATTTGCTCCTGAAGTGCCAGAGGTACTTTACCTTCTGCCTAACTGTGAGAAAGTGCCTCTTTTAGTGTGGTCTTTTTTGTGGTATTATGCTGCTGGCTTTTTGACTCTGCAAACTAGCATACTGCTAACCAGGCCCCAGTGCATGTGCTGTGAACACTAAAACATTTTAAAATTTGCTAACACCTATGGGGAATAGTTTACTTTTCTGTAAGTCCATAGTATTTGGTTCCAAAATACTCCCAATGGTGTGGAAAGTTAAATCTTACCGATGGAGTATAGAACTATTGTGCCATCTAATAGTTTGACCATAAAAACAGGATTGCATGTCTACCACTGTAGCCTGACAGCTGCAGTTCAGGACATGCTGCTCAACCTGTATAAATACCCATTTTTGTGAGGAGAAAACCTTCCTTTTAAATATTAATAAGCTGCCCCATGTAGTAATTGCAGCTCATATGGCAAGGTGAACTGCATTTAAAAGTAGGACATGTAGAAATTTAATGTTAACATGTCCGTACAATGACTAGGACCCAAAAACTATTTTAACTGTAGCAAGGCTGGGTGGCCTATACAGAAACAATGGGAAGCAGGATTTTGTTTTGTTTTAAGTTGCTCTTTATTGAAAGTGTTACGTTCATAATACAAGGAAGCACAAATATGATTTCAGTCAATATACTTTTGGATATCGTGGGCGCGCCAGTACTGACCAAAAGTATTGATCAGTAATAAAAGCGTTCTCAGGGTGCTCTCCTACGGGGAAGTGTACATGTGAGGTGCACATTGGAACATCAAGGGAGCATGTGCTTTGTCATTGCCTTGGGAGGGGCTCTCTGTATCACCCAGTAGAATCCACACCAGCACACATAGAGAGAGCAAAACGCCTTTCATGATTGTTTATGTGCAGGAAGAGACACCTTCCTGCACATAAACAATCACTCCCTGCAATGTAGGCACCCTTGCACTATGGCACAAGGGTGTCTGTGTTGGCACTAGGCAGCTATTTTTAGCGCCAGTGCGAGGGAAAACACAGGGGTGCACCGTATTGTTGTAAATGCGGCTCACCCCTGCATTGTATAAATGACGCAGTGTGGTGCTGCAAAATTTGCCACTGTGCTATGCTATTTCCCTTGTAGATATGTCCAGATGCGTGTAAAATATGTGAAAACCTCAGACCAATAGGGTTGCAGCATGGTCAGCGCTGCATCTAGGGCATCCTTGTGAAACAGTCTTTATAACCATGCCGCAGTCAAGTATGTGTGATGTACATGGGTAAATTGTAGAAGCTTCAGGCATGCGTTTCTGGAGACCCTGTAGACGCAGCCCAGAATGTTGGCCCAGTTCTGATCAGACGGTAAACAGCCCTTACAATGAATCCGTCACCCTTCATGCAATTACAACACAGTCGTTACAACAACCGCGTTGTAACAACGCATACCATTACCCCTCAAGTCGTAACAACAACATGCGGAGGGGGGAGAAGGTGTTGGATTTAAAATCCAACACCTTCCCTACTGTCCGCACAGACTGGAGTTGGAATAGTAAATTATACTATTCCAACATTCAGCACCCCCCTCTGCAAGTCGTTGTTACGACTTGCGGGGAATGGTATGCGTTGTTACAACGCGTTTGTTGTAACGACCATGTTGTAATTGCATGCGGAGTGAAGGCATGCGTAATAAGTAGGCATATTCTAATCAGACAGCTCGAATTGTAGGTTCTGGTTCCAACAGAGTCGAAGGGCTGGCAGTACCAGTGTACCATCTTCCCATACCACTTTGTACACATTGGAGGTCCTGTGTGTTTTGGGGCTCTAGTTCAAGAGTGTGTGGAGGGCCAAGTCAGTGGTGGGTTCAGTGTCGCGGGCTCCCCAAGTGTCATTTGGCACACCTCTAAGGGCAGCATATATGAGGAACTGTCCTGGCAAGAGTGTGTGCGCTTCACATAAATCCACAAATTAGAGTTTTTCCCCAAATTTGTACAGCTGCCCCAAAGGGTACAATTTTGCACAGTGCCACCATGATTGAATGGCCCACATCTTGCGATAGACACAGCTGGACAGGCACGAGATAGGTAGATCCGATGAGTAGGTAGCTCTATAGTGCCTGGGGTAAAGGTATCTAGACCAGCAGTGCCGGAGTATGCGCAATAGAAGGGAGGTGCAGGCATCTTGAGAAGGACTTCCAGGATATCTTTCATGACATCCACGCGGGACACCCTGAGCCAAAGATAACAAGTCTACAGCTGCCTATCTGGCACCAGCCAGGTAATAAGCCAGTCAGCTGCACTGCCAGGTGATAGGCCTCATTAGAAGATAATGGGACTTGAAGTATGTTGCCCCCAGTCCTCCCTCATCCAGGGGGAGGAACAGTTCATCCAGGGATACCTGGATTCTGCCCGTCACCCATATCAGTCTGGGCAGCCAGGTGTTTACTTATACAATAGCAAAGGGAGATTAGCAAACAGAGAGAGCAGGCATGGTAGAGTCAAAATGTTTGACAGGGCTAGGGGGCCCATTTGTGACAGTGGAAGCTGCTGCCAGAACACCGAGGAAAGGAGCAGGGTTGTCATAATCCCATCTGGATTACCCTTGTGAACTGCAAAGATATCCCTGTGGACATGGACGCCCATGTATTTAAACACATGCTTGGTGTTCGAAACTGACGGCATCTTGCCTTTCGCAGGAAGAGTACACAAGGTTCCGATAGTGGAAAAACACAGGATTTGGGAACTTTAACCCGAAGACCAGAGATCACTCCCAAAGGAGTGCAGCGTGGTCATGACCAGTGTTAGCCCAGTAGCGATGTTGTGTAGGTTTTTTTAGGACATCATCCGCATCAAGAAATATGGGATGGTGTGAGCTCCTATCTGTATCTCTTATCTGGGGCTCTCTAGGCATATCCTACACGCCAAAAGCTCCATTGGAAGCAGGAAGAGCAGTGACGACAATGGCCACCCCTGTCTGACGGCTCTGTATAATTTTATGGGGGGAGTATTCCTGCACAATTTGGACCCACGCAACTGGGTTCGCATAGAGCACTTTGATCTAGCTTGTTATCTTGACGACAAATGCCGTGCATTGCAGCACTACAAATAAATACACCCAGGAGAGACTGTCAAAGGCTTTTTCCATGCCAATGGAGGACTGCAACAGCTCATGAAAGCTCAGATGGTATATCATCCAGCTCTTGGAATCAACGCCTTATAATTGGGGACGTTCTTCTACCTGGTATGAATCCACTCTGGTCAGGGTGAACCAGGGGTGCCAGATGTAGTTGAATGTGGTTTACTAGTATTTTACCCATAATCTTACAGTCCTGATTGAGGAGAGATAGCAGGTGGTATGAGCCTCTGTACAACGGGACTCCCCATGTTTCGAGAACATAATGATGAAGGCCTCTTAGGCTGGTGGGGGTAGCGCTCCTGTCTTCCATTCTGATTTGTACATTGACATCAGCCTCTGGATGAGGTCAGCTTGAAAGCATTTATATAGAATTCTGACAGGAGGCCATCACCTTCTGGTGTCTTACCTGTGGCCAGCTGTTTAAGCAAGTACTATCTCTTGCTCCTCTATGCTCCACTTAATTGAAAGTCTGGCATCTGGAGACACATCCACCTGAGGGGTGTCTCATAAGTACTGTTCTAGTGGAGCTGTGTTTGTTCAGCCTGATAATAGTTAGTGGACAATGGAAAGCAGGATTAAATATTAATTTTGCTATGCAATCTACCTCACCCCTCTGCACAAGGTTTATTTACTTCTTTATTGTATAAGTTAGGTTATTCCTTTTTGTTTTTATAAAGAATGTTCTTAATAAATGAGGTAGCATTTTGACTAATAAGAATGTTATATTTGAACTCAGGATCACTGGTGGACACTCCCACATATAGTTTATCGTGGATAATTTTTGTGGAAAATGTGTTAAGTACTATAGCCACCACCGGAAATTGGTAGTAGCTTGATGAACAATTCCTTGAACATAAACTGTTATGTGCATTGACTTTGAGATTTATCGTTGGAACCGGTTATTGGTTCTACTGCTGAGCATTGAGCCCTGGTCTTCTGCACTGTGCTACTACTGCCAATAAGCAAACTGTTTTTAATTCTGATGTTTTATATGCCATAACCCGTGTGTTGAATATTACAAAATGCCAATAAAAATATATATTTTTAAATAGATTAATTTTGCTATCTCTGGATTTGGATGATCTTTAAATATGATTAAACCACTCTTTTTTAGTATTTGTTAAAAACCCAACTTAATGTTGTAGTCAGGTTTTTAATAAATGTTAAGGTAAAGAAGTTGATAGAAAGTTATCTTTTTGTTGCCTGAAACTCCTGGAGGCTAATTTGCATTGGCTCTCCAACTGTAACCCAGCCAGTGAATAGCCCTCGATAAGGCTTCAAAACTGCTCCTGAAGCAGAGACAAAGGCTTAGGTGTTGGGAGGTGTTTTCCTTTCCCCTGGCAGGAAGACTTCAAAAGGGCTTTTCCTATCACAGGAATATGTTGGTGACCTCCTGGAAAGGCCCCAGCTTTTGTCCTCCCAATCAGGCAAGCACCAACCCCAGTGGGGGGAGAGCTGCCCACAGAACCAGTTTGAAGTGACCAAGGAGGAAGTCACTGCTCATTACCATGGCCATACCTCTGGGTTGGTACACACTCTCTGCACAAGGGGAGAAGGGCTTCTCCATCATCTTGGATTTTAGGATTGAGGGGCACTGGAGGGATTGTTTGCAGTAGTGCGAAAAGGAACTGCTACAAAAGTGGGTATGGTTACCCCAGGGAACATTTATTCCATTAGGTAGGGAGGGACCAGAATTTATCTCCACCCATTAGATAGTGACAGGCATAACTGTGAAATCCCCAGGCACCTTTGCCGGAACACTTTCTGAAGCTGTGGAAAAACAGAAGTGGACTAGACCAGATGTTTTTGAGCTGAAAGTAGTCCTAAAGGACTGGCCCTGTTCCTCCTTGCACCAATGACAAAGACTTGGACTCCAAGAGCCAGTTGGCTGACCACCTTTGTGGATACATGCCTACCAAAAACTGCAAGAGGTATTTTCCTGAAGTCCCAGCAGACCCATAATAACTGGACTTCACCTGGACCCGGCTGAGAGCCTCTGGTAGAGTAGGTCATGACCCCCAAGTGCTGTCTCAGAGATCCTGGGACCTTTGAGTGTATCGAGCTGGACTTCTACCACTCCTGAAAACCTGGGTGATAAGGTATCTGGCCTCATGGAACCCAACGATGAATACAGCTGCAGCCTTGCCCTGCTGAAGGATTCCAAAAGTACAGATTAAGTCAGAAGGTAAAGATCTTCACCAGGCTAATGGCGCAAACAAAGCAGCCCAGCAAGAGGACTTTCCAGGGCACAAAATTTGAATCTTTCCAACCCAGAGCTTTTCCTGCCAATGCCAAAGGCTTCAGCTGTACCTCGCCCAACACCTATTGGACTTTGTGAATATTTTCTCAGATTCAGTCTACTGCTTTGCATTGACTACCATTGGCACGTTTTGCTTTTTGAAACAATTTTTCCTCAAATCTTTAAAAATTGATACCTTAATCCCCTTATTGGATTTTTGTCATATTGGTCTCATTCTATTCATTACATTTGACTCTATTTGCAAAAATTGTAATGGGATTTTTATATTTTTGTGTTTCTTACTTTTTAGTTGTTTTGGTATTTGTAAATGATTTACACACATTCTTTAAGTTAAGCGTGCCTATTCTGTGCCATAGCTACCAAGATTTGAGCTAAATTTTAAAATACTGAAACCTTTAACTGGATCTAACACGATAATATTTGTATTAAGTGTGCTGGGCCTCAGTTCAACCCAATTAATAAACCACTTTCTCACACAAACTTTAAAGAAACAACTTGCTTTGTTTAAAAGCAATTCTGAAGCAGTGGCACTGCAAGAAAGTGTCACTTTTTGTGTTGTCACCCTCATTTTTTGTGGATTGATGCTGGTGGTTTTTGAACTCTACACACTGGGGCTACACGCTCTGTCCATCATCTCCTTGTGTTTGCTATGTTCGCCCTAGGTTGGCAGGGTATGCCCAGACGTAGGTCCCTTGCTCACTTTGCCACTGGATTCAAGCTAGCCTGGCTTTTGAAGGGTGTTACCCAGAAACTGGTCACAGGATGCTTGTTTCCGGTTCAGGGCAGACCTGGCTTGGCAGTTCGGGCTGGACTGTTCCCATGAGGCACAGGGTCAAGACTGATTTGCATATAACTGGGTCTGAACTGAGGTGGCGAAGTGAGCTAAAGAATGATGATGGATTCAACCCAGATTTGTGACTGGGGGTGAGTGTCTGAAAAGTTTCAGCGCTCCGTCCATCATCTCCTTGTGTTAGCTTTGTTCACTCTAAGTTGGCAGGGTATGCCCAGACGTGGGTCCCTTGCTCACTTTGCCACTGGATTCAAGCTAGCCTGGCTGATGAAGGGTGTTACCCAGAAACCGGTCCCAGGATGCTTGTTTCCGGTTCAGGGAAGACCTGGCTTGGCAGTTCGGGCTGGACTGTTCCCATGAGGCACAGGGTCAAGACTGATTTGCATATAGCTGGGTCTGAACTGAGGTGGCGAAGTGAGCTAAAGAATGATGATGGATTCAACCCAGATCTGTGACTGGGGGTGAGTGTCTGAAAGGTTTCAGCGCTCCGTCCATCATCTCCTTGTGTTTGCATGATATTTAGTGCTCAGTGTATGTGGTTGGATTACTCAAAAATGGCATTTTTAACTTCCCAGTAAGGCCATAGTAAATGGGGCTGGAAATCCACGAATGGCTTTGGAAGGTAACTGTGATATATATAGTGCAGCACGTGTTGTGCTATTGACTGGGTTGACAAAGAAAACATAGCTTCAACTTACCTGTATAGACTGTCTCCTTCAGCTTTTAAACCTGCAGGCAGACAAACCTTCAAAATAGCCCCTTTGGAGCAGAAAGAGCCCTACTTTCTTAATATTAAATAAGGCAGCCCTTAGTAGGCCTTGTAGTTCACAAGGTAGGAGCCTAATATTTAAAAGCAATACATGCAAGAATATAGTGTTGGAATGTATTCACGGTGATTAGCCCCCAGAAGCTATTTTCACTGTTAAACTGCAGTAACTGCCTTATGAGAAAAACTAAAGTTCAGAATAAATCATAACTCACCTATCTTTGGTTAGAGATAATCTATAGAAATAATTCAACCACTATCATAAAAGTTTATTGAAAATCAAAATTAATGGTGAAGTCCGATTTTTAATAATTATTTACGAAAAGGGACCTATAAAAAGTTAGACTTTGTGTGCCTGAAACTCCAGTAGGATATTTAGCAATAGCGTGCCTGCGGCTGGGCCCTATCAGTGCTCACCTTAATGAGGTATAAAAACTGTTCGCAGAGCCTAAGCAGTGGCATCTGCCTTTTGGCAGGAAAGACTTGTATGTGAAGTATGCAACTCATATCAGCTCAGGGGTTGCAGCTGGGGAGAGTTTGGAAACATCATTAACCTTGTGATGCTTGCCCATTCAAGTTAAATGTAAAGGAAGACCTTGGGAAGGGAAGCTTTTATACCTTGAGCACTCTGTAGCCAGCTTGTAACCATCCCAGTGGGAGGGGGAGCAGGTTGCAGAAAGTTTGCTATGCACCTCCAAGGGCACATAGGTCGTACCATCTTAAAATTTACTCAGACAAGTGCACTGTAGGATAGTCTTCCATAAGGCAAACAGGATATGCTTTAAAAGTGGAATGGGTTGACCCTTGGATCTATTATCTCATAAGTTAGGGAGTGTTCAGCACTTACCCTGGGCTGAGTACTCCGCTCCGCCAGCTCTGCCAGCTGGGGACGCGAAGTTGCCGCAAAACTCCGACTCCGTGGCAGAGCGGAGTACGAGGCCAGCCCCTTAATTACATTTTTTTTTTAAAAAACACTTACCTTCTCTTCTGCCTGCCCTCCTCCTCGCTGCGGTGTCTCCCTTCTTCCGTCGTCTCCTCCTCGCGTCCCCGTACGTATTACATCTTGCTTGAACTGCGCAGTTCATGCAAGACGTAATACGTACGGGGACGCGAGGAGGAGGACGATGGAAGAAGGGAGACACCGCGGCGAGGAGGAGGGCAGGCAGAAGAGAAGGTAAGTGGGTTTTAAAAAAGATTTTTTTTAACCCTTTTTGTGGGCCCGGGTCGGAGCGGAGCGTAGTGTAGTTCCAGGGAGTTTATTTTAAACTCTGTGGAACTACGTGGAGCACCACTCCGCATACTCCGCCCAGGGTTATTCAGCAGTCACCACCCCCACCGGTTAGTGAATCTTATAAAACGGCACCTCACCCACCAACCCATCAAAGCTCTGTGGACATGTGGATGACCAGAAGAAGACAGAACTTGATCTTTGAGACCTGTGTGGAGAGCTAAAGGGCTGGACCTGTGCCCACTTGTACCCAGGACTAAGAAGTGGTCTTTAAGGGTCAGTTGGCTGACCTCCTGTGTGGCTACAGGTATATAAGTGGCAAGAGGCCAGCTTACTAGTAGACAATGGACTTGGACAGGAATGTGCTGATGGCCTTTGTTGGATAAGTGCTGTCCCTGAGGCTCTGGGAGCCTTAGAAGTAACCAAGAGCAGCTGCTTAGAAGTTGGACATCCAAGACCCAAGTGGGACCTCATGGCATAGGTGTCTGATTTCTAGTAGACTTCATTGGATATATGTCAGGCTTGCCCTGCTGGGGGCTTTTGAACTCCTTAAAAAAAACTAAGGGGTACTTGCATCAAACTTCATTTTTGTGATTACCATATAGCGATTTTTATAAAATTGCAATTTGGTAATCACAAAATGCAATGCATCAATAAAGGGTGCAAATAGTGATTCTCTAATTGCGATTCCTTAAGAATGGCAATCGCAATTAGGGAATTGCTATTTGCTATTGCGACTCCATTCTTTCCTATGGGCCTCAAGGCCCATAGGTAGGAAAGGTCATGCATTACCTAAATTGCGATTACCTATTTGGTAATCGCAAATTAGGTAATGCAGAGGCAAGGGTGCCTGGGGGCCTAAGGCCCCTCCTAAGGCACCCCTAACAAAAGAATGTGCACATGTAAGGCACACACATGCCCTAGGGGCATGTGTGTGCCACATGGCACTTTGAAAAATGCAGTTTTGTGCATTTTCCAAAGTATACAGATGGTTAACACCAACTTCAAATTGATGTTAATTAGCGTTTCCTAAATGCACAGTTCGCATTTAGGAAAGGCTTTTTGCATGTACATTTGGGAATTCGCAAATTGCGATTCCTTATTTGCATTCTCAATTTAGGTAATCGCAAGATTGATGCTAACTCCTGATTGGTGCTTTTTTGCCATAAATCTTTTAAACTTCACACCTCTGGTTCCCCTATTGGATTTTTTTTTTCAAAACAAACTTTATTCGGTTTTATAGTTGTAAATTGGCTGCAGTCCAGGATATCAAGGTACATATTGCTGCTCAATGGAGTGAACCAACATATTGATTCAAAAGAAATCATAAGAACAAATTTATAAGAACATGGCTGGACGAGGCATCGGAATCTTACCCCCCACACACCACCCGTCTCCCAGTGTAATATGTGCGTTATATAGCTGTATTCAAATTCAAAGAGCAACATTATTACATAATTATTCTTGTTGTATGAAAGTATCTATAAATTCCACCTCAGGTAATTCAATGCCCCTGTAGGCAGCCTATCGCTGCCGGATCTTACGATGTTTCAGTGGGCATCCTCTAGCCTTAAACACCACTAGTTCCATCCCCATACACCAATCCAGAACTTTTTTCCACTTCCCCAGAGGGCGTGGGGCGCTATTCTTCCAGAATTGAGCGATGTCCCGCTTAGCAAGTGTGAGACCAGGAAAAACCAAATGTTGTTTATACCTGTTGCTTACAATGCCATCTGTACTATGTAATAAAATGATTTTGGGATCAGCCGAATCCTCCATGAAAGCACTTCACCCAGGCAGGCCAAACTTTTACCCCAGGAGGGCTTGGAGAACTGGGAAAGTCCACACTGTATGTAGGTAGGTACCCATCTCCCGTGTACACCGCAAGCACTCTGATGACGGTATTGCTCCCATACGCCAAAGGCCAAAGGCGGTGACGAGTGTAGTAGGCCCTGTGTAGAAACTTGAACTGAATCAGTCGATAACGAGACGCCAGTGCCTCAGTCCAATCGTCATCTGTTAGATCTGGAATGTGGTTGACCCAGTTTTTATGAAGTGTGTCTAATGTTGGGTTGTTATGCGTGATTATAGTTGGGTATATCTGCCTGATTTTGTGGGCAGCGATATATGTCCCATTAACAATTGCCCTTCTAGTGGTTGGAATTCTGGGAGTTCAGCCAATGTTGCTATGTACGGGGAGAGGACGTGTCTTAATTGGAGGTACTTATAGAATTGGTTTTGATGAAGGTGAAAGTCTTCCTGTAGTTGTTGAAAGGATTTAGAACCACTCCCTTCATGACATCCCCAAGTGTGGACATGCCTATAAGGTCCCATGACCGAACGCCTGCTAGTACCGCAACTTGTTGGAGATCTACACCCCGCCACAGCAGGGTTGTTTGTGTCAGTCGCCCAACCCACCCCATCCGGCTGACAACTCACCTCCAGAGCCGAATAACAACTTTTGTGGCTTGGGCAAGTGGTCCAGCCGACAATGGCTATATAGCATGTCAAGCAACACATGGTCCCCCAGGCATTATTCTTTCAACGGCATAAGCTGGATCTGTTTGGGAGCAGTACCACCAGTCATTTATATTGAGGAGATGGGAGGCGGCATAGTAGGCGAAGATATCGGATGCCGCGATCCCGCCACATTAGGTGGATTGGGTACACGTCCGCAGTGCGACACGTACAGCCCCTCCATCCCATAAGAACGTATTGAGGAGTGAGTTGACCTGTGAGAACCATGATTGGGGAATGTCGTATGGGTAGTTCTGGAGCCGGTATAAAATACTTGGCAGCGAGAACATTTTAAAGATTGCTGACCGACCATAGAGGGACAAAGTCAGGGGATACCAGGCCCGTACCTCGCCTCTGACCTTGGGCAGAATGGGTTGTATAATGTGGGCCCAGGATTTCACCGGAGCAGCTGATATGAACACACCCAGGTACGTGAAGCCATCAGATGCCTGCGTCAATTGAGTGGCCCAGGTGCCTCGCCCCTGGTTTCCGCAAATCAGATATAGAATGGGTTTGTGCACAGGCCCGAAGTCTCCCCAAACACCCTCAGGATCTGTAGTATCAGGGGACCCGAGGATCCCGGATCCGTGAGAAAGAAAAGGACATCACTGCATATAACGCAATCCTATCCGAAGTTCCCAAGGACCACTGAAATCCCCGGACCAACGGGTCCTGTCACACCCTGCTCACCAATGGCTAATACGGGGGCCAAAATTTAAAGCCAGTAACTGAAGAAATAGGTACTCCCAGTCTAGGGAATCAAAGGCCTTATCAATGTCGGTGAGGAGGATCACCGCAACGTGTTCCAGCCTCGGCACCATGGCAGGGGCATTATGTACTCGTCTGATGTTGTGACGTGTAGAGCGTTGTGGCATGAAGCCAGATTGGTCGGGGTGGACCAGTTCAGTGATGTGAGGTAACAGTCGGTTGGCCAGGATCTTACCTAAGAGTTTTGCCTCAAAGTTTAATAGCGAGATGGGGCGATATGATGATGGATCACTGGAGGGCGATCCGGCTTGAGGAAAACCACAATCTCTGCATGCCTCCAATCTGGTGGAAGAATCCCCAGCTCTAAGGACTCCTGCAGTGGCTCCAAGAGGGGAGGGCCTGTCTGGGAGATACAACCGCGGAAAAACTCACTAGGGAAACCATTGGGACCCGGGGACCGACCTGGGTGAATATAATGTAAAGCCACGGTAAGCTCCTCTAAGGTAATGGGGGCCTCAATTTGGTCATGCACCTCGTCTAACAATTGCTTAGGGGATGTGTCCCGCAGGAATTCTTGTATCAAATCTGGGGATAGACTTTCCCTGTGCTGGTAGAGGTCAGAGTAGTATATGGCGAATGCTTGAACCACCATGTTGGGGCATGTATGAAGGGTACCATCAATGCCCCGGGGTAAAGGCGTAGGGGTAGGGACATGGTGGACCTGGCATAGACGGTGAAAGGCCTTACTCGATTTGTCCCCCCACTGATATATTTGATGCTGCATCGCCTGCCAAGCCATTTGTGCCTCATTAGTAAGCAGCTGTTGGATCTATTGTTGGATCAGGAGGAACTGTCTGTGGGCTAATGTTCCACCACCCCTCTGCATTGCCTCCTCTAATACCCATTGTCATGTCTCTAATTCTACAATCTGGGCTAAGCGTAACCGCTTTACTCCTGTACGATAGCTTATGTCTACGCCCCGTATTGTGGGCTTGAGGGCTTCCCACAGTATTACTGCGGAGGTAGTGGACCCAGTGTTGGAGGAGAAATACTCAGCAATAGCTTGGTGGAGGGTTGCTGTGTATTTCGAGTCTCTCAAGTGCTACGGCGACATTCACCAGCGGGGGCAGCATTGTGAAGGTCCCATGTGGAGCTTAAGGGTCACCAGGGAGTGATCGGAAAGGCCCCGTGGAAGAATAGAGGTAGATGTGGATATGCCGCAATGGGAGAAAGATGTAGTCCAACCGTGAGAGGGAGCCATGTGTGGATGAGAGGAAGGTGTACTCAGCAGCTGTTGGGTGATACACCCTCCAGACATCAGACCAACCCAGGGAGGATGCAAAGAGGCAGAGCTTGTAGTCATGCTCAGTGCACTCTCGAGCTCCGCGGTGCCACCTGTCGATTTGGTACATTGTGTCATTACAGTCACCCCCTATCACAGATAGTCCCTCGGGTAAGATTCCCCATAGACCCACGACCCTCTCCATAAACGTGTGTCCGAGTGGGGGGGCATCAAAATTACCCATTATTATGGACTCTCCATATAGTGTGCCGACAATTATGGTGTAGCGCCCGCCTGTGTCCAACCAGGTTTGGGTGCATCGAAAAGGAATCCTTCGATGAACGAGGATGGCCGTACCCAGTGAACCTTGGACGAAACCAGAATGGTAGACTTGGTTAAATCCATAGCACGCTAAGCATGGGGCCCTGTTGCCTATCATGTGGGTCTCTTGCAACAGTAAGACACCGACCTCTAATCTCTTGGCCTGTTTTAAAACAGTGCTCAGTTTGATCTGATCCAGCATTCCCCGCACATTCCAGGTCATGACCTGGATCTCATTGGGGTAAGCCCTCTGTGAATCAATCATTAGAGGCTCTTGGGTGGTAGTGGTATCTCAGAGTACAGTGTGTGGTGGTGGAGATCTGTGCATGCCCGTGGTCAGCCAATAACGAATGCAACCTATGGAACAAAACGAACCCAACCCCCACCCCTATACTTAAAAAAAACAGACGTACCTGTTGCGGCAGGGTCCAGAACCCCAACGGGGGGTCCAGGAGGCCCAACGCCAATGTAGCCCTAAAGACCACATCCCCACAACTAACTGTTGTGTTTGAGCGTAAGTGAGACTCAAAAAGGCCCACCATGGCCCATGTTCCCTTGTGTACCGGATGTCTATATAGTTCATATATAAGACTAAACTCTACCACTGGAGGCGAAAACAATACAGGGTACAGTGGAGAGAGATATAGAAAGATAAGCAAGGAGAAATACGCAACTAATTTAAGAGTCATCTCCCTGCGTCTGGGAACACCAAGTTGATCACGAACGATGTCGCCGCTTGGATGGATCCTTCTTCGGGTGGCTCTGCCTGGCACCCTGCGAGGAATTGGATTCTTGTGGAGGCGGAGAGTGCCGCTTGAGTGTAACAGTTTCATCAGTCCACTTGAAGATCTCTTACGGGGTGTCAAAGAAGAGCGTTTTGGAGTTGTATATGACTCGCATCCGTGCGGGGTATAGTAGCATATATTGAATGTTATGGTCTCTCAGTCTGCACTTGGCGGCCTCAAAGGACTGACATCGTTGCTGCACAAGAAGAGTACAGTCCGGGATTATCATTATGTGTTGCGAGTCATGGATCAATTTCTCCTTGTGGTTTCGGGTGAACTGCAAAATTGCGTCTCTGTCCATATAGTTGAGCAGCTTGGCAATGAATGGACGGGGTCCCGCGGCCCGGGGGAGGCCGCGCTGCCAGCGCCCTGTGGGCTCACTCCACCATGCAGCAGGAAGAGAAAGAGCCCTCCGGCATCACCAAACGCAGCCATTGTGTAATGAATTGAGTCGCCAAGGCCCCTTCACAGCTATCCGGGAAGCCCACGAAGCGCATATTGCTGCGTCTCGCGTGGCCCTCACCATCCTCGGCTCTTGTAGCGAGCTCTTGTGTGATTACCGTTAGACGATTTTCTTGCTTACAGAGGGTTGTGACTGTGTCTTCTACCACCGAGATGTGGGATTCAGCTTCAGTTATGCGGTCGACCGCCTTGCGGAGATCCTGATGAAGGAAGGAAACCTCTGTACCCACCGCTCCGATTTTGGCCTCAAGCGCATCTCGGGACTGCGTAATCACCACCAGTAACGCTGCATTATCCGGCACCGGAGCAGGAGCCAAGGCGCCCCCCTCTGCGCCAGTGGGGGCAGTCGTGAATTGATCCAGTGTGCTTTGTTTAGCCGAGGAAGTGGGTGCTTTGTCCTTAGCCATGGTGATCAGAGCGGGTGCAACAGACGGCGATCCCCAATCCAGACTTTCCTGCGGGGATGGGGGCGGAAGGCCCCGGGGGTCGGCCGTCACGGAACCAGTCTATCCAGAGCAGCAAGCCGCACCAGGGCTACCACGGCCGCTTCTGCCACTCACGGACCGGCTGCAGGTGGCCCCTCTAAGAGGAGCTCACCCGCTGGACCGCCAACACCCGGCACCCACCCACCCCACCGATCAAGGCCATGGCAAGCCAAGGGGATCTACAAACTCTGGACATCTGTCAAGACGATTCCCTTGTATAGCGCGTCGAAGTAGATTCCTGATCGCCCAGCAGGCCCAGGGCCTCTCTTCTCTTCACCGCCGCTGCAGCGACACACGTCAAGGGTCCCCCAGGGCCACAATGAGATTTGGTCGACCGGAGGCCAACGCCAGGTACCGCAACACAAGGGACCCCCTTTTTTAGCACTTTTGTAATCAAATCTTGGTGGCATTCCCCGCAAGTTCTGCCAATGACCAGGGCACGCCAATGCCCAATTAGCTCCGGGTCTCCAGCTTCTGGATGCCGCAATGCTGCACCAGTGAAACCACGAGAGCGTCTCCATGCAGATTACACCCGTGTGGCAGCAGTCCCACACTAAGGCCCTATTGTTCACCTCTGAGGGGGGGGCCTCGCCGTCTCGGACGACAGCTCCTTAGCTGTCCGCGGCCACCAGGCCTGTATGGCTATTACCGCCGTAAAAATGTTACACACATGGGCCACAGCGCATGCCGAGACCAGGCCGATTCTGTACTGGAGCCCCCTTAAAGGGGCTAGCTTGTGCCGGCCCGTTCCATGGGGCAATCCGGCCAGGAAAAGAAGGGGGGAGGGGCAGCACACAGCCGCAACCTCCGGGCCCGTGGTCAGAATATGGGTGGATTAGTAGCTCACTGTCCAGCCTCCACTCCCCCTCAGGTCGTCAGGTCCTCGGTTATATCAAAGGCGCCCCCCCGGGCACCAGGACTCACCGCGAGCCCCCGTGCATTCAGGACTTACCTTAGACCCGGTGTTAGGCTGCCCGGAGGTTCTCCGCCGATGCTCTCTGGGGCTCAGCCCCAGCCCCGCCTCAAGTTTGCCACTCCATTGGCTACCAGCGTTGTAGGTTGGGTCACTGCAGCTTCGCTCGGACCATCAGATCAGGTCCCGGGCACTCCGGCCGTGCCGAAGCCGCAGCACACACGTCATCACTCCGCAGGCTCTGCGGTCAGACCGCACTGGAGGCCCTCCACCGCTGTCCTCCGGGGCCCAACCCCAGCCCAAGTTCGCCGCTCCTCCGGTGACGGGACTCATGAATCGGGCCACAGCAGTGTCACCCGAATCACTGAGTCAAGTCCCGGGCACTCCGGCAGTGCAAGGCGCTCTGCGCCAGGCCCAATATCGTGGGAGCGATTAGTCGGCATCCCTCGGAGCAGATGCACGGCAGCACACCCAGGAATCCTTTGCACCCCGTCTCCAGTGTCTTCCAGGGTAAGTCGGGACTACTGAAATAGGGAACTGAAAAGGATCATGACGGATACTGGATGTAGTGGGCCAGACCACTTTAACGGATGTCTGCCATGTTGGCTCGCTTGGCCACACCCCCCATTGGATTTTTTGACAATTTTGTGTCATTTTGCTAATTTATTTTTTTCTCTTTTTTTTATAAATTATGTGGTATTTTTATTGTGTTATTTTGACTTTCAAACAGTTTTTTTACTGCTAAATACTTTACACATTTTCCTATGTTAAGCCTGACTGCTCTGTGCCAAAACTATCAGGGGGTTGTGCCCCGGTTTCAATGACTGAAACTGTGTTTTACGTTAACATGTTTGTGGCCTTATTCCTTTCTTACCACTCCTGCATCAGAAAGACTCACAAATGATAGAAGAAAATAATATAATCCTACACTTCATGGCCTCTGTGTGTGCTTAGTGCATAGAAAGTTAGGTGTCAATTGAAGAATACTCTGGGGCACCAATGTAGAAAAAGAGTGAAATACTTTCAGAAGGCAGAGAAATCTTCTGGAAGCTTTGGGAAGACAATGGAATTTCCAAAAGTGACATGCTCTCTGATGACACATTAAAGTCTTTTAAAGTACTAACATCCAAATCCCACATACCGAGTCATAACATTGTAAACTCCACTAATTGCCCCATAGTTTGAGTCCCTTATTGAGAATATGCACTGTGCCTTTACAAAAATTAAAAAATATCCAGCAGGAGTTTGCATTCACATTCAGGCCTTGGAATGTTTGACAAAGACACATTGTGTTGCCAGGTGACACCCTTCTGTGCATTGCAAATTATATAAACAAAAGCACTGCACACTCAACTGCAGGCCTGTTTGGCAAATATAATTTGTCACTGTTCTTGCTCAACATTGTGTACCTCATAATTTACAGAAATATGGCTGAACTGAGCAAGCTCCGAATCTCGTAAAATTTCAGGTGACCCAAGATTAGCTCCCATGACAGTGGTGTGTAATTCTGTTTGACACTCTTATTTCATGAATCACGACTGGCATTAGCAATATTGGTACCCTGTGCAACAATCTTTTTTGGTGCCCCCATGACCTCCTTCTCCACTGATTCCCTAACTACCACCCTCCAAGAGTGGCCCTCATCTCCATAGACTCTATCGACCTGCATTTTTTTTAACACTACTCATAGTTGACTCAAGCTCAGTTCTGTGATCTGCCTGGCACAAGTTCTTTGTAGCAGGCACGTTAACCCTCTGAGCTACTTTATGATGAGTCAAAACTGCCACAGGGCAAAACTCGATCTCTCTCCAGCAGGAACATTAACCACCAGAGTTATCTTGACATTTGTTATTGTTGCCTGAAACTGCTAGACACACAAGGCACTCTGCAGCACATGCTTTTAACTCACAAGCATTGGAAATAGCCCTTTCTGCAGGGTTATCCCCCAAAATTTTGCCTTTCTCCTCCTATTTGTATTTTTGTTGGCTTTAGAATTCTGGGCACTTTGCCACTGCTAATTAGTGCTAAGTGCATGTGCTTTCTCCCCTACAACTTGGTATGATTGGCTTACCTGTTTGGCATATTTAATTTTCTGTAAGTACCTTGTTGTAAAGTGGTATATCATATACCCCGGGCCTGTAAATTATGGTTCAATTCTTTTTTTTTTGTATTTCAAAACTTTGGCAATATCAGCAATGCCGGCCATTGGAAAACTCGTGAGGTCGCTCATCAAAGCAAACATGTCTATGCAGTCAGTAATTCGGCAAACAAATCCAGTCCCCTGCCCACCCTCCCCCCACTCACATCATATCTGTAAACAAGCATAAAATGACTACGATTCATTGCTAATGAGTGATTTGGTTAGGGCTGCGTGTCTGTCTTCGGTAGGCATAGAAGGCAGAGGTATTTAGGGCAGGTTAGTTCCCGAAAGTCCTGTGAGAGCAAAGACACATAGGGGCACCATAAGTCCCTAAAGGAGGCGCCCTGGTTGGCAAGTGTAAGCACGATCTTTTCCATACCTAGCATGTGCCATAGCCTGTGGAGCCATCCAGTGTGGGTGGGATTCTGCAAAGTGCCCCAGTGAGAGAGAATATTGTGTATGGTTGCCCCCAACGCTAGGCCGGTCTGTTTCTCCCACCTGGACTTTAGGGGGTATGTTAGGGGACTAGGCAGACCCAAGATTGTGTAAGTGGGAAATCTTGACAATTCTGTATGAAGAAGTAGATCTATGTCTTCAAGCACTTGTGACCAATATAGTAGAAGCCGCATACAATATCACAGTACATGGACCAGGGTCCCCTGTGCCCCACAACCCCACCAGCAATCCGCACTCTGCACCGGGTTGTCTCTATGCAGTCGTACAGGACTGTAGTACCAGTACGTAACTACTTTGGTGATTGTTTCTGTGAGTGCCACATTGCTGGCCATGGTCCTAGCGCAGTGGTATATCTCCTCCCATTCCCTGTCCCCAAGCTGCCTCCCTAGGTCCCTTTCCCATCTGGTCTGACTGGCTTTGTACATGTGTTTGTTATGTTGGTTCAGGAATACATCTATCTCAGAGATAAGTCTTTTATCAGATGTTTTAGTGATCAGCTATTTCTCGTATTGGGTAAGGTGTCGCTGTGAGTTAGACCTATTATGTGGATGTAGTATCCAATGACGGAGTTGCAGATAAGAGAGCCGCTCGGCCTCAGGGAGTGCAGTTTGTGTGCACTTGGGTAAAAGGGATCACTCCCCCCTCGCCGAATAGGTGACCCATAGAGCGACAGTCTGATTGCCGCCACCTCACGAACGTCCTGAATCCCCGTAGCAAAGTCCGGGAGTGTCCAACAGTGAGGTCATGGGTGAGGGAAAGGAAGTCAGTCTGCACCGAACACTAGTCCAGTCCCATGCTACCATCGTCACCTGTGTGATCAGGGACAGGTATAAATTCCACGGTCTATGCATTTTCTTTAGGAAGGAAACTTTCCAAAGTGACGTGCCCGCCACCGCCCTGTCCTGAAACAACCAGTGCTTGTCAGGTTCAGCCTGATTCCACTCCACTAAGTAATGCAATTGGGCCGCTTGGTAGTCTAATTGGAGGTCTGGAATGCCTAAGCCCCCGGCCCTGGGGGAGAGAAAGCCCAGGTCTTTCTTCATGCAGGGTTTCCCCCCTAGCCAAATTAATTGAAGCAGTTCCACCTGAAGCTTAGGGATCATGCCCTTTTGCAGGGAGTGTTTGAAAAATATATAATTTCTTCGGGAGAGCTGACATCTTGATGGTCTGCACCCTTCCCAGCCAGGAAACCTGGTGATGCTTCCAGCGAGCGAAGGTGCTGCAAATTTGTGTATGTAGTGATTGGCTGTTAATAGAGGTAGTTACTTGTGTGGTGGATGCTAATTTGATCCCTAGGTATGGGATTGTCTCCGTCGCCCATTGAACAGGATATTGTCGCGCCAGCTGGTCCACCAACTGAGGGGGCAGAGAGAGGCTAAGTGCCTGCAATTTCTCCACGTTAACCCGAAAGCCCAAGGCTTCCCTGAAGGTCTCAAGCTCCCTCAGAAAGGCAGGCAGGGCCATAACTGGCCTGTCCAGTGTTACCAGCACATTGTCGGCATAGAGGCTTATGGTGTGTTGATCCCCCCCGAAGGCCGCTCCGGTGATCTCAGGATTATACCGGACCCTCTGAGCTAGGGGCTCCATGTAGAGGGTGAATAGCAGTGGTGAAAGGGGGCACCCCTGGCATGTGCCTCTCCCTATCAGAATAGGAGCAGAGGTGTAGCCATTGATCCGGACTGTCGCCATGGGCAAGAGATAGCAATTTAGAATCTGTGTTCTGAATTTCTCCCTCAATCCAAAATGTGTGAGAACCTGCTCCAGGAAAGGCCAGTGGACCCTATTGAAGGCCTTTTTGGCGTCAATTGCTAGGAGCATGATTTCGCCCAGGGCTCGCGAGGCCTTCTCTACAATATGTAGAATACGCTTGATATTGTTGCTCATTTGCCTCTGGGGAATGAAGCCCACTTGGTTTGGGTCGACTATGGAAGGCATATATGAGCTGAGCCTGCTAGCCAGAATGCCCGCAAACATTTTCAAATCTATGTTTAAGAGGAAAATGGGCCGGTATGACCTGCACTGTGACTTACCTTTGCCGGGCTTGGGAATGACGGCGACAGAGGCGGTCAGCATCGAAGCTGGTATCGCTGCAGGAGTGGCAAACGAGTTAAATAACTGCATTAAAATAGGCGCTAGAATGGGGCAGAAGCTCCTCTAAAAGACTGACGAGTAACCAACTGGGCCCGGGGACTTTGCCAGGTTCAGACAGGTTATAGCTGATATACGTTTTTTTATCTTTACCTCTCTTTCTAGCAATTCTGCCTGCTCTGGAGAGAGAGGCGTTGTGCGCGTAGATTGGAGATACCGGGCGCTATCTGCGGGGTCTAGATGTTGGCCCAAGTAGAGGTGCCTGTAGAATTCCCTAAAGGTATCCCCTATGGCCTGTCCTCTGTAGCCAGGTCCCCCGAAGTGCGTATAGAGGGCACCCCTAGGGCCTGCCGCTGAGCATGCAGCTTGTTCACTAGAAGCCGGCCACATTTATCTCCACTGATGTAGAAGGAATGGCGCAGGTGGAGGGTAGCGTACTCTGTTAGATCCAAATCAATACCAGGCAATTGGGAGCGTAGGGCTGACAGTTGATGCCAAACCCTCAAGCACCCGTACATTGGTGTATGCATTCAAGCTCTTTGACTTGTTTGGTGAGGACCTCCTGTTTCCCTTCTCGGGCTGTATTGTCAGCAGCTGAAATCACAACGAGTTGCCTCCTAACTACTGTTTTGAGTGTTTCCCACAATACTGCGATGGAAATGTCGGGAGTGTCATTGTGTGCAAGGTATTCAGTAATGGCTCATTGAATCTGTGCCATCACCTCAGGACCTTATAGCACAGTTTCTCGCAGTCTCCATTGGTGAGTGGGATGTTCCAGTGGGGGAAGGGACAGCAAGAGAATCACTGCTGAATGATCTAAGAGCACCGCTGTGAGTATTTCTGACTCTGTGGTGAGTGTATTTATATCTTTCGTGCCCAATAAATAATCCAACCTAGGATACATTTAATGTGCGTTAGAATAAAGGCGTATTCACGTGTTTGTGGATGAAAGGCCCTCCATAGATCCCTAAGACCTAGGTCTCTCAGCCACTTGTGTCCTCCCTCTGATAGCACCCCTGCTTGCCCTTGTCTCTGCACCGAACTGTCTAGAGTATTATCAAATATCGGATTGTGGTCTCCCCCAGCAACACCCTACTGCTAGTAGTAGACAACGCCTCTGCTAGTGCTGTGCGTAGAAATGCCTCCTGCCCATCATTTGGAGCATAGATAGAGCTCCCCACTAAACACTGGCCCCCCCAGCGTGACGTGGTAAGTGAGAAGTCTGCCCCTAATTTTGGCCCCTTTCTGTCCCCCTCTCCCCCTGAAGGAGTGTGCCACAAGTATGGCTACCCCTGCTGTCTTCGTGGAGGCCGAGGAGAAAAACTGGTGTGGGAAAGCACATGACCTAAGGCGGTGGAAATTCTTTGAGAGCAGGTGAGTCTCCTGAATGAGACAGATATCCGCTCCTGAGTGTTCTAAATATGACAATACCTCCCTGCGTTTTACCGGGTTATGTAGCTCTCTCACATTAAGGGTGAGAACCCTACGTTGTGTGGCATGAATTGGTACTATCCAGATTGATGTAAACTTTGGTATTCAGCAGCCTGCTGGGTCTAGGGGGCCCGCTAGTTGTAATAGAAGTCCCAATAAGACAAGGAGAACAGAAAAAAAGCATAACTTGATAACTGGAGCAACAACTTACTTTCAGTCCCACAATCTTGCAAGTCTGCAAATTTGACCATAAGGGGTCCTAAATTTGCCCAATAATCCCCAAGCCTTGCCTACCACCCAGCCCATCTGCAGGTACATAAGTCTGCTAGATGACCGGTCCTCCTAAATGTCATCCTTCTTGGCCAGCACCATAGGAATTGCCTCCAATGCCGCCTGCTGCCCCTTGGCTATCTCTGCGGGGTCCTGGTGCGTCGCCTCTCCTTGTGCTTCACGTCTCTGCCAGCATGACTGCCGTTTCTCGGCTGGGGGAAGGAAGGGTCAGGCGCTCACCCCACCCCCGCAGGCAGGTTCAACCCCAGTACCTGGCAGCCCTCTGCTAAGGATCTTAGTTGGAAAAGTTTTCCTTCCCAGGGATATATAGGGCAGAAGGGATGTCCCCAAGAGTAGGGTATCCCTTTGTTTCACAGGTGCATGGTGACAGGCTGGAACTCTCTCCGCTTCTGCAGTGTGATTACTGCTAAGTCATGATAGAGTGTCAGGGTCTGGTCTCTGAAGGTGATAGTGTGATAGGGTGCTTCTCAGAGCTTTCCACAATATTTCCTCCTTGACTTGGAAATCGTGCACACATACTAGAATGTCTGCTTGGAGGGTTGTGCTTGAGCATGGTAGTCCAGCATGATGTGCTTGGTCAATCTTTATTTCAGTTTCTAAGGTCTCCCCTAGGATGTGGTCCCTGATGTAGCTAAAGATATCCCCCCTCTGCCTTAGTAGCTATGCCCTCTATGCAAACACTGTTCCGACGAGATCTGTTCTCAAAATCCTCCATGTGGGCCTGCAAGTCTATATGTTGCTCGTGGAGGCGGATGACCTTCTGCTGGAGGGATTCAAGTTCCTCCTCCTGACCATCTCCCTTGTCTTCCAGGGCTGCAATGCGGTCCTCCAACGAGTCTACGTCCTTTCTGACTTCTTTGATGTCCTGGGAGAGGTCTCTTTTGACCGCCTGTAGGTCATCTCTCAAAGACATGAATAGTGATTCCAGGAAGAAGTGCGTCACAGGCTCCTCCACCATGCTCTCATCCTGGTCCCGCAGAGAGTCCAATGGGGGGGGTCGCCGGATGAGCTTCCAGTTAGCCGGGTGAGCATCGCCTTGAGAGTGCGGTCTTTCTTGGCTCGACCAATCACCATTGTTGGCATCGATCATTGTAGGTCCTTCCCAGCGCCTCACGCCATGGGCCCAAACTGACCTTATACCACCCAGAGAGCCCCCAATACGAGTGTTCAAGGGAAAATGGTGTCGGCAGTTCTGGACAGGTCTCTTCTCTGTGTATGCCTCACAGGAGGTCCCCATCGGTCAAACCCATGGCCACTCTCGGCAAGAAGGGACTCCTCAAGTACTCTCCAGCACTCAGGGTTCCGCAGTAGCGATCCTGTAGCGCAGGCCTGAGGTGCAGCTCCCACGCCTCATGTGTTCAAAAGTCCCCTAGGTCCTGTAGGCTTAAAGCAAGGGGTGAGGCCATGCCGAGGCCGCTGATGGGGGCAAGAATAGTTGAACCCTTGCATATGTCCGAGCAAACGGTGCAACTTCAGCTTATCACTGTGAGCAGATCCTCTCCTCCTCCGCAAATCGGGTGCGCGTCCATGTTCCACTTAAGGCACCACTACTGATCAATGCAATCCTGTTAGGCTGCAGTCAGGTGGGCAGGCCCAGTCCATAACTGTCAAGCCTTCCAGACCCCTGTAATCCCACCTCACAGAGTCTCACAAGGGATATGGTGGTCCTCCGCTCCGCTGCTCTCACCGCCCACTGATGGAGGCCACAAGGCCCTAGGGCATCATCTTCACAGACCCAGATGCCCGCATACTCACTTAGCCCAGCAGGTCTGGGACAAAGTTGTTTGCCTCAGGTGGGGCTCCTCTGCTCCAACACTTGCACTCCTATCCGATGTCTCCCAGAGGGCCTCTCTGCATTACTACTTCTGTTGCTGCCTGGCACCACTGGCTGTGCTTCGCTTCAGCTTGAGGGAGGTGCGCCCCTTTTCCAGCCATCCAGCTCTGCTGTCCTCGGGACCTTATTGCGATGTCAGTGGGGGAGGGGCTAGCTCTGTGCACCAGTGAGTGGCAGCTGGCTGCAACCTCCGGGCCTCAATGCACGTGCCTCACCCCGGGCAGCCAGTGACGGTGCTGCCAGCCCCCACTGCAGACCTCACCTCGCCGTCGTAGTCCAGCGCCCCCCGGCTGTCAACTCCCAGCAGGACTCTCCACTACCCGGGTTCTGGTTGGGCTGATTGGCGAGAATCTCGCTGCAAGCCCAGCTGGGACCGCCAGCCATGCTCCTTGGCCCACCCGCCATCCGGGGTTCTGTGTGCCGCTCTCTGCACAGAAACTGGGGCCTCCCACAGAGTAGCCATGGTGCCTCCTGTTTCCAAGTGGGGGCCGACTGCAGATGCCGTGTTCTCTTGCTGGACAGGTCCGTGCTGCTGTGTTGGGCCAGTGACGGGCAGGACAGATGAGAAAAAGCATCTTAACCTGCCACCATCTTGGCCATGCCCCTCCAGGGCCTGTAAATTAAACGCTACTAGTAGGCCTGCAGCGCTGATTGCACCACCCACTGAAGTAGCCTTTTAAACCTGTCTCAGGCCTGCCACTGCAGGGCCTGCGTGCGTTGTGTACTGCCACATTGACTAGTCATTCAAAACTACTTGCCAAGCCTAAAACTCCCTTTTACTACATATAGGTTACCCCTAAAGCAGGCCCTAGGTAGCCCTATGGGCAGAGTGCTGTGTAGGTAAAAGGGAGGACATGTGCCTTTATTGTGTGGCATGTCCTGATAGTGACAAACATCCTATTTTATCTCTCACTACTGTGAGACCTACTCCTCTCATAGACTAGCATAGGGAATTCCCTTATGTGTGTTTAAGTGGTAATTCCTGATCTGAAAGGAGTAGCATTTCCATGTTTGGTATATTTAGAATGGTAGTGAGAAATCCTGCTTACTGCTGTAGTTGGATTTTTTTTTACTATTTAAGAAATGCTGCTTTTAGAAAGTGGGAATTTCTCTGTGCTTATAACTCTGGTGTTTTGCAGCCTGACTCCAATTCACGTCTAAGGCAGAGTGACAGTTGCCCTTTGTGCATAGTTTCCAGACAGCCATCACACAGGAAGGGCTAGGTGGGACATGAGAGGCATCTGCATCAATCTGCATGCTGATAGTCTTCCTGGGCTGGGAGAGGGAGTCGGGCTCATTTATATTTGCATAGGCTGTGTCCTGCCCTCACACAAAGGGCTGATTTACCCCCTACTGATGTCTGGAGCCCTTGCTGGGGTTGAATGAGGGTGCTGTACACTTGAAAAGTTTTCTTTGAAGTTGCCCCCTGAAACAAAGACATTTTGCAGTATAAGTGCAGGGGATCTGATGATTGGTAGAGCACTTTTGGAACTGGGACTGAACCTCCGTCAGAGGGATTGCTGCGCTTCACAAAGGACTCATCTGGACTGTACTTCTGCTGTTTCCCTGCTGCCTTCTACTTAATGGATGGCCTAAAGGACTCACTGGATTGCTTTTCAGCATGTTGCCCTGCTGCCAGCTGTTCCCTGACTTTCGGTGTAGTCAGCCCTGCTTGGTTGCCAGGAGGATTCACCATTGAGCTACCTGCTTCATTGGGCTGGTCTGCCTGCTTGCCTTGTGTGTTCTCATGGGACTGGTGAATGCCCAAATCTGGCAGTGGGACTGAAGTCAGGCCAGCCAAGTCATCTCAAACAGTGCGTGCTGCATGTCTTATTTCTAGCAGGGTTAGCATGTGGTGAGCTCTCCTTGATCTACCAGGATCAGAAATCCTAGGGGCTGAGAGTGTATGGTGCATTCTGAGAACAGCGCGGGGTGAGTGCTAGTTTTCTTTGAGACCCCTTTACTCAGTGACAGTGCATGTTGGGCACTTTTTCTAACCCTTGTAACAGTATGTGTAGAGCGCTTGTTGTAGCAGTGCGTGTGAAGTGCTTCCTTCTCTCTTCAAACTAGATCACAGTAATGTGGAAAGTCCTGTGTGGCTCATCCTCCTCCCTGTACAGGCTTGGGAGGAATGAACCACTGCATCACTGGACCCAGGACACAGCACCGACAGAGAGGAGATCCTGTGTGGCTGCTGCCCAGCAGGGGAGGCCGCTCCTGCTCCCAACTCGGTATGTGGGGCTGTTGGCATTCCTGAGGCCATCCCACAGGTCTGCGGGCAGCCCCAGTGTTGAGGATTGTTGTATGGTGATCAGTGTCGGCTCCACTGCTTCGGAGAAGTTGCAGTGGTGAAAGCAGCTGCACCACGCATAATCTTCAATTCTAGACAGCAGTCCAGGAGGCCCCGAAGGTTCCCGGACACGCTACACCACCAGAGTCACTGTTGGGTCCCAGAGGGCTGTGCTGGTCTGCAGCTGCTCTATCTTGCCTTTGCTAATTCTGCTGCGGGAGATCCAGGGGAGGTTCTCCCACTGAATTGAGCAGGATGGGTTGTGACACAATGTCTGAAAGTACCTTGGGGGAAATTTACTGATCGCTGCCATACGGGGCGAGACCTCAATGGAGGCCCCTGGATTGAGCAGGATGGGTTGCGACCCAACGTCTGAAAGTACCTTGGGGGAAATTTACTGATCGCCGCCATATGGGGCGAGACCTCAATGGAGGCCCCCGCTTGTTCATTGAGGAAGACTGCCTTAACTACCGTAGTCCCTGTAATGGAAACGCAGGAGATGCTATGCCCTCTGTTTAAAGCCTGATTAGGACATTAAGCCTAATAGGAGTGCAGGAGCGCTGCACCTTAGGTGTATATGGTGAGTTCTGGTGATCCATGTAGTGACAGTAATATTGGATGATTTTTGCGTTCCCCCTGATTTCCATACTCTGCACAGAATTTATGATTCATGTGTTTCCTTTCGTAATCTGCTACACTTCATGCCCTGATGTTCTAATATATGTCATTTTTACCATGCGTTTTCAGGATAATGAGTATGAGCTCAGGATTGGCATAGTATGTCCAGTATTTATGAACAATGCTGTGTTGGTCTATGATTTATGTACAATATAATGTAATTATTTTTATATAATCCTGCGAGCAGTCTGTTTTGTGGTGTACTTATTGTGTTTCTGTGTGAGTGTGATGTGCAAGAGCTTTAAACATTGCCTCTGGGGATAAGCCTAACTGCTCTGTACCAAGCTACCAGGGGGTGAGCACAGGTTATCTTTGGTGTGTAACTTACTTGCCCTGACTAGAGTGGGGGCTCTACCTGACTTAGGCATACTCTAGCCAACGAGAAACCGCATTTATAACAAACACCTCTCGAGGTCAGCGCCAGGTGTGACTGCACCAGTAACACTGCTCTAAAGCCAGCCCTGTGTTGGATTGCCCTTTCTTGGCTGAACTTAAAGTCATTATACAGTGAGTCTTATTCACTAGAGACAGACACAAAGAACATTACTGCCCATTTACATTCTAATCTCAATTTGTTTTATCTCAAAATACCTTTTTGCATTTACATCAGAACTGTCATAGTATGACTGTGGTGGCAAATCGTCTGCAGTCAGATGTTTTTTGTATCCTGTCATCATAAGATGTGTCATCCATGAAAATGTGGTGAAGGAGATCAGTCCTGCATCATCTATGGGATTCAGAGAGGCGGGCCTGATGAGAAAAAGTTTTAAAAAAAACATTAGTGTGACCTGTGCCAAAGTCATCACCTATTAGGCTCTTACAGTCTTAATAATGTTTCTGCTATAAGTGAGGCAGCAACATTCTTTTTCTGAAATGTCGATGAAGCACACACAAACCACCACACGTCAAGGGGGTTCTGACAGTTGTGGATTATGTGCAGTTGTCCATGTCTTTCTAGCATGTTTTGTCAAAACATAATAGGCTATTTAAAAAAAGTAAGAGATAATAAACAGAGGTTTAATTAATTGACATAGTTAGTCACTGTTGTCTTTTGAGCCCTATTTGTTACAAGTATGATACATATAAGCGGTCATCCTGTTTATTTCTGGCACACATCCAAAGACAGCACATGCTGACTTTCTTTTCCTCTGAAGCCTACCATCTAATTTCTTGAGGTAGACACTTGTGTTTCAAAAACCATACTCTCCCAAAGAGACTTACGTGGCCTCTTGCTCCATTCATTTTATGATATTGTTTGTCATTTCCCAGATTGCTAATAACTCTCATTGTTAGGATTGTTTGTTTGTGTGTTGCTCTTCGTCCAATGTGCTGCGACCACAGTCTGTACACACCCATTGAAAACACATTGTTAGACCTGACAGCCTTAGGGTGGTCTTTCTTCAACTTTTTGCTTTCCTCCTCTACTTTTCTGATCTTATTTTTACTGGTATAAGGACTCTGTACACTTTACCACTGCAAACCAGTGCTAAAGTGCGTGTGCTCTCTTCCCTAAACATCGCAATATTGGTTCATCCCCAATTGCCATATTTAATTTAATTATAAGTCACTACTAAAGTGATAATACATGTAAATTAATTGCTACTTGTGGGCCTGCAGCACTGATTGTGCCATCCACTTAAGTAACCCATTAAACTATGTCTCAGGCCTGCCACTGCAGAGCCTGTGTGTGCAGTTTATACTGCCATGTTCACCTGGCAAAATAAACCTTTTGCCAGGCCCAAACCTTTCCTTTTTATACATATAAGTCACCTCTAAGGTAGGCCCTGAGAAACCCAGAGTGCAGAGTGCAAAGTATTTACAAGGTAGGACATGCACTTTTAAGTTTTACAAGTCCTGGTAGTGAAAAACTCTCAAATTCGTTTTCCACTACTGCAAGGCCTATCTCTTCTGTAGGATAATATTGGGATTACCTTATTACATTTTATGAATATAATCTCCCATTGGGAAGAGATAACCCTTCAAGTCTCATGTTTCTGGAATGACAATTTAAAATCCAAATTCATGGAGAAGTCAGATTTTAAATTGCAATTATGAAAATGCCACTTTTGGAAATTTGAACTTTTCTTGCTTTAGCCATTGGGTGCCTGTAGCCTGTCTCTGATCACATGACTAGGTGTAGTTGATAGTTGCGCTTTGTGTATTCCTCCTAGACAGCCACACAAAATAGGAGGGTAGGTGTGTCTCAACAGGCCATCTCTAGCAGGATGGGAGGAAGAAGCTGGGCACAGCCTCCCTTACACCTGAATAGGCTGTGCCCGGTCCACACACAAAGGGCTGCATACCCCCCTGTAGTGAGTCTCGAGCCAGGGCCGAAAGGAAGGACCTCTCTGCACTTCAAAGGCATATCTTTGAAGTTCCCCCCAATTCAAATGCACCCCTGGGTATATGTACTGGACCTCAGCCACCACCACTTAAGTACACTTCTTGACCTGTGGATACTCTGCCAGGAAGAAAGACTGCTGTGCTGATGAAGGACTGCACCTCTGTTGGACTGCACTCTTCTGGAATCCTGCTTTGCTGGGCTGATCTGCTGCCTGCTGCCCTCGGGGCTGGATGAGAAGGACTGCACTTGCATCTCTTGACCCCAGAACCCAGAGTGACTCCAACGGCTAGTTGGCTGGCCTTCTGATCTGAAGCCTCAGGAACATAACAGGCCTCTAACCCCTGCACCTGGACTGTGCCATCTATGAGTCTACTATGCCAGGTGTTGCACCCAAGTCCTGGACTGTTGGAAGTGCGCCTAAGGTGCCTGCCAGTGGAACTGATGCATCTACTCTGCTGAGCGATGCATCCCAGAGCAGAACTGACGTATTGCTGCTACTGCGTGGATTGGACCCATCACAAAAGACTTCCCTTATTACCAAGCGTTTCAAATTATCCATAAACCATTTCATTTTCAAGAACTTTATGTGCCTCATTTTTTAATTCGATGCACATTATTATCATTTTTTTAAATTGTGATACATTCGTAATCCCTTAACAATTATGGGCAACCCGTTTCGTTTTCCTTTCCCTGCTCATTTATCCCCCACATTCCTTCATTCTCATCTCTACTTTTATGACTGTTTTTATAAAGCCCGATTAAAAACTTGCCCGGTGTCTGATACCCCACTGCCCTGGAGCCTGCCTGTCTGAGCACCCATTTGTGTCTCATTCAAACAATGCCTCCCTCCACCATGATGGCTTTCTGATCCTCTCCGACCTCGTCTTATTTTTAACTCTCATGCTTTCTCTGTCCAATCTTCCTATACGTCCAGCCCTCCAACATTTCTTTTCCATGCATGTTCTTTCCTTCTAAATGAGTCCAGCAAGCCGAAAAATGCACCAATTCCCAAATGACCAATCTTCTTCCTGCTATCAGAGCCACAATTTAAATGTTCCTTGACCTTATGTTTGATCCTCTCAGACCTGCATTGACAATCTTACCTTGCTCCGTTTCTGCTCCTCTTGCATTGGATAGTCCCACGCACCCTCCCTTCTTAGAACAAACAGGAATTCAGTATTTATTCAAGTGAATAAAGTATTGGTGGGTATTGTTGAGCTGTGTGTATGTTTTGTCTCAGGCTCTGTTTCAGCTCCATCTTAAGAGCATCATATTATAAGGATGTTTACAAGGCATTCGGTAGGCAGGGCAAAACCCCTTGAAAGGGGGGTTCAGGTGCAGCAGGTTTGGTAGTCTTGGATTCAATAGGGGGCTTTGTTGGCCCGGTGCTTATTACTCCTGTGGCAGCAATGTTCTCATATTAAGCAACTTTAAGTTTACTATCACACATGCTAATGAAAAAATAAGTAGGATTTCAAAATGGGTTTTCTGCAATGCTAGTGCTCTGACTGACCTTCTTCAGTGAGAGACGTTGCACTTTTTGCATTAGGCCAAGCCATTATTTTATCTTTCTTTGGGAAGCTTAATTGACTAGTGAAGATGCTAGACTCATCAAATAAGGTTGGCTTTGCATTGACGTAGCAAGGCTGGTAGATACCCTAAATCAAGCAAGGGGAATGGACCCCTCCCTATACTACCCACTTGAGTGTAAAAGTCACCGATAACTAAGGCGTGCTGGACAGATCATTTCCAGAGCTACTTATGCCACTGCACCCGCTGCGCTATCGATAACTTTATCACCCTCCTAGTTTGATCATGTGTTAGCTATTGCTCAAATGATATCTGTCTTTGAAGAGGGTTTAGCTATAATTGCTTTGGAGGTGCAGTGAACAGGAGGTTTGTCATTGCCGACGAAATGAAAGATGATCTAAGCATAACTTTAGTATTAATATACAGCCATAAAAGACTGAAGAAGTTACATTACAGGTTTGTCAAATATATATGTTAAATTTGTTGGTGATGAACATCTTCTAGAGTTCAGGTGGAATCAGTAACATGGCACTGATCCTACCCATATACATATTCTTTTAGAGCGGAGGTAGGCAAAGAGTATCCAAAGTAAGATGGTCATTTGACCAACTGATAATGCATTTGGAGAGTTTGTACATGATTAATACACCTCAAAGAATGGTAGTTATAAGTTCGATTTTTTAGGTATACAACTTACAGTGTACTGCAACCACATAAATAATATCTGACAAAAGAAAATGGGTTTTAGGTGAGTTGGTGCTCTGCCGTTCCTAACACTTGGAAATTTGTCAAGACGTTAAACTATGTTGAATTTCTTCACGCACTGAGAAAATGATACAATTTCGCCATGTATCAAAGGAGGAAAAAATTTAATTTAAGGAAAGAGAAAGTTGGGGGCAGAGCTTGCCTGACTCCAAGATGGCCGCAGACTAAGGGAGCTCCGTCGGCCTACCTACTATCTGCAACTATCCTGGTGCCCAATGTCAACAACTGGACCGGGTACTTTGTCCCTCCTGCATGCTAAATAATAAGAATCGCTCGTAGAGGAGAAAACAAGTTCCTGAAAGCTGCAGGGAGACCACAGAGAAGACTGCAGCCTGTGACGGGCCTAGAAGAAGTTACACAGTGAGTGGATGACTTATGTCGCTTGACTGCCGCGGGCCGCCGAGACGAGCCTTGCCTCTCTGCCTGGTGAGAGAAGACTTTTGTGCTGTGTGGGGTCGCGGGATGTGCCTGACGGTGACTTCACAGGCCTGCCCTTGAGGAGGCTGGCAGGCACTCAGAAAAGACCCTAAGGCTTATCGGAGGGTTGCTGCATACAAGCAGTTAGTGGGGTGGCGATCGCAGCCCTCACGACATGTGGGTGAGGACTCAGCTCCGATCGCTTCCCCCTCAGCAAGATAGCTGACCGCGTGGTGTAAATTCTAGGGTCAAATTCTTCTGGGGTCTAACACATCAACAATGCTTGGTGCTGGTGCCGTGAGGGACCATAGGTATGATCCTACCTTGTGCAAAAGTAAGTAGACTGCATACAAGACCATCTCTGTACCATATACTGGTAACTGGTAACAGGAGTTGAACCTGAAGGAGCACCTTAGTGAGTGCCACTCAAGGAGCCCTGGCAGATGTGCGAGGTGCGACTACATGGTCCCTGTAACCCGCCCGGGACACAGATACTAAACAACATGAAATTTATTGGTAGATGCCTGGGTCGGACTGCAACACCTTAGTGAGGCACAGAGGAGGATTTTTTGGCATTGGAATCGCACCTTTAGGGAGCACTGCCTCTTGGTCAGCATGGGTAGAACAGATAGATCCCAGCCCAAGCTGCAGTTTGACCTATGCAGGATGCCCAGATCCCATGAGGCCAAAATAAGTGACACAGGGTACTCATCAGAGAACATCGACCCCGGCACAGACACAGAACTGAAACATATACTGGCAGCCATGCAACATAGCCTAACAAAAACCGATGGTAAGATCAACGCTGTCTCCTTCAGAATGGAAAGAACGTCAGAGAGGTTAGATAAACATACAGACTGGATGCTGTGGAGAGAAGAGTGTCAGACGCAGAGGATGGGCTGACTGCGCAGTCGACAGAGCATAAGAGGATGGACAAATTGTTCCTCACATTGCAAACAAAAGAGGAAAATTTGGAGGCTCGATCCAGGAGGAATAATATAAGAATTGGAGATATTGTGGAATCAACCAACATAGACAATGTGGAAAGCTGTGTGGAGCGCCTTCTAATTGATCTACTGGGCAGAGACACCTTCTCGGATATCTTCGTGGTGGAGTGCGCCCATTGCTCCCTTGCGCCAAGACCGATTGCGGGGGCTAATCCCCATCCCACAAGACTTTTGAATTACAGGCATCAGGGCGCTGTATTACATAAAGCCCGAGAACTGAAGACGTTGCGTCATGAGTGTTCCAAGTTATCACTCTACCCCAATTTCACACAGCTGGTGCAGGAGGCTCGGCGACTCTTCGTTCCAGCTAAAAGGAAACTCCATGATCTCCAAATAGAATATAGCATGCTTCACCCTGCTAAACTGCGGGTAATGTCAGAAGGAAAGGCACGCTTCTTCACCGATCCAAAACAATTCTTTCAGTTCCTTAAACAGAGGGAGGGAGCTGGAAGTTGACGTGGGTCTCCACTTGCTACCGCTAATGATGGGGAAGGCTTACAGGACCTGGAAGAGCATTGAAGTAATGCACAAGTCTACCAATATGACAGACACTACCTGAGGTAGGGGCGGCGGAACTATGCTGAGAATGCCCCCCACTCCTCACCATGCTGATACACTTATAACACTTTAGACCGCACCTAAACCAGTGAGGTGCTGTGAGGAATGGACCTGCCGGAAGGCTGTGGATAGGTCCCTCTACCTGGGACATGGGTTTGGGACGCTGGTAAAACCTCTCCAATTGTAAGATGGCAGACTTCCATAAACAGACCAATCTTATTAGTGGCATGGAGAGCTCTCACGCCATGTCTCAGCGATTGTCAGGCCCTCCCTTCTCCTTTTTTCTATATCCTGTCCTGTGTTGGAGAGGCACCATGATTTGGTTATAATTTAGTAATGACTCAATTATTTACACTTTGGGCACACACTATGTTCCACATTACATAAAAGTGGTTTAGGCTGACACAGAGCTTTGGAGCCAGTAACATCCACCCCCATTTGTGTACCACCTCCTGTAGATTGTTGTTTATTGTTTTTATTGGGGGGGCAGCTGGGGTGGGTTGGGGAGGAATATTTAAATGCTATGCCAGTTGTGGGATTACATAGCGTGGGTGGGTTTTTCATTGGAACTGTTTGTCTTTTGTTACTGATGAGAAAATGCGCAATATGTTGTAAGGCTGGACATGGCCGATGTTCTATGACTAGCGATGGGTGATGGATGACGTAGACCAAGCAGTAGTGGGCCAATGTGCCAGCCCATTGATTAGATTCCTTACATGGAATGTTTGAGGCCAAAATTATAGCAGAAGGATACGAAAGGTGGCAGTAGTGTAACTTAAATGGCACAAGATAGATGTAGCGATACTACAAGAAACTCATTTAACTCCAAGTAGCAGAGTATCGACACAGTGTAGGATGCAGGGCCACTGCTGTGCTGCAGGTTTCACTTCGCATGCCCATGCAGTACTTATGTGGGTTGGCCGCAGAACTGTAATTAGACTACAAGAAGTTTGTGTGGACCCAGGGGGCAGGTTTGTGATAGCCCGCTGCTATAAAGAAGACTTGACTGTATTGCTAGTAGGGGTGTACAGACCTAATTATGATGACCCACAGTTCTTTCACTCTCTCAGTGCCCCTTTACTCCAGTAGAGCGATTTACCGCAAATCTAGCGGGGGCGAGACTTTAACTGTATATTGAATCCTGAGCGTAATCTTTCAAAAGGACCCCCCATCGACCCTCTGCAGCAGCAAGAGCACTCCTAGAGATTGTTGACAGAAAAAGTTTACTGTACATATGGAGTCATCATTCTCCTGCTGGAACTGGGTACACACACTACTCCACAACACAAGATATTCATAACCATATAGATTTCTGGTTTGTCTCAAAAGGTCTGATCTCCTGTATTCACAAGTGTGAACCGCTCCCGCAAACCTTTTCTGATCACTCACCAGTGATATTTGAACTAGAGCTCCTCACCCGAAGGGCCACTGCCTTCACTTGGTGATTTCCACCTTATTCCTTATTGGATACAGCCTTCGTGGCCGAAATAGCACAAGCCATTGAGGACTTCTTTCGCAATAACGTGGGAACGGTCGATACTTTCACAACAGTTTGGGAGACCTTTAAGGTTTATACTAGAGGTATTACTATATTCAAACATGCAGGTGTTCTTAAATCACTGAGAGATAGATTATGGCGTCTAGAGAGGGAGATCGCAGAGATGGTGAGGAGACACCAGAGTTCAACCGATGACCGTATACTAGAGGACATTAAGGCCAAGATAGAGGAATATCGTAAAACAGATAACAGTGAATTTAAACACTTGGGCAAATATGGTATTGCCAGAACATATGGGGAGAGGGAACATCCACGGGCCACATTAGCAGCACTGATGCGACCTAGGAGAGAGGCAGATGTGATATTTGACATTCAAGACAAAAAGGGGCAGTTATTGTATAACTAAGATGAAATTGCTTAGAGGTTTCATGGCTACTATGCTGATCTGTATCCCTCCTGGAACCCCTTCAGGAGAAGATGCAATTTCCGACTGCCTAGCGCATATAGCCATGACTTGGCTCACTACAGAACACAGGGAACATTTGATGGCACGTTTACAACCAAAAGAAAAATGAACTGCACTCAAACGTATGCTGTCCGGGAAGGCGCCGGACACAGATGGCGCCTTACAGTGGCCTTCTACAAGGCATATCAGGATTTGCTGATACCATGTCTGGTCGAATTGTACGAGGAAATGGTGAAGACCAGCACTATGCCCCCCTCGATGAGGTAGGCCTTAATAGTTACTCTCCTGAAACTCCACCCCATTTAGGTAGGACGATCAATGACAAGTGTTGGCAGTACTATTGTATCATAGTCAAGTCGGTCTCACTAAATGGGAGACACAGACTAATACATTTTAAGTATGTCGACCGAGTCTACTACATGCCAGAGTGACTTTTCTAATATGGATTACGTGACTCAGCAGAATGCCAGAGGTGTGGCGAGAATGAGGCAGGATTCACGCATGTTGCGTGTTTTTCCCTGGAGTACATGAGTTCTGGGAAATGGTTTTTCACGATTTGGAGGTCATCACTGGTATATCACTAGCGTTTGACCCGATGCTAGCATTGTTGGGTTATGACAGGGACGTTGACAGGAAAATCCGGAAATTGGTTGCAATAGGGCTACTGCTGTCTAGACGTCAGGTGGCAATGTGATGGGCTTGATGTCCAGTCCCAACACTTGAGGAATGGAACACAGATATGATCTATTGTAACACGCAATCTAATGTATACAGTGAATTACTCCCACCACAGAATTGCCCCTGGTCTACGTGACTTTAGAGGTACACGATAAATGCCGCTATAATCTTGATTTATATTATCAAAATGTTATTTATGTTTAGCTGCCTTCCAATGTGTCCTTGATTACACTCTACATCACAATGGGAACATCACCACTGTACAATTGTAAATGTTGATTAATGGGCTACATACCCAGATGTGTATTGCTATGGTCTTTAGTTTGTATCGTCTTATAGTATCTGTTGATGAATTTGTAACAGAATGCCCACGGTTGTGCCCAGTCAGATTGTATGTTTTCTACATGTTGTCAATTAATAAAATAAAACCAAAAAGAGGAAAGAGAAAATTATTAAAAACATTGTGAGAAAATTCTTTAAAAACCTAGTTGCTATTTTATATTACTCAATTTGCTATTTTTTTTATAGAGTTTTTTATTGTTCGATTCATACTCCTGCTCCTGATTGCCCATAAACCCAATCCTGGGAACTGGCTTGTCTCCAACAACAAGGGGCATGAGCATCACTCTGCGCCCGACACCAAAATGGCTGCCACTGATCCCATCTAGTTCAAGGGAAAGTCTCGTGGCTGAGGCTGTGGGCCACTCACATGTATCTGGACTCTTGATTTTCGGTCACCTCCTGATCATCTCTCTAACTCCGACGGAGCCCGAACCGCATGGCCGAATCCCGGTGGAGCTGCACCGACAGCTATAGGGGAGACTGGCTCTGGCGCACCGCTTTGGCCATCACCTACCCAGCCGGACCTCGGACATATGTCTCATCTTTTCTCCGCTGCTGTCTCCTTCCAATTGGTCTTCCAGCTCCCCCTGTTCTTTTTGAATCTTGATACTCGTCCGGCAGAGCCCGAACCGCATGGCCGATTCCCGGTGGAGCTGCACTGACAGCTATAGGGGAGATTGGCCCTGGCACACCGCTTTGGCCCTCACCTACCCAGCCGGACTTCGGACATATGTCTCGCCTTTTTCTCCGCCGCTGTCTCCTTCCAATGGACTCCCAGCTCCCCCTGTTCTTTTTGATTCTTGATACTCGTCCGGCGGAGCCCGAACCGCATGGCCGATTCCCGGTGGAGCTGCACGACAGCTATAGGGGAGATTGGCTCTGGCACACCGCTTTGGCCGTCACCTACCTAGCCGGACTTCGGACATTTGTCTCGCCTTTTTCCCCGCTGCTGTCTCCTTCCAATTGGTCTCCCAGCTCCCCCTGTTCTTTTTGAATCTTGAAACTCATCCGGCTGAGCCCGAACAGCATGGCCGATTCCCGGTGGAGCTGCACCGACAGCTATAGGGGAGATTGGCCCTGGCACACCGCTTTGGCCGTCACCTACCCAGCCGGACTTCGAACATATGTCTCGCCTTTTTCTCCGCCGCTGTCTCCTTCCAATGGACTCCCAGCTCCCCCTGTTCTTTTTGAATCCTGACACTCGTCTTGCCAATAACTCCTGTATTGAATTTGTAATTTTTCTGTAATTAATGTGAAATTTCTGTAACTGGCAACATGCTGTTTCCTTATGTAAAGCGCTCTGATACCTCCAAGTCTAGCTAGCGCTATATAAAATTCTAAATAAATAAATAAATACTCATGAAGATTCCATCACACATAAAATATACTGGGCCTCATTCAAAATCAGAAGTTTTGAAATGGAAAACTATGTGATTAGGAGTATATATTCATTGAGCTTACTATTCCAAAGTGCCAGGGTTTATGAAAGTCACACATATGTTTTTCCATAAACATGTAGATTTATCCATCCACCCCCATTGGCATATTAAATCAGGTGTTGATTGGAGTACATACTACTTGTGCCCCAGTCAAATTCAAGTTGCTGAGGTGGCTTCTAAGGTGAAAGATCAAGAGGCCCAAGTACTCTTTGTTCAGGAAGAGCACACTATACATTTAGAGCTTTTACTTTGTCTGAAGCATCCAAATAGTATAAAAGGTGCTAAACCTTTGTGTCAAGTGAGAACCAGATCTTGGTCCAAATAAAAGCAGGAGGAGGCACCTTATGGTGACGCAGTAAACAATCAGCGATTACACCAGTTGCTGTATCCTGGGCTTCACATCATTGATGTTCTCTTCAGGTGTAAGGGCGGGCCAGTGACCCAAGAGGATGCAGCAGTCCATTAAAAACCCTCTTGTATCTAAATGTATACTGAAGTGGGGAGTTATCTCATGGCCTATTGAGGATATTGATTATCCTCAGTGTAGCAGATTATTTTCCACTGCATGTAAAAAAACATCAGTGGGATGGAAGGAGTTTAATGAATATTTCATCCCTTTCAAATATTAACCGCTTAACCGCGGCGGCAATTCCGCGGCGGTGCGGCCGTTTAGCGGAGCGGGCGGGGCCGCGTCGGCCAACGGACGTGCGCAGCACTACGGAGGTAGTGCTCGCGACGGCCGTTGGCCGACGAACGCAGCGAAGGGGGTAAAAGATAGTGGACATGTAATGACCATAACAAAGAGTCAAGTGATTTGGTGAAAAATGGATGAGGGCTGAAGGGCAAAGAGGCACAGGGAAGTTGTCTCAGGAAAGCATCTGGACCTGGGAAACATCCTTTTCAACGCAGTCAATCCCATGATGAGCCTTTACACCACAGTCACTACCCTCACTGCGCGGTTACCACGCATTCCTTTATCACGCAAGTCATTACAGCAACTTGCTTTAGGGGACGCGTTGTTGGACTGGAGTTGGAATAGTAATTTATACTATTCCAAAGTCCAGCGCCCCCTAAGGAAAGTCATTGTAACGACTAGTGTGGTAAAGGATAACGTTGCAGTCGGGGTACCGACTGCAGTGTAAAGGCATTGCTGGTAAATGCATGCAGGGTTCTGTCATACAACCCCTGGACCCAGAGTTGTGCACTAATGCAGGATTTAAATGTGTAAGCAAGGTGTAAAACAAAGTCTTCCAATAAAAGTGGACCAAGAGGCAAATCAGTAAAAACTGAAAGATTTAAAAGACCATTCATGTGACAAAGTGCCCAAACCCAAAGAGTGATATGGTAAGAGTGTGTTCATTACCTGTATAAGAGATAAGTAAGAGTATACTTGGAAATATCACACTACCAAAGGCAAGGATATCTATCCTCTTTGTGGCATTTTATAAATACTGAAAAATGAGAGGCAACACTGTTATTACAAAAGGTTTCAAATAATATGGATAGTTCTGTTTCATGAGTAAGTTTAATGAACAATACAATCTAGGGTAGACAGTAGAACATGAAAGGATGGGGCAAGAATTGCTGAGCCCCAACACATCCTCAACAAAAATCATATATAAACTAGGGGTTTGTGAAATTCATGTTTTTCACTTCTGTGTACATACGAAAAAATCAAGCGAAAATTCCTTGAAATTATGCGTAATTACATGAAAAGCAAATCCACCATTTTGTGATATATTTTAGTTCAAAATTTGTCCTTTCGCCACTTTTAGATGCAAGAGCACATTTCACTGTAAAAAAAATGCAAAACAAAAGCGCTGTGAACAACAGCCACTCCTGTTATGTATGGCGCTAATGTCACGTAATTACACAAAGTGGCATAATTTAATACATTTTGCGTAACAAGTATTATAAAAAAATTTCACAAATATGCTGGCATAATTCGTACTTTGCCCAGGCCTGATATAAACATAATATTTAGAGTTGGCTTAGAATGTTACCCACTATTGCTACTGAGAAAACAAAGAACACCCCATATAAGACATTGCCGTGTACTGAGCTTGGACAATGGTGGCAATAAAAACTGTAAAAACGCTGTGTACCTCAACATAACCATGGTGGCTTGAGAGCGTTATTACAGTGGGACTTGTCTGTGAGGTTCGCATACACCGCATCACCATTATAGTTTCAAACCCAGCATGGGAGTTGCCTGATGTAGCTTGTCTCAATGCCGCTAATGAAGCTGACACATACCAAAAGCAAACTTGTGAGTTGCTGGTAGGGAAAAAGGGCCACCCATATTGGCGAAGTTATTTAATATCCAGAAGTACATAAAGAGAAGCTAGCAGTGAATAATCTTAGTAACTAAATGTGAGAAAAGGGTTTTGATAAATACAAACTACAGGGGTTAGCTAAAAGAGTGAAGAGTGAATTAAAATTAAATACGTATTAAGGGCTAATGAGTGAAGCAACTCAATAAAAGTGCCTGGGTGTGCTTTAATAACCTGTGACTGACAGTCTAAAATAGAGTAAAAATGGCTAGTCATTCAATAAAAACCCATATTGGTGCCCAATCCAAAAGAGAGAGCACGTTCAATTGGGCAATATCGAGAGAGGTGAAAAAAGTCCAATAGCACACACTGCAGAAGAAATATTTCTTCAACACACCATGAACCACCCATATTAACTGTGGCACTACTGAATGCAGAATGGAAATGATTTACATCTGTAACAGATGATTGCATTCAATTGATTCATTGAGGCCTAGTTTGTCAGTAGCCTCAGAAAAGATCCAATTCACTTCTTTTTTATGAAGCCGTTATAAACCTGTCACAATGAAGCAGATACATGTTGCAATACTGTCCCTTGAAAATCTGATGGGTATTGTCCAGTTTCAACAAAGTAGGAGACTAGTTCATTTGAAGGCCTGTGGAGTTTGATTGCAGCCATTGGTTCTTATAAATGTACTTTAATCTTTCAGGTTGTAAATACAATACAGTGTAATCTAAAGGGACAAGGAATTCGACAAGTCACACTTTACAGTTGACCAGACTGTGCTGTTGCTGGATCCTACCTTCACTCAAGGAACCTCTTTACTGGGCTGAATCATTATACACACATTGCAGCTGCCTCAAGGGTAGTGTCCAACAGGAGGGGGCACTTCCTAAAGAGAATGAACCACAGGTTCTTGGTGAGAGGGTGTGTGTGTACTAGTTTTGCCTCAGGTTGCTGGTTCTCTGTGCTTTAGCATCAACAGTTTTTTTAACAAAAACATTTTCTTCTTATAATGTCGTCTAAAAGCATGACATGTAAACTTTTGAGTATAGCCTCTATTAGACAGGTGTGGTTGTAAATTGCTAGCTTGTATGGAGAAGTCTTCAACATTACTGCAGGCCCTTCTGAATCTGAAATATTGCCCCCTTGGAAGGCTATCTCTCAGAGATCTATGGTAAAATGATCTGTAATGAAGAAGGGAGTTCTTGTCAGTTGGTTTTAAATAAACCAACTTAGATAAACAGGACTTGTCTACTGTAGGATCCAAATGAAATGTTTGATTTGCTTGAGAACAACATGAAGTATAAATAGAGTCCTATGTAGCAAGCCACTCTTGAAATTGAGTAATGTATACTGTGTAGCTTCCATACACAGAGTACATCATCTTTGTATTGTTTTCACAGATGTATATTAGGGTGGTATGGGTTAGAATCATGGTTGATGACTTTTTCTTTGAACTGGCCTATAAACATGCATGCTAAATTCGGAGCAAAAGTCAGTCCTAACAATGTCCCAGAGATTTGCAATAAAAAGTCCTGTTCAAATTGTAAGCAGTAAAAGTGAGAGCAAATTCAATACCCTGTAAGATAAAAATAGGAGATGCATCATAGTACCATTCACTGGATTTAATTGCATGTTCAGCTGTCACCAATGTGTCTGCCTATAGAATGTTAATATATAAGGATTAGATATCCATTGTCACCAAAATCATGAGGGGTGACCAAATTAGACTTCCTTCAGTAAGTTCAGAACCTTAGTAATGTCCTTAATGTAAGAGGTTTGTTGATTAACATATTCATCAAGAAAGTAGTTAGCACACTTGGATAATGATTCAAGTACTGAACCAATGCCTGATGCTATTGGGGAACTAGGTGGTGACATTTTCCTATGTATATCTTAGGGAGGATGCAAAAGGCCAAATTCTGTGATTGTTTGGTAATCAGAAATGTATCCTGTATGTGGGAAATTCATCCAGGCTGGACTGCTTCACCTACCATCTACTTAATAATCTCCAACAGCAGGGTGCCTCATAACTTGCAGTTAGTGTTTCTTGTCACTCTAAAGAGCTCTGACCTTTTTCTGGTAATCCTCTGCATGCAAGATTAAATTGGTAACACCCTTGTCAGCACATTATAGAACAATATGGGGTTTATTGTGGAGACCAGTTAGAGCTTGTTTATCATCTCTTGTTAGGTTGTACTTGGGTCTGTATGTACAGGATTCCAAATCACTGATTTTCTGTAGAATTATGTTTTCATAGGTTGTAACCTCTGGTTCCTGTGTTGGTAGAGGTGGTGTGAAGTCAAATGGGTTCCTCAGATCTTCAAAGTGAATGTTTGATAAAGTTATCAATTTGTCCTTAAAATGTATTTGAAGTTTATACTTCCTTATGTTATTTTAAAATTCCAATTGAAACAGAGAAGGGTCATGTTGACGGTTGCAAAGAAAGCTCAACCCTTAATTTAAAATCTGAGCTTCCATTTTAGGCAGTTGGTAGCCAGAAAGATTCACTATGATCAAAGTTGCAGGAACTGACTTCTTCCACAACCATGGTCACTCATGGTAATTGGTTTTGCCATTGTTGATTGACTTGATTGCATCCTATTTCCCAATATTTTTTATATGCTTCTGTTGTTCTTTAGTGTCTGTTATAAAACAAGAGGCCAAGTCCTTAAGGTGACTTGGGCAGGGTGTGCACCACTACAGTGAAATATTTTGTTACACGATCAAACAAGTAAATAAACATATTAATAACATGATCAAACCAAAGTATATTTATTTTAATTAATGATACAATCGACATGTCATGGTATCGTATAGCATAAATCAAAATTATACAAAAAACAAGTCAGTCCGCTTGAGGAGATGGATGCCAAATGCATTTCGGGACTCAATATCCCTTCGTCACGGGCCTCTAAAAGAAACATAAATCAAACAAACTCCAATGTACAGGTGTGAAAAAATACACTAAGTACAGTCAACTAATGAGTACATGCCAAGCATGCAAAAGGTTGTGGGGGAGATAATGGAATGAAACAAAATGCAATGAAATAGCATATGCAGGAAGAGATCAATATCTCAAGGTGATATTCAATGGAGGCAAATTATATAATCCTGTCACACCATGAATCCGTGTTCCATGCAATACTGAAAATGTGTGCCAAATACTCTGAACCATACCGTATCCATCTCTCGTCAGCTAGTAGTTAATGAAGCATGCAAAACTTCAAACTAGGCCAAACTGAACTATAGGTGCCTCTTAGTGCTCATTACCCCCAGTGAAAAATAATGTGAATATACCACTTAGTTACCCGAAGCGTGATCGGTGCCGCTGTTGCATGTATAAAAGAAAAGAAAATAAGCTAATTATGCTGGAGTGCCCAAGGCGGAGAACTGCATAGTAACAAAACTTTTTTTAAACAGTGCGAAGCCTACCTCCAAGTACGTGAGTTTAAAAAAAAAAAAATTCTGTATGAATCCTAAGTATAAGAGAATAGACCAAGCAACCGCATCTAGAAGCACGCTATAGGATAGAAAGCAGAGGTTACTAATCTACACTGTGTTCAACTCAGTGTCCCGCCAAGAGTGAATTTACGTTGTGGGTGCAGATTCTGCTTTTATGCTCAGTGATTCTAATTTTTATTTTCCTCTCAGTCTTACCGACGTATCGCAAACCACATGGACATTTGATGGCGTAATTAACTTTGCTAGTGTTACAGCCTGCTGAGTTATTTAGTATGATTTTTTCAGCTGTTCTGGGATGGACCAGCATATTGCCAGTTGTCACAATATTACAATAGGTGCAGTTTAGGCATTTCTTGGTACCCGCGCTTCGACGATCTTTAGGTGTTTTGTTGGAGGATAAGATTTCTTTGATATTTCTCGATCTGGTATATGCAAACAACGGTTTCTGCTCAAACAGACCGTGAAAATCTGGCTCCTGTTGTAATAGCTCCCATCGTCTCTGGATTATTTTTTTAATCTCCCTTGTTTTAGTGGAAAATTTCAACACAAATACTGTCCTGGTTTGTTTGACAGCGGTTTTCTTTTGGTCCATGGAGAGTACTCAGTGCTTGTGTTCCTCCAGAAGTTTCAGAGGGTAACCTCTCAATCAAAAATGTTATTTTTGAATGTTTAAGGATGTTATGCAAGTTGTTGATTAAGCTTGGAGGATGAAAACTTTTAAATAACAAGGCGTTGGTTTCCGTACACGCTTGTTTGTAACCCCTTTTCATGGAGCTCAATCCATACATCCAGGAATGACACACAGGTTCTGCTGATGGTGTGGGTGAACTGAATTCTAGGACTCATGGTGTTCAATAGGTTAAGGCTATCCACCAGACTAGTTTGCTGTTCTTTTACGCTAAAAAAATATTGTCTATGTACCGGCAGAAAAAAAGGTAGGTTTTCTGTCCATTGCGCATTTGTGAGTATGTAGTCATGTTCAAACTTGGCCATGAAAATATTGGCGTATGCTGGTGCTCCCGGGAAAGCCCATCGATGTACCGCTTTGTTGAAGGAAATAACCATGGTTCCATTCCAAGTAGCTATGATGGATAAATGAAGGCGTTCCAGCAAAAATACTTTATCAGTTCCTATGTTCGATAGGCGTAGTAATGCCCATCCAATTCCCTTCAATCCTTTAGAGTGAATGATTGAAGTCTACAGAGACACAACATCGATTGTGCAAAGGTACCATTCATCTTCCCCTCTTGGTGGAAGTTCATCCAGGCATCTTAAGAAGTCAGTGGTATCTTAAATGTACGTGCACCAGGATTGTACAATGGGTTGGAGGAAACAATCCAAGTATTGTGCTAGAGGTTCAAAAATCGAACCACAGCTGGACACGATTGGCCGAAATGGGGGGGTCGATCAAACTCTTGTGAATCTTAGGTAGCATATACAATCTTGGTCTGCGGGGAAACTTGGTTTTCAAGAAATGTTTTGTAGGGTCATCAGTCCAGTCCTGGTCAACTGCTTTCTCCAATAATTTATTGAGGAGATCTGATATTTCTGCTGTAGGGTCCTTGTCCAATTGTAAATAGATGGATACATCCCCAAAATGTTACCGTTATTTTGGCATTATAGAATGCTGCGTCCATCATCACCAGAGCACCGCCTTTATCTGCTTTCTGGAAAACGATGTCTGGGTTGCGTGCCAGTGACTGTAATGTACTATATTCAGCTCTGCTCAGGTTGCATCTCTTTTTATTTCTGAAATTCAATGCAGACACATCTTTTTTTCACAAGAAATTCAAACGTGTCTAAGGTCTTATGAGAGACAGGTGCCTGATAGGTGCTTTTGGGTTTAAAAATCAATTTGTCTGGGACATCTGTAGTAGACTGGGTAGGCATGACATTCACGAAAAAAATATTTAGTCTCAAGATCCTCATAAATTTGAATAGCGCCACTTTGCTTTCTAAGACTGTGCTGTTGTAAGTGGGAACAAATAAAGTGCCCATGTTAAGCACCATTATTTGCGTATTTGAAAGCTGAGTTGAAGAGATGTTGATCACAAAATTTGGTTCCCAAAGGGAAATCTACTAGATTAGCAGACTTAATACCTTGAATCCCCAGGGTTTGAATGATAAGCTTGATATGGGGTGTTTTCTTTAGCACCACTTAGTGCAATACTTTGACTGTCTTCTTAGAATTTTTGTATTCTAATCCAGTGTCACCTGCTAGTATGTCTGAATACACAGTTCTTTCAGCATCAGAGGACACTGTGGGAGCTTTTCCATTTTCTACTTTTTATTTATTTATTTTTTCATTATGCTTCTGTAATTGTCTTTAGTTACTTCCTGTAATTATTACTTAATTTTTTTTGTGTGCATTGTATTTACCGTGCAACAGCTTGATTGATTATCCATCATGATTGTAGCTCAATACGATGTTATCTGCTACGTTGTTTGATGTAATAAAGTTAAAAATTCAGGGGGTGTGGGGAGAGTTTTTATTTGCATGATGTATTTCAAGTATTTTTGTCACCATTCCTTTTCTATCTCCACTACAACACTTGGCATTTTTCCTTCTGTATATTTGATGAGTTAATTGAGGCTGAATTATTGAGGTATGGGGTCGATTCATTCACTCAACTTGGCAGGCTCTATACGGCACATCCAGGCACTAATGTGTTGCTAACCGCAGGAAGATATAGACTTCGGCACCCTTTAAATGTGGCACCCATAGTCACTTTTATGAATCACTATCTGCGGGCTCACATTAGTCCGTCGTTTTTGCAATGATTTAGTGAATATATCCACTGTTGGATTCGGCGTTCAGCCACACGGGATCCCAATGCCATTATCATCGTATGCCGTTCCACCAAAGAATCAATCCGCTTAAAGTAAGTGACAACAGTACTCATGCTGCGTCTCTCTTTTTCTGCCAGTATTGCTGTGTAGATTAGTAACCTCCGCTTTCTATCCTATAGCATGCTTCTAGATGTGGTTGCTTCGTATATTCTCCTACACTTAGCATTCACACGGAATTGTTTTTTGGAAAACCTCACGTACTTGGAGGTAAGCTTCGCACTGTTTAAAAAAGTTTTGTTACTGTGTGGTTCTCCGCCTTTGATACTCCAGCATACTTAGCTTATGTTATTTTTTTTTATACACGCAACAGCGGTTTGAACATCGTATACCACAGAAGCTTTGTGGTAGGACGTTTTTGAACACAAACTGTCCGTAAGTTTGCAGCCATATTCATTTCTCACTTTCTGATTTTTTTAATTTTCACCACGGCACCAATCACGCTTCGGTTAACTAAGTGGCATATTCACTTTATTTTTCACTGGGGGGTATGAGCACTAAGAGGCACCTATAATTCAGTTTGGCCTAGTTTGATGTTCGCATGCTTCATTAACTACTGGGTGACGAGAGATAGATACAGCATGGTTCACAGTATTTGGTACACATTTTCTTTTTTTTTTAGATATCTTTTTATTCAACATAAACATAGACAATTCGGCAAAGCAGATTACTCTTACGAGGTATTGATTCAAATGGCGAGTACATTTTGACGTCCTAGATAACTGGGACACACAGCGAACACAGGAATGGGCTTCAAGGAGACAGAGGTTCATCCTCCGAGGGGACAACTGCGGCAGCACATATATCTCCCCGGTAGGCATTCCACTTACACCATACAGAGGACCACTTCTTAGGACATCCCCGTGCTGCGTAGACCATTTTCTCTCTGAACATGCACCAATCTAAGTTCTTTTTCCAGGTGTCCAGAGTCGGTGAGGTTCCTGCCCCCCACATTTGCGCTATGTCACGTTTTGCTACCATCAAGCACAGGGTAGCCCAGAGCCTTTCCATACCATTCAAATCTGTAGGCTCCCAAACATTCAGAAGACACCTTTTGACCTTCGGGCGCATGTCTTTGTGCAGTACTTCCCGCATGACCTCATGTATCCCCCGCCAGTACACTTGGATATGTTCACACTCCCAAATTATGTGTAGGAAAGTGCCCACTTGACCACAGTGCCTCCTACATTCTCCCCCCTCCCCCCTCCCCATATGAACCAGTTGGGGCCCAGTGACGTATGTTCTATGTAATATTTTAAGTTGAACCAGTCGTAGCCGAGCGGAAATCGCCACTTCCCGAGGAGAGGCCACTGCCTCTCGCCACTTCTCGTCGTCAAGCTCAAGGCCATCTCTTTCCCAACACTCACGTAATCGTTCAAGGGGGTCCGGGGTGTTATTGATCAATTTTTTGTAAGTTAACGAGATTGCTTTCTGTGGGAGGTACCCATCAAGTAACCTGTCTTCTAATGGTGAAGACTCAGGAGGGGAGGAGCCCTTCTGCAGGGTTGTTACGAGTGCATGGCGGACCTGTAGATAAAGAAAAAACTATGAACCAGTTAGCTCGTATTGTTGTTGCAGTGTATCAAACTCAATCATCTCGCCTTTCACCCAGAGGTCTCCTATCCGGGAGATGCCGATGAGGTCCAATTTGTCAAATCCCTTCGAGGATCGCAGGTTGCCCAGTTGTTCCGAGTCCCACAAGGGAGTTGCCAATGTGAGCTTCCAGTCCCAACCTAAACTTGTATTTGCTGCATGCCAGACCTGGACAGTGTGTTTGGTCGGACCAGTTAAAGGGAATTTCCTGGGGTTCGAATACAGGGCCCTGTTATAGTCCCCGCCAGGCAGCAGCTATCTGTCCATGGTAATTTCTGGATCATCTGGCCTGCGATAGGTGCCATGATTGATGGCCGCGAGGTGGGAAGCCCAATAGTATTTCTTGATGTCCGGGAGACTTATTCCGCCATCATACCAATTTAAGACCAATCTGTTTAGAGCTATCCGTGGCCTCCCATCCCATAGCAACTCCCTTTGCAAGCCCTCAATTTCCCTAAAGTATCTCACAGGGACCAGATCTGGGGAATTTTGCAGGGCGTATAGGAAACGGGGCAAGGACATCATTTTAAATAAAGCAGCCCTGCCCAGCAATGAGAGTAGGAGTGCCTTCCAACTGGCGATGTCTCGCCTCAGTCTCACCAAGGGCGGGAGCAGGTTTCTCTCATAACGGAGCTTAGAGTCCACGGTGACAAAGATCCCAAGACAGCGAAAGCCATCCCTCACCGTTTGCATAGGGCAGTCCCTGGTTAGGGCAGGAGAGTCACCTCCAAGGACATACATGAGAGACTTGCTCCAGTTGATCGAGTAGCCAGAGGATTTACCAAAGGTCGTGAAGATGTCTAATACATGTCTAAGTGACATTTTGGGGGAGGCTAGGTAGAGGAGAATATCATCTGCGTATAGCGAGATGCCACCGTAGCCCTTGTATCACTGGGTCCCTTCGGATCCAAGCCGCCAGCGGCTCCAGGGAAAGGGCAAAAAGCAGGGGCGACAGCTGACACCCCTGACGGGTACCACGACTCAGTTCGAATGTGTCCGATAGTTTATTATTGACCACCACTTGCGCCAATGGCCCTGAGTAGAGGAGTCTAACCCATGCTGTAAAAAAGGGCCCAAACCCCATTTTGGTAAGGACAGCAAGAAGGTATGGCCATTCGATGGTGTCAAACGCCATGGAGGCGTCTAGGGACACAATCACGGCCGCCTCTTGGATGGTGTCTACTCTCCCCAGCACTCCATGCACTCTACGTAGATTTAGGGCTGTATTTCGGTGGGGCATAAAGCCCGATTGATCAGGGTGCACCAGATTATTAATCACCCGAGTCAGTCGGGTGGCCAAGAGTTTGGCCAGAATTTTAGGTTCTGCATTAAGCAGGGAGATGGGTCTGTAGGAGGTGCATTTATTTCTAGGTTTACCCTCTTTATGTATCACGACCAATGACGCAAGACTCTGGTCGGCGGGAGCGACCCCACCCTCCTACTCTCTTCGAACATGGCTCGTAAATGCGGGGCTATTTTGTCTGGACGTAGTTTATACAGTTCGATTGGCAGTCCATTAGGGCCTAGAGCCTTCCCTGACCGGAGGTTCCTGATTGCCTGAGCTATTTCATCATTAGTGATGTTGCTTTCCAGGAAACTCCTATCCTCTTCTGAGAGGGCAGGGAGGCGGATATCTCGAAGGAGATCCATGGAATCCTCCTTGAGGAAGGTCGTGTGCGATTGGTATACCGCGCTATAGTGCGCAGTGAACTCACTAGCAATTTTTAGGAGATCTGTGATTGTTCCGCCTGCATCGCCTATCAGCTCTGGGACAAGTCTATTGGCCCTTTCATTTTTGTCCAGCCAGGCCAGCAGCTTCCCGGCTTTGTCTTCCCATTCATACACTCTACCGTCCCTCTCCCTCCCCCATGTTCTGGCCCTGTCAGTGGCAATACCTTTATATTTGTCTCTCTTCAATTGCAAGAGGTGTAACTTTTCCTGAGTCACCACGTCACTAAGACTCCCCTCCAGCTGGAGGATCTCGTTCTCTACAGTCTCAAGATCTTTTTGTTTTTCTTTCCTGACTCCAGCAATCAGGGAAAGAGCCTGCCCCCTGATTACCGATTTCAACGCTTCCCATAATGTTTGGGGGGATTCGACAGAACCCTGGTTTTCTTGAAAGTAGTGGTCCATGACTTGCAAAAGCTCTTTGCGAACCACCGGGTTCTGCAGGAACCAAGGACTGATAGGCGCGACCCTTCCCACCCGCGTGTCTCCCAGGACCAACCTGACCCATACTGGTGAATGTTAGGAGATACCACGTGCCAAGTGTCCGACTTCCTGGATGTGGGTGAGTTGAGATGCTGGTGTAAGGAGGTAGTCAATTTGGAAAAGGCTATTATGCGCCAGAGAAGAAGATATGTTGGATGCTGTCTGGATGAAATGGCCTCCATACATCCGAGAGGCCAAGGGCCTCCAGGAAGTCAGGGAGCCAGCGACGCGAGGGGGCTATGTCGTGGGGGGGTGGTGGTCCAGGGAGCCGGAGGCCACAGCATTGAAATCTCCTCCCACCAGTAAGAGACCCTCAGGAAGCAAAAGCAGGAGGGTACCCAGGTCTGTGAACATTTGGCTCTGTAGTACGGGTGGGACATAGACTGACATTAAGGTTAGTGTGTTGCCCTCCCACTGTCCCGTGATGGCGATGTATCTGCCCCACTCATCTGAGCGCATAGACTGCATGGAAAAGGGGAAGGAGTTTTTGACCAGGATACTCACTCCCCTGGAACCGGATGTAAAGCCGGAATGGGCCATCAGCCTATACCCCCATCTGTTTAGCACTTTACAAGTGTTACTAACCAGGTGCAACTCCTGGAGGAGCACCACATCTGGGGAGTGGCATTTGAGGTATTGTAGGACTAAAGTGCGTTTCACCTTGTCTCCAAGCCCGTTTACGTTCCAGCTCAGTAATTTAAAACTCTTATCCCAGTGTTTACCCATGATGATTCTTCATTTGTAAGCCTACCTTCATGCGCCATTATAACAGTCATTGCCGACTTAACTATAACACGTGAAAACCCCCCCAACCCCCAACCCGGCCACCCCCCTCCCTGCACTCTGGGCCTGAAACTGCCCATGAGATCAACTTTGCAGAGTGCCTGTCGCCCAACTTATAAACTAACAGTAGCTAAATGTGGGGAAAGGAGCTCCATCCCTCCGCCCAACCACCATTTTCCCAAAACAAAGTTTATTCCCCGAGCGGGGCAGTCACCAGTGTCTTTAAAGGCAGGAAACGTGGGACGACTCGACCAGCCAAAGTTCTCCAGGACGCCCGCCGCTGCCGCCTATCCCTTCGTATCTCAGCACTAGGCAAAGGGCGAAACAAGAGTTAAAGCTCACCAAGTCAGGGACTGCCTCGCAGTCAGAGTTCCATACAGATCAAAATGTCAGCGAGCATTATGTACCTTTGCGTCTCTCCAACCCTCCAGCCAATCCGCCACTGCCACCGAATGATCGAAAAACCAGGCCTTTCCATCCGCTTCAACCCGAAGGCGAGCTGGGAAGAGCATCGCATACTTCAGTCCTTTATCTCTAATTCTCTTCTTGACGACAAGAAAGGCTCGCCTCTGTTTTTGTATGGCTTGAGTAAAGTCTGGGAAGAAAGAAATGACTGCGTTTTCATATTTGAGCTGTGGCGCAACCCTGGCGCTCTGTAATATCATGTCCCGGTCACGGAAGTTAAGCAGTCTGGCCAATATAGGACGGGGAGGGGCGCCAGCCTTCGAACGCCCCCCCGGGACTCTGTGGGCCCTTTAAACCACAAAGAATTGCGACACGCCCTTAGGGCGTAGATGGTTAAGTATGAGATCCTCAACGAAGAGATCCGCTGCCTGTCCCTCCGCTTTCTCCGGCACCCCAATAATTCGCACGTTATTTCGTCTGGAGCGCCCCTCATAGTCAACCAGCTTGTCCTCAGCAAATTTTCTAAAGGTTTTCAGTTCTTGGATTTTGTTTTGGAGTTGGGAGACGTCGTCGACGAGACTAGTCGAGGTCACCTTTAGTTGTTTAACCTTTTCGCTCATTCTGGTGAGGTCTGCTCTGATGAGCGTCATCTCCACTGTGATTGCGTGTGTCCTTTGCTCCATGGATGTTCTCACCCCGGCGATCGCCTACATGACATCTTTTAGGGTAAGCTCTGGGAGGTCTCCCTCTGACCCCCCTGCAGGCCTATCCCGGGAGAGGTGCTCGGGAATAGCTGCCTTTGGGCAAGTATATCGGTCCAGCTTGTTCTGCTGCATAGGTTTTGGGCCCCTCCCGCCCGACATCGTGCCCCACCTCGGGGGGGTTCTCTTCTCTGGCCCCTACCTGTTGGATCACGCTGGCATAGTCCGTGGGCCCCATCACTAATATGTGTGGGGGTAGGGGCAGGGGCGAACACCCACCTCCTCATTGACTCCCGGTCGGAAGGAGTCGGAGGATAAAGTATGTGTCCCCCCAATGCAGCACTCCAGGACAAACCAGAGCGGACTATGCGAACACGCGCCACCTCTGTCTCTCGCCCGATGGTGGGCGTACAGCTTAGGTGTCCCGGGGAGGGCCCCCTACTCTCACCCTGGAGTATGCATTTATAGCTTCTCACGCCTGCAATCTGATCAATGGGGTGCACCTTTGACACTGGGGCCTTCCAAGCCCTGGGCCCACCCACCCCATGCAGGCCGCACGGGACTCAGGATGCGTAGGAATATCGCGCCGCTCCGGGGTGGCTGGAGTACTGCTGAAATGGAACTCACACACTTGGGGACACACAGGATCTTCTGGCGTCACGGGGGTGCCTCTACCAACCACAACCCAGCCAACTTAGCCCGCCGAGAACACCACTGCAGGAGGTCAGGCCACGCTGCCACGGGGAGGTGCTCACCGCCCCGTACTATCTCACAGGGCTGGCAGACTCACCGCAATATGGGCTCTGGGGGGCCTCACACCACTCTGTGGTGAATGTCATGGCGGTGGGGACCCCGCCCTCATGCCGATATTTCCCCCTCCACTCAGGACATGATCTCAGGCCGCGGTGTAGCATGCTGCACCGGCCGCACACTCACACGTCTTCCTCGGACCTGGCCATCACGGCAGGTCCTGGCTTTCTGCTCTGGGGAGGCCGCGAATCACAGAGCGCACAACTCTCCCAGCACTGGCTCAGCGGACTCAATTTCAGGCTCGGTCGAGTCTGGAATACTCCTGGCGGCTTTACCCCTGCTCGGGGTATGGATTATGTGGTCGGATCAGTGGTATTTGGGCGAGGGACCGGGAGCTACTCTATTTCGCAGCCATCACGCTGCAGTGCGTAGCCACGCCCCCCGGTACACATTTTCAGTGTTGCATGGAACACGGATTCATGGTGTGACAGGATTATATAATTCGCCTCCTTTGAATATCACCATGCGATATTGATCTCTTCCTGCATATGCTATTTCATTGAATTTTGTTTCATTCCATTATCTACCCCACAACCTTTTGCATGCTTGGCATGTACTTAGTAGTTGACTGTACTTAGTGTATTTTTTCATACATGTACATTGGAGTTTGTTTGATTTATGTTTCTTTTAGAGGCCCCTGGTGAAGGGACAGGGAGTCCCGAAATGTATTGGGCATCCGTCTCCTCAAGCGGACTGACTTTGTTCGTTGTATAATTTTGATTTCGTCGTTAAGATGCCTGAATTCCATGATTGATTTATGCTATACGATACCATGAAATGTTAATTGTGTCATTAATTGGAATAAATATGCTTTGGTTTGATCATGTTATTAATATGTTTATTTAATTGGTTGATCGTGTAACTGATGGAGCAGGGAAAATGAAAATTTTTTAACCTCCTAATATTTACGTTAAAATAAATTAACACACAGGTTCGTCTTAGTGAATAACCAACCATGTACGTTACATGTAAAGGGTTAAAGGTAACAAGCTATATATGTGCAAACTAATTTACTTACAATTGTTAACGTGAATAACATAAGTCTGACAATTGCGTACTAATTAGAATAATAAATGCATGTTTTGTGCTTGAAAAATAAAGTTGTGTAGTGGCAAAAGAGAGTTTTGGTAAGTAAGGAATAGCTTTATATGTCGCTTTTGCTAGGTAACACCTAATTGGGGTACGTAGAATGACGGGAGGGAAACGAAAAGGCTTATATTCTTTATTCTTAACTATGTTTTGTTTATCTTTATAATAGTGCGCTTAGGCCTGTGAGCAGCGAAATAAAATGGCCGCCATGAGTTAGAATACGCATGCGCGAGAGGGGTTACGAAAGAGAGAACAGCTGTGAACAAGAGGGATCACGTGATCGTTCCCAAAGCCTCGGATGGAAGCATGGTCAAGGCCGTGGTGACCTTATCACATCAACATGTGCCAAAGAATAACTGAACTAGAAGCGTGAGAAGTCGCAGTGAAATAAATGAATGGACAATAAACTAACTAATCGACTGAAAAGTATCAGAAAAAGATACAGTTTGAAACCCTTGAACTAAGGGGTAATGTCATGAACCCGTGAGAACGACAAAAAGTATGAACTTGTCACAAAGAACTGGTTGGAACAAGGATATTCATAATGAGATGTATATGGACCCGAATGGACCAATTAGAGAGAATCTTGCCATAAAGATGTAACATTTTCACTTAGTAAGCTAGAATTAGGGTATAAGAAGACCTACTCTTAGAGGGGAGGGGGCTAGCTGATATTTTTGCTGCTGCTGTTAAGACCGATGCTGTGGCTGCTGTTGCTATTTTATATTTTTAATTGAGCATTGAGACGCTGCTGTTGGAGAACTTCTTTAATCCTGATAGATTTTTCCATTTAAGCTATTAGATTTTTATTTTAAATATTAAAAGAGAAGTGAACGAGAAGGCCTGTTTTTCCAGGACAGATAGATAGATCCTTCGGGATTTCTTGCTGTGACGGACTTTATTTTTCCATCTAATAGGTATGCATTGAAAATTTCGATTTATTCTTATAAAATGCTAAATGTAATATCTTGATTAATAAATTTAAAACTTATTCATGCTTCTAAACTTTATATAAACTTTATTATCTTTAAAACAAATGAGTCAGTGGTTTTTTAGCTCAATGATTAATATAAATGTTTAAAGGTTTATAGTGATTGAGCTGGTCTTAATCGCCATTAACTTATTCCTACTAGTTGGTCCATCGACCAATGAGCGGAATACCTTAAAGAGCTTGAGAAGTATTATGTTGTTTTTATAATAAGGTATCCCGTCTCCTTCCAGCAAATCGTTAACTGTTTTTCTCCTAGGTAAGGAACGGATGAAATCCAGGGGAATAAATGAGTGAGTGAATGTATATGCGGTGTTATGGGCCCCACCGTCATATGGTTATAGTTGTGTTTAAGAGAGGGATATTTGCACCTGGACGTCCAAAGATATCTAGGAGAAGAAATTTAATTGATAGCGCTGGATCAGATTTCTTGGTAGCAGAGTTATGGTTACTATAGAATAGTTTTGGTGATTATTGATTATTTTATGTCTAACACTCTATGTTGAGTCACGTTATGTTATATGTAAGTCCACGTTTTAACGCTTCCGGGAAGTAGGAAGTGGAACACGTGTGGTAAGAGAAGCCACATGGAATAGTGCATTGTCTGAATTCATATTGGTGATAACACAGGTTGTGTTATGATAGGGACATTTTCTGTATAAAAGACGTGTGAGTGAAATAGCAACCGGTTTTCTTGTGAAACTCTGGCCTTAATTCTCAGGAGCAGTGTAGTCTCCACATGTGTTTCATCCCCTGAGAAACGGGTTTACTCCTTGCTTGAAAGAAGGGTAAGGTAGAGGGAAGTGCTACACTTATCGAACGAAACTGAATTCTTGCGAGCTAGAATCAACTGTTACTTTTGTTTAGCAAAATCAGACAATGGACATGTGTTTTTAATGTTGTAATTAACAAAGAACCGTCGAAAAGTAAATTGCCGAGAAATTTTGTAAAGGAGGGGTCAGGAGCAGGACTGACATAGACAAAAGCCGCGCTGGGATTGGTCAGTGCGCTAGTCAGGAGCAGGACTGACATAGACAAAAGCCGCGCTGGGATTGGTCAGTGCGCTAGTCAGGAGCAGGACTGACGTAGACAAGAGCCGCGCTGGGATTGGTCAGTGCGCTAGTCATACTGGACTGACGTAGACAAGAGCCGCGCTAGGATTGGTCAGTGCGCTATTCATACAGAAGCTTAGGATTGGAGCGTTGGTGTGAGTCGCGCTGGGATTGGTCAGATAAACCAGTGACGTGGAAGCTTGGGATTGGAGTGTTGGTGTGAGTCGCGCTGGGATAGGTCTGAATAACGCATAGAGAACAGTGTTGAATCGCGGACTTTTGAGAAGGAAAGAAATTGTGAACCATGGTTCATTATGAGTGTGGTAGAGAGAAAACGTCGTGGATGTCGAAAATTAAGAACTTTTTTAAGAAAGACAAAAAGGTAGTGACTAGAGAGGGACAAGTAATTCCTCCGCCGAAGTCACCAGCTTCGCATATGATGTTGAAGTACGGATATCATACCTGCATATGGTTAGAAAATTGGACTAAATATACTAAAAATGATGGAGCATTGGCTTTCCCTGAGAATGGTTCATTTAATGTAGCTGTACTTCGGAATTTGAGAGAGAAAATGACAATGCTTGAACCTAAACCTAGACCGACGCAGTTCGAAGCATTAAGTGAATGGGAAGATGAGATGTATGAGTGAGAAAGGTTCAGAGGATTAAGAAATCATGAGTTTGTACCTGGAAGGTTGTGGGGAGTGAATCATGAGGATAGAATAAAGCGTTGGAGATATGCTAACAGGACAGGAGGTTTGTTTCCGGCTTTTACAGCTGAGGAAGAAGCAAAGAGAAAATGTACAGAGAAAAAGAAACATGTGGTTAGGGAAAAGTATGGGTATGGTGGTAGTGAGACAGAAGATGATGAATTGCTGGAAGGTATTCTAAACAGAAACCCACCTCCATACCAACAGAATTCTGCGGTGGTGACACCTAATGCACCGCCAATGGAAACTGGGAGGAATAAAAATCCAGAGAGAAGAGATGAGATAAATAGGTCACAAGATCAGTTGAAAACTCCACAAAACGAGAAAGTTGAAGGTGACAATACAACTGAATTAGCAAAAACCACAAGAGAACTGACTAAAAAGATAAGAGAACTAACAATGAATATGGAAGCTGTAACTGTACCGGTAACAATAGGTCCCGTAATACCAGTTTTTGAGAATCAAAAGATAGAAGAGCATTCTTTAGTCATTCCCATGAATTCGAATTTACAAAGAAGGAAAGAAGGGATGGAACTAAACAAGGAAGGTGCAAGAAACTTGACTAGTACATATAGACCAAGTCCACCTACTAATTTGACGGTAAATGAGAGTGAGTTTAGGAGGATTCCTATGGTAACTGAGTCTGCATCAGAGACACCAGAAAGAAGTAAAAATTGGATAGAATTAAATAGTACGCCTGTAGGTCCGACTCCAGATGAATTGAATGAATGGATGAAAACTTTAAAAATGAAAGAGACAGAAACCAAACCATTAGATGTAATTAGATTAAAAATAGACATGGAAGAATTGATCTTGGGGACAATTGGCACAGAAAAACTAAAAACTTATCAGGATGACGAGATTATGTTCTTATGCAAGAGCATTACATGGAGAGCTAGAAATTTACATGACAAATTAGAAGAAACAGCAAATGAACTAGGAGTAGAATTTATAAAAGTGAGGACGTTGCAGAAACCATATAGAGTAGATTTTTGTGAAAAAGATATAGAGAATTTGAACACATCCGGAAGAGTAACCCAAATAAAAGAATTAATTGTTTTACTGAGGAAATGGGGTGATGTGGATAGATGGAGAAGCAGATGGACTAAAAGGAATGAGAAAGTGACAGATAAAGCGTCTTTGGCTTTGCGGTGACAGACAAGGAATCGATGGTGAGGGAGTACCCGATGAGAGAAACTCCAGGAGGTAGTTATGTGCATGTTCCGTGGTCTAGACAGGATATACTGTCATTTACAAATGACTTCCCAAAATTGCGAGAGAAGCCAGTAGAATGGTACAGACAAGTGGAGAGATTTGTTAAAGTTTCAAAGGTATTGTGGATAGATTTGGATGGGTTGTTTGACATAGTAGTACCAGCTGATTTATGGACCGAATGTAAGATTACTATTGATTGGCCAACTGTAGAATATCCAAGGGATGCTAAAACAGGAGCGCCAGGACCAGAAGTGATGAGGAAATATGATCAAGTAATTACCTTTTTGAAGAATAAGATTCCGCCCAAAGAAACGGATTGGGTAAAAATAGACAGAACAACACAGGAGAGTAAAGAGTCAGTACACGCATATTATGAGAGACTACTGTTAGTTTTCAAACAGTATAGTGGCTATGAGACACTAAATGAGAAGGATATGAGTCATTTTGTATATAGATTTGTTTATGGTTTGAAACCAGAGATAATTGAAATGATTAAACAGCATAAGATTTGCTGGCAAAATAGCACAGTGGATGAAGTTTTGAGATATGCCAAATATTGTAGTGATGACATTGAGAGTAGACAGCGTAAATTGAAAGAGAAAGCAATGTGGGCACAAGTGAAAGTTGCAGAGAAACAAGAAGCTCAGTTGAATAATCCCGTAAATGAGGCAGGATCAATTAGATTTAAACCAAATATAGGTAAAGGAAAAGGTCAAATAACTATAGAAGAGGCAAAGAAAAAATGGCCATGCCACAATTGCGGAAAGTTAGGGCATTGGAGAAACGAGTGTAAATTTCCTCCAAAACCTAATATGGAAAATCAATCATTAAATCCACAGGTGCAGAGTGAGGTAGTTACCCAACAAAGTCAGGTGCCACAACCACCACTTCCCAAGAGTGTTAATCAACAGAAATACAGTGCAGAAACAGGATTCTACGGAGGAGAGCAGGTAACACAATTGCCGCGCGCAGCTGCTGTATCCCAGTACTGGCTGCGACAGGATGTTGATGAGTTGGATGAAAGCTTATGACGGTGCCTAGGAGAGGAGGGAGAGTGCGTGCTTGGCGCAACTCTAGAGGTAGATCAAGCAGGTCCATTTGTGGATGGAGAAGTGAATGGTGCAAATGTAACATTCCTTGTGGACACTGGAGCTACCCGTTCTACTGTTAGGTCAGTGGAAATTCCAAACCTTCCTCTCTCAGGTGAACATATCCAAGTAGTGGGTGTTTCGAATCAGCAAATTAAGGCGCCTCTTATCAAATTAGTGGAGGTAAAAATTGGTCCATTTAGTGAAATGCACCGATTTGTGGTATGTGATTGCAGTCCTGTGAACCTATTAGGACGCGATTTGCTCTGCAAGATGAATTGCACCATCTTTTGTACGCCAGATGGAATTGCATTTCAGACCCCAGATGAAGATGTATTGTATAAAATGGCAATGGTAAAGTTAGAATCAGAAGTGAACGATTTATTTCCCATATTTGATGCAGAGAAAATCCCAAGTGAACTGAAAGAAACAGTGAATCAGGAAGTGTGGGACTTCACGGGAGAAGATATAGGGTTAATGAAAGAAGTAGACCCTGTTAAAAGTTCTGTTAAAGAAGGAACGAGTTACCCAAATACGCCACAGTACAAATTGACACCAGAAATAATTGAAGGAATAACACCAGTAATAAATAAGATGATTGAGCAAGGGATTCTGAGAGAAATAATGAGCAGTCCATGTAATTCGCCGATAATGGGACTGAAAAAGCCGAATGGAACATATAGAATTGTACAGGATTTGAGAAAGGTAAATAAAATTGTTGTGCCTTGTTGCCCAATAGTGCCAAACCCTGCTGTAATTTTATATCAGATTCCACGTGAAGCAGAATGGTACACAGTTATTGATCTGTGCCATGCATTTTTCTCCATTCCATTACATCCAGATAGCCAGCCGTTATTTGCATTCAGGTTCGGAGAGCGTATTTTGGCATGGTGCCGAATTCCTCAGGGGTATACAGAAAGCCCCTCGATCTTTAATCAGATTCTAAAGAAATCATTGGAAGATTTGAAAATGCCAGAGAAGTCAGTGATGGTTCAGTATATTGATGACCTACTGGTGGCATCAAAAACAAAGGAAGCATGTATTAATGATACAATTGCTTTGCTGAACCATTTAGCAAAAGGAGGACATAAGGTGTCCCCATCAAAGTTGCAGTTTTGTCAACAAGAAGTCCAGTATCTAGGTCATAAGATTGAGAAGGGAGTGCGAAAGGTAACGACAGAAAGAATAAAAATAATTCAAGGAATGAGAGCTCCAATGACACAAAGAGAGGTAAGAATGTTTCTAGGAATGGTTGGATATTGTCGACACTGGATAAGTGGATTTTCATTAATTGCAAAACCATTACAGAGATTAACAAAGAAGGATGTTAAAGATCCTTTTGAAATGAATGATGAAGAAATGAAAGCATTCAGAGAACTAAAAGGAAACTGTGTGAAGCTCCGGCATTGGGAATGCCTGACTATGAAAAAGATTTTGAGTTGTACTGCAGTGAAAGAGATGGGTGTGCGTTTTCAGTCTTGGTGCAGAGACATGGAAACATGAAAAGACCCATTGCATATTTTTCAGCTGTTTTAGACCCAGTAGCGAAAGCGTTGCCTGGATGTTTGAAAGCAGTTGCTGCCACCTGTGTAAGTCTGGAGCAGAGTGAAGGTATAGTGATGGGATATCCACTGAGAGTATATGTCCCTCATTCTGTGGAAATCCTGTTGACAAGAACCAAGACCCAATACATGACACATAGTCGGCTGACTAGGTATGAAAAAGTAATTTTGAGTGCAGAAAACGTGACCATTGACAGATGCATGAATGTGAATCCTTCAACATCATTGCCAGATGAAGAGAGTGTGATTGCAAAGGATGAAGTTGATCATGATTGTCTGAATGTGCTTGAGTATTGTACAAAACCAAGACCTGACATACGGGATGAGCCTTTAAAGGAATCAGATTATGTTCTATTCGTGGATGGCTCATGTTTAAGAACGGATGATGGCGTTCTGAGTGCGGCATATGCAGTTTGCACAGTAGCTGCTGTAATGGAAGCATCTTGTTTGAAAGGGATACGTTCTGCCCAAATAGCGGAGTTGATAGCTCTAATTCAAGCATGCAAGTTGGGAAAGAATGTTCGAATAACAGTTGTTACGGATAGCCAGTATGGTTTTGGTGTGGTGCATGACTTTGGGCAGATCTGGTCTCAGAGAGGTTTCTTGACGTCTGCAGGAACACCGATAAGAAATGGTGAATTTGTGAAAAAGTTGCTTGAGGCGATACAGCTGCCTAAACAGATTGCGGTAGTGAAGTGCAATGCACATAAAAATGGGGAAGACTACATAACTGTTGGCAATAAGTTTGCGGATGAAATAGCACAGTATTGTGCTAAAAATGTGGTCTCAATGAATCGGAACCAAGAAAGAGAGCATATTTCATGTCCTTTGCTTTTTACTAACCCTGTTGAGACATGGGATGAGGTGAGACAATTACAGGAAGCAGCAGATGATGAGGAAAAAGATAATTGGATAAAAGCAGGATGTAGAAAACATGAGGAAAATGATGTTTGGGTTTACAGGGATGATAGACCAGTTATGCCTGATAGCATGATTTCTGACATGGCACGGATGTACCATGGACAAGCTCATATTGGGAGAGACTCAATGATCAGACTTTTTAGACAAACCTGGTATAATCCAAAATTCAGAGCCATAGCTGAGAGTCTTTGTCAAAGGTGTCTTATTTGTCAACAGCTAAATCCAGGAAGAAAGACAGTAGTGAGTCTAGGAACAATAGGACGAGAGGGAGGTCCTTTCACGAGAATGCAACTAGATTTTATAGAAATGCCCCCAAGCAATAGACTAAGATACGTTCTTGTGATCGTCTGTTTGTTTTCCCGTTGGGTGGAGGCATACCCAACACGAAGGAATGATGGAATTACAGTAGCTAAATTAATGCTGCGAGAATTCATTCCAAGGTATGGTTTTCCAGTAACGATTAAAACAGATAGAGGAACGCATTTTCAAAACGAATTGATTCAATTGATTTGTGAAGCACTTAGTATTAAACAGAAACTGCATTGTGCATACAGACCAGAGGCTTCTGGAATAGTAGAACAAGTAAATGGAACAATTAAGAACAGATTAGGTCAAATGTGTCAAGCCACAGGACTCAAATGGCCAGATGCCTTGCCATTAGTCTTAATGACAATCAGAAGTATACCGGAAAAGAAGACAGGACTCAGTCCCCATGAGATAATTATGGGATGAGCAATGAGACAAGCACATGTACCTGTCAACAAACTGCTGACTATAACTGATGATCTCGTGTTGGATTACTGCAAAGTATTGGCTGATGTGGTACGTTCTGTGTTTCATCAGGTTGGACCGGATGCGACCACTCTTGAAAGGAAACCAGCTCATGACCTGAATCCAGGAGATTGGGTCCGCATAAAAGTCCACCGAAGAAGAAACTGTTTGGTTCCTCGCTGGGACCAACCACGACAAGTGATCCTGGTAACAACAACTGCAGTCAAATGTGCAGGAGTGAAACACTGGGTACACGCCAGCCACACCATCAGAGTTCCAGATCCTGAAGCTCGACCTGTAAGTCGACATCTGGAAATATCAGATACCAGTTCAGCATCTGATGCAGAAGAAGAGACGAACAGGGTTCCAGAAATTGAAGATCGACCTGTAAGTCGACATCTGGAAGACCCAGGTACTAGTGCAACGACAGGAGGAGTGGAGGAAATATCTGACACCAGTTCAGCATCTGATACAGAGTATTCGGATTGTGAGGAAAGTCTGGAAAGAAATTGGAAATTTGATAATATAAAAGAAAAAACTGAGCAAAAAGACAGTAACAGTGAGCAACCCAGTACAAGTAGTGGTGAGAACACTTCAGAGACAATATTAATAGATGAAGAAGGGAGAGATGAGAATAGAAAGTTAGAAGAATCGGAAGATCCCCGAGGCGCAATAGGGACAGATCGACGAACAAAAGAACAGGGAAATTTAGAGACAGATAGAGAGATTGACACAAATTCGGAAGAACCTCGAGGAGGGACAGAAGTAAGTGATCAAAAGAAAACACGAAAACCCCCACAAACAGATGAAAGAAATGAAATTATAAAATTTAAGATAAGAGATAGTAAAGGAAGAACTGAAACAGAATCAGAAGAAAGTGGAGAAGAAGGAAACCAGAAATTAAAGTCGAGAAAGAGAACTTGGAGAACAGAAAGAGAGGAAAAAGAAAGTGAACCAAAAAGGCCAAGAAAAGGAGACAATTGGCCCAACGAAGTTAGAAAACTGAGATACAAGATGATAAGGTTGGATGGAAAAAGTGCAGAACAAGTAAATGAAATAACAAGTCAAAAAGAACAGGAAAAACAGGGAGGAAAACACTTGCAGAAAACAAAAAGAGTAAAGAAAGCTAATCTGAAGTATAAATCACCTGAATGGCTATACATTGCATTAAGTGATATCAAAGAAGAAGAGAACACTCACGAAAGCCTGGAACAAAATTACAACCTAATGGGTGAAAGTGAAGTGCAACAGGTTTAAAAGAAATTTGAACGAATTTCTACCGGACTGGACAAAACACTGGATTTGATGAGAAAGAGTTCTGAAAAGAACTAAAGAAAGTACCAAACGAGACAGAGTGAAAACGAAGAGTGGCAGAGAGGTCACTTCTGAGGTGTGGTGACACAATTTTTCTGTACATACTATATAATAGGTAATAGAACAAAATGGTAGATACTAGAAATAGAACATGTAGATGTGAGTTCTTACGTAGATGGTGTAAGATGTGCTTCTTTTGTACAGGATTATTAATGACCGTATGGATTATTTTAGCAATCACCATTCCAATTAGTTTAGCTGTAGAAGAAACGTCTAACAACACAGAGAAAGAAAAAGGAGCTAGTGTGCATGAAACAGCTATATTTAGAAGTAGTGCAGAATTGCATAAAGATAAATCAATAACAGATTTTTCAAAGAACGTTTTTACTAAATTATTATATGAATATGTAGAAACAATGGATGTAAGAGATTGTTATGTTTGTATGCAATTGCTCATGCGTCTGTTGCAGAAGGTGTGACCTATCATCACCTTCCTTTGACGTATGGAATAACATGTAGTGTTTTAGCAAGTCTATTTTATAAGACAGGGAGATTAGAATATTATTATACTGACATAGATAAGATTTTTGCAGAGATTCCTATAATTTCTGAACTAAACAAAGTAAAAGAAGCAAGGGTGTTTGGCGAATATTTTCTAGAAGATAAGGTTCTAACATTAGATGATATAGTTAAACACAACCTTACCTGTGAGCTAAGAAATGAAGAAAAGGTGTTTTTAGAAATGGTTGAAGATAGAAGGGTAAAATTTCAAAGAAAAGTGATAGAAGAGACAAAAACACCTCTTTGGGCGTTTGAGGAAGAAAGTCATGACAAGAAAAAGACAAGTGCAGCGATGTCTCTGGATTGGCCCCAACAGGGAAGGTTGTGTATTAGAAGAAATAGAACAAGATATGACAATTATTTCGTGGGTTCCAGTGATTGCCAAGACAATTATAACATTTTAGGAGGTTGGGGATTCAAAGGGGGAAAACATCCAATATTTCCTGGGATCTATTATATTTGTGGTAACAGAGCTTATTACAGGTTGCCGGACCATTGGTATGGATCATGTTATTTAGGCCTGGTCTTTCCAAAGATTTTTCATGTAGATAGAGCAGAAAAGGGAGCACACGAAATAATAAAGACATTTACACGTAGGAAAAGGGAGACTTTTTCACAAATAGTAGGTGATGTTTTTGGAGCATTGATACCAGCAGTGGGAATATCTTTGAATGCATTTAAAATTCGGAAATTATCCACAGTAGTAGATCGTTTATCTACAGATACTGCTGGAGGGTTCTTGATGGTAAATACCGAAATGGTTGCCATGAGAGCTATGGTGATGCAAAATCGACTTGCCCTTGACATTCTTTTGGCAAAAGAGGGTGGAGTCTGTGGAATGCTGAAAGTTCAACATTGTTGCACTTACATTCCAGATAAGAGTGAAAATATACAAAAGTATATTAAGAATATTACAAATTTGCACAAAGAACTTGTTCCACTGGAGGTTGAAAATGCATTGGGAAAACTTGGTAAGAGTTTTTCCTCAGTAATGAATTGGTTTACTAGAATGAGTAAATTAGTAATAGGGAAAATAATAATAATAGCAACCATGATAATCATAATAGTTTTAGTACTGAAGCTAATCGTTGCATGTATAAAGAGAAGAAAAAGGCAGAACAAAATAGAAAAAGAAAATAAGATAAACAAAGAAAGAGAAAGAGAAATTGGTGAAATAGAACTAGAAGAATTAAAAGAAAACATGTATAAGGAGACAAAGAGACAAGTTGAAAGGGATACAGTTGTGTAAAACTAACAAAAACAAACGGACAAAGAAATATGCTACCTGAAAAAATTGTATAACATGGGTTTTTGTGGTGATGTTAAAAATCACCAAAGGGGGGAGTTGATGGAGCAGGGAAAATGAAAAATGTTTAACCTCCTAATATTTACGTTAAAATAAATTAACACACAGGTTCGTCTTAGTGAATAACCAACCATGTACGTTACATGTAAAGGGTTAAAGGTAACAAGCTATATATGTGCAAACTAATTTACTTACAATTGTTAACGTGAATAACATAAGTCTGACAATTGCGTACTAATTAGAATAATAAATGCATGTTTTGTGCTTGAAAAATAAAGTTGTGTAGTGGCAAAAGAGAGTTTTGGTAAGTAAGGAATAGCTTTATATGTCGCTTTTGCTAGGTAACACCTAATTGGGGTACGTAGAATGACGGTAGGGAAACGAAAAGGCTTATATTCTTTATTCTTAACTATGTTTTGTTTATCTTTATAATAGTGCGCTTAGGCCTGTGAGCAGCGAAATAAAATGGGCGCCATGAGTTAGAATACGCATGCGCGAGAGGGGTTACGAAAGAGAGAAAAGCCGTGAACAAGAGGGATCACGTGATCGTTCCCAAAGCCTCGGATGGAAGCATGGTCAAGGCCGTGGTGACCTTATCACATCAATATGTGCCAAAGAATAACTGAAGTAGAAGCATGAGAAGTCGCAGTGAAATAAATGAATGGACAATAAACTAACTAATCGACTGAAAAGTATCAGAAAAAGATACAGTTTGAAACCCTTGAACTAAGGGGTAATGTCATGAACCCGTGAGAACGACAAAAAGTATGAACTTGTCACAAATAACTGGTTGGAACAAGGATATTCATAATGAGATGTATACGGACCCGAATGGACCAATTAGAGAGAATCTTGCCATAAAGATGTAACATTTTCACTTAGTAAGCTAGAATTAGGGTATAAGAAGACCTACTCTTAGAGGGGAGGGGGCTAGCTGATATCTTTGCTGCTGCTGTTACGACCGATGCTGCGGCTGCTGTTGCTATTTTATATTTTTAATTGAGCATTGAGACGCTGCTGTTGGAGAACTTCTTTAATCCTGATAGATTTTTCCATTTAAGCTATTAGATTTTTATTTTAAATATTAAAAGAGAAGTGAACGAGAAGGCCTGTTTTTCCAGGACAGATAGATAGATCCTTCGGGATTTCTTGCTGTGACGGACTTTATTTTTCCATCTAATAGGTATGCATTGAAAATTTCGATGTATTCTTATAAAATGCTAAATGTAATATCTTGATTAATAAATTTAAAACTTATTCATGCTTCTAAACTTTATATAAACTTTATTATCTTTAAAACAAATGAGTCAGTGGTTTTTTAGCTCAATGATTAATATAAATGTTTAAAGGTTTCTAGTGATTGAGCTGGTCTTAATCGCCATTAACTTATTCCTACTTGTTGGTCCATCGACCAATGAGCGGAATACCTTAAAGAGCTTGAGAAGTATTATGTTGTTTTTATAATAAGGTATCCCGTCTCCTTCCAGCAAATCGTTAACTGTTTTTCTCCTAGGTAAGGAACGGATTAAATCCAGGGGAGTAAATGAGTGAGTGAATGTATATGCGGTGTTATGGGCCCCACCGTCATATGGTTATAGTTGTGTTTAAGAGAGGGATATTTGCACCTGGACGTCCAAAGATATCTAGGAGAAGAAATTTCATTGATAGCGCTGGATCATAACAAAATATTTCACTGTAGTGGTACACACCCTGTCAAATTTACCTTCGGGACTTGGCCTCTCAGGTTGATAGTTCCGAATTAGTCTGGTAATAATTACTAGGGTGTAGCACACTGATCGCATTTACTAGGTTAAAAAGTTCTATATTTTTCTTATGCCACTGAGTTCGCACTCAGCACACTTTTCATGTGTTATAAAACAAGAACACAGCAGACTGGGTAGATCTTCAGGATGTCATGTCAATAATGCAACCTGGATTCTGGAATTAGATGAAGTAGATGGGATTTCATCAAGGTTCTCTTACTCTCTACAGGTTTTGTCAAATGTTCAGTTCAAAGAAGTATGTAAGTTTTCAGATATATTCTGGTTACATGATTTTCATAGGTTCAGGGGTTCACACTGATAATAGGAGTCAGAAACTTGAGGGAAGACCCACTCTTGTGAGTACCCGTTCAAGTTCCACTTGAGACTCTGCATTTTCTGGTTGACCAAAATAGTCTTGTACTTAAGAATTTCTTCTTGGATTCACCCTAGGCTTTAACTGCAACTTTAAGGAATACATTACCGAATCAAGATGACCTTTTATCAACTCTCTTCTACAGAAAGTCAAACTGTTTCTTCCAGAACTTCTGGAGCTGTTCAAGCTCTCATACTCTCACAACTGGAGGATGGTAAAGCCTTACTACATGGTGCCCCAGACTCCACACCAGCACTTCTTAGGGGCATTCTATGTGCTGTATGATGTCTCTTCTAGGGCCAGCAGAATTATGATCACCTCACCCCCATCCTGATGGACCTCCATTGGCTCACCTTGCCAGCTTACACCTTCTTTAACACCAGCTGCATCATTTCCAAAGCCATCGCAACCAGCAACCCAGCTTATCTTGCTGACAAAATCACCACCTCTGGTGGTTCTAGGCATACTAGCAATCAGGACACCTTTACATTGAAGACTAAAAAGTGGAAGAAAGAAAACAACAAGAAAATAGGCATTTTCCAACTTTGCACCCAGTATCTGAACCAGGCATGGGAAAGAAAAGTTTGACTGACTAGAAGAAGAATAGGTGTAAGAAAGACAAAGACTATCAATTATTTCCATATACTGTTACATCTATTCAGTCATACAATATATCTAGAAACTCAAAGGGTAACCAAAGAGGGGCAAAGTTTGTGATATCTGTCACCCAAAGACATGCATCCTACGTAGGACCCAGTCAAGTGCAAGCTACTGAGGTGGCCTCTAAAGTCTGAGATTAAGAAGCCCAGGTACTATTTGTTCAGGAAGTGCACTTTATACGTTTAAGAATGAGTTGTTGTATGCTTAGATAATCATCCTCAGGTCATATAAGGAACAATGATTCAAACAAGTAACAATATATGTCTTTTTCACCACATAGAAAATGCATGTCTGTGAAACATACATGACGTCCAAGAGCCACACGCACACTGAACAGTCAATTCAATTCAATAAATCTTTATTTGGTAAACAAAATCACCATAAAAGAATCTAAGTCAAATGTCAGTAATATTAATTTCATACATAAAAATAGGTAATACAATTAATCTTAAAAACAATGACATTAAAAACAATGAATAGAATTATTCTGGTCTTGACTTCTTGGACACCCAGACATCTTGTAAAGAAGATAAAACCGAAAAAATCACCCTTTCGGAAGGAAGCATTTGAAGGTACATCACGGCAGGCCTAACTTGTTTAAAATTCATTTATTTCAGCAAGGGGATTAAAAAACGCTTCCTAGGCCAGCTGAAGTAAGGGCAAAACATTATAAAATGGAGCATATCCTGTTGAGACAAATGGTCACAGCCACAGAGTGCCCTTCCCTCTGCCGAACCCACCCACATGGGGACACCAGCACGTGATGTAATTGATTAAACCTAAACCTGGCCAATAAAAACATGTCATGCTGTGATCGAACCAAACCCAAATACTGTTCCATCCCCTGCACAGTTTTTAAAAGCATGTGACCCCTAACAGAAGGCTTCTGGAGTTCTAAACCTTCTCTCACCAAACAGGAGCGTTCCAAGAACAACCTTTTGACCCTCCCCGATTCCTGGATGGAGAGTGGGGTAGATTTGGTAAAAATTTCTGGCCTACCTATAGAAGACAAGGCCGCCTTAACATGCACAATCCATGGTATGCTAGATACCCGATTCAATGCCAGGCAGTCCTCAAGAATCAAACGGCTTAACTTTAGCTCCGCCCTGCTCCAAATGTTGATCCAGCACATGAGCGGGCTTAGAGCCCTCAAATCCGAGACATAATCAAGACCCAGTTCCTCACGTACAGAAAATGCTGGGGTTGAGTGGGGGACCTAGATCAACTTACGCAAGAAATTATTCTCCATTTTTGAATCCGATCCAACTTAACATACCCCCAGATCTCACTTCCATACCGCAGCTATGCAATACACTTGACCTGATAAATGTTTAGGAGATCCCTTGGTACCCTAGACCCAAGCCCATGTGCAAAACTAAAAACCGCCCCCACAGTTTTTACAGACTGATCTTTTGGCTTCAATAAGAGGTTTCCAACAATAATTAACATCAAATAAAACACCCAAATAGGGGAAGGCCTTGACTTTTGATACCTTGAAGGTCTTCCTCCATGTTGCTTGGGGGCCCGCTAAAATTATGTAGGACTTCGAAAAGTTAACCAACAAGTCCAGGAGCCCCATAAAAGACTTGTACTTGGCCAATAGCAGGTCCAACCCCTGTGCAGTCTGAGACATTAGGACCGCGTCATCCGCATATAATAGGACAGGGAGCAATCTGTCACCAATCTTAGGACAATCGGCCGAAACTGATAAAATTGCAGACTTCAATCCATTAACATACAAGGTGAACAGAAAAGGGGCCAGTAAGCACCCTTGCCGAACCCCACAACTCGTCCCGAATGATCAAGTGCACTTAGCACCTTGAGAAAAGCGCACCGAGGCTGAGGACATTGAGTGAAGATCAGCTAAAAGAGCCACAATACTGGGATCGACCCCCATCTCTCTGAGCAAAGCCCAGAGTTTCGCTCGGTTCACCCTATCAAAAGCAGACATCAAGTCCATGAAAGCCAGGTGTAAGGATTCAGGCTGAGCCACTGTATACTTATTAAGTGGAGGTTCAAACATTGGTCTGAAGTCAACCTCCTTGCCCTAAGAGCATACTGGACATCACTCAGAATCTTATTTTCATCTGCCCAGGCACACAGCCTATTTAGGATCACACTCCCCAAGACCTTAACTGTAGAAACCAGTAAAGAAATTGGACGGTAACATTGTGGGTTCTCTTTATCCCCCTTAAAAATGGGGACAATAACCAAGGTTGACCAAGAGGGTAACGGCCCCTCCTGCACAGCCGCATTTAAGAGCTGCTTTAATAAAGGAGCCCAGACCTCCATATTTCTTTTAAACAGGTCAGGTGGTATATTGTCCGGGCCCATGGCCTTGTTCCTAGACAGGGCTAGAATGCCTTTTGTAACTTCATCTAACGTGAAGACCACTTCGTTACTAGCGGACACAGATGCAGCATGGATATTAACACTCCCGATAGCCCCCTGATTATAAATGCCCTCAAAATGATCCACCCACTGTTCCTCTGAAATATGATGACATAGAAGTGAACCAGAGCCCTCAGCAAAACAAGGCCTCTTAACAACGCGCCAGAAGAGAGCACTGTCCCCGGTTTCACTGGCTTGACAGAGCTCCTCCCCGGCTAATTCCTGTAAATTATATTTACACACCTTTTGCGCCTGCTTGTAAGCCCACCTACAATTTCTAATCAGCTGCCTGTACCTCAGTGATTGCTTCAACGCCACCTTCAAAAGTCGCAGGGATCGCAAGCAACCCCTATCAAACCATTTAGGGTTTTGTACCACCCGATTGGTTGGAACCTTCACAGTCAAAATGTTTGCCAACCGCCAGAGCTATGCCTTTAAAAGCTTCCAATACCTCCCGCCACCAGCCTCACAATCCAAACAAATGTTAAACTCCCATTGGCAAGTTGCAAAGAGAGGGGTTTGGAGGCTCTGGGGGTCCACCTGGTACCTTTTCAACCTTCTCCCCTGGTCAATGGCCACAAAGCTCTTGAGGGCCCCCTTGACTGATGTTCTGGGCCCAAGGCAATGTCCAGAACCGAGCAAAGACAAGGAGATGGCTATGTCTGAACTGAGGTGGCAAAGTGAGCTTAAGAATGATGATGGATTCAACCCAGATCTGTGACTGGGGGTGAGTGTTTAAAAAGTTTCAGCACTCCGTCCATCATCTCCTTTTGTTTGCAATGTCCAGAACCGAACAGTCACACTGAATCAAATTTAAGACAGCATCTGCATGTCACATCACATATTGACACACATAAACAAATATTCCCAACATCCTTGGTGTGTCAAAGGTCAACCTGGATAGTGCAGACAGACCCTTGCAATCATTGTGCCAGGTAGGTGTACCAGTGACATTTGACTTGACCATACACCACAAATATGTGCAGGAAGCCATTGCCCTGGTCACTTCTGCACATTAAGATGCCCAATACCCCTAAAATCTTGTCCTTCCCCATCTTGTCTAATCGATGTATTTATTCATCTCACCACCATAACAAAACCAGTATTACCTTAGGATGACCATCTCATTCCAGGTCATTAGAGACACTGTCGCCAGTCCTGTAGTTTTCAAGTGCAAATCATTGATTTCAGGTGTGTTACTCTCATTAGTTCAGTGGGTTCAACACAAGACTTCAACAACCAGAATGCATTGGGCTATCACACAAAAAGACCAGGTCTGGAGACAGTGTCTGTAATGTCCTTGAGGGAGATAGTCACTCTTTATTGCATGCACATTTCACACCTGCCACCAACGCAATTGTGTCATTGCCGTGGTGTCAACAGGTCCAGCAACAGAAACTGCCCAGGTAGCAGAGCCCAGTATTGTCCATCATGTCAGTTTCATGCCGTTATATAAGCCACACACTAATACTTACCTACATCTCACCCATACTAGCCACATAAACCCACTTTCAAGTGCAGTGCATGTTTAACCTAGTCCTGTAGTATTTTGGGACTCATGTCATATGTCCACATTACACTGTAGTAGTGATACCCTAGTCTTACACTCTCCATCTCTGAGGAACTCATTGATAAATTGTGGATGTCTTATAGCATATTCAGTCAGACAGCCTATCCACTGCAACACAGGGATAGCCAAGCCAGGGTTCCCCAACATGTGGTTCTTGTAGATGTTTGAATGTAAAGGAAATACTGACTGAGAATGGGTTTCAAGTGAGCCATGTTGCCACTAGACACAAAACAGTTATTGATTCTGACAATTGTATATCTGATGGGGCACAGTTGCCACTGCAAGAAGATGATATGCTACATAGTGTTTCCAAAATAATGGGAGTATCACTGTGCCATCCCCAGTCAAGCACTGCATCACAAAGCCACAGAAAATAGTGCACCCTCTGTCCACTTCACATTTCATCCCATGATATTTTGTAATGTGTATTTCTACGTACCTTTGGTTGCCCCTTATCTGCGCATACCAATCTTGAAACCCACCCAACATGTATAGCGGGGCAAGTATCAAACAGAACATCAGGCAAATGTTGTCTGTCAATGAGGTAAGGGGTTGATCTTTATGTGTGCAAAAAGACTCTGTGATGTAACACATCACAATATGACCATTAAGCCACTTTTACACATATGCATCAGAAACACACTGCTTAGACTGTATATCATACTGATGTCCCCTAGTGTACTGTTTCACCCTTCACTCTTCTGTGTAACATATTTGTATCAGCTCATATCATGCGCCATGTAATATGCATTGGCCTTTTATCTTCCCCACAGTTCCATCTGCAACGTACACAGACAGATGAGCATATGCCATCACACTGGAGCACACTGTTGAGTCTCAGAAATCATCCACAGAAAGATGACCTGTTGTACTACTAGGTATATACTACTGTATCTAAATTAAACCATCAACATTTCAGTCACCACACAAATGTGGTAATATACCATACCCTGGAGATTAAATGTATAACAAATCCTGTCCTCTGGGATTGTCACATGACAAGTTTGGCATCTATGCACTTGTCCATGTCTACTTTCCTTGATGACAATATCTACTGAATTGGAGTCTGTATTCAATGCTCCAAACACAACATAAGGAAAGATTCCTCTTTTCCATTAAGGCCACCATCTTGGTGAGTCACATCAGGCAGGATGGCAAGTAGGGCTCTCAAACCACCCAGTTCTCATTCACCAGCCAAGCCACTCTGGACATTCACAATCTCCCTTGTCTGGAACTCTTTCAGGTTATGAGTCCACATGTGCTTGAACTAATGTCACACGTGCTTATCTAAGCTACACAGAAGTTGCCTGGTCATTACACCCACCCTAAAGGTGCCACAGATGTTTCACCTGCCTCACTCTGACTCTCACTTAATGGTATGTTTTCAATATACGTTCATTGTCCATCCACGCAGTATTCTCGATTACATCTATAGGCATCAGGTAGTCTTTGTTCACCAAGTCACATCCTCTGTTAGCACACATTCCCTGTTAAGACATATTCCATGTTGGCACACATCTACCTCCTATTGAGTCAGCTGCCAGGGTGTGATGCATGTGTAGAGAAGGGGTTCAGGGTAGGGCTACTATGTAGGAGACTGATGTTTGCAGATGTGGTATAACAGGGTTGGTGTTTCACATGAAGGAAAATTCACCTCACTTTAAAATCACTCTCAATCACATTTATTTAGAATTTCCCTCAACTTAAATTTCATATTCAAATCTTCTACTCTTAGAATGATAACATTTTTTTTTTTAAACTGTTTTTATTTGATTTTATCATTTATAAAACACAACAAACCATATATCTCTGTTCGAACTGTACAGGTACATACATGCGATGGATTAAAAGCGTAATTGTCATTTCATCTACACAAAATAATTACATCCCAATTGACTATTATTTCCTATTCCACTGTTACAGGAAGGATTTGAGGCAGGAAATGTGCAGGTTGTGATTGACCCTCTCGGAGGTCTGCCGTCCCAAAGGTATTGTGTTTATTATTCTTGCACGATTGTGTTATCTCCATCCTCTGTCTCATTATATGTGCGGAGATATATTTTCAAAGGGTCCCAAATGATCCCTAGGGCGGGATGCTCTTGGTAGTAGATCTGCATAGTTGGTGAGTTGTTCTTGACAGTATACTAAAGAAGATACCCAATCCTTAAATTTCGGCGCTCTCCTCTACCCCAACGACATGCTATTAGGCGTTTTGCCATGAGTAGGGCTATGGCTATATATTTGCGGTGTGGTTTGGCCACATGTTTTATGTATCCAAGTATGGCGGTCAGGGGACTGCGCTCCAATGTCTGCAATGTCATCTGTTCAAGGGCGTCGATTACTTTTTCCCAAAACGCATAGACTGCGGGACACTCCCAAGCTAAGTGTAAAAAATCTGCAGCAGGGGCTCTACATCTTCTACATTGGTCTGAGTCTGATAGGTTATATTTATGTAACTTCGCCGGTGTATAGTATAACCGATGTAGAAATTTGTAATGCGTGATTCGCAGCCTATGGCTAGCTGCGATTTGTTTCGTATGTTCACAACAGTATATCCATTGTTCATCCGTCAGTGTGCATCCCAACTCGCCCTCCCATTTTTGTCGTGCAGGGCATGTAGACCTCTCTTGTGTCGTGTGGATCATGTGGTATAATGTAGACACCATGTGCCTCGGGGACGGGGCTTGCAACACCCGCTGCAGTGGGGGACACGTAGGGGGCTCACATGGAAATTCTGGTGTTAGGGCACGCAAGCCCTGCCGTAGCCGTATGTAAAGGAAGCTATCCAAGGGAGTTGGCTGGGTCTCCCTGAATATATGGGTAAGTGAACGGAGCTCTCCATTACAGTAAAGATCGCCCCATGTGACAATGCCGGTCCGGCCCAGGAGCAGTTGGAATCCCTTCTCCTGGAGGAGTTGCATTTGGGGATGATATGTCAGGGGGAGCAGTGGGGAGTAGAGCATGGGACACTTCAGCAGTTTCATTATGCGATGCCATGCCTTGATCGTGCAAGTTACCGAGGTGGGTGTCGCATCTCGCTGGGTCAGGGGCCGGAGCATCACCCCGTCCAGTGGCACCGGGTCCGCCAGCCAGTGCTCCACCGCCACATGCGGCATATATCGGGGTGGGTGAAACCAATAATACGCGTAGTGTGCCTGCGCGCAGGTGTAGTACAGTTCAAAGTCGGGGATGTCTAACCCTCCCTGGTCATAGGGCCTGGTGAGCACCTCCCATTGCAATCGGGGTTGTTTACCCCCATACTAATCTAATCATTTCTGTTCGCAACATTTTAAAGAAGGGGCGTCCAGGAAAATACGGTATGTTTAGGAATAAGTACAGTATCTGAGGGAGGACCACCATCTTGATCAACGAGGCCCGTCCCGCAATCGATAGGGGCAAGGAGATCCAGCGTGAGACACTGTCTGTAATACGATCTAGAGTTTTACCGTAGTTTAATCGCATTAGCTCGTCTCTGTCTGTAGTGATGCGTATTCCTAGGTAGCGCACATCTGAGTGACACCACTCAAAAGGATAGTCCAGGGAGAACTGGGCTGTAGCTGGGGTAAGGGGCAAGATTTGCGATTTTCCCCAATTAATATTAATCCCCGACATTTTCCCGAATACTATAAATTCCCGAAGAAGCGGGTTGAGATTGGCCTGCGGGTCCCGTACATACAAAGTAATATCGTCGGCATAAAGTGATACCAATATTTGGCGCACATAACAGCGCAACGCTTTCTCCTGGTGTTGCTGGCGGAGTTTAGCTGCCAAAGGTTCCACCGCGATAGCGAACAACAGAGGGGACAGCGGGCACCCCTGTCTCGTGCCTCTGGTTATGTGGAAGGCGGGCGATGTGTGTCCATTCACGCATACCCTTGCTATCGGTAGGTTATACAGTAACTGAATCCAAGACAGAAAAACTGGGCGGAAGCCCATACGCTGTAAGATTCCTAGTAAGTAATCCCACTCTATGGAATCGAACGCTTTAGTAGCGTCTAGAAACACTGCCGCCAATGGCAGGTCTGGGTCCACACTGTGGAGAATTGCGAAGAAGGTTCTGAGGTTGTGGGTGGTCGCTCTCCCTGGGATGAAGCCGGCCTGGTCCGGGAGTACAAGCTTTTCCATGATTAAATTTAGTCTGTTTGCTATGATCTTTGCTAAAATTTTAGTGTCACAGTTGATAAGTGACAATGGTCTGTATGAGTCACATTGTTGACTGGGTTTTCCTGGTTTCAGCAGAGAAATAATGTGCGCCTCTCTCATGGATTGAGGGAGTCTGCCGTTATCTAGTGCGTCCTCAAACACTTCCTGGAGGATGGGGGCTAGCAAGTCAATATATGTTTTATAAAATTCTATGGGGAATCCATCTGATCCCGGTGTTTTTCCTGATTTCATATGCATTATGGCGTCTTTTATTTCGTCCAGTTCAAAGGGGTGCTAAGGAATTCCCGTTGGTTGTCTCCCAGCCATCCTAGCGCCACCTCCTCTAAGTACGCATTAAGATCTAATTCGTCATGTCTTTGTGAGGTGTATAGTGCTTCATAATGTGCTGTGAAGGTGCTAAGTATGTCTTTCGTATTCCTGTATGTGTTCTCCCCCGGGCCCGCAATCTCCAAAACCGTGTTGGTGTACCGTGGCTTGCGAATTGTGTCTGCTAAAATTTTCCCAGGTCGTTCTCCCTCTCCGTATCTCCGCGCCACCCAGTGTCTTCCCCTATATTTCACTTCTCTGTCCGCTGTGGCCATGTATTCAGTAAGTTTGTCCCTAATTTCTCGCTGCACTTGTTGATGTGCGCTGGTTCCAAGCCGCAGCTCCAATTGTTTGATCTCTCCTTCTAATTTATTCAGGGATCTTCGTATGTCCCGCAGTACGCCCGAGCTTTTGGATATGCAGTATCCCCTAAGCGTGACCTTAAAGGCCTCCCACACTGTCTCCACGCTGTCCACCGATCCCTTATTTCTCAGTAAGAAATCTTGTATTTCTTGCCCTAGTTCTGCATGGTAGACCGGGTCTAGCAGTGTTAGTGGCTGAAGTCGCCAAGTTCTTTGTGGGGCATCCCATCCTGGGGGTTAAATGACAGACTTACCGGCGCATGGTCCGAGTAAGTTCTGGCTAAGTGTTTGGTCTCGACAATCTGTGGACCTATGCCACGGGTAACCAGCATGTAGTCCAGTCGGGCCCAAGATGCGTGTTGAGTAGCGTAGTGTGTGCCTTCCGCCATGTGTGGATGGAGATGCCGCCATGCGTCTATCACTCCATTAGCTTCCATTATGCTCAGTAACACCTTGCAAGAAGCGTTAAAGTGATGTGGGCCGGGATTAGACCTGTCCATTATGGGGTTGAGCGCTATATTAAAATCCCCCCCCCAAACAAGGTGGGTAGAGCCAACCTCCAAGATTTTCCCCCACAGTTGCGTGAAGAACTCGGGAGAGTCTACATTGGGGCCATAGCAACATACTAATGTGACGGATTCCGAGCCTAGTCTACCCCAGGCCATACAATACCGGCCCTGTTGATCTCCTGTCGTTCCTATTGGGACGAAGGGGAATCCCTTTTAATGATTATGGCCGTCCCTCTTGAATAAGTGGAGTATGAGGAGAAAATTCTGTGTTCCGCCCATTTACTAGCAAAGGTAGTGTTTTGTCTCGGGTCCATGTGCGTTTCCTGCAGCATGGCAATGTGCGTCTGGTGTCTGTCCAAGTACGCCAGTACTTGGCGCCGTTTTCTAGGGTCTCCCAAACCTCTTACATTCCAGGTTAGCGTCCTCACTGCTGGGTGTCCAGGTGTGTCAATCATGGGGGCCAACGTGGCGGCTTAAATGTCAGGATAGGCCTTTTTCGTGTGTGCGCTATGGTTTGACAAAAACAGTGCTCTTGGACATCATATGTACCGTACAAATACCAGTGTACCTGAATAAACAACTTTTTACCCTCCCCTCCCACTGAAGCATCCCAATTATGCCAGAATTATACGTCCCTCCCTCCTCCCTTTTCCCCCTACTACCCCAAAAACTAATACTGGCATATTCCCAGCATGAACCATGTGGGGAGCGCCCTCGGGGGGAACTCCTAGGGGATAGCACTTACTCCCCCGCCTCCAGAGAGCATCAGCGTTGGAATGGCCTAGCCCCCAGTGGGCAGGGGTGCCCAGAGTAAGTTGTGTCCCTTGATCCCAATTGTCACTTATCTGGTGGCGATCTCCCGGCGGGCTCGTGTGTACAGTCCGTTGATTCCATCAGCCCTTCGTAATTCTATCCAGTGTTCTTGCCATGGTTGCATGTTTGACTTCGCTCACCGGGGCTACGCCGTGAATTTACAAAGTTCTTCACTCGAGTTCTGGTGAGTCAGCTCCTGTAGATGAGTTAGTCAGGTCTGTGGGCCCGTTACGTCGTCGGAGGTGTTTTAAAAAGTCTTCCACTTGCTGTGGTTTGACGAAAACGATTGTTGTCCCTGATGCGTAACTCGCAGTCGCGCCGGGTAGAGGAGAGCGTAATCGATTTGAGCTACTCGCAATTTCTTTTTGACTGGTATGAATTTTCGTCTTTCCTCTTGTACATTCGCCGTGAAGTCTGGGTAAAGGGAAATTTGGTAGCCTTCAAAATGCAATTGCTGCTTGTCGCGGGCTGTTTTGAGAGCGATGTCCCGGTCTCGGTAATTTAGCAGCCTAGCTATAATGGGACGGGGCGCACTGCCTGGAGGGGTCTAGGCCCCAGTGATCGGTGTGCTCTTTCTACCAGAAATTGCGTTGAGAGGGACTCAGAGCCTACCGAAGATCTTAGCAGCCGCTCCACGAACTCCTCCATTTTCCCGGTGTTGGCGCTTTCCGGTACACCGATCACGCGTATGTTGTTCCTGCGACTTCGTGCTTCCAAATCTTCATTTTTTGCTGCAATAACTTTCAGTAATTTGTCCATGGCAGTCATTTTAGTCTGGAGGTGAGAAGTTGTGTCTTCATTTTCCGAGATGCGACGCTCTGTTTCTTTTATACGGTCTTCATGTCCATCCAATTTGTGCACGATTGCGTCCATGCGGTTGGACATGGAGTCCATTTTATCAGAAATTGTGGCCAGGCCCTGTCTTACTTCCATCAATAGCGCTTTCATGTCCGCATCCGGCGGCGGAGCCGGTCCTTGGGACTCCATGTCTTCCACGGTTCCTTCTTGCTGCACTCGTCCCCCTTTCCGGTCGCAAATACAAGTTTAGGTTGCCTCAGGTCTGTCTTGCCCATGGTCGCGGATCGCGATTTCCTGAGGTTCCGTTCCTGCTCCAGTTTGTGAGATCTGTTGGGGCTGTGTGCTCTTCGTATATCTTCTTCCACCCCTCTCACCTGTGTTCCGGGCTCGGTTATGTCTGGGCTGTCTGCGTGGGATGTGCTCTAGGGGCCACAGCGGGTGTATGCTGCAAGGCCTTCAGCAACGCATAGGCATCGCACGCCCACTCGGTCTGGGCAGCCCGCTTCGCACAAGCTCCGCGGCGCTGCTTAAGTTTCCTATCCGCTGGTCTTAGTGGGCACTTTAGTGTCGCCAGGGCACGGCAGCAAGGCCCGTCAGTTATCTCTCTTCGCTCGTGCCTCCTCTCTGCCAGGCACGGTTATCTCTGTTATGGGCCTCAGCGCTCACCTCTCTCCACGACCTCGGCCCAGTGTTTTCCGTTGCTTCTATGCGGCCCTCTGCATTCTCTGGTGTGTCTGCTGATCCTCCGGCGACAGTATCATGCGCTGCAGCCTGCCGTTATAGCTGTATGGGGGTCCCCCCTCCGCCGTCCCGTATGGTGATCGTAGTTTGCTCCGTACGCGGGGCCCAATTGTCTCGTGGGCTCGGCGGGCTCGCGTAGTGCGCGCAGCCGAGGGCGCGCTCCGGGAGTTTCCTGCTTCGGCGCCGGCACCACCCAGCCTCCTCTGTATCTTTACCCCTGGGACTTTCACCGGTCTCAGTCTCGCACGGGGTGTGCTGTGTTGGTTTGCGGTCCTGTCGCCACTGTTTCCGCGCTTAAGGGATCGTCCGGGCAGGATCTATGGTCGGATTATTCCTCCGGGCTGCAGGAGCTACACTACAGTGCGGCCATACTGCTAGTGCGCCACCTAGCGCCCCCTAGAATGATAACATTATTGTACCACGTTTGAGATAGAGTGACAGAGAAATTAGTCAATTTACTTCTGGGCATTTAAGTAAAAGAAAAAGTGTTAAACATTTGTTTTTACTGTGGAGTGCAGGAATCACATTAAAAGAGTGATATTTTCACCCAACAGGATCAGTGGAACATGCAGCAATCCTTAATTTCCTTTGACGCCTATTTGGTTGATGTTTTACCCACCTAGAGCCACACAACCTGTTTCTGAAGGGCCATAACATACTTGGGATGTACACTATTGAGTTGCATTCAGAACATCTGGAAATGGTGAAGTAGAAGACCACTAGGTAGCATGAGGAATTCCTGAAGTCATTCCACACCCTGGCTGACATGCTGTCATTGATACGTACAGCACCCAGTCAAGTACCCGGAACATTTGACATTTTTACCAAATAAAGCCGCAGGGCTCAACCGTTCCCACAGGTTGAGGTGCCAAAACACCTAATGAACCCAGAACTAGTCCTGCATGTCCAGCAGCATGCACAATATCCCAAAAGGCAAGGTTGCCACCCGACCTTCTTGATAAAATACCACATATCAATTATATGTACAACCATCACAACCATCTCTCCATAAAGTGATCTATTTATATTTATTATAAATTTGCCCCACTTTTTACTTCTCATCGCCACTGTAGGTGCAGTTAAAAATACTATAAAATGCCTAATATGGCCTTATGTGACCCCCATGAACACATCTGAAGCGTGTGTTGTAAATGTGTAATGATTGCACAATATGACATGGTGAGGCCTGTATTCCATCAAGAAGACAGAAAACATCAGTCATACAATAACAGACATTTCCGTCCATTACACACACTTGGAGGATAAAGGGCATTTAGTTTGCAAGAAAAATATATATTAGAAAAGTAAGCATAGTTTGGGGATGATGTGAATCATCAAAAAAGGATTTGGGTGCAAGAAGCTCAGCATGAAAAATACTCAAACTAAACAAAAACAACTCAAGTCCTAGGAAGGCTAAATACCTTGGAGGGGGAAGGTCTCAAGACACAGCCACAGAAATTGTCAAAAACCCAAACCATATAAAATAATGTAACAAATTAACAACAATTTAAAATATCAATTCACAATTTCAAAAAGCATCAAAATCCAATTCAGGGGACAAATGTCCAGATAAATGAGATGAATAAGTTAAATAAATCTAAAGTGAATCACTTTACTAATCCAGAAATTGTACATCTTCTTGGGAAACCACAAAAAACAACCCTATGTCCTCCTGCACAGGTAAGAGGGAAGGGAAACCACCACCTAGCACCAAATGTTTGGGTTGAGACACTGGTTCAGGGTAGTTTTTTGGAAAAGACTGACAATCAAAACAGGCAGAAATGCTGTGGGGTTTGTGTTAAAACAGGGCTGAAAGATGGGGTGGGGGAGGGAAATGTAGCTTGAAGAGTGCCACATGCAGAGCTTAGACTTGGCTAATGATCTCCCTCTGTGGAGGTCACTGCTTGTGAGAGGAGAAGGGACATGAGAGGTGTTGGAAAAATAAGGCAATGTTTGGACAGCTTCCATTGGCACCATGAGTTCTTCTTGCTAATGAAATGCTCTCACCTCACTTTCCTTATTGGCCATGGTGTTGTGTTGAAGCTCACCACCCCTCCTTCTGTACCTGTGTCTTAGAGCTGTCTACTTCAGGATTGAGAGGGTGTCCGGATAGACAAGATCTGTTACTCCTGATCTGTTACTCCTTGCCTTCTTCCTCGGAACCGCTCCTCAGAGGCAGCTGTAGTAACACCCTGGCCTATGGCAGATACTTACCGAGCTGATATCTACCCAGTGTCTGCTGTGAGTGTCAGCTAAGCTTCTCCTGCATTGCTGCTACCTGCTGCAGTGAGAAGGATCTAGCAGAAGTTACATGAGGGATGTTTGTGATAAACATATTGTGTAACACAACACTTGAGTACAAAATTTCAAAGGTTGCCCATATGCATTCATATCTCAGACTATATATTCTATTCTATTTATGTATGTACATATGATTGCCACAAAGACCTGGCAGAACACAATTCTGTTACGAATATAGCTAGACGCATTCCCCCACCAGAGTCATATGCAAATGTGTGTTATTTTAAGTCATTTTCTCTACTGGAATGCACATGAAAGTGTGATGTTAAAGATTGTGTATGCTTTTGAGAGGACATTGGAGAACATGAGATGACACCAAATGTATGTTTTGAGTTTGTAAGTGGCCACAGTGCATTTTCAGAATAGACTAGTAGTCAATCACAACCCCTTACCTAACATTACAGTGGTACAAAAAAATCACAATACTATTGAATTTATAGTTGAAGCTGAGTAAAACAGCACACAATAGACATCTGCACCTAACTGAGAGCATTGTCTTTGCAGCATGAGTACCTTGCTGCTGCTAATGCTTCTGTAGGTAAGCTTTGAGGTCTGGCCAGGTCACAGCCAGAATATTCTACTGCAGTGGGATGAGATTGAGCTGATTTTATCTCTTCATTTAGGGTTTATCAAAAGATGTTTATGCCCTTAACATTAGAGCAGTGCCAAATGACTTATCAGGGCTTGCACACGTCAGGACTCTTTCTGTTGGTGCCCCATAACCCCATACACATCCTAGCAATTTTCTTGCCAGATGGTCAGTTGGGATTAGAGGCTCTGTTGATGATCAGACATAAACCTGAAGGTGCCTTTGGAGGATGTCACCCAAAAAGTAAAATAGAACTCAGAGCAGCATGATGGCAGACCATTGTGCCTTTCCATGAAGTGAATGGCACAGGAATAGCCAATTTTGCATATTGCACTTTCCCCTTCCGTATACATGTGGTAGACATAATCAGTGCTTAATTTGTGAAAAAATAAGTGTCTGCCCCAGTCAGGAGGCCACTGCAGCTTGCACCACCCCATTGCTTCTGTGAGCACAGCCTATGACAGAACCAACACAACTACTAACCATATAACCCTAACAGTGTGACAACTCAGACAATTTCAGGCCCTCAAAGCTGTAGGAATGGCTTGGAAGGCAGGCAATAGCCAATTTAAGGTATATTGAATGAATAACCAACTGTTGTTGTGCTCGTCTCTATATTAGGCAACCACTGCCACCATGTGGCAGCCTGTCATAGCGTCAGTGTTGACAATCAAGAGCCGGTGCTGGGCACCGGAAACCACTGGCTCAAATTAAGCACTGGGCATAATACTACAGCATAAGTTACAGAATTTTACATAATGTACAATATTCTGGGAATGGTCTGTGAGCGCCACTTTGAAATATTACATCAGGTCAATAGAAATATTCCCATAGTAGTGAGAGTATTCGAAATTGTCTAAATTCTACATATAATGCAGCAATTTGACTGAGGTACACTATTCTATAGAGCGCTGTATGCAAGGGTATAACATTGGTACCTCATTGCAGTACATCAGTGTAAGGTAGACAATGGTGTCTCAGAATGGTATCTCTGGACTGAGGTATGTTCCACTTTCATGAATGACTCATCACTCTGCACAATCATAAACAGTTAGCTCATGCATGCAGTGAAAAGTATCATCAAGGGTATGAAAGAAAGAATGTTGAGATTGATGCCTTGTGAGTGGTGCATGACTTTTTTCAAAGGTGGTCAGTGTAACTTTGAGCCTTTTTGTTATGTAGTCCTACTTGAGTAGTTTTTCTGTCTCCTTTTGTGAATAAAGATACTTCCAGGTTAAACTGACCTACACTTTTGTAGGTGCATTCATTGCCAAGCCAGTGGCCCTATTCCATATTCCCTTTGTCATTTCCATTTTTGAGGCACTATTGCCCATATTTGGGGTTCACTTCCTTTAAACATCCACATTTATACCTTGGTAGCACCTTTTTAATAGCAGAGTGTTCTGCTGATGTGGAGAACATTTCCAATGGCAGAACTCAAACTACTATGGCTCATAGGTTTCCGAAAGGGTTTTGGGTATTTCAAAAAAGTCTGCTCAATGTTTGCTGCATATGTATACTAAGTGTATGATTCTTCATTGATGAAATAATCTTTATGAATCAGGCCCAAAGATTTTAGGAGACAGGTGCCTCCTCTCATCCTACCAAAAGAAAAGAGAATGGGATGAGGGGGAGAAGGAGAAGGAAGGATCTAAGCAGTGAGAAAGAGCAGGGTCAGGCTGAACATAAAAAAGTCTAGAAACACAGTTGTTAGTTGCTGGAAATTTGCCATTTCTGAAGTGTCACCTCAGATTTCTTGCTTTTTTTAGCAGAACCTTATATTTGCTGGTTAAATAATTATGTGCAGTTTACCTGTGCTAACCAGGGGTAAATTGCCTGTGCGCCTCCTTTCAACATGATGGAATTGGTATACCCCTAATCGGCATATTTGACTTACCTAGATATTCCCTACTATATTGTACAAAGTGTATCCAGGGCCTGTAAGTTAAATGGGCCCTGTAGACTGCAGCACCCATTGTGCTATCAACCCTATTGACAAAGCAAACATGACTGCAGGCCTACCATGTGTAGCCTAGCTGTGGCATGTTTAAAACTGCAAATTCAACCTGTCAAAAAAACTTATTTTGATAGGTCAAAACCTTCATCTTAAATATTTATGTCGCCCCTAAGTAGGACTTATTGCTCATAAGTCAGATTTATAAGTAGGACATGTAGTAATTTAATGTTAAACATTTCCTTACAGTGGAAAAGCCCCAAAAGGCTATTTCTAGGCCTGGGCAAAATTCTAATTACACTGGTGTAATCAGTGTAATTTCAGTAATTTTATGTTACTCTTATGATGCAAAATTAACAAAAATGATGCGGCTATGCCCACTTGCATAATTGGGAGTAATTTGGGGCAAAAATGCCTACCACAAGTGCAAAGTAACAGAGTGTGAGTGGCTGCTGCTGTTCATGTTCTGTTGCATTTAGCGCTATTTTCCCAATGCAAGATGCATCCTTGAGTTCATCTTGGCATTTTTGGGACATTTATATTTTATTGTTGCTTAAAAACTGTACTCCCTCATCTATACTCATGCCACATACTTTCTCATCACTTAATAATTAGTCTGTTTGCCCTTGTAAAGAGAGTTAGAAATGGTTAAGTGACCCCCACCTATTGTTACATATTGAGTATATTTAATGATGCTTGCTAGGGATCCTGAGCTTTCTCTCAGTTAGAAAGCCCAATGGTTCCAGTAATTAAACACTAAGGGGAGCAAGAAATGACTATATAGCTGTGTTTGAATTTAATTCTAGTCTCTAAGTAAAGTCATTCAAGCTCTCTCAACACTGGGTGATAGGTGGTGTTGGTTCTGGTGGCTGTATTTTTACTGTGGGCTCTGAGCATATACATGTTTTGGTGTGGAACCCATGCTGGGGCTCTTACCTGCTTTGTGCCACTCAGAGGAGGGTCTCATCAACCAAGATCATCCTCTTCCATCCCTTGATAGAGATGGTCTCATACATCTGTGTTCTATCATGCATGGGTGCAATTTTGGATTTTTTATGCAATCCCAATGCAAGTTGTGCCTCTCTATTTCATACCTTGACCTCTCCCAGGCCTTAATGAAGGTGAAGTCGTTCCTGTATGACCCCTCCCTTCCAGGGCATCCCTCCATATCAGAACAGTGCCAAGGTTAGGAGAGATGTGTTGCAAATGTTCTAGCAACTCTTGGTGGGTTACTATGTGCTCTTTATATGTTTGCCTGCTAATTCTTGATTTGTTCAGCATGGCAAAGTTGAATTTGCAGAAAAAGGAGAAAAGTGATCATTTGATTATTTGCTGACATTCAGTTCTGAAGATTTACTAGGCAGGTCTTAGACATGAGAATGATGTTGATGAGTGCTATTTTGAAACATATTAATGTATCAATATGGCTAAACTGAGCCAGTGAGAAACAACCAAAAGTAGATTTGTGATCCAAAATATTGTGTAGAATGAGAGATGGTTCTAACTTTATTTTTAAAGGTTCCATAACAAATTACATCTTGAGGATAGCATCAGTTAAGCAAAATGAATGGAGTTTTTTTTCCCGAAGTTAATCCCCCATCTCTAAACTTCAATAGACTACAGACTACTGAAATTACAAATGCGTGCATTAAAGTATAGGAAGCACAATATGACCAGCAGGGGAATTCCTTGAGAAATAGCCAAGCTCAATTTGAATAATACGGCCTCTATGTACTTTGCTGCACTCTTGAGGGCCAAAAAGAGCCAACATTCATCCCACTATTGATTTATCTTACTGCCAAAGTCTGGAGTAGCATTACCATTGACAGAGCAGACATATTTTCAAAGTGATAACATGTTTCTGTATCAAACCCATAAACACTTTGATTTGGCTTCTAACTTTGTGGGTTGGAGACAAGATCTGCGTATTTCACCAAAGGTCAAATTTGTTGTTAGGCCTGTTCCCTCTAAAATAATTTTTTTTAAATGTCTGCATGGATGTACTGGAACATCTTTCACCTTAAAAAAATAAAGCCAACACTGCATGGAAAGGGTAGCCCCTCCCACAGGATACTTCATTTTCTGAATCCTGAAATTGGGCAGAAGCATTTGAACCCCATCCCACTTTCTTGGGGAGTGCATATCACTCATGGGATTAAACAATCGACTCTGATAGGCAGGTACTATGGGAGCCCTGGCAAGAGCAAGACTAACCTCCCAAACTGCATTTCTAAATCTACAAGGGCAAAATTGCTATCTCTAATGATCATCTTTGATAGGTTGGCCAAAGGAACAAAGAAAACTTTCCAAGAAATGTGTGTGAGGCATATTGTGTACATTAGAACAAACAACATTCTAGTTGAAGAATCAAAAAACGTAAAGGATCAGTTGAAGTTAAACAAATACATTATTTATAACTAAGTTCCAGACAAATGAAGAAAATTGCATATAGGCATCAGAAATATTAATAACAATGTTTTCATATGGAACACTCCACAATGGGACATCTTCCAAACTTGAGAACAAAGGCCCTCGAGTAACAAGCACCAATCAATAGTCCAAGCCTTGATTAATGTTGATGTGTATTTATTTCATAACTTCTCCATTCTAGACAACAAGTCTTTTGTCCTTTAACAGACTTCCTCAGGGCAAACAAATAAGGTCAATCCTCATTCAAAATGTAAAGGAAAAACATAGGTAAAATGATTGTATCCACATAGAACAATACATTTATTCAAGGGTAAAGTGGGATACTGAGCAGAGTGATATTTCCTCTCCCTATTCCAAAAACTCTTGTATTATGAGTAGAGCAATGACTGCTGGCATACTATAACCAGTACAGCAGTGCCTATGGCCCTACTAATTTTGCAAGATGTTTATCCAAACTCCATACAAAACATGTGACCATGGATTCAACAATGATAATTTAAATCATAAGTTTGTCATGGAAGGCATTCATGTCGATTACAAACACATTAAATATGTACCATTCCTCACAACTGCTCACTCACATGATTAATATGTTATCATTTCCCATGACAGCAAACAGCATGACAACACAAAGGTAACAAAAATACAGGCATGGCAAAGGCAGTAGACATAGCTTAACCACATAACTGCCACGGCTTTTCCGGCCCCAGTAAAGAGAACTTTGTGCTTAATCTTTCAGAACTTTTGTTTTCTACAAGTATCCAGGCCGAATATTTGTCCTTTTTTCCCACATGTTGTGGATTCTTTAGGTACACCCAAGGCTCCACAGTGAAGGAGCCCTCCAGGTGCGTGTCAGCAGGTCGTATGTTTCCCTTGGCACAGGCGGGTTTGGTCGGCATAGCTGGGTAGGGGCCACCATCAGCAGGATGGTCTCAAATGAAGGACCGGGTATGGAGCTCATCACAGAGCGTCTGCCATGTTGGCCAGTCAAGCCACACCCCCACTTTTGTGAATATTTATGCTACTACCGTCATGTAATTTCCACTAATCAGTAGGAACTGCACGTTTGTTGATGACATAAACTTAGGATGGTGCCAGACTTATTCCATGCACGCCTGCAGGATATTTTGTCCCTTGGACCAGCTAGCTCACAGTGCCACCACTATTCCCACGAACGGTTCTGGCAACTACTGACCATAACAACCGTGTTCCCTCAGGTACCATGGTGACAGACCTAGAACCTTTCACTTAGGTACTCGTGCTCTCTTTCGCTCAGAAAAATATACAAAGAATACACAAAGAGACGTTTTCAATATTTATTGAACCAAAGTGATTCTGGTACAGAACATATGTGCTTCAATGATCAATAGACAGAAGCAGAAGAAAGTTATGTGTCAAGACAGTGAATAAAACGAGGAGTTCCATCATCTTGCTGCGTCAACTTATATAGGCATACATATACAATGTTATGACAATTTAGCGTAGTCCTACAATGCAAACCCTAACCAGCGTGTGTAGGGTGCAAATGTATGGTCTGGCAAAAAACCCCTTCTGGACGATCTATAACTCCTTTACCTGTTGGGTAAGAGTGTAGGACCCCGTCTTGGTCACAAACGGGACACCCCTCACGTTGTTGTCAGTAAGCTACTAGAAGAAAGCTTCAGCATGCAGGGACCCTCCAATTTTATTTGGAAACAAAAGGTTATATATAGGAAAACCAAAGAGGATGATGGACGGAGTGTTGAACATTGCAAGCACTCACCCCCAGGCCATGTCTGAACTGGGGTGGCGGAGTGAGCTAAAGAATGATGATGGATTAAACCCAGATCAGTTGACTGGGGGTGAGTGCTTGCAATGTTCAACACTCCGTCCATCATCCCCTTTGGTTTTGCTATGTTCGCCCTAAGTTGGCAGGGTATGCCCAGACGTGGGTCCCTTGCTCACTTTGCCACTGGATTCAAGATAGCCTGGCTGATGACGGCTGTAAGCCAGAAACCGGTCCCAGGATGCTTGTTTCCGGTCCAGGGAAGCCATGGCTTGGCAGTTCGGGCTGGACTGTTCCCATGAGGCACAGGGTCAGACTGATTTGCATATGGCCATGTCTGAACTGGGGTGGCGGAGTGAGCAAAAGAATGATGATGGATTAAACCCAGATCAGTTGACTGGGGGTGAGTGCTTGCAATGTTCAACACTCCGTCCATCATCCCCTTTGGTTTTGCTATGTTCGCCCTAAGTTGGCAGGGTATGCCCAGACGTGGGTCCCTTGCTCACTTTGCCACTGGATTCAAGATAGCCTGGCTGATGACGGCTGTAAGCCAGAAACCGGTCCCAGGATGCTTGTTTCCGTTCCAGGGAAGCCATGGCTTGGCAGTTCGGGCTGGACTGTTCCCATGAGGCACAGGGTCAGACTGATTTGCATATGGCCATGTCTGATCTGGGGTGGCGGAGTGAGCTAAAGAATGATGATGGATTAAACCCAGATCAGTTGACTGGGGGTGAGTGCTTGCAATGTTCAACACTCCGTCCATCATCCCCTTTGGTTTTGCTATATACCTCTCAATCACCAGGATACTTTAGGTTCTAGAGCCACAAAACTGCAACTCAGAACAAAAATTAGCCTGAGTGTTCTGGTAAAAAAAATGCTTCATCAAAAACTAAATAAAAGCAGAAAGCTAAATAATTAACAGGGACTGGTTCTTCGGCACAGCAGGAGTACATCTGGAGAGGAAATAATTTGAGGGACTATGATAGGATTAAAAAGCTAGATCGGTATCGGTATCCTGATAGCTGTTCTTTAGTGTTTTTTAAAAGATTATGGTGGAGAGTATGGGGGGGGAGGAAGGAGCAGGCACATTGAGTATCGAAGAAAGGACAAATTCATTAGGCTGAAAAGTAAAAGAGAGATAAAAGAAAGACTCAAAAGCTCATTTTATGAAGAGAACTTGCAGGACTGAAAAAAGAGGCATGTCTCCAAAAGAGCACATTCTTTTGAGGAACAAGATTTGGACAGTGGTGCTTCTAGACATCGGAGCAGAAGCAACTACAGTTCTCACTGTCAATGAGCATCTGGTGGAAGTTCCAACTGAAGAATACATACAGTCTGAAACAATGAATGACATGTAAACTGTCCCATTAAGGTTTATGATGTAGAAATACAGATTGAAAGAGATATATTGCACAAAATGAAAACAATATTCTAGTCACATTCTTTGGTTGCCTTAAACATCATCCTTGCAGAGAATGATTGGCTTCCACCCTTGTATGGGATGCCTTTTGAGGTGTTGGCGGTGATAATGAAAGCTTCCCTCACAGAGTGAGCCTCAAGGTCAGGCCCAATACTCATTAAACTCAGAAGCTAAGCACGATATAAAAACAAATTATAGATCAATCACATTATCAAGAATTATTAGCGCCTTGTCATCCAACCATGAACATACCCTTTTTACCGGTGTTTAAACCAGATAATTCATATAGAATAGCTATTAAATATAGAAATTCAAATGCAGACACATGAACAGATGTGGTGCACACTTCTCACAGTACTAGATTGATGACAAACTTAAATGGGTTCTTCAGTCACAGTATTGCTTTTGAATTACTTTCTCCTTCAACAGATTTAAGTATCTATATATGACATTACCATAAAGCTATTAAAATAGCCCTCAGCTTTTTTGCAAGATACTTATGAGACGATCCAGAGTTATAGTTATCTCAAGTAACTATAACTTGTGCCCTAAAGTAACTGAAACTGGTGAGCTCGGCATGCACTGCTAATTACTTTACATATTGCATCACTCATGGCATCTTTTACGACATTATTGATAACATTACTGCAACATCTGAAATGAGTACACTGTGCATGGCAGGGGCAGGAGAAATAGTTAGGTCATCAGTAGGTAGTAACATTTAGTGCCTAGTTTCCATAGGAAAAGCGTTTTTTGACATCCCTATATCTTTGGCACCGTTTTCCGAATCTTTACGAAATTTTACAAAAAAAGGTGTGCTGGTGGGTCTTACTGTGCATGGAAAGTTTCGGGGTGATCCATCAAGTGGGGATTCAGAAAAAGTGGGGGGTCAAAAAAAGAGAGTTTCTTATGTTAATTCCCATAGAGATTTTAGGTTGAAATTTGTTTTTATTGTTGCATCAATGCAAAGCTTCACAGAGTGAGCCGGGTATCAGTTATGTTGATATCATTGCTTAGTAGTGCAACTATTTTAACCGACCCCAACAAAAAACCCCTCCCTCCTCTCCCTACCACCCTCCTGGGGTATTCACAACCATGTCTGAATACAAAGAGCATGAACAAAAGCGGAATGAACTATGAGGATAGGTCCTCCTTCTCTGGTGGACGAATCGATTTGGTCAAATGGAGCAATCTCAGGTAGTGGGGTTAGGTTATCTCTCTAAATTCCTGGGAGACGAAGGATAAATATGGATGCCACAAGTCTCTATATGTATCCCCATCGTCAGTGTCAGTGCCAATCTCTCCATTCCCAGTATGAGCCAAATGTGATGGAGCCATCCTAAATGTGACGGTAGCCTCTCTGTCCCCTAATGTGCCAATATTGTCTGGTGCGCCGCCCAAGTGCCAAGCTAATGTGATGGGACCTTCGCGATGTGAGTTGAAATGTAAGGGCATTGGGGATTCCCAGAATAGTATAAGCTGGAAAGTGCGGAATTTGGGTCTGGAGGTGTGTATCGATATTAGACGTCGCCCCAGACGCGCGCAAGCTTCTGACATTCCCACATGATATGGATGAGAGTGCCTTTGGCTCGGCAGTGCCGCCAGCAGTCGTCACTATGAGACGGGTTACCCCTATGTAACCTAGCGGGAGTCAACTACCAATACGTTGCTATTTTGGTGGGAGTCTCTATGCTTGATATATTACGTGTTGAATGTCGCACCCTGTTATGTATATCTTGCCATTCCTTGTGGGTCAGCTCTTTACCCAGCTGTCGTGTAGCTCCTATAGAACCCCTGCAGGACCTGCGCGTTTGGATAACATATACTGCGGGCTTGGTGGCAGACTGACTCCGTGCACCCCCACCATATATGTTAGCCTGGTTTGCATTAGCTAGCTCGCAGTGCCACTAGTGTCTCCTCTTTTCGGGGAGAGATTAGTTTCTGGCAACCTTAGATCATGACAACCCTGATCACTCAGAATCGTGGAAACAATATACTACCTTTCGCTCAGTCACTCATGCTTACTTATTCGGTTTGTCTCAGAGAGTTACACAGAATAAACAGTCTGGCGTTTCAATAAGTATTTATTGAACAGTTGTTATTCTAGTGTAAAATATATGTGCTGCAGAGACGAGCAGGCAATAGCAGAGATATATTATCAGCAGTACGATAAAAGCAAAGGGATAGAACAATTCTACCATATTGCGATAATCATGAGTACATACATGAATAGAAAAGCATTATGCAAAGTGTGCGTACTCCTACGATGCCTACCTAGATGTACTTATGTGTACCTAGCATATGTGTGTAGGTCTTAGAAGCTAAGAGCCAAGAATCCTCCTAGGGTTTAGTCGAACCCCCATACCTGAATAGAGAGAGTGTGGGACACCGTCCTGGTCTCGAGTTGGACACCCCGTCCGGGTTGTGTCAGACCACTGTCAGCTTGAGCAACTGCATGCAGGAGCCTCAGCGTCTCTGGTCAGTGTGTCAGCATGGAAGTCTCGGTTCCCTCTGCCTACCCGGGGCAAGATGTGGTATATTTATACCCTGAAGAGTCTCGGTCCTCAGTATGGTTTGTATTGGACATGAGGAAGATGTCAGGGGTGAACTTTGTACATACATATTATGCCGGTGGTGTATTCTTAGAGAGCCATGCATAATTAATGAGTACAGTGTGGGCCTGTGTTTGGAAGAAGCCTGCTGTATTTGAAACCACAGGATAGATAACGTTCAGCCCTCAGAGCTCGTTGTGTACTAGTTGGGACCAATGTAGGTGAAAGAGCATGCCTATATAAGGAATCATACTATAATAGTACATGTACAGTTGTGACCATAATTGGGCATATGCGGCCATGACCATAATAGGGCAAGTACGAATATGACCATATTAGGGTAAATAATAATATGTCCATTTTAGGGCATGTACGAACGGATCTACATTATGGCCTCTATGCAGGATATAACACAGCTACTGTGCGGGGGACTTCAGCCCAGGTTCAGCCAGGAGAATCATTGCATACAAGTCAGAGATAAGGTGTTTATCAGTTTGTTTGGAGAGGAGCCATTTTTCAAACTTCGTCAAGTGTCTCTGCACTCCCAGTCAAACCGATAGTGCAGCCTTTCACTTTCAGGTATTGCAAAGTTTTTCTTGAGCCTATCAAAGGGTATGGGGCCTTCCTCATCGAAGAAATCCCGATAGAGCGGCAGTCAGCTTCCTTCGAAACCCTGAAAATTGCCGGGACAAGTCCCTGTGTGAAGGCCAGTTTCCCGACCACTGGGGTCAAGGAGGAGGGGATCGGTGAGAGACTCCCACATGTCACCTGCCTATCCCACGTCCTCAGAATCGAGCCAGTTTTGGGGACAGATAAATGGCCCACGGTCTGTGGGCTTGAGGTAGAAATGGAATCTTCCCTAATGGGGTACCAGCAATTGTTCGGTCCATGGACATCTATGACTTCTCCGACTTGCCCTACACCACTCGACCAAGTGGCAAAGCTTGGACGCTTGAAAGTAATGGAGAAGGCTCAGGACACTCAATCCCCATTCTGCAGGAGGGCACCAGCTAAGCTCTTTCTTCATGCCAGGGCATCTATCAGCCCAGACAAAGTGCTGAATCAGGTCCTGTAAGGATAATTTCATGCCTAGCGGAGGCCGTAAGGGGATAGTCTGGAAAAGGAAAAGAATCCTGGGTAGGATCGTCATTGTTAGAGCTTGACCCAGCAATGACTGGGGGTAGGGTCTCCAGCGTGCTAGATCAGCTCTCTCCCACCAAAGAAGGTTTCAGTAGGTAAGATTTTTGACCTCCTCCAGTGTCGCCACCAGTTGGGTACCCAAATAACGGATGGACCCAGAAGCCCATTGTAATGAGTAGGTCTGTGTTAGGTGGGTCATCGTTTCAGGTGGGACAGAGATTCCAAGGGCCTGTGACTTGTGGAGGTTTACCCGGAAGCTCAAGGTCTCTCCAAAGTCCCTCATCCCTTCCAAAAAGTTTGGCATGGTATCTCGGAGGTTGTTTAATGCTACGATAACGTCATCTGTGTATAAGCTAATAATATGTTCCTACTCACCGAAACATACACCGGTGATAGCTGGATGAGCCCTTACCCTCTGTGCGAATAGCTCCGTTTAGAGAGCAAGCAACAGGGGCGACAATGGGCACCCCTGTCGTGTGCCCATCCACATTAGGAAGGGTGCAGAACTCCGTCCATTAACTCTAACAGTTGCGCTTGGTTCCCCATAATTGATTAAGATCCAGGCCTGGAATTGTTCCCCAAAATCAAAATGGGCCAGCCTCTTCACCAAGTAAGGCCAGTGAACATGATCAAAGGTCTTCTCGGCATTAAAGAAGAGGAGCATTAGCTCCCTTTTGGAGCATTTTGTCTTATCTATAAGGTGAAAGATCTTCTTTGTTTTATCCGCACATTGTCCCTGAGGAATAAAGCCCGCCTGGTCTGGGGCCACCAGTCCCGGCATCAAGGGGTTGAGTCGAGCCGTCAGACTGCCAGTAAATTGCTTACCATCTACATTTAGCTGTAAATGAATCAATATGACCCACACTGGTGGCTGTCCTTGCCGTGTTTAGGGATGACCACAATCGATGCATCCATCATCAAGGGGAGTGACGCCGAGGTAGTGATGGAATTGAAGAGTTTTGTGAGGGAGGGCTAATACGTTGCAGAAGGTGTTATAGAAAAGCGTTGAGAATCCATCCGGGCCCGGGGATTTCAGAACCGTTTGTCTGGAAATGGCAGTAACCTCCTCTATGTGTATCGGGGATCAAGCACCGTCGCCTGCTCTTCATTCAGGTGGATGGTCTTTGCACGTTAGAGATAACGGGCGGGATTGTCAGCAAGCAAGGATTGCTCCGGGTAAAGCTTTTTGTAAAAGTCCCTGAACCTGGTAGTGATGGTGTCTTGTGGTTTGTGGCCTCCTGGCCTGCCTTGCTACGTTGCCTTAGGCCTGGCTGCCATGATGCTTTTCTTTGCACACGTTACTCTGAGCCGTTGTTCTACCGACCTCTGCTCCTGCCAAGTTATTTTAGAACTGTCTGCGTTTCTGTCTTTCACCTTTTCTCCTGTTCCCTTTGGGCTACGTCTGCACGACATGTACAAGGTCGAAAAACAACGTCCCTTGTTCCTGCTGATCTGGCCAGTCCCTCGCACCTAGACATAACACTGTGTACAGCTGCCATGGAGAAATTTGTGTGCTTTTAATATTGCGGTTTTCCCGCTCTAGAGACACTTGGAGAAAAACCTTTCCAGGGAGAAGAGCTGTGATTGTCTGCTGATGTAGGCTTTGCATCTAGACACTGAGGTATGGGGGTTCGCTAGACAATGCCCAGAGGTCTTCTATTTATATAACACATTAGCTACTAGCACGGGGAGGGTGGTAAGGTCATTTAGCCCTATATCCACTGCTTTATGAAATGCTTTCCCGTTTGTATTCTATGGAGTTGTAACTATGCTGATTATATTATTCTTATGCATTATGCTGATAGTACTGACACGTGTACTGTATCTTAGAGCACGTTAGTTGAAATAAAATTTTTAAACTATACTGTGTCTCTTCTTACGCACGTTGTGGACAGGTGTGAGTGAGTGACGAAAGGGTGTTCTTGCTACAGCGAGTCCTGAGAGAGAGATACCATGTTCTGGGTTGTCTAAGCATTGGTAACCTTGTTGCTAATGAGACGCTAAGGCTAGTCGGGTTGGGGTTTTAGGTGCTAAGGTTTATGGTTGGCTCACCACTATATTCCGAGGTCCTAGCACCCTGTGCATAGCTCTGTGTGTGCAGAATCCCTATAACAATGGGACCATCCCCTTCAATAACCACCCCCTCCTCCGTCACCAGGGACTCGACCCCTGCGGCTTGTCATTGTGCTCTAAGCTTATTTGCCAATAACCTCCCACATCTATTCTCCCCCATGTAGAAGGGGTGCTTCTGACAAAGTAAGGAGTACTCAGTCCTGTCGAGGTCTAACCCTGCCAATTGTTACCTGATGGCTTCCAGTTGGCGCCAGATCCTGGGGGCACCAGTGCGCTGGTGAATACTTTCTAGCTTGCGTTCCTGCTGTTGTAATTGCTCTCTTTTGACCTTCCTCAACTTGCTATCTGTCGCTGAGATTGCGAGAAACTCTCTTCTGATGACTGCTTTTAGAGCAACCCACACCAGTGACACAGAAACATCGGGATTATAATTGATGCTAAGGTAATTAATGATGGCCTTCCTTATTTTTTGGACCACAGCTGGGCCCTGCAGGAGAGTTTCCCTCAAATGCCAAGGCCTTAGGGCAGCATCGCTCTGGGGTAACTGTATCTCTATAGAAACGGCAGAATGGTCCAAAAGGGACCATGGCTCTATTACTAGCAATTTGACCATCAGCTGTAGTTCCCGGGATCCCAAAAAGTGGTCAAGGCTGGCATTTATTTATGTGCATGGGATTAAAAGGTGTTATCCCGCGTGTGGGAAGACAATCCCTTTACAAATCTCTTAAGCCATCTCTTGCAGCCATTGAATGCACGCTGCTGATAGCAATCCTGTGCCACCTTCCCTGTGGGTCGAGCAGTCTACATCATTATGAAACAACAAGTTAAGATTGCCCCCAATTAAAACCATTTTATCTTGCGAAGTCAGTGAGTCAGCTATTGCGGTCCATAGAAAATGCTCCTGTCCGTTGTTAAGGGCGTAGAGGGAGCCTAGGATCAGTGGATGCATGTCTAACTGTATTCGGAAGTCAAGAAGACTGCCTCTAATTTCTGTAAACTTAGGTCCGATTTTCCCCCGAAAGGAACATGAAATCAGAATTGCTACTGTAGCCACTTTACTGGCCTTGGAGGAGAATTGTTGAAGAAAGGCTTTGGACCTAAGTCGGTGCCAATCGATTGCAACAAAATGCCTTTCCTGGAGAAGGCAAATGTCCACTAGCGATTTTTCCAGGTATGAGATCACGGCATGCCTCTTGACTGGGTTGTTAAGTCCCTTCGTGTTTAGTGTGACCACCTCAGGGGAGTACCTAGCATGAGTATGGGACATATAGGGATCTGGTAAGCCCCAGGCTCCAGGGCCATTGGAGTGAGTTAGGGTAAGCGTGTATGGGAGGAGTCACCTCAGTGTGGTAAAAGCCCAGCGTATAATATTGATGGCTTACATGTGAGTACCCCAATAACAAACCCAACTGGGAACAAAACAAAATCAGAGTCACTGTGCCTGGTAGATGCCAAAAGAGATTTTAGACATGACTACAGTCCAAACTAAGCGTGGGCAGTGAACTCTGCTCTGCTGGAAGAGTTCACAGAGTTTTTGAAACTCCGCACTCTGTTTAGAGCGCAAAGTTCGGTAAAAAACTCCGCCGAACCGCCGGCAGAGCGGAATTTACCTACACACGCTCACTCTCTCAATGTACATTTCTTTCTATATAACAGATGTGAGCAAGGCTAGCCGCATGGCATGGCTTTTCGTTTCTTGCTACAGAAGTATAAAAACGCCCTGTCGCCATGGCAACCAGAGAGGTGATAGCTCTTTGCAGACAGCAAAATCCTTTCAATACTGCTGGGAGGAAGGAAATAATTGCTTTTTTCGGCGGTACATTTATGGCAGGCGAGGTTCGAGAAAGAAATGAGACTGCTGTGGAGACAGGCACCAGACGGCGATGTTACCTATACGTGCATTAGCGGAGTGTAGTGCGTCGTGCCATGGAAGACAGGCTCTCCAGAGGACTGGCTGCTCCACCAGAAGGACATAAGTGCAGACATTGTATATAATGCATTTAAAAGATCTAATTTACAACCGGGCGATGCGCTATCCATTTCATTATTTGAAGAAGGGGAACATTCAGGCTGTTTTCTACAGGTGCCACTGCAAACGCTCCGGTGCGATAAGCGGCAGTTTTTTTTTTGTTTGGGACTGGAGTCTGGAGTCGCATTCGCAACGGAAGTCAGGCTCGCACTGCTATTGTTGTTGTGCTCAGCTGTGCTACCTTATTATCATCCCCTGTCAACGACGGGCATTTATTTTTTTGGGAGAGCATCTGCAGGCAGGTAAGAGACGCTGCTTGCCAACAGGGCCCGAGAGATGGCCGCTGCCAGGGATGGGAGAGAGTCAGGTTAGGAGGAGAAAGTCAGGGTCCGGAGAGAGAGTCTGGGTAGGAGAGAGCCAGGGCGGGGAGCGAGTCCGCAGGTTCAAAGGGTAGGTGAGAGTTGGGAGTCTGAGAGAGGGTCAGGGGTGGGACTTGAGATTCCAGAGCTAGGAGGTAGGCAAGGGAAAACTGAGACCCCTATACCACAAGGAGCCCAGTTCTGAGGAGGGGTGTCCCTGTGACTGTGAGCTGCACTCGCCGGAGTGGGCTCACACTCCTCCAGGCCTCAGAGCTAAGAAATGGTCTGTGCAGGCTTCTGAGGATCTCCACATCTACGGACATCACCAGCTACTGTACTGACTGAGCCAAGCACCGGAGGGGAAGGCGAGCGAGCTGTGAGGGACACTATACCCTCACTCCTGGGCCTCAGAACTGAGGAATGCTCTATGCAGGCCACTGAGGGTTTGCCCTCTGCAGACATCACCAGATGCCATTGCCGAGCCGAGCACCGGAAAAGAAGGTAAGTGAGCTGTTCACTCACTTTTCTTCCCACCCTCACTCTACTTTCTCTTCCCTCCCTCCTCATCACCCTGTTCTTTCTTGCTGTTGTAGTGTTTTCCATGTTACCTCAAAAATGTAGGTGGTTGATCCCTTCCGCGTTTGTTACTTGTTGTTACCTGCACTGAAAATAAGTAGCATACAAACATCTCTAAGTCTCAACTCCTAAAGTCAGCATATTCGCACCAAAATCATCACGTAGTGCACTGCATAAATAGAAAGTGTCACAGCAAACTTGAAGTGTTGTTGCATTCTTGTGGACTAGAATGGCGGTACTACACAATATTTTACTTAGTAAGCACAGTCGTAAAATGGGTTTTAAAAGTTACTCCGTGGTTCACGGAACTTCGCGGAATTTGATGGAGTTTTCCAGTAACTCCGCAGAATTCCGCGGAGTGAAACTCCGCGAGCTCCACCCAGGGATAGTCCAAACCGCTGGACAGAATAACACCAAATTTGGCAGAAAGGTAGCTCTTGGTCCCGAAAGCGCCTTTTTGTTATTTGATGTAAATCCATTAAGCAGTTTTGGAGAAATTAAAGAAAATCTAAATTTGTATATCTAGGATCACAAATAATTTGCAATTATTTGACGACAAGTTGCGAATGCGCGCGCCAAGAGGAATGCCATGATTGGCTGGCCACAATTTGTGTAGAAAATTGCACCTGCCATTTTAAGTAATGGGTATAGGAAAACAATGGTCCTAGACTTATATTAAAGCTTAGTTGCCTGAAACATTCATAAACAGCATGCAATACATGTCTAGTTTAAATATATATATCCTCAGAATCCAAAAAAGGCACACATTATTGCTTTATAGGTGACTCTTATTTTATTCGGTCACTTTTCATAACATATTATCATGTTCAATGTTCAAGATAAAAGGGGGTTGCTCCAAGGGAGAAAGTGAAGAAAGGAGGTGCTCGTGAAGTAAGATAAAGTATACAAGAGGGGAATCCAATCAAGCAAAACAATGGTTCATCATTTTATATACATTCACATTAGCAAAACTGGTCGTAATTCATGATGGCACCAGTTCTACTCGAGCAGACCAGCTGGATTCCCCCGGGCTGTGCGAAAATGATTCACTAAGACGCTGTGGGCGATTTTTCTCACCCATTGACTGAAGATAAACTGCTATCAAGCCGCAATTCTATTGCGGACCTTTATATCCATGCCTAGGGGCGGCACCTTAACTGTGCATCACCCATGATCAGTTGCTCCCCCCATCACTCCTTTCTGTCCTGAGGAAGACCCGCTTGCAGAGGATACAAACTGCCCTCATTGCACTAGGGTCGAAATGTCGACACTCTCCCCCGCTCGGGGCCTGTACTTGACATTTTCCCAGTCCTACCCGCTTACAGACGAACGTTGTTTGTCAACATTTGAAAAAGAACAAAAAAGAATAACCATGATTTAGCTAATGGACAGGCCCCAATGTAGAACTGGTGCCATCATGAATTATGACCAGTTTTGCTAATGTGAATGTATATAAAATGATGAACCATTGTTTTGCTTGATTGGATTCCCCTCTTGTATACTTTATCTTACTTCACGAGCACCTCCTTTCTTCACTTTCTCCCTTGGAGCAACCCCCTTTTTATCTTGAACATTGAACATGATAATATGTTATGAAAAGTGACCGAATAAAATAAGAGTCACCTATAAAGCAATAATGTGTGCCTTTTTTGGATTCTGAGGATATATATATTTAAACTAGACATGTATTGCATGCTGTTTATGAATGTTTCAGGCAACTAAGCTTTAATATAAGTCTAGGACCATTGTTTTCCTATACCAATTATTACCCAGGTCCATTGACTTCTATGGGTTACCCCATTATATCTTAATGGATTTTAAGTAATGGGACACTGTCCCCAAGACTGAAAGTAAACAGAAAAAGTCATATAAGTGGTCAGGGGAGAGGTACCCTGACCCCATGGCTGCAATATAAGGGTGCTTCAGAGACCCCTTACATGCAAAATACATCAAAAAACTGTTTCTTTTCCCCACATGTGATATTCACAAATGTTTTGCGATGCTCAGCGCAGCCCCCTTTGTAAGGCTGTGACAAATTCATGAGCAATGCTGCAAAAATTGTAACAAATACATTCACCCTCTCAGATATACTCAGACACTCACACACCCCCTCGCAGACCCAGTCAGAGACTCATGCACCCACTCACAGATCAACTCAGACACTCATACATCCCCTCACAGACCCAGTCAGAGACTCATGCACCCACTCAGACACACATATATCCATTCACACACCCACTCAGACACTCACACACCCACTCACAGACCCACTCAGATACTCATGCATCCAGTCACAGACCTTCTTATAGACTCATGCACCCACTGACAGACCCACTCAGACACTCACACACCCACTCACAGGCCCACACATAGGCTCATGCACCTACTCAGACTCCCTCAGACACACACACATACCCACTCACAGATTTACTAAGAAAGTCTTGCACCCACTCACAGACCCACTCAAAGACTCATGTACCCACTCACAGACCCACTCGGAGACTCACACACCCACTCACAGGCCCACTCATACTCAAGCACTCACTCACAGACCCACTGAGAGACTCATGTATCCACTCACAGATCCACACAGACACTTACATATCTGCTGACAGATCCACTCAGAGACTCACACACCCATTCACACATCCACTCAGAGACTTGCGCATTCAGTCACATACCCACTCAGAAAGTCATGCACTCACTCACAGGTGCACTCAGACACTCACACAGCCACTGGAGGACCCACTCATAAACTCATGTACCCACTCACAGACCCACTCAGACACTCATACACCCACTCACAGACCAACTCAGACACTCCTACACCCACTCACAGACACATTCACACACTAACCCACCCAGTCAGATTGACTGAGTCACTTATACAGTTGTGAGTTTTAAATGTGCTGGTGTCTATTGAATGTCTGCTGTTGTTTTGCAATTTTGCGTGGTATTTGCAATTTAAAAAAAAAAAGGGGATTAAAAAAAATTAACTAGTGTTTGGGGAATAGGGTGGCTTGAGAAGAGCCTTTGTGTTTTTTGTGTGTAGATGTTGACTACACATAAAACAGGATTCAGTGTTTTAAATTGTTGATGAACGCCCTGTTGCCTTTCTCTGTGAAGTGAACTCCATCACTTCTATATATACCCTCCATGTAAAAGCACAAGTTGTTGTTGTAGATAGACCCCATGTTATTGTCTCAGAGAAATGCAGAAGCAGTTTTATTGACATGTTTCCTGGCTTAGTCTATCTTTGGACAGAACTCGTTTGACCACTTTCATTTGTGCCTTTGGCGTATGTTGAAGAATACAAAGGCAGTCAGAAGGAATAGTACCATTAGTTGAGCAAAGATATTCTTCATTAGGATTTCCAGTCTTCCCCCAGTAAGTGTGCCTAGGTCATTGCCACCACAGTGCACAATCATGATGTCAGGATCAGCCCTGGGCGTAGTTCGTGGAGTTTTGCTACGCGGAACTCCGCAAAGTTACAAAAAAACTCTGCGAAGTTCCGCAAGTGGCGGAGTGCAGTGCGAATTGCAGTTTGTGCTGGTATTCCTGCCGCTTGGGTAGAAATTCTACCCGAGCGGCAGCTCGCACTCGCGAACTTACTGTTCGCGATCGCAAACTTACCATTTGCGATCGCTAGCGGGGAAAAAACTCCGTTGCACATGGCGAAACAGAGTTTTCTGCACTTCGTGAGCTCCGCGGAGTGCAGAAAACTCCGCAAACTCCGCGAACAGAGCGAAGTTCACCGCCCAGGCCTAGTCACGATGTTGGCAATCTGCAATGCTTTTTTACCAAAGACAGCAACTGATGTCACTTTAACCCTCTCTGGCCAATCCAAGTAATGTCCACATTAGGCAAACCCAAGTCCCTGTCAATATCACTCTTTATAGCACACTCTCTAGTCCAAAACACAAAGCTGTAACCCCCAATCCACACTCTAAACATTTTGAAGGCAAGGAGGAGCAGCACACAGGCGAAGGCTGGAACAGAATGAGACAGTTTTCAAAATGAAAGGCAGTTAAAATGGAGGACAGGACCTGTTTTTTTTTTTTAAAAAGGACATATTTGATTGGATGGTGTAAATATATAGGTAGTTAAAATTAGGTAGCAATTTTTAAGAAATAGTAAGTAGATCTGTGATTGGCTCTGGTGAAAATTAAAAAAAAGCAATGTAATCTTTGATATGCTTTTAGTTGCAAGCAGTCAGCCCACCTGCTGCAGTTGAGTTGGAAAGAAATGTGTTGCTTCTAGAATGTATTGTGAATATGTGAGCTACTGGTTCATGAGGGTGTTCTGAAGGGGGTTGCTATGGTAACTGTGCTAAAAGAGTGTGGGGGAAGGACATTAAACAGACTGTAGTCTGTTAACATGATGGTTTGCACTCATTATTTATTAAGGACAGTTTATTTTCTTAGTGACATGTATGTAACAAAGGTTAGGGCAGTTGCAATGTATGAAGAGTACAAAGCTAAATATTTTTTGGGAGTCCCGCAGTTATTTGTGAATTTGTCGCAAAGTTATATAGGGGGGCTGCGATGAGGGTCGCAACAAATTTGCGAATATGCCCAAAATCACTGCCAGATTGGGCTTCTTTACTGAAGTGCAAGAAATGGTTAAGAAACACTGACCATTTAGGAAGGATTCAGAAAAGTTAAATATGAAAGGCGTGCTTTGATTTGCTACCTTCGACAGTATCACTGAGAGCAAAGTTGAAAAGGTTGCCATTAATGCCATTCTTATGCTTAGCTTTTACATTCACACTGAGCCCCCAGTCTAACTGCGGGCATAAAAAAAACCTGATCAACTCAATTCACAGGTATGTGTATTACAGTATAGTTTAAAAAAATATGAATTTAAAGGTATGTGTATAGATGATGTCAATAAAAGTGTGTATGATATTTACAAAAGTTTTGTGAGTGTATGAGAGAATCTGGGAGTGGGTGTTTGAGTGTTTTTGTGTGTTTATGAATGTGTGAGAGTGTCTCTATGCGTGTGTGAGTGAGTAATGTGAGTGTCTGGGTCTGAGAGTAGGCATGTGAGAAGTCTTTTAATTGTGTGTTATCCTGGAACTGTGGAGTGTGTGTGTGTTGTTTACTGCATGGTCGGGTTGGCATTAAAAACTCCTTTCTGACCTTTAATCTTCTGTTTTACCATGCACTGATTACCCATTAGGTAGGGTGCATGTAAGTCATAGGGTAGGGTGGTATGTGCTTAGAGGGTGAGACATGCACTTTAAAGTCTGACTGACTCACATGTGTAGTTTGAGACCCCTAGGCATAGTTACATAGGCAGTCTTTTACCCATACTGCAAGCTAAAAACAAATTTAGAAAAGCAGTTACTCAGCTTGCCTGTAAGAGAGAGACAGAGGTATGTAAATATTCAGTGACAGACAGGCAGTTGCATACAGATTTATAAAACAGAACACTCAGTAATAGATTCACTTACATAGACATAAAGAGATTGTTTCTTAGTTACTTTTACATCCAGTGACACAGCCAAAGAGGGACTGATACACTTATTTAGATGTGTACTGAAGTTGTGATACTCCTAGTCACTCATCCAGACTAAATACTTGGCCTGCCTGCCTTTGCATTACCAAAGGGGATGATGGACGGAGCGCTAGAGCAAATCAAACACTCACACCCAGTCAACTGATCTGGGTTTAATCCATCATCATTCTTTAGCTCACTCCACCACCCCAGTTCAGACATGGCCATATGCAAATCAGTCTGACCCTGTGCCTCATGGGAACAGTCCAGCCCGAACTGCCAAGCCATGTCTTCCCTGGACCAGAAACAAGCATCCTGGGACCGGTTTCGGGTTCATAACCCTCATCAGCCAGGCTATCTTGAATCCAGTGGCAAAGTGAGCAAGGGACCCACGTCTGGGCATACCCTGCCAACTTAGGGCGAACAAAGCGATACCAAAGGGGATGATGGACGGAGTGCTAGAGCAAATCAAACACTCACACCCAGTCAACTGATCTGGGTTTAATCCATCATCATTCTTTAGCTCACTCCACCACCCCAGTTCAGACATGGCCATATGCAAATCAGTCTGACCCTGTGCCTCATGGGAACAGTCCAGCCCGAACTGCCAAGCCATGTCTTCCCTGGACCAGAAACAAGCATCCTGGGACCGGTTTCGGATTCATAACCCTCATCAGCCAGGCTATCTTGAATCCAGTGGCAAAGTGAGCAAGGGACCCACGTCTGGGCATACCCTGCCAACTTAGGGCGAACAAAGCGATACCAAAGGGGATGATGGACGGAGCGCTAGAGAAAATCAAACACTCACACCCAGTCAACTGATCTGGGTTTAATCCATCATCATTCTTTAGCTCACTCCACCACCCCAGTTCAGACATGGCCATATGCAAATCAGTCTGACCCTGTGCCTCATGGGAACAGTTTAGCCCGAACTGCCAAGCCATGTCTTCCCTGGACCAGAAACAAGCATCCTGGGACCGGTTTCGGGTTCATAACCCTCATCAGCCAGGCTATCTTGAATCCAGTGGCAAAGTGAGCAAGGGACCCACGTCTGGGCATACCCTGCCAACTTAGGGCGAACAAAGCGATACCAAAGGGGATGATGGACGGAGCGCTAGAGCAAATCAAACACTCACACCCAGTCAACTGATCTGGGTTTAATCCATCATCATTCTTTAGCTCACTCCACCACCCCAGTTCAGACATGGCCATATGCAAATCAGTCTGACCCTGTGCCTCATGGGAGCAGTCCAGCCCGAACTGCCAAGCCATGTCTTCCCTGGACCAGAAACAAGCATCCTGGGACCGGTTTCGGATTCATAACCCTCATCAGCCAGGCTATCTTGAATCCAGTGGCAAAGTGAGCAAGGGACCCACGTCTGGGCATACCCTGCCAATTTAGGGTGAACAAAGCGATACCAAAGGGGATGATGGACGGAGCGCTAGAGCAAATCAAACACTCACACCCAGTCAACTGATCTGGGTTTAATCCATCATCATTCTTTAGCTCACTCCACCACCCCAGTTCAGACATGGCCATATGCAAATCAGTCTGACCCTGTGCCTCATGGGAACAGTCCAGCCCGAACTGCCAAGCCATGTCTTCCCTGGACCAGAAACAAGCATCCTGGGACCGGTTTCTGGCCATTCAGCCGTCATCAGCCAGGCTAGCTTGAATCCAGTGGCAAAGTGAGCAAGGGACCCACGTCTGGGCATACCCTGCCAACTTAGGGCGAACAAAGCGATGTTGCTGATCGCGAACGAGGAAAAAGTCTCGCCGGGATGTCATTTTGCTTGCTCGCGGTCGCCAACTTGACGTTGAGGACCGTGAGCAAGCAAAAAATGACCGCTGCACTACGCTACGCGTGTTTGCACTGTGCTACGTGCAATTTGCGTTGTGCGAAGTAGCGCAAACTTCGCAAACTACGCGAGCGTAGCGTAGTGCTTTGCCCAGGGTTAATGAAATGTCATCACATTTAGAACATCAACAACATACTCAGTATAATTTCTAAAGTAGTCTGGTCTAATATACAAGATATAACCATCAATAGCCATAGTACTACTGATTTGAGATTTCTAATCACATAGACTATGGAAAATCTTCTAGGAAGGACGCCTAAGGTCAGAGAAATAGGACCTCCGTAAAATTGTGCTCTAATGTAAAAATGTTTTGATCAATATATGCATAGTCTTCCTCAGTGAGTACATGTTGGGCATGGCGTGTGAGACGTAATTGAATAAAAATTTGAGAAAATGTGAATACATCCATAAATCACCACCCTGACAGGATGTCGGCGGTTCCTACATAGGCATTATGATGTGACCGCCACCACGGCAGTCGCAACGCCTATACTGGCTGCAGCAACCGCCGCAATGCAAAATCTGGACACCTGACATACCCCTACACTACGTAGCAGGCACTATGCAGTGCCTGCCACATGGTGCAGGGATATGTAGGGGGCTGATCCAGACGGCTAATATAAATTGCTCCTTAGGACACCAATTCAAGTAAAACACTTACGCAACATATTGTTATTTACATCTTATGTCGGTGGGGCCCATGAAACCGCATACATACATTCATTCAATCTCTGGATTACACGCTAAGGAGAATGTGCTGCTGGACGAACAGGATACCTTCTCAACATCTACATGGCACCCCTCGCCCACGTCGCCCGACAGCACAACCTCAACATCATCTCCTACGCCGACGACACCCAGCTGATCCTCTCCCTCACCAAAGACCCTCACACCGCCAAAGCCCACCTCCACGAAGGAATGAAGGCCGTCGCCGAATGGATGAGGACCAGCCACCTGAAGCTGAACTCGGACAAGACGGAGGTCCTCATCCTTGGTTCCAACCCTTCAGCCTGGGACGACTCCTGGTGGCCAACATCACTGGGAACAGCCCCGCCACCCACCGACCACGTACGCAACCTAGGGGTCATCCTCGACCCCACCCTCTCCATGACTAAGCAGGTCAACGCCGTTTCCTCAGCCTGCTTCAACATCCTCTGAATGCTCCGCAGGATCTTCAAGTGGATCCCCACCGAAACAAGAAAAACAGTCACCCAGGCCCTCGTCACCAGCAGGCTGGACTACAGAAACGCCCTCTACGCAGGAACGACGGCTAAGCTCCTGAGACGGCTGCAACGCATCCAGAACGCCTCTGCACGTCTTATCCTCGACATCCCCCGACGCAGCCACATCACACCCCACCTGAGAGACCTGCACTGGCTCCCTGTCAACAAGAGGATAACCTTCAAGCTCCTCACCCACGCACACAAAGCACTCCACAACTCCGGACCAGCCTACCTCAACAGACGACTCAGCTTCTACACCCCCACCTGCCAGCTCCGCTCGACCAGCCTCGCCCTCGCCACAGTCCCCCGCATCCGGAAAACGACCGCCGGCGGCAGATCCTTCTCCCACCTCGCCGCCAAGACCTGGAACACCTTCCCCACCAACCTCCGACAGACCCAAGACCTACTGGCCTTCAGAAGACTCCTCAAGACCTGGCTCTTCGATCAGTAGCAGCACCACCCCCCTCTTCCCCCAGCGCCTTGAGACCCTCGCGGGTATGTAGTGCGCTTTATAAGTGACATGATTGATTGATTGATTGATTGACCTTGTTAAATTCAACAGAATAATAATAATCTATACATTATATGCATTAACTTTGGATCCTGTCGGTTCTAAGCATCAAGGTACTCCGCTATTCGGTCAATGGACCAACTAGTACAATAAGTTGATGGTGATTAAGACCAGCTCAATCACAATTAAAACCTTTAACATTTATAAATCATACATTTATTAAAGAACCACGGACTAATTTTATAGTTAGAATATAATTTTATCTAAATTATTCAATCAAATAAGTGAAATTCTTTATTACACAAACACATTTAATATATCAATATACATTTAAGAAAGGTTTAGGAAAAGTGAAAATTATGCATTACCCGTGGCCATGGGCGATGACGAGAATGGTTCACCAAAGGAAAATAAACCGCAGATCACAGAATAGGACTCCCAAACTGACTGACTGTCCCGCTAACCTCCTCGGACGCACCTCCCGGGCAGAATTTCCCGCAACGTTCTCGTTCCTTCCCAGTCAAAGTTCAAAGTCCAAAATGATAGAGTCTTTCGCAGCATCAAAGTGGAAAAATGAAAAATAAAGAAACGGCATGGCAATAACACCAACAGCAGCTAGCCAACCCACGTAAGAGCAGACTCTCTTATATCCTATTCTCTGGCTTACTACACATAAAAGTTGCAATCCTAAGGGGCAAGAATCCCGCTAATTGGTCCATTGGAGGGGTGGTGATGGTCACCTCATCGCCCTCCTTGTTCAAACTGGTTTGGGGACAATAAAACACACAATAAGTCTCATGTCTCTGGGGTCAAAAGTAGTCCAACTTGTCCATTCATTTTGTAGCGATCTTTGATGGTCATATTTTAGTTCATCCATTATCACTCGGTTCTTTCCCATCCTTTCCCACGAATACATGCTGAATCTCTTGGCACATTCTTCATTGTAGGTCAGATCGACCTTGACATCTCTCACTCCAGGCACAGGCCGCATTCACGTGACTTGAACTTCTTTATTGCTTCTGCGCAGAGGCCATCTTAGTCATCTCACATGATCTCATCCTCTCCAGCAGCCATTTTCAAAGCATGGCCTAGCAGGCCCGAACGAACTATCATAAGAACAAACACAACCGAAATTAAAACAAAGAAAATAAGCCTTTCTGTTTACCACCCGCCATTCTAAAGACCCGTGTTAGGTGTTACCTAGCAAAAGCGACATTTAAAGCCATTTTACTTACCATCTGCATTCTTTGCCACAATACAAATTTACTATGCAACACAAATCATGCAATTTCACTCTAATTAATATGCAAATCACAATACTAATGTTAATTAACTTCACATTTATAAGTAGATTAGATTTTGCACAAATCAGCATATTACCCACGTGTAGTGTTTACTAAAAAGAAGGTGCGTTTGTTGGTTAATACATGTATTTCAAACTGTTAGTATTATTTATTAAGAGGTCATTAATTTCCAAGGGGTACAAAATTATTTTGTTTACCCTGCTCCATCAATTCACTGTGCCCCCCAGTGCCCATATCGGAGTGCTAGGGGGAATGGGGGTCCGCTACGGGCCCCCAAAGTCCCTTTTAGCCTGCCTTTTCATGGCGGGCAGAAAGGGACATTGTAATCCCTACGGCGGCAGGCACCACCGCCATGGTAGGGAATACAACCGCCTCCACCACACCGGTGGGCTCAAGGAACCTGTCGGATGCGTGATACCGCCACCAACGGGCTGTCGATGGCAGTCTCACCACCATCGCAATTGGCCCCACAGTATCTTAAAATCAAAGGCATAGTTGGAACGTCAGATGAATCGGCATTCTGCTCCTACAAATCTATTATATTAAAAATGACATGGACTGGTGTAAATAAAGCCATTTCTATGAGGCACAGCCCCTTCTATGTATGAGGCCATGTTCATAGTCACCAAGCGAGTCAAGTCTGGAAGGACATAATGAATTAAGGACAGAAGGTGTATATATATTTAATTATAATATAATGGCAGTAAGTCGGGGGTTACATGAACATCCCTATTATCAGGGGTACGTGTGCAATCAGCATGGTAGTGCATAATGTAACATACATCTGCAGGAGGAAAAAAAACAACAAAAAACCCTATATAAACAATTTACCTAAATGTCAGAGAATTCACCTTAGCAATCTGTCCCTACAATCTTGGGGAGTCACTTTTGACATTCTAGTTTAATTAGTCTTCATTCGACCACATGTGCATTATTGAATATAGACACCAAATTTAGCAGGGAGCTAGATCTTGGTCAACATATTGTGCTTTTTGTGATTTTCTGTAAATCTGTTCAGTAGTTTTGGAGATATTACGGTTTAAAAATATTTGTATAATCTGGATGATTGGGTTCAAGTGACTCTCACGAGAGTCCCTTGAACCCAATTTTAAAAAATAGAGTGCTCTGATTGGCCATGGTGATTTTTTCCCTTGCTCCCTCAAGAGTCATATTCCTGTGGGAGCTATTGCTTTGTTTGGCTGCCAGCAACATGAGAAAAATGTTGCTGGCAGCCATTATAGGACTCAGGGAATTAGCCCCCTGCCCTGAAGCTTAAAAAAAAATACAAAGGCAGGGCAGGGATACACTGCTCTTGTAGGCCCCGTGGGGGGACCCTGAGGGACCCCCGGGGTGAATATAGGAAAAATAAATTATACTTTTTTGCAGCTATCCCATTGGACTCCTGCTGGATCGCGGCCAAATACAAAAAACTAAATGGCAGCCTGCCTTTACCTGAAAAATATATATATGGGGAAGGTGGCATTAGTGAGGCCCCCCTCCCTGAGCCTATTTTAGTCCCAGGGACCCCATCCCCAGGGGCCACATTCTTTAATGAAGTGGAGGGGGTCATGCAACCACCCCACCCCAAGCCATTATAGGCCCCAGGGAGCCCATAGCCCAGGGCTGAACTGTGCAGTAAAGGGACCAGCTCAGTGACTGTGTCCCAGGGAGCCTACCCCCGATACCTAGTAGTTTCTCTGCCTGCACTACCGCAGGCAGGGAAACATGGGTTTGCTCCCATCTGGCTGGAGTATTTTTAAATCTCCCACCAAACAGGAGCAAACATACAAGTCTGCTCCCAGTTGGTAGGAGCTTTAAACATGCTCTCGCTGGCTGGGAGCAAACTTGTGTTATGTTTTCCTGCCCACACTCCTGCAGACAGGGATACAAAACACACATTGCTTCCACCTGGAGGGAGCAAGCATAATAACTGCTGCCTCCAGGTGGGACCAATGGCGGATCCTGCACCTATGAGGAAAGACGGATGGGGATGGGGGGGATCTGGGGCTTCCCCTGTGGCCCGCAGTATGGTGAATGGTGGGCGCCACAGGTGGGCACCAGAGTACCCACCTTTAGTTTAGACATCCCCCAGAGGATAGGATCCCCGGGGCCAAAGAAGGCACAAGAGTGAAGCTGTTTGGCCCTCCTCCCCTTCATAATAACATTCAGCCCTGGGGAATGTGGTTGCTGGGGCCAATTGCGGCTCAGGTGTCCCCCCCTTTTATTGTATTTGGCCACTTGGGATGGTGTTCCTGGGGCCCAAAAATACTAAGGAAGGGGGCTGCATTCCCCCTCCCCTCTTTTGTTGTGTTTTGCCCGGGAATGGTGTCCCCTTGGCCAAAATAGGCTTGGGCTGCATGGCCCCCACTCGTTTATAATAACCTTCGGGCCCGGAAAAATGAGGTCTTCAGGCTAAATAAGGCTTGGGGAGGGTAGCTGTGCAGCCCTGGGGTTCTTGTGGCCAATTAAGGCTTGAGAAGGGGTGCTGCATGCCCCCTCCCCAAAATATATATGTGTTGGTCCCGAGGCCAAACCTATGTCATGCACACCAAAGACTGAGCACAGCATGTAGTTGGCAGCCTGTGAGGCAGCCTGTGAGGAGTTGGACGCAGAGCCAGCCTGCAAGCTAGGCCCTTTGGCCAACCCCATTCACAACCAAAGACCATGCGCAGCATGGGGTTGGTTGCCTCTGGGTGACTTCCTGTGGGGATTCAAATGAAAGAGTGTGCTTAGCATGGGGTTAACTGCCTCTGGGAGGGTTGGCTAGGCCTTTTAATAATATCAAAATCATCATTTTAAAACAAAAATACTTTAGTTATAGTTTACTGAGTTAACTATAACTTGCGACCCTGTGATGCACTGCTTAAGAGATGTCAAATGACATTATTGATGACATCCCTAATAACACCATTGCTATATGCAGCAATAAACTACTGAGTATACGTGTGGATCCATAGCATGGAAATAGAGTAAGAACTAAATGCAAGTATGATTGTGATTATTGAAAGTCATGTGCTGCAATGTTTACAAATCACTAAGTTTGAGGTGCTAATATTACTTCCTGTTAAACAATAAATAGTTTCAGCACTCCTAATGTGAGTTGCAGAGCTCATATTTGAAAGAAAATTGAGACTTAAAGTAGGGTGGGCAACAAATTCCTCTCCGCCGGTGGAGTTCACACATTTTTGCCCACTCCGCATTCCGCTTGGAAAGTGGAGTTCCGGCAAAACTCCACCAACTGCTGCATGAGTTTTTTATCATGCATAGCTCACCAACAGTATGTTTGTGAGCGTGAGTGAGAATTGTTTTCCCCTTGCGTGATTTTTAGGTGCTCTAGGTGGCATTTCTCAAATCGGGCGGTCATGGCAGGTTGTGACCATTTGCGATGAGAGAGCTGTCATTCAAGTAGAAAATCTACTCGAGTGGCAGAAAGAAGCAATGCCCTCTGGCACGCCACTTGGTGCCATTTACAGCATGTAACAAGTTCCCAGCACTAAAAACCTGAACAAGCAGCGTGACGTGCTGTATTCCGTCCACTGGCGGAAGTCTGCTGAATCTCTCTGAGTTTTTATGTAACTCAGCGGAATTCTGCTGAGTTGAACTCCTCAAATTCTGCCCATCCTAGTTACAACACTATTGAGAAATACAGGTCTTCTAAGGGGATCATGTCTAGATTCTGCATTATTCAAAAGGCTCCAATGCCTCAAAGTCTTCAGCGAAGTCTGGAACATACACAATTTCTAACCTTCCTCGCTACATGGGAATTGTCTGAAGCACAGCATTGTAATTTAGTATGGATACATACCAACATATCCACTAGTGGATTGTTTATAGTAAACAAAAGGTTTGGCTTTGATTTAAGTTAGGGGTGGGTGGAATTCACGGAGTTTAACTCTGCTGAATTCCGCAGAGTTACATAAAAAATCTGCGAGATTCAATGGAGTTCTGCGAGCAGGCAGAATTTGGCATGTTACACTACGTGTGCTGAATTTTAGCACTGCAGGCTGCTTCTTTCTGTCACTTGAGTAGGGCTTCTACTTGAGCAGCAGCTTTCTTAATGTGAACAGTTTGCGACCTACCCTGACTGCCCGTGTTGAGAAATCTCAGCGGCGTTCTAGCACCCCAAATTCATGCTAGAGAACACAAATTTTCGCTCACAAGAAAAAACTCCACCACACAGCGGTTAGTGGAATTTTGCCACAACCCCTTGTTCCAAGCAGAATGCGTAGTGGTCAAAATTCATTGAACTCCTCCGGAGGCTCGTAATTTGTCACCCTATTTGTAACTATGGCTCTAAGATTGCATGAAACTATGCCCATCTCAGGAAAGATGTAGTACATCTTACAAAACTACACAGTGGAGTCCAAAGGGCTTAGAAAAAGTGTATTGACAGTGGCAAATGTACACCTTTCAACCTCTTGTGAGGTATTTAAGTGGGTAATCCCATTAAGGTGAATAGAAAATTGTCCACACCTGTAATGTGTAGAATTATTTCAAGTCCACAGCCCTATTAGACGGTGCCCCAGTGAGTGTATGACATCATCATAATGTCATCAATGACATCATTCAAGATGTCATCAATTATGCCATTTAACATGGCATGAGCGATGTAATATGTGAGGGGTACAAGTTATAGCTGGCTCAATAAGCTATAACTGAGTAATTTCATTTTTTTGTTTTAAAACAATAATTTTGTTATTATTTCAAGGTCTAACTATAAAGTGAATTTAACATTTGTTGCTTACAGTGAATTTCTATGCTTTTTAAAATAAAGTTGCACAGTTTTACCATGCCTAACTATAACGTCACTTTAACCTTTGATTTTTTTCTGTGAATTTCTAGGGCTTTTTTTTTTTTAAACATAAAGTTACTTATTATTACCATAACTAACTATAATGCCCCTTTTATCAGGCAATTTCTGTTTATCTTATAATTATTTTCAACAAACTCCCTCACTGATCATACCTGACCGGGTGAAGAAGAGGGTTGGACACAGAGCCTGGCCTCTGCCCAGACCCTGCACCTAACCCCCTGCAGGCACCCAACTGTCATCCATGGCTTTCATCTGTGCTGCCCGACTCTGCAACCAAAACCCCATCGGCACCCAAGCCACACATGGCCTTCCGATATGTTGGGGCACTCCTACCTATATCCAGTACAAGAGAATATAAGACAGAGGGGTATAGAGTGAAAACGTGAGAAAAGCAGAAGCAGCAGTGGCACTCAGGATCAAGGGAGGAGATAACCATGGAGTCTGTCCAGGAAAGAAACAATATTGACCATTCCTATCACACTGTGGGGCATATTCACAAGGACCTACCGCCGATTTATCTCCACCTTAACGCATTAAAAGTGGAGACTGATTTAACACCCCATTCACAAGCGGGTGCAAACTGCAGACATCGCCAGTATTCCCGCGATAACTGCCCCAAAATTTATCTCCACGGTGGACACCACCAACTAACCCTAATGAGATGCAGAGTAGGCGTTCCCATGCAAAAACACACGAAAAAAACCACAACACCACTTTCACAACGAACTGCCAGATCTGCGATGCGAACCAAAAACAGGCGATAAGCCGCGGTAGCACCAGGGATTTAACACCTGCCTTTTGCTGGTGTTAAGCAGGACGACTACCTGCAGCATGAAAGGGAGCCCAGCCAAGAGCCACACCTGAAGACCGAGAGATGCCATGGAGACAATGATCATGCAGCTCCGATACCCATGAGAGCCACAACACCAACCGCCACCCCCCCAGCCCCCCCGGACATACACATACTGTGCACGACACAAGAGCCACAAAAAGCACATGATGTCGCACATTGACAAAAAATAACACACATGTGTGGCCAGAAGAATGAGAAATAGTCACACAGCACTGAAGTAACAACCAAAAACTTTATTGAAATACAACACAAAACACCAGTGCGGAAGACTCCTGTCGGGTCCGTCTGGGATAATCTTGATGTCACAGCCTGGAAAATAAAGCACAAAATCAGAACGTGTGCCATGCGCACATCAAATGAGCGAGACACAGAGAAACAGAGAATGAAAGAAAGGCAGAGAGAGAAAGAGAGAGAAGGAAAGGAAGGGCGAGAGAGAGAGAGAGAGAGAGGGAAGGAAAGGAGAGAGAGAGAGAGAGTGAGAGAGAGAGAAGGAAAGGAAGGGAGAGAGAGAGTGAGAGAGAGAGAAGGAAAGTAAGGGAGAGAGAGAGTGAGAGAGAAGGAAAGGAAGGGAGAGAGAGAGTGAGCGAGAGGGAAGGAAGGGAGAGCGAGAGAGAGACACCACCACCCCTGCGCACCCAGGCCCCACTGTTCACCTGCTGCCACTGGTGTGTCTCCAACCACGTGCCGGGATACACTGCAAGCCACCAGGTCTGCAATCTGTAATCGAGGCCAGAGTCAATCATGGCAGAGTCCATCACACAGCACACGGCAACAACGCCTGTCCGTCCCTGCACACGCATGCAGCCGCACCCCACCCCCTCCCGCCGGCCAGCGCTGGCTGTCCGCACTTGCGCAGCCCGGGCCCACTGCTCACCTGCCGCCAGCGGTGTGTCCACCAGTGGCCACACCACGTGCCCATAAAAGCTCCAGGCCCCGGTCCTGCCACCATGGCATGTTCCACATCATTGTGGGTGTGCACTGTGCTCTGCTTGATTCTGCATGTGTGCCATTGTGACCATCTCCACCCGTCCCCCCAGTACCTGGTGGTCACTCACCCTGTTGCGGTTGTGTTGTGTCCTGTCGAGCAGTGTCCAGTCCCCCGACTCCAGCCACAGTCTCCACACTGATGACTGTCGACACCAGCTCCTCCATGTCATCCAGCTCCAGCTGTGGCGCTGGGCTCCCACCTCCAGTCTGCATTGCTGCCTTCTGGTTGCCTGCGAGTTTCTCCTTGGTCTTGCGCTTAATGTCAATCCATCGCCTCTTGACCTCGTCCATTGACCTCTTGTGCTCTCCGATGGCATTCACCTTGTCCACGATGTCCCGCCATATTCCATTTTTAGTGCCCAATGGCACGTTGGAGGTGACGAACAGTTGTTGATGGTGTTCCATCACCTCCGTGACCAGGATCCTGTTTTCCTGCAGACTGAACTTCGTCTTCCTCTTCTTCTTGTCCTTGCCCTTCCCTGTCCCCGAGGTCCCAGGCTGGTCGTCCGGGGTGCTTGTGGGGTTGCGCTCATCCTCTGCGCCTGCTCCGGCTGCCTCCATGGTGCTTCGGTGTTGGTCATTTTGTGTTTGTGTGTTTTTTCTACTTTTATAGTGATTTTTCCCCACCTGCCATGTGTGTATTGCAGGCCTGGCGCTGCTTATTGCTGATTTCCTCATCGCGCTTTGGCCCATCTCATGTTTTTTCGCGTTGAGGGTTGTGTTTTTATCACCGTCGCGGTTGTTGTATCGCGGACATTGTCCGCGGTTTCGGGAGGCTATCACATGTTGCCGCCGTGTTGTGAATTCCACGTTAACACAGGGTTATTTTCCCGCGATAGGCTGCGATGTGTAGAGTTGCGTTAACATTTTTGGAGATGTTTAGCACACGGTCTTGTGAATATACCCCTGTGAGTTTCCTCCCTGCACTTCGTGGACATTTGTGGAATTTTTAGCCTGATCACCGTAGCTGGTGTGATAGCTACAGACAGAAGACATGCCCAGAGCAATGGCATCTGAGGAGCTGTCCTAGACAGTGCAGTCCCTATAAAACGATTTGCACTGGTATCAAGTCGATGCAAACGTGCTCTCAGACAGAGCCCCACCTCTAAATTAGGTAGGTGTTCCATTGCCACACACCTCTAAATAAGACACAATCTTAAGGGATCCAACAGAGTTGCAGACATGTCAAAATCTTTTTGAAAAAGTCATGAAATTGTGTAAAATAACATAAAATTGAAAAATTATTTCCAAAGCTCGCAAAGAGACAAGATAAAGAGAGATAATTAAGAAAAATATGTTTTGTAAGCGAAGTATGACTTGACTTACCAATCACATTCTTTTTTGGCAAATAAAGATGCATTGTAGAAGAAAGAAACTGCCATTAATGAACACAAGTAAAACGAGTACTAAACCTCTCATCTGTTCTGAATTTAATTTCAATTCCTTGTATATAAATGAATCTTAAAAAAGTATTTTGACAATCTGCCATGGATCCGGCCTTCCTTGAATTACAATAGATTTCTTTGCGCTAGTAGCGTTAGGTGCAAAAACATAAAAATATTAATTTGACACACTTTGGCTTGAAAAGGCATTTAGTAAATAGATATTACAATCTCATCAACATCAAACTATTAATAATAAACAATTCAATAAAAACAGAATGAAGGAGAAATAGCTTTCATGCTTGAGGGCATAAACAGGAAGGACATAATATTAAAATGGGCAAAAAGAACGGTATTGAGATTTAAAAAGTACATGAGCTGCAGGAGAATGTGTTCAATTTTTTTTTTCCATTTTACATCCTTACAATTACTTATAGTCCAACACACACATCTTATTTCTTCCTATTGTGAGACAACAACATTAGGATCCTTTTACTTCTTGTGCCGCAGTTCAATACTAGAGAATCTACACATAATTCTATTCCTTCAAAAATCATAAACACTAGAGTGCTTTACATTTATGAATGCCACATGCAGTGTCTTCCGTTGAGAAGGGAGGCTTACTTTGTTTTTGGATCATTATTGTATTCTCAGGTGCTGCCTGGATTAACCTTGTTCTCTTCTTGTTTCTGTTAATTACTAAATATGTCATCACAGGCCAGAAGTGCAGCTAGAGTACCACTATTATTAGGGCAACACTCAGGTAAACAGGGTATATAGCTTGTGGTCTTTATTGAAAACACAACAGGGAGCCGGTGCCTCAGTATGTAGATGTGCTGTGATATCTTTAGCTTTTTAAAAGAAAAACGTTCTGAGATTTCTGGAGAAAATGAGATATTAAATTGGGTAACCTTCTTTTCAGTCTTTTCCTATTCTGAATTGTTGACAGAGTGAGGCCAGCTGCCGATGGGAAAGAAACAAAGAAAAAAAAATATAGAGCTGAGTTGACTACAGATTGGAAACACCCAGCAGTGAAAGGGACAAGTGGGAACCATTTCTTGTTTCAGATGTTTATAAAGAGAGGACAGACACAGTCCATGCAGTGAGGTGGGGGACGAACGCTGCAGCACTGAATGGTGAGTGGAAATTACAGTATTTACCCAGAAATGCAGTTGCCCATTCTCCCTGGGTGCCATGTTGTGTAATCTCATCTAGGGTTCAGAAGATTCCTTAGACCAATTGATGTGCTGAGTAGCAGTCAGGCACCATCTGAATTGATGAATTTGACCAGTGGTAATGAGAGGTAAAAAGAGTGCAACCGTCGGCGTATGCCATGGGCTTGATGACACATGTCGCAAACACTGAGGGTTCACATGGTGGCCTGGATGGGTATGAGGCTAGGGAGAAGACTGAAAAGCATGTGTTGCTGCAGGCTGGACCAATTCTATATAAAGACTGAAAGACCAAATTGTGGCAACAGGTCGGTTGCATTTTGTGGAAGCATAAAATATTGAACAACTGTCCTTCATGTTGTGTTTATCGTGTTTTCATGAACCCTGCAGCTGTACAGACCCTGGCTTTTGCAGTTAGGCCAAGGGGAGGGGGGGGGTAAAAGCCCATGAACTGTTTATTCTTGTCAACTTACTCTTGTGTTTCAGAACTGAAGGATTAGGTAGATAAAAGGTAGATAAGAAAAGACGCCAAATAGCAGAAGTCAAAACCCGCACCTGTCCTCAGCATTGAGGGAATGTAGTAATGCTTTGCTAAGATTTCTGTCAATATTTTGCTGCAGCTTAACTTGCGCAATCTATTATGTGCATGCATTTCTGACTCATCTATTTCAATATATGTCAATGATGTTAAAATGGCATAGGTAGTTTGCACCAGCTGCGTCTGGAAGAGTGTACTTGGAAGTAGAAATACTTTGTCTCTCTCAGGCTTAAGCTTAAATAAATATACCTCCATGACTGTGTTTGATTGCGTTCTCTCATTAACAGACAAGTGTGCCTGATTTGTGTGTTCACAATTTGGACACTGGAGGGATTGCCAGGTGGTAGAATGCAGACAGGCCCATTAAGAAAGGCTTATGCAGGCAGCATAGGGAGAGGTGAGCCAGGGCTTAATGTGAGTGTTGCTATTGGTTTGTGTAGCAGGTCCTTGTTAGCTCTTGCTGTTGTAGGGAAGCTTAGAGGTGTGAGCTTCAGAATGACCTAGATGACAGAGTCAAGATCTGAATCTCTGGGTTTCTATACATGTCTGGTGGTGACCTGTGATCCTCTGAAACAATGGTAATAGTAGAGAAGAGCTTCTGGCCTACTTCACCCCTGCCCCCCCCACCCTACAAACTTAGGGTCAACAACACATCTCCCTATGATGAAAATAGGGAGCTTAGAAATGTAGGCCACTACTAGGTAATGACAAAAATTTCCTGGAACAAAACGTATTGCGGATCCGTATGTAGTGTGGAGATTATCAATTCTGTGGCTTTGGAAAAGAAGGTTGTATAACTAGGGAAAGACGGGAATCCCTGAAGTGTAAATGTCACAAACGTCTTTTTGCAGAACATTCTCCACCTCACCTATAATTCATTCTTATATAAGTGCTGTAAAAAAAACGATTAGCACAACAAAAATGCCCTTTTTGAGAACAGAGCGATACAGATTGGCACAAATTTCTGAAAGGTGCATTTTGAGACATGCTCCTGAGTGGTTGGCGAGATTTGTTCATGCATTAGCAATGATATATTTGTAACCATTTATGCAATGTTACACAGACAAATTCTTTTCTTATATAGATTTACACTGGATCTGTGTTTCCATTCTTTCTCCCACCATACTTTCTGACCTTTACATTGTCTTTGAATCGACTTTCATTCACCTTTCTTTTTGCCTTTAAGTCATCTGTATCTCTCTCTCTCTCTCCCTCTTTCCAGTGAGTCTCACTTTTCTTCTTCTCGCGCTGCCTCTTATTTCCAAAGCTTAATTTCATTCAAATCTCAATGATTCCTTAACTCCATCCTCAGCTCTTGTGTTCACTTTCTCTTTATTGCTCTCTCTCTCTGTCTCCCCCCACCCCCAGGGCAGTTCCTTCCACTACATCCTGTTACTTTCGTGTCACTCTTGCTTGTAACATACAATCAATCGACGTACTTTGGTTTCTTGCGGACTGGAATCGTTGTCTGTAAACTTGAATGACATTTCTCGTAGGAGCTGCGATGCCGATCATAATTTTCCAGTGTCTCAGTTGAGGAGGCCTCGAGGCCACTTGTCTGCTGGTACCTCAGACCATCTGTCTGTGTACTGTTTCTCTACAGAACAAGAAAATGAACATCATATAAATACATTCTGATTCTCCCATAAAGCTCCAATCCATATTAAGTGCTTTAAAAAGCCAGATTTTATTTTTATTTCTCAGAGGTCTTTAACAATATATTTATTCCAGTATATTGAAGTGTATCATGCAGTAATGCAATGGGAAAGGAGGTAACACACATGGCGTAGTGTGGTACTAACTGGAAAACAAGATAAACAAATAATTGAATGTAATTATTAGAGCCATAAAAACTGGAGGGGGCATAGCCATTATTTTTAAAAAGGATTACCAATGCTCCTTTGAACCTTTTATGTCTCAGAACAGCGAGGCGGCGCTATTTAAGCTGACCCTGACCCCTAATTTTACTTTCTCAGGTATGCTGGTATATCGTCCCCCGGGACCGTCTGCATCCTGGACTTCTTCCTTCCCCGAATTTATAACCCCTCCAAGTATGAAAACAGCAAATTTTACAATCTTGGGTGACTTCAATCTTCATCTGGAAGACCCCACCTGTAAATGTAGCACCAATCTTATCTCGGACTTAGCAGCTCTAAATATTAGCCTTATGAACTCAGGCCCCACACACGAGGCAGGTCACCTGCTGGACCCCATTTTTTTGAATCTTCCGGGGATCCACTGCTTTCCGGCCTCCCCTCTAAACTGGTCGGACCACTTTCTTACTAAATTCCACTTAAAACTTCTAGAGATTCCTGTACCTATTTATGAAACTCCAGACACTTTAATCAGGAACTGGAAAAATCTAGATGCCACAGTTTTAAATAACATTTTATGTTCCCACATGCCCATTTCCAAACAATCAGTGAACTCACTCTCTACCTCGGTACAGAAATGGCTTCTTAATGCCATTGACATTTGCTTACCTTTGGCAAGAAAAAAAGCCAATAATCATCGACCTCCTGCACCTTGGTTCACTGAGATTTTAAAGACAGAGAAAGCCAAATGTAAAAAAATGGAACGCAAGTGGAGAAGGAACTACACCCCCGCTTCCAAAAGCAACTATAAAGTAGCAAAAAAAATATATCATGATCTTTGCAAAACAGCTAGGGCGGACCATGTCTCATCCACCATTTCAAGAGCTTTAAACTGCTCTAAAACACTTTTTAACATGGTTAAGGAACTTGCCGGTTCCAAAACTCAAACCAAGCCCCCTGCACTTAATAAAAAGCAATGTGAGGACCTGGCCATTTTCTTTGTTCAAAAAGTTGACAGTATATATCAGGATATAGTACGAGGGCAGGTTGACAATTTTTCTCCTCCCCCAGGAACATCCACACCATCTTCCATGGATGATATGCCCCCCAACCAAGATTGGAGCCCTAATTTACTTACTAATCAATTGGATACATGGCCTCTGCTAAACATGACCACCCTAAAAAAACGTTTGGGTAGTATAAAATCAGGATCGCCAAGGGATCCCTTGCCCATTTCCATACTCCAGCAGCTGGAACCTCCATCGCTGCAGGTAATCATGGATCTTTTAAATGCCTCCCTGCTGGAGGCAATCGTCCCGCCTGATTGGAAACATGCCATGGTAATGCCTCTTCTTAAAAAGGCAAATGCTGACCCTGAACTACTCTCTAACTATCGTCCCATTTCACTCTTACCGGTCTTCTCTAAAATTTTAGAAAAACATATCCATGCACAGCTTTCACTGTTTGTCGATGCGCAAAGTTTTCTCCATCCTTCACAGTCGGGTTTCAGAGCCGGTTTTTCAACAGAAACCACCCTGCTGGGGTTAAACGAAAGACTACGCCACCATCTTGATGCTGGAGACACCGTGGCCCTTATTTTGTTGGATTTGAGCGCGGCTTTTGACACGGTGTCCCATGCTGTGTTAATTAAAACCCTAAGCTTGTTGGGCTTATGTGGGCCGTCTCTGAAATGGCTCACTTCCTTCCTCACAAGTCGCACTTTCCAAGTTTTTTCTCCCATAACTAGCTCTGATATCCACTCTCTAACTTATGGGGTACCTCAAGGCTCTATCCTTAGCCCCTACTTTTTAACTTATATGTAAGACTCCTGGCGGATATTGCAGAGAAATCTGGGCTGACCCTTTTCTCCTATGCGGATGACTTGCAAATCATTTTTCTCTATCTATGAAGAGCACGACAGGGACTTCTCCCCTTCAGCTGGGGTTGAGGAATATTGCATCATGGATGCAATCTAACTACCTCAAACTGAATGGAGGAAAAACCGAGGTTCTTATATTTGGGAAAAATAGGGAACTTTGGGGTCCTCAACATTGGCCCTGCGAGATGGGTGCTCTTCCTATACCGGTCCGCCAAGCTCGAAATTTGGGTGTAATCATGGATGATACACTAAGTATGCATAACCAAGCTGTTAAAGTAGCTGCTACCTGTTTCACTATCTTGAAGTGGCTAAAAAAAGTTATCTGGATTCTACCAGAACCCACTCAGAGGACTGTTGTTCATGCCTTGATTACTTCAAGACTTGACTACGGCAATGTTCTGTACTTGGGTTCTAACAAAGAGGTGACACGCAGGCTGCAACTGGTTCAAAACACTGCAGCTAGGCTCTTATGCCGGATCCCCAGAACTTCCTCTGTTTCCGGCTATCTCCGTGATTTGCACTGGCTCAGGGTGGAGAACCGAGTTAAGTTCAAAGCCCTGAGCTACATGTTTAAAATCAAAAGTGGTACGGCCCCCAAATACCTTCAATCACTGGTTCATCCCTATGTCCCTCTTCGTGACCTTCGCTCATCTACGCAGGGGAGGTTTTCTGTCCCAAAAATCAAACTAGCAAGGATGGGCGGTAGGTCTTTTTCACATCTTGGCCCTCACTCTGGAATGCTATGCCCCTAACTCTTCGTACCGAAACTAACTACATCTATTTCCGTAAATCCTTGAAGACATGGCTTTTTAATCATTAGCCTGCTGCCTTTGCCTTGACATCAGCCTCTGTATCTGCGTTTGCGCCGGGAAACCCTTTTTGGGTAGCTGTTGCGCATTATAAGTTTAATTAATAAATAAATAAATAAATAATCTAAAGGACCCTTTACAGTGTTATATTACATTACCATTATAAAACAATTTAGCACTACCTGCATTTAATTGCCTCCCTTATATCATTCCCCATCAAAGGTGTTATTCTAAACTGTCAGTCGTGAATGATTATAGAGGTTTAGTAATATATCATGGATCAGCACCTTTTTCAAAACAAAATGCTGCAGATTGAAAACTTCTGGACCAGTGGCAGCTTGGGGATTTAGAAAGTGATGGGGCGTAAAAGTTGTTACATACACTGCATCAGTCTCTGGGGGTGGGAGAGTCACTGAAGTTTGTAATCAAATGCCTGGCTCTAGCTCAGCTGAAACCCCAAACGAGACAAATCTTCAGGTGGCTTCTGCTCTATAACCTCATGTGCCAGGAATGGAAGGCAAAGCAGCGACCTTTGTTGTGAGATAAACAGAGATATCAATGAATTGGCTGAATTGCACAATGCAAACTAAGAAGTCCTCTGATCTATCTTGGCTTCCCATTTGACCAAATTGTGTGATCCTAGGCAATTGATTTATTTCCCATTATTTCTTTTTTCTTTAATTCATAGTAATGTGCCTTGCAAAAAGTAGTTCAAGTAGTGTGCTGTACAAACACCTCTTGTGTTTGATTTAATGGGCTATTCTGTTGCTCCATATATAATAACCTAAGCCACAAAGAAGGAGCAAATAATTGACTTGCCTCTTGTTTTACTAATGGCATCTGCATCAGGGTGCAGGAGTAGAGGAGAGCATGGATTTTGTTAAGACTACCTCTTTTAAGAAATGCCACTTTCAGCAATCTTTTAGCAATCTGATGAAATGTCTATGCATATTAAAGGAACATGTTTCTGAACTTTGAAGAGACTTTTTCTTACTGTGTTTGCTGTATGATTTATATGTCAAACATTTGTATAGCTCGGATCATGCATGGGCTCTTAAAGCCATGCCAGATCATTGGCAAGGCTATCCCTGTTAATTTGTGAGGTCACTAAGGCTCACTGTTGGTAGACACACACACCTAAAGCACTCCGATGAGTACTCTTTCTCATGATGCACATACATACAAATGGAGATTTGCACATAGAGTTTTACTCACATGCACACAAGACGAACGTACACAGGCACACAGACACATCAACGTCAGTCAACCACCATTACTCAGCTGCAACTAGGGTCTCTGATCCCAAACGACTGCAGTATGGATGCAATGCCAGGGGTGACACTGCTCTGTGACTACAGCAGCTCAGAGCTCTGTCACCCCTGATGTAGCACTTCATGCTGTAGTCATTTAGAAGTAGAGAGCATGGCTGAGGACAGTACTGGATGGGTGGCTGGTACACATACGTGCCAGATGTAAACCGCATGGCGCAGACAAGACCGTGAGAATGAGCACTCACTACCATCATAGGAGTGACTCCATCAGCCTAGAATGGATAGACATGTTCTGCAATGCAAGAGAACATTATCAGGCCAGCAGACTCTGCAGGCAGTAGCTCCTCCCTATTCCCTCGCAACTTTAATGGCCACCGCAACATTTGCGTTCATGTTGCCGCCAGGCAATCAGAGTGCTCACACCAGGGGGGCCGTCACTCCAGCAGGATTGAGATGGCCCAAGGAGAAAAAAATACTAAGCCAATCAAAATGCTCTATTGTTTGAAGTTGTGCTTGCAGGACTCTCACAAGAGTCCCTCGAACCCAATCTCCATACAATATACAAATATTATTGTTCCTTAATATCTCAAAAACTATTGAATGAATTTGCACCAAATTACATAAAGCACACTTTTTGGGCCAAGATCTAGCTTCCTGACAAATTTGGTGTAACTCCATTTAGCAGTTTTTGTGGCAGTGCTTCTTAAATAAGTCTATGGAAAATAAATGGGGATTTTGCATTTTGGGACCCTCGACAGGAGCCAAGGGCTATTAAAGGACCATCTGGATGTTTCTGATAAATTGTAAAATGACAGTCTCTGAGAGATATTTTGAGGGTACTGAGAGGATGAGGAATACCAAAACTGAAGTCTGTTGACATTTAAGGATTAATAGAGGTGTTTGAAGCAGGCCCTTTACAGGGGAAGTGGAACAGGCAGAATATTTTTCTACAGACTCAGCGCTTCTGATGGTCCTATGTCTGTGATTAACTCCCAGATTTGGAATGTCAGCAAGAGGTTAACAAATGTAAAACCTCCCTTTCATCCAGCCTTTGGACCATGCGTCCAAGGAATGGGCTATAAAGAACACATGTTGCTTAAAAAATGTATCAATTCTCTAGGCTCTGCTGAAGCCTGGGTGCTTTCAGTTTTGCTTTTCACCTACAGTATTATGTGGCAAACCTGCTTTGTGGAAGTTTCAAAGCTACACAATTTCCTAAGTCAGTTGTCTATTTCAATTTGGCTTTGTGTGTAATTTTAAACACATCCAGTACTGACACACATCTGTTGACCTGTTTGAAAAAGAAGAAACATACAATAACTGTTAATGGTTCACAACTCTACTTGCCAAGTGGTGACATTCCATGGGTGGCACCTTCAGCTAGCCCTTATTTTCGTTCACCAAAAATACTGCACACACTACGAATTTTTCAGGCCAAGCTTACAGCAATAAAAGGGAAATGAAATTTCAGAATGTAGTTGGTAGAAAACAAGGACTAGTTTAACTGACATTTCACCTGACATGTCTCTGCAGGATGTTCTCTGCAAACTTCCTTCACACTTCTAGATATATCAGTTTGTATTTATGTATCTACAGTACCTTAAAAAGTAGTGACTAACTAGATAAAACTAAGTATTGCAGGAGAATACTGCTTCAATTGCTGGAGATCTAAAATGCCAGATTCAAGCCCGGTGCATCCATAAGTTTTAGCAAGGTTTTTGCCTTATGTACTATGAACTGCTCTTTGGAATCAGATGGGCACATTAGTCAGAATAGAAGGTGGCCAGTCCAGTCTTAGTTAATGACCCTTGGCAGTTTTTTCAAAGATCCTGATATACTTATTACCACACAGACTCAGAGAGTGTTTTCTCCACTCTCAGTCTGTCATAAAGCAGTTTGTAGATTGCTTTGCCACATAGAAACCTTTCGGGAATTGGCAGATGTACAATGTTGTAGTAAAGGGGAGCCTTCCCAACCAACAACTGTTTCGGCCCAGTGAAAGGGTGGTATATATATCGCAATTCCTTTATTTGTTTATTTTTAGGATAACCTTTTAAGGTAAAGTAATATGTAGCGGTATAATTTTGAATATCTTGAAGGTTTTCTTTTGTTTCTTTTTATAGGCAGCACTTGGAGTTTGATTAGGATTCTCTGTGTTCTTTGATAGGCCTTTATAATCTCTGATGTTGAAAAGATGCTACCATTATGTAAGCAAACATCGGTATGCACATATTGTAACGAGCTGTCAGAAGTGGTAGATCAGCAGCATGTAAACACAGATATGGTAAGATATGCAATCTTTCTTTATTCCAACCTAGTCATGATTTGATTGGGAAAGATGTGTTGAAAAATGAAACAGAGTGGCCAAACGACATCTTGTTGTACAGCAGGCCATATCAATTAAGAGACTTTAAAATCTGTGGAGCAAAACAGTGTCCTTATTCAAAATAAGAAGAAAAAGAGGAATCTGAAAATGTACAGCAAAATGTGTGAGACCAATAATACAAAAACCTTAAAGCATTGGGTTTAGGTAGCCCAAGCAAGCATTAAATGATTTCTGCAGACCTTATTGAATTTGAATCTGAACTTTGGACTCTTGCTGTTCACCGTACCATGACATCGTATAGTACAAGATTATCATTGTCAGAATATTGTCTGGCATAAATATTGTGTCCTAGATAACATAATCGGACATCTACACCAAATGAAATATTGTTTTTGTAAATGATGTCTATGGTACAACATTTATGTCAGACAGTGCTACTGTACACATAGTTTGACATCTAACCAATGGCAATTACTTTTAAATGCATGTATTTTTTCAAAATAATTATTAGTCTGAAAGATTCAAGAATGAATCATTGATAACAACCCATTTGAGAGAGCTCTAGTTCCTTCAAGAGAGCCAGAAGTTTTCATGCTGTTTAATCACATTCCTTGTATATTCTCTGTTATATTTAGGAGACTATAAGGCGACAAGATTGTAGTGGGGTTCATTAGGGCCATGCACAAAAGCTTCCATTCTACAAGTTCATGTTTAAACTTGACATCATTTTAGACAGTGACTTTTAAGATGCTTTGCACATACATGATAACGTACTCAGAAAGTGTTCTGCATGCAGCGCACATTTCTTCATAATGATTTTTTCATGACACTGTGCATTCTGTTCAAGGAAAATGTACACTGAGCTCACTGCCCTTGTATTTTGTTGTCTATTTGGAGACAGCTCTGAATTGGAAAGACAAATAATAACATTAGCAAAGGACCTCAGGCACAGTGCAAATGGAACTGGTTTTGATTATATAAACTGCTTCTGAACTTTGGCTCATCAGAGGAGCACTTCCATGGATTATCCTGGACTTCACCTGTGACTGATTGCCAGCCCTGCTGACTTCCATCACTATCCTGCAAAGGACGGTGGCCTGTTCTACATCACGCTGGCTTCCTGGTATATCACACATACAGGTAAATGGGGAGTTAGGTTGCTCCAAGAGATCTGGCAGAATGCACTTCTTACTATGCTCTCCATAGTATAGTTAGTGATAGGTAGAGTTATCATTATGAAACATATTCAGATATTCATATAACCACTGTAACATTATAATGGTTGAATTATTCATCTTCTTCACCATCCTTGTAATGCTGGTAACAATGCTTTGTTTCCTTCTAATAATATTTGTGGCTCATGCATTTTACACAAGAATCCAATTGCTTTAATGAATGTTTAAAATGCCAATTTGTGTACTTCTTGTGTCTCCCTTTGGTCATGCCTAAGGTAACCACAAAAGATCTGTTTTCACGACTTCCTTGGGGGAGTCAGAGTGGTCATGTTCTGAGATTGCAGACACCGTCTGGTACCCTGTCAGGTTTAGGGGTCCACATGGCACACTGTGAGCTAGCCAGGAATTCGGCCAGCATATTCTGGTTACAAACATGGACTCAGTCCCCATATCTTGACGCATATGTTGTCCAAATGCAAAGTCTTACTTGATTAGTAGGAACTGTACAACAAGAGAGTTGGTATTTTTTATCCTATGAAAACATCTGTAAATTAGCCATTAAATTCAACTGTGTTTTTACAACTATGTAGCGCTGACATATGCCACTGTTTACCAGATTTGAACCAAGAGCTTGTTTGATTATGTCAGCAAAGTCCATGACTGCACACATGTCCAGCTGCTCCAGGATGGTATGTGATTTGCTTCCCCCACAACTCACCACCAATGCCTGCTACAACTTTGCCTAGTCCATGGTATTAACCTAAGATCCGGCTCAATAGACATCCAAAGTCACAGATACTGAATCACACTCGTACTGTTAAATATGCATTTAAGTGGCAACAGCCAGTAAGTGGTTGCTAGGAACAGATGTACATGATAATCTATTAACAAATATTTTTGATACATGCATGTTTTGGGGTTCCACCATTCAAAAACAGAAACCTTATAGATCTGCTTTCACATACCACTGATATGTACTGCTTTCCATATTCATTTTTCGTTAAACAAGTTATATGATTAATTTAATGAGAATGGTGCAAACTCTAGATAAATATTTTTGACACACTTTCTGTTATCATTATTTCTTATAAATCCCACCTTAACTTCCTTAGTTGAACAACATATAAGTGCAGTAAATGTTAACTTACGTAAGTGAGACCATCTACATTGTTTTCTCTCTTCCTTGAGTCAATGGAGCCATAATATTTTGATAAGTGTGCTTCATCGTTCCTGAACATTTTCCGTTAACAATTCAGAAAATCTGTGATCTGTGTTTCTAAAATGAAAAAAGATCATGTTGAAAAAATAAATAAAATCATTGCAGGTTTGATAATGAAATGAGTGAATAATAAAGAATATTGTGTGTTTATTATACTGGGTGCAGTTCCTGTGCTTAGCAGATGTAATACAGTGTATCAATTGTAAGGTACCAGAGAGATAGTGGATCTTGTGGGGAAGAAAAGTGACAGAAAATAAAATTTGGTAGGAGGGGAGGGGAGGTAGAACAACATATGGTATGTGCTGGGAAATGAAAATTATTAGGCAGAGAAAGGATCTTGGAAGATAAATAGAGTTTGGGATATGAAGGGTGGTGTGGAAATAAAGAGTGCTGGATAGATAATGTGTTTTTTAGAGATAATGGTGTTGTGGAGTTAACCTGTGCTGCAGAGAAGATGCTCATTGGGAAGTTCTGTTATAAATACTTTAAATAGAAGTATACATGGGAAATAATTAACAATGGGAATTTTCCTTCACAAGGCCTGTTGGAAATTGCTCTCCAGTTGGCAGAGGTATGCACCCTGCCCAAGTAGGAACCACAATTCCAGTCACGGTAAGTCAGATACACAACCTAAATTAACCTGTGCTCACCCTCTGGTAGCTTGGCACAGAACTGTCAGGCTTAACTTAAGAGGCAATGTGTAAAGTAGTTGTGAAAAACTTAAATTACATTAACACGGTGAAAACACCATAAAAAACTCCACACAAGTTTAGAAAAATAGAGAATATTTATCTGAGTAAAACAAGACAAAATGACACAGAAACCAATAAGTAGAAGTCAAGATGTGAATTTTTAAAGATTAAATCCAAAAACAGTGCTTAGAACCCAATAGTGCTAAAAGGTTACTTGAAGTCACGCTAGACCGCGTTAATTCTAAAGTTCAGGTCGACCGCGATGGAGGACAGGCCGGGTACAGGACCCACACAGGAACTGCTGAAAAAGTGCCTTGGATGGAGCAAGCATTGGTGTAGAAGACTCGATACGTCCGTTGCAATTCAGGCAGTTGGGGCAATGCATCAGAGTCGAGCCTCGCAGTCGGGTCCTACATCGTCCTCGAATCGGCACTGCATCAGTGCTGGAGGGCACTGCATCAGTTCTGATCAGCATAAAGGTATCACTGCATCAATGTTTGCAGAAAAACAGCTACAGAACCCACTTCTGAGGTCCAGGTCTGTAGGGGCACCTCAGGCAAGAGAGGACTCACAGATGGCAGAATCCAGCAGCTGAAGCAGAGTTGAAGGAAGTCTTTGATGGCCCTGAGACTTTAAGAAAAGGGTGCAAGCCAGCAAATCCTTGGAGAAACTTGGGTTCAAGGATGTAGAGGGCAGGTCCAGTCCTTCTCACTACCAGCCAAAAAGCAGCAGGCAGCAGGCCAACACAGCAAAGCAGGTAGCAAAGTGACAGTCCCCCCTACAGCACAGCAATCAGCATTCCAACACAGGAAAGCAGGTAGCAATGTGGCAGTCACTCCTGCAGCATAGCACTTCTTCTTCCAGGCAGAATGTCCTTGGTTCCAGCAAAGTTCTGATTTGGTGGTCTCAGGGGTCCAGTACTTATACCTAAATGTACCTTTGAAGTGGAGGAGACTTCAAAGAGACCTTTGATGATCACAAGGCCCTTGTCTTTCCTGCCCTGTCTCCAGACTCCCTACAGGGGGTTATGCAGCTCTTTGTGTGGGGATAGGCACAAACCTATTCAGGTGCAAGCATCATCTCCTCCTTCCCAATCTTCCTCAGAAAGGTCCATCAGCCTGATGATGGGCCATCAGGATGCAAATGTCACAGCCGAGGTCCCTTTGTGTGTGAATGTCTAGAAGGAATGCACAAAGCCCAGCTGTCACCCAACCCAGATGTATATTTACAGACAGGCAGAGGCACAGAATGGTTAAAGTAAGATAATGTCAACTCTTAAAAAGTGGCATTTTCAGACTTGCAATTTAAAATCTCAAACATCGCCATAAGTTTTGATTTTAATTCATGATCAAGAGATACCAAATCTCTATCTTTTCCCAATTTGAAATTACACTTAAAAGATGTTTTAAGGCAATCACAATATTAACCTATGGTATAGATAAGCCTTGCACTACTGAAAACTGAATCTAGCTGTTTTTCATTACCAGGACAAATAAAACTCAAATGTACATGTCACACTTTTTAAATGCACTTCACCCTGGCCATAAGGCTGCCTAGGGCCTACCTTAGTGGTGACTTACAAATAATAAAAGAGAAGGTTTGGATCTGGCAAGTAGGTTAACTTGGCAGGTCAATACTAGGCTTCTGAAGCGGGTGGCACAATCAGTGCAGCAAGCCCACTAGTAGCATTTAATTTACAGGCTCTGGGCACATGTAGTGCCCCTTATTAGGGACTTATGAGTAAATTAAATATGCCAAGTGGGGATAAGCCAACGTTACCATGTTTTGAGTACAGAACATATGCACTTTATCACTGATTAGCAATGGTAAAGTGCCCAGAATCCTAAAGCCAGCAACAATGACGTCATCAAAACAGGAGGTCAGTAGGCAAAAAGTCAGGGGAAACTATGCCAAGGATGCCAGGTCTAAGAAGGCCCTACATGACAATAGAAATGAAAGAAAAACTGTGAGTTATCAGCATTCATGTGGTACTCATAGCCATTGGAAGAGTTTTCATTTGGCACCAGTATGCAAATGGTGGCATAAATAGCAGCAGGGTCTAAGTTATGTCTGATAAAAGCCCTGATGACAATCCCAGGCATAGTATATTGTCAAACAATCCTACAGAGTCGACATGATTCATTTGAACACATAGATTGGCAGTGATTCCTTGGGAGTGACACTGAGTGACGTGATAATGGATTGTTTATTATTTGACCAATGGTAAATTATACCTCTGAAATGTTTTGGCAAAATGTATGTTTACTTGTGTACAAAAGAAAGGACACAGAAAGCACTGTAATATTACTGAACTGAAAATGCACAGAAAGATTGGAGCTCTAGCAGTAACATTTGAAATGCCACCTTAGTATAGGAGAGATTTTCAAATGAAACATTTCAATTTTGTTATGCTTCGAGTCAATGAGTGTATTAATGGAGTGAATTTTACGTTTTCCAATAGTATGCCATCTACACAGAGCCCATAATAGGTGCTGAAGTCACATTGCATAACAACCTACTCCTGGCAGTTGTTGCAATAAAAAAATATATATTTATATATATATATATATATATATATATATATATATATATATATATATATTTTTTTTTTTTTTTAATATATATATATATATTCACTGAAAAAACCATAGGTTTTAGGGACAGTTATAGTTACTTGGACATTGCACTCGTACAAAACCCGTGAAATTCCCCCGTTATAGTTAGTTCAGCTAACTATAACTCGCGCCCCGCAATGCACTGCTGATGACGTCACATATTACATCACTCATGACATGGTCAGTGACATCACTGATGACATCACTGATGACATCTCAAATGACATCACTGATGACATCATCCAGTGACTGTGTGTTTCTGTAAAGTTTAAATATTTTTAAAATATATAGGAAAAGACGTATTGAAGAATGAGTGGGTGTCTAAGTGTCTGTATGGATGATTTAGTAGGTGCGTGACTGACTCTATAAGTGAGTGATTTAACGTATCTTACTGAATGCATGGGTTAGTGACTAAACTGGGTGTATGTCTGTATCCGTCTGTCTGTTGCTGTGTAAGTGGCTGCATGTGTTTGTGAATAGCTAAATGATTTTCTATATGAGTTATTGAATGCTTGTCTGAGTATCTGTATGGGTGCCTGAGTGTTTGTGTGGGAGGGGTGTGTGCAACTCTGTGCATAGATGTGTGAGTGGGTGATTCACTGGGTGGATGGTTTCAAGAGTGCATCTGTGATAGACTGTATGGGTGGGTAAGTGTGTGTAAGAGTGTGTTAGTGAGTGAATGTATGTCCCAGTGGTACATGTGTGAGTAACTACATATGTGAAAGGCAGTATATATGTGTGTTGGAGTATATAAATAGCTATAAGCAAGAGTGAGTGATTGTGATAGTGGCTGTATGGATGATTGTGTGCTTGTATCAGTGATTGTATAAGAGCGTAACAATGTGCTACTATTTGTATGAGTAAGTGAGCTGGTGTGTGTATAACTGTATAGGTGAGTAAATGGCAGTGTGTTTAATTATTTGCATGACTGACTAGGTGTGTGAGTATCTCTATGGATGAGTGGCGTTGTTTGAGTGTCTATATAGGAGTAAGAGTGCATATGATAGTCCTGTACTGAGTGACCGTAAGTATGAGTGACTGTACGGGTGAGTGAGTGGATGTGTGTGTGTAGACCTAAGAATCAGTGAGTGGGTATGTAGTTATTGGTGTTGGAGTGTCTATGGTTTTGCGAATGGCAGTCTGTAATTTAGAGTGGGTGTATCAAAGATTATATTAGGGTGTGAGGAGGTGCATCAGATTATCACGTGGATGATGTCATCAGTGATGTCATTTGAGATGTCATCTGTGATGTCATCAGTGATGTCACTGACCATGTCATGAGTGATGTAATATGTGACGTCATCAGCAGTGCATTGCGGGCGCGAGTTATAGTTAGCTGAACTAACTATAACGGGGGAATTTCACGGGTTTTGTACGAGTGCAATGTCCAAGTAACTATAACTGTCCCTAAAACCTATGGTTTTTTCAGTGAATTTCAAAGGTTTTTTAAATGCTAATTTGTAACTATAACGTGTCTGAAACCTATGGTTTTTTCAGTGAATTTCAAAGGTTTTTTAAATGCTAATTTGTAACTATAACGTGTCTGAAACCTATGGTTTTTTCAGTGAATTTCAAAGGTTTTTTAAATGCTAATTTCTAACTATAACGTGCCTGAAACCTACGGTTTTTTCAGTGAATTTCAAAGGTTTTGTAAATGACAATTTTTAAATGTATTAATTGTTATATTAATTTTTTTCATACTGATTTACTACATTTTTAGAAACAATTTTTTTTTACATATTTTATTTGTCAAATTACATTGTAATTACATTATACATTACATTACAAAAAATACTTTCTCAGAATGAATTACTTTAGTTTAAATACTTTGCAGATAGGCAATAGACTTTTAAGTACAGTAGTTACAGTTGTTGCAATGGGCAACACATTTTCAAACACAATGCAACATTCAGCTCAATGTGAATTTCTAGTTAAATGCAATTAGTTACTTTATGGATTACTTTTGTAACCACAGGACTGGATCCTAGATTCAGTCCTGGTACATCTCCTGTAAACAGTTGAGTAAAAGCGTTTTGGTTACAGTCGTGATTTTTAAGGAATATTATTGTATTTTAAAAGTTGACACTTTGAAACTTTTTCTCATAGAATCACCAATGTTATCCTATGGAAGGAAATTCACTTAGCAGGTAAAAACTGTTATCGTTACTTTTTCTTACTCAGTGTTGGATCCTGGATCCAGCACTGGTGCATCTCCTGTAAACAGTTGAAAGAATGCGTTTAAGTCATACAGGCGATTTTTAAGGAATATTTGTAGTTTGTGAAAATCAACACTTTGAAACTTTTTTGCTGAAAACCAGTCAATGTTAGCCTATGAAGGAAATTCAAGTTACCGGTAAGTACGGTTAAAATTACTTTTGAGGATCAGTACTGGGCTGAAACATGCAGCACTGAGGTCTCTCCTGATAACAGGTGAGTAAATCGGAATTCGTATTTCGGCTGATTTTAGAGGAATATTTTAAAGTTCCAAAACTCCACACTTAGAATTTCCAAGTGAAACCAGTCAATGTTAGCCTATGAAGGAAATTCAAGTTACCGGTAAGTACGGTTAAAATTACTTTTCAGGATCAGTACTGGGCTGAAAGATGCAGCACTGAGGTCTCTCCTGATAACAGGTGAGTAAATCGGAATTCGTATTTCGGCTGATTTTAGAGGAATATTTTAAAGTTCCAAAACTCCACACTTAGAAGAATTTCCAAGTGAAACCAGTCAATGTTAGCCTATGAAGGAAATTCAAGTTACCGGTAAGTACGGTTAAAATTACTTTTCAGGATCAGTACTGGGCTGAAAGATGCAGCACTGAGGTCTCTCCTGATAACAGGTGAGTAAATCGGAATTCGTATTTCGGCTGATTTTAGAGGAATATTTTAAAGTTCCAAAACTCCACACTTAGAACAATTTCCAAGTGAAACCAGTCAATGTTAGCCTATGGAAGGAAATTCAAGTTACTGGTAAGTACGGTTAAAATTACTTTTCAGGACCAGTACTGGGCTGAAAGATGCAGCACTGAGGTCTCTCCTGATAACAGGTGAGTAAATCAGAATTCGGATTTCGGCTGATTTTAGAGGAATATTTGTATGTTTCAAAAATCAACACTTAGAAGAATTTCCAAGTGAAACCAGTCAATGTTAGCCTATGAAGGAAATTCAAGTTACCGGTAAGTACGGTTAAAATTACTTTTCAGGATCAGTACTGGGCTGAAAGATGCAGCACTGAGGTCTCTCCTGATAACAGGTGAGTAAATCGGAATTCGTATTTCGGCTGATTTTAGAGGAATATTTTAAAGTTCCAAAACTCCACACTTAGAACAATTTCCAAGTGAAACCAGTCAATGTTAGCCTATGGAAGGAAATTCAAGTTACTGGTAAGTACGGTTAAAATTACTTTTCAGGACCAGTACTGGGCTGAAAGATGCAGCACTGAGGTCTCTCCTGATAACAGGTGAGTAAATCGGAATTCGTATTTCGGCTGATTTTAGAGGAATATTTTAAAGTTCCAAAACTCCACACTTAGAAGAATTTCCAAGTGAAACCAGTCAATGTTAGCCTATGAAGGAAATTCAAGTTACCGGTAAGTACGGTTAAAATTACTTTTCAGGACCAGTACTGGGCTGAAAGATACAGCACTGAGGTCTCTCCTTATAACAGGTGAGTAAATCGGAATTCCTATTTCGGCTGATTTTAGAGGAATATTTGCACAATGGTGAAGGGAGGGGCGGGGCCTGAGGTGACATCTTTGCAAACGCGCCCCGTGGCGCGTTTTAAGTTGGGGGATTAAGTTCCCTTGAATCCTGAGGGTCCCTAGGGGCCAACTAGACCACCAGGAACCTCCAATATGCGCCAGGGGCTGCGTTGCAGAGACGTGTAGAGAGGCCACACCCCTTTTACACCTCTCTGCAACGCAGCTCTGTGGCGCTTTCTGGATGTACCTGTTGGGCTAGTTGGCCCCAGGGACCCTCAGGATTGAAGGGGATTTAATTCCCCATCTTAAAACGCGCCACGGGGCCTGTTTGCACACATGTCACCTCAAGCCCCGCCCCCTCCCTTCACCACTGTGCAAACGCGCCCGTGGGGCGTTTTAAGTTGGGGGATTAAGTCCCCTTGAATCCTGAGGGTCCCCGGAGTCCAACTAGCCCACCATATACCTCCAAAAGCGCCATAGAGCTGCGTTGCAGAGAGGTGTAAAAGGGGCGTGGCCTCTGTACACCTCTCTGCAAGGCAGCCCCTGGCGCATACTGGAGGTTCCTGGTGGGCTAGTTGGCCCCAGGGACCCCCAGTATTCAAGGGGAATTCGTTCCCCTCTGCAAACGCGCCAGGGGCGCTTTGCAGAGTGGTGAAGCAAGGGGCGGGGCCTGCGGGCCCGATCGTTTTTTTTGTTGTTTTTAATTTATTTTTTTGGGGAGGGGGCCACGTGGCCCCCTCCCGGGCCACTACTTGCCCCGGGGACCCCATCCCCCGGGGCTGGCCCTCCGTTGGGGACTGTGGGGGGTCCCCAATCCCCCACAGTCCCGCCGGCTCCCCGTGTCCTACGGGAGCCGGCATTGCTTTTACACATGGGGAGCTGCTAAGATGCAGCTCCCCATGTGGAAAGCAATCGGCTTTGGATATTGGAAGAGAGAGCAGGTTTCCTGCTCTCTCTTCCAATATCCAAAGCAGTTTGCAATGACAGGACGGGAGCCGCGAGGCTCCAGTCCTGTCATTGCAAACAGCAGTGTCCCGGGGTAGGCACCCCGGGACACTGCAGGAGCCGGCCCTGGGGGTGGTGGTCCCCAGGGCCATCAAGGGCTCCAGGAGGGGGCCGCGCGGCCCCCTCCCATTCAGTGCACAGCCCCGGGGAGGTGGTGGTCCCTGGGGCTCTGGGGGTCCAAAACGGACCCCCATTGTAATTTTTCTTAGTGCCCCGGGGAGGTGGTGGTCCCGGGCGTGTGGGGCTGGAGCCCCCCACACAGGTTTTTAATTAAAAAAAGAAGCCCCGGGAGGTGGTGGTCCCCGGGGCTGCGGGAGGGCTCAGAGCCCTCCCGCACCATTGTACATAAAGCCCCGGGGTGGTGGTCCCCGGGGCTTGGGGGCCCTTAGAGGCCCCCCACACATAAAATTAACCCCCCCAGCATGCCCCCGGGACTTGGGCCACCCGGGGCCAATTAACATCGAAGCGCGGGAGACCGCGCTTCGATTTTTTTTTTTTCGGCAGGGTTCGCGCTCCCTGAGCGCATCCTGCCGATTTAAAAAAAAAAAAAAAAAATTTTTTGCCCAGGGGGTCCTTGTGGGACCCCCTGAGCAAACCTAGGGGGTCAGGGTGTTTCTACCCTCCCCCCTTTGTGCGCTTTGCGCACTTGTTTCTGTCCCTCGGTTCTACCGAGGGACAAAATGGCTGCCAACATTTCCTGAATCGGAATGTTGACAGCCAGCTGACAGCCAATTAACATGCAGCTCGTGATCGGGACGGTGCGCGAATCCTCCGTGCCCATAGATATATATGTACTTTTACTTTTTGATTTTCTCAGCAACTACTGAACGGATTTACACCATTTAACAAAAGGGTTCTTTCTGAACCAAGAACTACCTCTTTGCCAAATTTGGTGTAATTCCGTTCAGCAGTTCGGGCTGTAGCCGTGTCTAAAGTTTCCTATGGGAAAATGCATGGGGAAAACGCGTTTTGGGACCCCCTTTTTTCTCGGCCCCCGCTTGACGTATCACCCGAGACTTTCAGGGTAGGAGCGGACCGGAGCGCCCCACGAAGTTTGAAAATTTCGCAAAGATACGTCAACCGGCAAGAGAGTTATTTCAAATAGAATGTCGCGGATTTCCTATGGATAATAGGTTGTAACTATAACTATCTACTGGCGACCGCCAGTAGATAATATATATATATATATATATATATATATATATATATATATGCTTGTGTGTGTAGTGTGTATACATGTGTATGTGTAGTGTGTATGTATATGTGTGTGTAGTGTGTGTATGTATATATATATATATATTCACTGAAAAAACCATAGGTTTTAGGGACAGTTATAGTTAGTTGGACATTTCACTCGTACAAAACCATAGAAATTCCCCGTTATAGTTAGTTCAGCTAACTATAACTCGCGCCCCGCAATGCACTGCTGATGACGTCACATATTACATCACTCATGACATGGTCAGTGACATCACTGATGACATCACTGATGACATCTCAAATGACATCACTGATGACATCACTGATGACATCATCCAGTGACTGTGTGTTTCTGTAAAGTTTAAATATGTTTAATATATATAGGGAAAGGCGTATTGAAGAATGAGTGGGTGTATAAGTGTCTGAATGGATGATTTAGTACGTGAGTGACTGACTCTACAAGTGAGTGATTAAATGTATCTTACTGAATGCATGGGTTAGTGACTAAACTGTGTGAATGTCTGTATCCGTCCGTCTGTCTGTTGGTTTGTAAGCGGCTGCATGGCTTTCTGAATAGCTACATGAGTGTCTACATGGGTTATTGATTGATTGTCTGGGTATCTGTATGGGTGCCTGAGTGTTTGTGTGGATGGGGTGTGTGTGACTCTGTGCATAGATGTGTGAGTTGGTGATTCACTGGGTGCATGGTTTCAAGAGTGCATCTGTGATGGACTGTATGGGTGGGTGAGTGTGTGTATGGGTGTGTTAGTGATTGAATGTATATCTCAGTGGTACATGTGTGAGTAACTACATATGTGAAAGGCAGTATATATGTGTGTTGGAGTATATAAATGGCTATAAGTGAGAGTGTGTGATTGTGAGAGTGGCTGTATGGATGAGTGTGTACTTGTATCAGTGATTGTATAAGAGCGTAAGAATGTGCTAGTATTTGTATGAGTAAGTGAGCTGGTGTGTGTATAACTGTATAGGTGAGTAAATGGGTGTGTGATTAAGTTTTTGCATGACTGACTAGGTGTGTGAGTACCTCTATGGATGAGTGGCGGTGTGTGAGTGTTTATATAGGTGTATGAGTGCATATGATAGTCCTGTACTGAGTGGCTAAGTATGAGTGACTGTACGGGTGAGTGAGTGGATGTGTGTGTAGACCTAAGAATCAGTGAGTGGGTATGTAGTTTTTGGTGTTGGAGTGTCTATGGTTTTGAGAATGGCAGTCTGTAATTTAGAGTGGGTGTATCAAAAGTTATATTAGGGTGTGAGAAGATGCATGAAATTATCACATGGATGATGTCATCAGTGATGTCATTTGAGATGTCATCAGTGATGTCATCAGTGATGTCACTGACCATGTCATGAGTGATGTAATATGTGACGTCATCAGCAGTGCATTGCGGGCGCGAGTTATAGTTAGCTGAACTAACTATAACGGGGGAATTTCTATGGTTTTGTACGAGTGAAATGTCCAACTAACTATAATTGTCCCTAAAACCTATGGTTTTTTCAGTGAATTTCAAAGGTTTTTTAAATGCTAATTTCTAACTATAACGTGTCTGAAACCTATGGTTTTTTCAGTGAATTTCAAAGGTTTTTTAAATGCTAATTTCTAACTATAACGTGCCTGAAACCTATGATTGTTTAAGTGAATTTCAAAGGTTTTTTAAATGCTAGTTTCTAACTATGCCTACAGAGGTAGGACATGTGAAGAAAGAAGAAAAAACGCACAGAAAGAAGCAAAAGATGTGCAGAAAGAACCAACAGAGGAGCAGAAAGAGGCCTTGTTGCAAAATCATCCTGTGCCCACAACTTTTTCAGACGGGTACTGGTGGTAACTGACTCTGACTAACCAGAGCCAGTGCTATGCTAAAAGACACTTAGAATACAGTGAAAACACCTACATACACTAGGGAACACTATGCGTTGGGGTACCCCTGTGATTAGCATGACCTCCTCTGCAAGTCCCTAGTACATAATAGGGCAGGGGGATTAAAACTACCTCTTAAAACGCTGCTAGGGCGCGTTTGCACAGTGGTGAAGGGAGGGGGCCTGAGGTGACATGTGTGCAAACGCACCCCGTGGCGCATTTTAAGTTGCGGGATTAAGTCCCCTTGAATTCTGAGGGTCCCTGGGGCCCAACTAGCCCCCCAGGTACCTACAGTTAGGACCACAGAGCTGAGTTGCAGAGAGGCGTTCCGAGGCCACGCACCTTTTTTCACCTCTCTGCAACGCAACTCTGTTGTGCTTACTGAAGGTACCTGGTGGGCTAGTTGGCCCCCAGGGTCCCTCAGGATTCAAAGGGAATTAATTCCCCAACTTAAAACGCACCACAGGGCGTGTTTGCGCACATGTCACCTGAGGCCCCGCCCTCCCTTCACCACTGTGCAAACGCGCCCCGTGGTGCGTTTTAAGTTGGGGGATTAGGTCACCTTGAATCCTGAGGGTCCCTGGGGCCCAACTAGCCCACTAGGTACTTCCAGTAAGCACCACAGGCCTGCGTTGCAAAGCCTGTAACAAATTGTGCAGTTGTGTTTAGGTAGTGAAGAGGGTCGTGCTGGGGGTAGTGTTTTAGGGTTTAGGGTAGTGCAGTGGTGTTTGTGTAGTGTAGGGGGTCATGCTGGGGGTAGATTTAGGGTTTAGGGTAGTGCAGTGGTGTTTGGGTAGTGTAGGGAGTCGTGCTGGGGGAGTGTTTTAGGGTTTAGGGTAGTGCAGTGGTGTTTGGGTAGTGTAGGGGGTCGTGCTGGGGGTAGTGTTTTAGGGTTTAGGGTAGTGCAGTGGTGTTTGGGTAGTGTAGGGGGTCATGCTGGGGGTAGTGATTTAGGGTAGTGCAGTGGTGTTTGGGTAGTGTAGGGGGTACTGCTGGGGGTAGTGTTTTAGGGTTTAGGTTAGTGCAGTGGTGTTTGGGTAGTGTAGGGGTACTGCTGGGGGTAGTGTTTTAGGGTTTAGGGTAGTGCAGTGGTGTTTGTGTAGTGTAGGGGGTAGTGTTTTAGGGTTTAGGGTAGTGCAGTGGTGTTTGTGTAGTGTAGGAGGTCGTGTTTTAGGGTTTAGGGTAGTGCAGTGGTCTTTGGGTAGTGTAGGGAGTCGTGCGGGGGTAGTGTTTTAGGGTTTAGGGTAGTGTAGGGGGTCATGCGGGGGGTAGTGTTTTAGGGATTAGGGTAGTGCATTGGTGTTTGGGTAGTGTAGGGGGTCATGCGGGGGGTAGTGTTTTAGGGTTTAGGGCAGTGCAGTGGTGTTCGGGTAGTGTAGGGGGTCGTGCTGGGGGGAGTGTTTGAGGGATTAGGGCAGTGCAGTCGTGTTCGGGTAGTGTAGGGGGTTGTGCTGGGGGTAGTATTTTAGGGTTTAGGGTAGTGCAGTGGTGTTCGGGTAGTGTAAGGGGTCGTGCTGGGGGTAGTGTTCTAGGGTTTAGGGCAGTGCAGTGGTGTTTGGGCAGTGTAGGGGGTAATGCTGGGGCTGGTGTTTCAGGGTTTAGGGCAGTGCAGTGGTGTTCGGGCAGTGTAGGTGGTCGTGCTGGGGCTGGTGTTTCAGGGTTTAGGGCAGTGCAGTGGTGTTCGGGCTGGTGTTTCAGGGTTTAGGGCAGTGCAGTGGTGTTTGGGCAGTGTAGGGGGTCGTGCTGGGGGTGGTGTTTCAGGGTTTAGGGCAGTGCAGTGGTGTTTGGGCAGTGTAGGGGGTGGTGTTTCAGGGTTTAGGGCAGTGGTGTTCGGGCAGTGTAGGGGTCGTGCTGGGGGTGGTGTTTCAGGGTTTGGGGCAGTGCAGTGGTGTTCGAGCAGTAAAGGGGGTCGTGCTGGGGGTGGTGTTTCAGGGTTTAGGGCAGTGCAGTGGTGTTCGGGCAGTGTAGGGGGCGGTGCAGGGGGTGGTGTTTCAGGGTTTAGGGCAGTGCAGTGGTGTTCGGGCAGTGTAGGGGGTGCTGCAGGGGGTGGTGTTTCAGGGTTTAGGGCAGTGCAGTGGTGTTCGGGCAGTGTAGGGGGTCATGCAGGGGTGGTGTTTCAGGGTTTAGGGCAGTGCAGTGGTGTTCGGGCAGTGTAGGGGGTCGTGCTGGGGCTGGTGTTTCAGGGTTTAGGGCAGTACAGTGGTGTTTGGGCAGTGTAGGGGTCGTGCTGGGGCTAGTGTTTCAGGGTTTAGGGCAGTGCAGTGGTGTTCGGGCAGTGTAGGGGGTTGTGCTGGGGCTGGTGTTTCAGGGTTTAGGGCAGTGCAGTGGTGTTCGGGCAGTGTAGGTGGTCGTGCTGGGGCTGGTGTTTCAGGGTTTAGGGCAGTGCAGTGGTGTTCGGGCTGGTGTTTCAGGGTTTAGGGCAGTGCAGTGGTGTTCGGGCAGTGTAGGGGGTCGTGCTGGGGGTGGTGTTTCAGGGTTTAGGGCAGTGCAGTGGTGTTTGGGCAGTGTAGGGGGTCATGCTGGGGCTAGTGTTTCAGGATTTAGGGCAGAGCAATGGTGTTCAGGCAGTGTAGGTGGTTTTGCTGGAGGTGGTGTTTCAGGGTTTAGGGCAGTGCAGTGGTGTTCGTGCAGTGTAGGGGGTGTTGTTTCAGGGTTTAGGGCAGTGGTGTTCAGGCAGTGTAGGGTGTCTTGCTGGGGTTGATATTTCAGGGTTTAGGGCAGTGCAGTGGTGTTCGGGCAGTGTAGGGGGTCGTGCTGGGGGTGGTGTTTCAGGGTTTAGGGCAGTGCAGTGGTGTTCCGTCAGTGTAGGAGGTCGTGCAGGGGGTGGTGTTTCAGGGTTTAGGGCAGTGCAGTGGTGTTCGGGCAGTGTAGGGGGTCATGCTGGGGGTGGTGTTTCAGGGTTTAGGGCAGTGCAGTGGTGTTCGGGCAGTGTAGGGGTTCGTGCAGGGGTGGTGTTTCAGGGTTTAGGGCAGTGCAGTGGTGTTTGGGCAGTGTAGGGGTCGTGCAGGGGTGGTGTTTCAGGGTTTAGGGCAGTGCAGTGGTGTTCGGCCAGTGTAGGTGGTCTTGCTGGGGGTGGTGTTTCAGGCTTTAGTGCAGTGGTGTTCGGGCAGTGTAGGGGGTCTTGCTGGGGGTGGTGTTTCAGGGTTTAGGGCAGTGCAGTGGTGTTCGGGCAGTGTAGGGGGTCTTGCTGGGGCTGGTGTTTCAGGGTTTAGGGCAGTGCAGTGGTGTTCGGGCAGTGTAGGGGGTCGTGCTGGGGCTGGTGTTTGAGGGTTTAGGGTAGTGCAGTGGTGTTCGGGCAGTGTAGGGGGTCTTGCTGGGGGTGGTGTTTCAGGGTTTAGGGCAGTGCAGTGGTGTTCGGGCAGTGTAGGGGTCTTGCTGGGGCTGGTGTTTCAGGGTTTAGGGCAGTGCAGTGGTGTTCGGGCAGTGTAGGGGGTCGTGCTGGGGCTGGTGTTTGAGGGTTTAGGGTAGTGCAGTGGTGTTCGGGCAGTGTAGGGGGTCGTGCTGGGGCTGGTGTTTCAGGGTTTAGGGCAGTGCAGTGGTTTTCGGGCAGTGTAGGCGGTTGTGCTGGGTCTGGTGTTTCATGGTTTAGGGCAGTGCAGTTGTGTTCGGGCAGTGTAGGGGGTCGTGCTGGGGGTAGTGTTTCGGGGTTTAGGGCAGTGCAGTGGTGTTCGTGCAGTGTAGGGGGTCGTGCTGGGGGTGGTGTTTCAGGGTTTAGGGCAGTGCAGTAGTGTTCGGGCAGTGTAGGGTATCGTGCAGGGGTGGTGTTTCAGGGTTTAGGGCAGTGCAGTGGTGTTTGGGCAGTGTAGGGGGTCGTGCTGGGGGTGGTGTTTCAGGGTTTAGGGCAGTGCAGTGGTGTTCGGGCAGTGTAGGGGGTCGTGCAGGGGTGGTGTTTCAGGGTTTAGGGCAGTGCAGTGGTGTTCGGGCAGTGTATGGGTCGTGCTGGGGCTAGTGTTTCAGGGTTTAGGGCAGTGCAGTGGTGTTCGGGCAGTGTAGGGGGTCTTGCTGGGGGTGGTGTTTCAGGGTTTAGGGCAGTGCAGTAGTGTTCGGGCAGTGTAGGGGATCGTGCAGGGGTGGTGTTTCAGGGTTTAGGGCAGTGCAGTGGTGTTTGGGCAGTGTAGGGGGTCGTGCTGGGGGTGGTGTTTCAGGGTTTAGGGCAGTGCAGTGGTGTTCGGGCAGTGTAGGGGTCGTGCAGGGGGTGGTGTTTCAGGGTTTAGGGCAGTGCAGTGGTGTTCGGGCAGTGTATGGGTCGTGCTGGGGCTAGTGTTTCAGGGTTTAGGGCAGTGCAGTGGTGTTCGGGCAGTGTAGGGGGTCTTGCTGGGGGTGGTGTTTCAGGGTTTAGGGCAGTGGTGTTCGGGCAGTGTAGGGGGTCTTGCTGGGGGTGGTGTTTCAGGGTTTAGGGCAGTGCTGTGGTGTTCGGGCAGTGTAGGGGGTCTTGCTGGGTGTAGTGTTTCAGGGTTTAGGGCAGTGCTGTGGTGTTCGGGCAGTGTAGGGGGTCTTGCTGGGTGTAGTGTTTCAGGGTTTAGGGCAGTGCAGTGGTGTTCGGGCAGTGTAGGGGGTCTTGCTGGGGGTAGTGTTTCAGGGTTTAGGGCAGTGCAGTGGTGTTCGTCCAGTGTAGGGGGTCGTGCTGGGGATGGTGTTTCAGGGTTTAGGGCAGTGCAGTAGTGTTCGTGCAGTATAGGGGGTCGTGCAGGGGGTGGTGTTTCAGGGTTTAGGGCAGTGCAGTGGTGTTCGGGCAGTGTAGGGGGTCATTCTGGGGGTGGTGTTTCAGGGTTTAGGGCAGTGCAGTGGTGTTCGGGCAGTGTAGGGGGTCGTGCTGGGGGTGGTGTTTCAGGGTTTAGGGCAGTGGTGTTCGGGCAGTGTAGGGGGTCTTGCTGGGGGTGATGTTTCAGGGTTTAGGGCAGTGCAGTGGTGTTCGGGCAGTGTAGGAGGTCTTGCTGGGGTAGTGTTTCAGGGTTTAGGGCAGTGGTGTTCGGGCAGTGTAGGGGTCATGCTGGGGGTGGTGTTTCAGGGTTTAGGGCAGTGCAGTGGTGTTCGGGCAGTGTAGGGGGTCGTGAAGGGGATGGTGTTTCAGGGTTTAGGGCAGTGCAGTGGTGTTCGGGCAGTGTAGGGGGTCGTGCTAGGGTATGTGTTTCAGGGTTTAGGGCAGTGCAGTGGTGTTCGGGCAGTGTAGGGGGTCGTGCAGGGGCTGGTGTTTCAGGGTTTAGGGGCAGTGCAGTGGTGTTCGGGCAGTGTAGGGGGTCGTGCTGGGGGTAGTGTTTTAGGGTTTAGGGTAGTGCAGTGGTGCTTGTGTAGTGTAGGGGGTCGTGCTGGGGGTATTGTTTTAGGGTTTAGGGTAGTGCAGTGGTGTTTGTGTAGTGTAGGGGGTCATGTTTTAGGGTAGTGCAGTGGTGTTTGGGTAGTGTAGGGGTCGTGCTGGGGGTAGTGTTTTAGGATTTAGGTTAGTGCAGTGGTGTTTGGGTAGTGTAGGGGGTCGTGCTGGGGTAGTGTTTTAGGGTTTAAGGTAGTGCAGTGGTGTTTGTGTAGTGTAGGGGGTCGTGCTGGGGGTAGTGTTTTAGGTTTTAGGGTAGTGCAGTGGTGCTTGTGTAGTGTAGGGGGTCGTGCTGGGGGTAGTGTTTTAGGGTTTAGGGTAGTGCAGTGGTGTTTGTGTAGTGTAGGGGTCATGTTTTAGGGTAGTGCAGTGGTGTTTGGGTAGTGTAGGGGTCGTGCTGGGGGTAGTGTTTTAGGATTTAGGTTAGTGCAGTGGTGTTGGGGTAGTGTTTTAGGGTTTAGGGTAGTGCAGTGGTGTTTGTGTAGTGTAGGGGGTCATGCTGGGGGTAGTGTTTTAGGGTTTAGGATAGTGCAGTGGTGCTTGTGTAGTGTAGGGGGTCGTGCTGGGGTAGTGTTTTAGGGTTTAGGGTAGTGCAGTGGTGTTTTTGTAGTGTAGGGGGTCATGTTTTAAGATGCAACGCTCCAATACCTGACCAGTCTGCACTACATAAAACTGCATAAAAACGAAAAATAAAAAGTGTTTTGCACACTTTTGTCATTGGGCTATATGTGGGCTACATCTGGGTAATATTTGTGCTACATTTGGGCTCTTTTTTCACTGGTGGCCATCTTGGAAGACTTCTTTGTTATGAAGTTTCCTAATTTCCTCATTTACTGCAGTCTCCTCAGTAGGAAATGCTTTCAGTTTTTTACTTTGATTCCATCAAGAAGGCATTCAGATGTGTCACACATTTGCCATAAATTCAGAATGTTATTACTCTAGTTGTTCATTAGATCACTGTAGTAAAGCTACTGCTCACCAAGGAGTTAACTGGAAGTCTACTGCTGGTATTGAAAGTGATTGTTTCAGTCTGCATGTCAGAATTTTCTAATGAAATAGAAGAGGATTTGAGATCTCACTTAAAACATGCACTAAATTTTCTTTTTGCAGCACTAACCATAATTTCTATGGCAAAATGAACCCCCTCATGTTGTTCCTTTTTAAATTAAATGTTTTAAGTGTTACCAGTTTATTCCAATCAAGATGGCTTCAGGTGTGCCATACTTTTGTCATAAGTAAGGCTGTTAGCACTCTAGTTGTTCTTTAGAACACTCTGGGAAGCTGCAGTAGAACACAAAGGCATCAACTGACAGGCTGCTCCTGTTGAAATATAACAGGAAGATATTTGAGATCTCACTTAAAACATGTCCTAATTTTTCTTTCTACAGCACTAACCATAATTTCTATGGCAAAATGAACCCCCTCATTTTGTTCCTTTTTAAATTAAATGTTTTAAGTGTTACCAGTTTATTCCAATCAAGATGGCTTCAGGTGTGCCATACTTTTGTCATAAGTAAGACTGTTAGCGCTCTAGTTGTTCTTTAGAACACTCTGGGAAGCTGCAGTAGAACACAAAGGCATCAACTGACAGGCTGCTCCTGTTGAAATATAACAGGAAGATATTTGAGATCACACTTGAAACATGTCCTAATTTTTCTTTCTACAGCACTAACCATAATTTCTATGACAAAATGAACCCCATCATTTTGTTCCTTTTTAAATTAAATGTATTAAGTGTTACCAGTTTATTCCAATCAAAATGGCTTCAGGTGTGCCATACTTTTGTCATAAGTAAGGCTGTTAGCACTCTAGTTGTTCTTTAGAACACTCTGGGAAGCTGCAGTAGAACACAAAGGCATCAACTGACAGGCTGCTCCTGTTGAAATATAACAGGAAGATATTTGAGATCACACTTGAAACATGTCCTAATTTTTCTTTCCAGAGTACTAACCATAATTTCTATGACAAGATGAACCCCATCATTTTGTTCCTTTTTAAATTAAATGTTTTAAGTGTTACCAGTTTATTCCAATCAAGATGGCTTCAGGTGTGCCATACTTTTGTCATAAGTAAGGCTGTTAGCACTCTAGTTGTTCTTTAGAACACTCTGGGAAGCTGCAGTAGAACACAAAGGAATCAACTGACAGTCTCTGCCCTTGTTGGATGTACATGTTTTACTGAGAATGTCAGACTTCATTCTCACATGATTGAGAAAGATAATGTGAATTTACAGAAAATATGCTCTCATTTTAGCTTCTGGGACAAGCATGTGAAAATAGTTTTCTCTCAAACATGATTCATGATATCCCAGCAGAAGGTTTTTCACAGGGTAAAATCACCTTAGAACACACCACAATTCCTGAAATTAGTATGGTACCATCAACAAATGAATTCTAATGTAACTAAAGTCTGTTATCACCCTTTATAGTTCTCCTTTTGGTAACCCTCAAAATCTTCGATTCACTACAATGCATTTCAATGGTACTATCATTTATATTGGTCCCAAGATGGCTGCCAGCAATTCCAGGATGAAGTGCTGACAGCCAATCAGATCTCACGATGACATGTGTGGTTAGGCTCCGCCCAGATATATATGTGTTTTTACTTTTGATTTTCTCAGCAACTACTGAACGGATTTACACCATTTAACAAAAATGGTTCGTTTTGAACCAAGAACTACCTCTTTGCCAAATTTGGTGTAATTCCGTTCAGCAGTTCGGGCTGTAGCCTTGCATAAAGTTTCCTATGGGAAATTGATTTTTTGACTCTTATTTTTTTATTTCTCCGCAACTACTGAACGGATTTACACCATTTAACAAAAAGGGTTCTTTCTGAACCAAGAACTACCTCTTTGCCAAATTTGGTGTAATTCCGTTCAGCAGTTCGGGCTGTAGCCGTGTCTAAAGTTTCCTATGGGAAAATGAATGGGGAAAACACGCTTTGGGACCCCCTTTTCTCGGCCCCCGCTTGACGAATCACCCTGAGACTTTCAGGGTAGGAGCGGACCGGAGCGGGCCATAAAGTTTGAAAATTTCGCGAAGATTCGTCAACCGACGCAAGAGTTATTTCAAATAGAATGTCGCGGATTTCCTATGGAAAATAGGTCCTAACTATAACTATCTACTGGCGACCGCCAGTAGATAATATATATATATATATATATATATATATATATATATATATATATATATATATATATATATATATGAACAGGCACACAATAGTGATGTGAATAGTATGGAGTACTTTGTGCTAGATCAAGTGCCTGTCAGATTAAGAGGTGGCAACAGAGAGAGGTATTTGAGACAGTTAGAACCCCGATATATCTTGAGATTTAACTCGAAAATCCCTAATGGCCTCAATACCGAAGAGGAATTGCATATCCACCTGTAGAGTGTACCCAGTTTATCATGTTTTTGGATGGGGTGTGCTCATGTCCTGAGCAGCTTGTCCATGATTCCTTATATGGATCCAGTCAAGAATTGCTGAACTGAAAAGTTTTTGTGTTTATATACCTGGAGCTTCATTGTTTTCACTGTTTGTACTGCACTTATTCATGGACCAGAGCTATGAAATCCAGCACAATGTATATAGCAATTAAGATTTATGATGAATTCAATTTGTAGAGCATTGTGAGAAGGTGGCTTTGCATTGGACACTTGCCCTACAGTGTGCATTGGTCTTTTGAGTAAATGTCAGGGGGTAACACAGAGCAATATAGATGTGACCCCTCCATGTCAGACCGTGTCCACCATCCAAAAAGCTAATGGGTTGTGTTTCAAATTGCTCTACTGGATACTGTGTAGATGCCCGTGGAATAATGGCAATGGATGTTTGTTTAAAGAGCACATGTCACTTTAAGAATACAATGTATCACTGTCACTTTAAAATTTTGTTTGAAGTCTCCAGAAACATGTATAAAGGATAAGAGTAATGGCAACGACATTAGGTTTGACAAAGGCAGCCGCTGCTGCTGAAACGCGTTAACTGTTGTTTGTAGCCAAATAAAGTTGTTTTTTCTTGAACCCGAGCGTGCTGGAGACTGTCTGTATTCAGAGGTGGGCAAGTGGAGGTATATATATATGTGTATATATATATATATATATATATATATATATATATATATATATATATATATATATATCCAACTTCCCCTGATGTAAGGATGCACTCATCAGGAAATGATTCTGCAAATCCTTTATTTAAAAAACCGACATTAACATTCCAATAATTTGCTTTGCCTGACGCGTTTTGAAACAGACATGCTCCTTTCTCATAGGCAGTACTTGAAAACCACAGAGCTATTGGCACACTTTTTATTTCGTCTGCATGTCCTCACTTAATTGACCTCCGGTGGGCCTCTCCCAGTGAGTAGATTCCAGATGCACAACCCCATAGAATATGTTGGCCTATTGGCCAGTTAGCTCACAGTGTCACCGTAAGTCCCCCTAACCTACCAGGGAGTGAACAGTTTCTGGCAACCACTGAACATGACAACCCTGATCACTCAGGGATCGTGGAAACAGTACAAAATCTTTTGCTCAGTCACTTGTGCTTACTTTCTCTCGGAGAAGTAATCAGAATACACAGTTGGACATTTTCATTATATTTATTGAACCAATGTTATTCTGGTATAAAATAGATGTGCTGCAATGATTAAGAAACAGAAGCAAATAAAGGAGATTACCAGCACCAAAAGAGTGAACAGTAGATAGATTTCTATCATGGTGCTAAAGCAATGAATATATGCAGGCATATAGGCAATATGGTAATCTAACGTACTCCTACAATGCAGACCTTACTCTGCGTGTACCTAAAGTGTGTATTGATGCAGAGCCAAGATTCCCCCGAAGGGACGATCCAACCCCAGTACCTGATAGGAGAGAGTGAAGGACCCCGTCTTGGTCTTCAATTGAATACCCCTTACAGAATGTCAGACCGGTGCGTGGTGATTTCTCAGAATGCAAGGACTGTCAGTGTCAGGAGAAGTGCCTCCTCTACTAATCTATCTGGATGCCTATTATTTATAATACAGAGCAGCCTTCGCAATGTGTGTGTTAGATTAGTGTTGCTACGGATATGTAGATAGTGCTGTCGCCCCATGGATGAAGATAGAACGACTTTTGTACCTAGTCTGCAGAGAGGCCTAGTACATGATGTTCAAGGCATCACAATAATGTTTTGTGAAGCTGGATGTGTAAACAAAGTAGTTTCAGAGAAACTAATCCAACGTTGTCGTGCATGCGAATGTGTGAAAAAGTTCACAGCTGAAATGTTATTTTCTATGGCAATGTAAGAAATGAGCTGCTTCGCAACATGGGCCTAACAAGGGAATATAACACCCACTCCTCACCCTAAGAGTCGATATATAAAAGCTATCTAAAAGCCAGCACATCATAAAATGTAATAAAAGGTGAAAACTACTCTTAATATCGTACAAAAGCAAGCTTCCCTTTAAAATATTCATAAAAGCCTTAAAGTAATTAGACTGTTTCAAATCCTAAGCACTCCTACAGCCATAGTGCCTAGGAAAATAAAAAACAGTTTTGGACAAATTTTGTTTATAAAAACAAACCGAATTGTTCCCACACTGAAAAGGCCAATTATTTCATGTGTTCTGAGTGGCAGACACAACATTGCTGTTGTATATAACCACAGAAGACGATCCCAGAGGAGCACCTCAAAGCAGATATATGGAGCAAAGGTGATTCCATCCAGTTCCCACAGCAGCTGCAGAGGAAGGGACTGCATAATGTATGCATCTCATAGAGCTGTTGTCCAAGTCACTAGGAACCGAAGCATCCGAGGGTGGCTCAAGAAATGCATTAATCAGAAATGGAAGATGCTGGGGACAACAATAAACATGGGCCGTTAACAGGTCCAGCAGTACATTAATGTCCTATGGCGCAACCAATTGTGATCCTAGGCATATGACCAATATGCATTTGTGGCCACAGAGCAGGCGGTAGAATACATGTTGTATGCAGTTAAGCCAAACAGGCCTGAAGGTCAAGAACCAGTGCTCGTCCAGTTCTCGAAGTCAAAGTGTGCCAAATGTGTAAACCATGTGCTCACGGCATCGTAGCTCAAGCAGTGCTGTCTCCATTCTGAATCGAACTGGTACGTCCATTGTGGAGCAGAAAAATTAAAGTCAAGATTCCCGCCAAAAGTAGCAGGCCAAGTGGGAGCCCTCCAAAAACGCTTCCCAGCACAGAGTGTATAAATGATGGAATAATTCCGAAGATTGTCTGAAAGGTGCTAACCAGTCCAGAGCCGATACATTTAATACTGTGCACTATTCTTTAGTATCTGAAATGTTAAAGATACCATGGACTAGCTCCCCAAAATGCAGCAGGAAGTTAGTATGAAGTAGTGTCTGTATCTTAGACGAGGACTTTGCAGCTGGAAGATCAAGTGTCTCTGTGGCCGAAGTTAAGGCCACATCTTGTTGAAAAAGCATGGCTTTCAGTCTGCTAAAGGAATGAAAGTGTATGTTGGAAACATTTATCGAAGGCCACAGCACTGCCTCCCTAATTTTGCGGGCAGGTGGAAACAGTACTTGTGTACAACAAGTGACTAAGAAATTAACCGTCACCAAATAAGCGATGCCCAGTTCCATTCCACAGCAACCTTGATCATTCAGCATAAAGTAGCTCCCATTCAAGAGCAGTTTGAAAACCGGACATATCACATCAGCTGGGGAACCCTGCAGATAACGTGACAAGTTCGCAACAGAAGCATTGCATGCCCCGTGAAGAGAAATGTCCTTGCAAACCCACTTAGGGCATCCTCACAGTCGGAACCACTAAGAAAAACTTCTGTGTCCCCTTTCCTGCATCTAAACCTGAAAGGTAATTCCCAATACTCATGCACATTAACTTCCCCTGCAATGAAAAGACTCAACTCTTCTTAATAACCTAACAACTATCATCTTTAAAAAGGTTTTTCAGCTCCCATAAACTGCTTCGCCAGCACAAATGTGTCTAGAATTTGGCCTAATGAATGAGACTTTGGGCAGACTCTACTCATCAATAAAGGTTTGGTATCGCATAAAACAGAACACCGAGAACTCTTGCCTGAACAAGGCACTGTGGTTAGAACTGGAGAAAGGGAATAAATCATCATATACGTACTTTTTGCACAATGCACTTAAATCCACTTGCACTTTGAAAGGGAACAAAAATGTGCCCTTTTCAACATTTAAGCTAACACTTAACAAAGCCGCAAAACTCCACTCTCTATTACTAGACAAAAGCATTTTTAGCCAGAGATCCCATTCCTGGAGAGTACTCAACAACTATTAAGTCCTTAAACTGGCAACTTACTTAGATCTAACTTTTTTGGTCCATTTAAAAAAACAGCTAATGGCATTGCGCTTTGGAAAATATCCCTCACTTTCAGATGCTCCGAGGTGGAAAAACACTGAGTCAAAAATGTGTTGCCTGTGTGGCAATCAAAAAAAAGATCTTATCCACCTGATATGTATCTGCCAGAAACTTTATCCAGCATGTGTCACTTTAATAAGGAAAGCCTTCCTGGACAGAGGAATATGATACTGCTGGTCGCTATTATCAAAGGGCTTGATCCATCTGATCCTCAGATGAACTGAAAACTGGTCAAGTTCCTACACATACACGATCAGGCTGTGAATTCGAAGCCCCAACGAGAGGGTTCACTCACAGAAGGAACAACGCCAGCAGCAACTGATCTGTACGATCAATCATCTTAAGGACGGTACCCTGCGCAGTCTACAGTCACAATTGCCAGGCAGCAAATAAACATGTGCTGCTCAGGGTCGACAACTGCTGAAACCCAGCAACAAAAGAGACCTACAGACTCCTATATCTAATTATAACCAATTTTTGCCAGAAATGAAGATAATACGTTTGCTACCTGTTAATTGATGTTTTTTCTCCTGCCTGTCCCCCGATCTAAACAGTGGTTTTACATGTTTTAGACACCACCTTACAGGATTTTAGAGAGTATTTATTGTCAATTGAAGATTTTATAACTGTGAGATATTGCATTGTTGAAATATTGGGTTGATGAATTGATTTTAAACTTCTGTTTTTAATTATAGTTGACATATGCAGTAAAATTGTTATGGTTTAAATTAACCAAACAATAAACTTTACTTGCTTACTTAACTTCCCCTAGTGCTTCGTATCTGCCTACCTGTTGGTATTGGAGACAATATTGGATTGGAAAGTCGTGACCGGTAGGGTAATCCAGTCTGTGGATGGTGTGTCTGCCATGGTAAAAGGTAATTGATCTTATTTTTCAATGTGCAACATGGTGTATTTCGCATCTCTCTGTGCCATAGTTATCTGCCTTTCCATCAGATCATATTCAGAAAACAGGCTGGTAGTGTTGATGTAATGCCATGGCACGTGGCCAGAAAGTAGTGTTTGTAATGCCCAGCTCAGTATTACGATTGATCGCAATTGTGACTGTCCATGTTGTACAATAGACATGTCCTGCTGAATTATGTTGATTGCCAAAGACACAATGTTGCCCAGTGAATATATTCTGGATGATAATGTGGTCATACCATTGTTAACCACAGCCAAAGCCTTTTCCATATCAACCCTGTCGATCTTGCGCAATCTCTCTGCAGCTTCCTGCGGAGAAATCTTCCATAGCTAGTTGTATATTCCATACAAGAAGCGCTTTTGAAAAGGGTTTCTGGGACCTAGCAAAAAATCCTGAGATCCAGGTCATCAGAAAGAAGGGACAAGTGTTGTCTCACCTGGGAAATTATTGAGGTCTTGAGCCAATCTAGGCATAACTTCCCAACACTATATGATGTCACCACCCCTGCGTGTTCTGTTTGTACATATAGTAGGTCAGGCCTGTTGATCTAGACCTCCCGATTTACCCAGGATTCTAGACTGACATTCATTTGTGTCTAGGGGCCAAACCAACCAACCCTGCTGATCGGGGTCTGATGTATTGTATGATCCATTGCATAGCATGGCATCTAATGTACCCTCACTATACTTTGTGTATTGTTGCCAATGTTCAAAGCGTGCAAATGTGGGAATGTGTGGTATGTTCAATTCTTTTGCCTTAGTTAAACCAAGACAGGAAGTCTGTTGTACTGTTTTATTCAGGAACATCATTTGATGTGGTATGAGGTATGCTCTAAATAACGCCTCTTTTCCCTGAACCTGCCAATCTTTTGTTCCCCAGACAGATTTTGTGCTATTGTGTCTTTCCAAAAGTCGTAACCCTGTATAGACAGTTGGGAAATAAAGGAAGCAGAGTAAATCATCTTGGTGTTTGTTAGCATATTCTTCTTTGCATGTGTAGGTGCAAGCCTATAGTAATAAGAGGCTGGGTATGATGTTTCAAAACCAGAAAAATATGAAAACTTTTGTGAAAATGTTTTTGAACTACCTTTCATCGGTGTTGGGCAGTGTTCCCATTGAGTGTAGTTGTAAATAGCACATGGGATACTAGCTTTGTATAAAAAATGGTGACCATAATGATAATAACAGAACATATCGCCAAAATTACTTGTACCATCATACAATTCATCATTAGAAAATGCTGCTGATTGCTCTAGATCTGAAAGCAAATTATGCAGAGTTTCAATGTCCCAATCATCAGAGAATGTACTAGAGGTGATGATATCATTTAAGGAAATTTTAAACAAATATGGAATTTGCAAAAGTTCAGTAGGACCATACACATCATACAATACCCTGTCCCACACTATTCCATCAGGAACTGGAATTGCTGTAATGTTTAATAGGGACAGGTCCCTCAGTTCACGGTGCGATGATGTATGTGGTTTTAGTACCAAGTTCACATGTTGGACTGTAGAGCGTTCTGGGAGATAATGTCCATTCAGAAGTAGAAAAAAGATAGTACCCAAACCAATCCAGAGTACCAGGAAAAGTAATCCAATTCTAACCCATAGATGTATCCATGGAGCAACAAGGTATGCCTCTTTCAGCCACAGATAGAGAGAATACACTCATAGCTTGAAAGGGAGTGGCGGTGTTGGCAATTCAGGTCCACTTGGACCCGATGAAAAGTCATCATAATGCACAAAGTAGCCAGACACCGTCCTGTCTATTTTTGGTAGCTCAGCAGGTTTTGAAGAACCAGGAGATGTCTCGATCTGTGCTGTATTCACATAGATGTCGTCAAGTTGTTGAATTGACATTTCTGTACTAGTTGATTGTACAGTAGTAGTTGTTTCAACAGGGAGAAGTATCATTTCATTATTTTTTACTGCTTCTCTTTGGAAAGTGGAGTCTTCATTTGATTTTAAAGCTTCCATCTGAACTTCCTGTATGGTAGTGAGAGGAGACTGACGGCTACCCAGGAGCCAAAGCGGCTTACTGTTGAAAATTGGCCACATAGTGTGGTTTGATCAGATATATGGAGACAAATCTTTTGTCTCGGCAACCAGCAAGAGATGGAAGAATTACAGTTCTGGTACCTTCAACACCCAGGACAGATACAGGCACTCTGTAAGATGGCCCAAATTCTTTCTTGTCCACTATTTTTTCACTGACCATCTTCGGGAACGAGGCAGGTCTTGCCGATACTGCGTTCACTTCCCCAGTGGTGGTGCGTTTTACTTGAAGGTTGCTTTGTAAATCTCGGTATTCCTGTAGGTCCTGTTAAACATCCAAATGATCATTGAGGTCAAATGGCGTTTTAGCCACCACTGTGTTGACACTGTCAAGGTCTGGTACCCACATTGTCACCCCAAACAGGAGCTCGTAGGGTATATGACCCCCCCAGGGATTTTCTTGGCATGTTATTAAGTGCCCTCTGGATCCCATATAGGTGATTAACCCAACTGCCACCCGAGCCTAGTACCCTAGCTGTTAAGGATTACTTTAAGTCCCGTTTTTTTCTCTCAACAACTGAATTTCCCACGGGATGGTAGGGGAGGAGTACCGCAAGACCACACCCAAACTTCCCATGGCTTCTTTGTAAACCCGAGAGCCAAACGCTGGGCCCTGGTCAGAATGTAATGTGCCAATTGTGTATGTCCCAATAAAGACTCGCAAATCCTTTATTACAGGTCGGGTGTCAGCCGAGCACTGGGGCCAAACCCATAGGAATCTAGAGCATGAATCCACTGCCAATGTACTTGTAAGCTGTTGCGCGTTGCATTGACAGCTATCATAGTTGTTTCATCTATCCTCGTACTAGAATGAGTGATTACAGCAATGGCAGCAGTACGAATTGCTGCCTTGGTGGCTTCATCCGCCATCGAATTCCCTTCAACGTTAACGACAACATGCTGATGACTCAATGTATGGATAACATGAGCCCGTTGCAGGCTTCTTTCAGCTTTGCCACTTGCTCCCAAAGCATCTTGTGCTTGATTGTACAACCCTTGGAATCTTGAAAGCCATTTTGGCCCCATTAGTGAAGGTATTTATTGTAAGACTGGACACAGTAAAATGAATCTCACAGGTCCAAGCTGGTTTGATCGGGTATGTACCAAGTACCTATCAAACCTACATCAGGCCCTCAGATCCACCCCTAGAGATGCAGAACTGGTTAAGCTTCTGCGTCTCCGATACAAAGAGGCAAGCAAGGCCAGAACCAAAACTCTTAAGGAAGAAGCTTGGGAACAACTGTATCAAGCAGCCATTTCAAATAATGCCAGTGATTTTTGGGGAGTTATTAATGCTCCCTTTCCTAAATCATCCATGAATTCAAGCTTAGATAGTCACATGGATGAGGAATCTTGGGTCGCACACTTCTCCTCAATTTTTGACCCAAATGCTGAGGGAGCGGCTACACAGCGAGTAGCCACTGTAACTCCTTCCAAATCTCCTTTTAATCTTTATGAGATTAGAGAGGCTCTTATGCAGTGCTCCAGTAATAGAGCCCCTGGCCCGGATAGTACTCCGATAGATTTCTTCATGGAGCAGACAGACCTATGGGGAACGGTGCTCACAAATGTCTTTAACGCAGTTGCCATTGTGGGCCCACCGGACTCATGGCTGAAATCCATCTTAATTCCTATTTATAAGAAAGGAGATAAATCTGAGGCCAAAAACTACAGACCAATTTTACTCCTGAATAGCACGGCTAAACTTATGGGTCGAGCTTTATTAAATAGATTAGAGGAATGGGCCACCCGTAATAATGTCTTGATCACGGTGCAATATGGTTTTAGAAAGGGGGAAAGGTACCCAGGACCAATGCCTCAATCTAAGTCTGGTAATTGCCAAGTATTCTGAAGCCAAGCAAGGCAAGTTACACTTGGCATTTATGGACTTATCCGCAGCTTTTGACTGCGTTGCCCATCACCACTTATGGAGGATTATGCAAGAAATGGGCATTGATGAGGCCATTATTGTTTTTATCAGGCAACTTTATTCCTTGGCTACGTCCGGCGTCCATTATGGGAGACAGGGAGAGTGCACTAGGTCGTTTCCAATCAACAGGGGAGTTCGACAGGGTTGTGTACGAGCCCCATTTCTTTTTTCCATCTATACCAATGGGGTGGAAACACCCTTGTCGAACTCAACCTCTGATGTTCCTAAGATTAAGAATGTGCGCACCCCAATTCTTCTTAACGCAGATGATGCACTGTTAATCGCCCGTACAGGCTTAGCCCTACAGAAATTATTACAGGTCTACGTAAGTTACTGGAGCAGTCTGGATCTAAAAATCAATGATGTGAAGTCCTTTATTTTAATGACTGGCCGTAAAGATAGGAAGGTTCCAAATTTTTATATAGCCGGCCAGAAAATAGCCCAAAATGAAAGCTTTTCTTATCTTGGGGTAACATTCGATAGTCAACTAAATTGGTCCAACATGATTGCCACAAGGGGTTTATCAATGGAAAAAAGTATTGTTGCCCTGAAATCTTTTACAAAAAAACTGGGATCGAAACCCCTTGATATGGTTAAAAAAGTTTCTACTGCAAAATCTGTCTCAGTAGCAACCTACGGGGCAGGCATCTGGGGATTTTCTAATTCCTCAGCTCTCCAGACCATTGAGGATATTTTCTGGAAAAAACTAGTTGGCCTCCCCGCAAGTTGCTCGAACCTCATTTGTCACGCAGAATTGAATGTTCCATGACATAGTTAGCCTGGCTCCAATTATACTATGGCATTCTATGTGGAGAAAAGACTCTGTTAACCTCACACAGAAGCTAATAGAAGACTGTCTCTCTCTTGAATATGGTCTTAGGAGCCCATGGATTACATATATTAAAAATAGCCTCTCTTCCCTTGGTCTAGAGCACTTATTCACTTCACCATCAAATTGCTCAACCATTTCAAAAAAGGAGATAAATACCTGATTCTTTAAACAAAGGGCAACGGAGAGATTTAAAACCAACTGTCAAAAGATTTCTGTAAAATCTTATCCAGAGGGTCCGATTGACCAGGAAGGCATAGCCCCATATTTACTTACTGTGACAAACCCACGCCATAGATTTATCTTATTAAGGTTCCGCCTGAACTTTATACCCTGCATGTTGGCCCATCCATCGGGAATCTATTCCATACACGATCTTCCTCCCTGTCCATGTGACGGTGTTTCCACACAATCAAACTTACACATTTTGTTCTCATTCGGCAGAGGATATTCTTGTTCGTACTACAGGAATGCTTGTGTTTGTAATGTAGCGTCAAATCTATAGTCTACATCTGTTGCAGTGAGAGAGTTAGCCCATTGAATCCATCTTGGATGTAGATCCTTAGCATTCAGAATGCTTGCTTTAGTAACGGCCTCTAAGTTCGGTACTAGGGTAACTACAATTATGCGTGTTCCCTGAGCCAGCGATCTCTCTCTCTCATTACTGCAGTTAATACAGCTGTGAGAATTTTCCCAGTGGATGCAAAACGCATTTCAGCATTCATGTACAAATGTGATTTGTATGCTATAGGTACCGTATCCCTTTCATTGAGAGTAATATAGCTGTACCCAGTTGGTCCAGCGACTACGCAGATCACCAGGTTAGTTGTGTCGGCACGTGTGTGTGTAAGTGCCTGGAGGCTTGCATGTCAGCTTGTACGGAATGTAAAGTATCAGTATGTTCCCATGTCCAACGCTGCACTGAAAAATCAGGTTTAATTAAGTTGCAGAAAGGTTTAATCTTTTCTGCGTAATCCAAAACGTATGTTCTGACAAAATTCAAAAATCCTAAAATGGATTGTAGTCCTTTCAGAGTTGTTGGAGGTTGGAGCAATGTACATTTTTCAAAAAAATTGGTTGGCAGGCTTTTGCCTTCACTTGATAATATCGTATCCCAGAAACAGGACAATGAGGTGGGCTATTTTTGATTTTTTTAAATTCAATTTGTAGCCCAGTCTAAGCAATTTCCATTATTATGTTGTTCACTCAAGCCAAATGTTCCATTAATTCATCGTCCATCAGATAAATATCATCTACATAGGACAATGCCTCCTCATCAATACTTTGAAGCAACACTGTTACTCTGGCTGAAAACAGCCCAGGGCTATTCTTATACCCTTGTGGCAAATTACAAAATTGCAGATGAGACCCTAGCACCAAGAATGTAGTCAAATATCTACTCTCAGGCTCTATATTCTGGCAAAAAAACATTTGCGATATCTAATGTTGTTTTGTATTTCTTCTGCACAATGTTATTCATAAGTGAGGCACTATGTGCATTCTGTACTGCAAATGTGTGTGTGGAAGCGTTTAAATATCTGTAATCTAATACTAGACGATATGAATTGTCGAGTTTCATTACGGAAAACAAAGGATTATTCATAGATGAGGAGCAATTTTCTATTACACCCTGGTACTCAATTTGATCTAAGATCTCCCTGACTTGTTTCTTTGCTTCATGTTTAATTGGGTACTGTCTGTGCTGTTGAGGGATCGTTTTTAACAGAATCTCATGATGAGGAGACTCATCATCCCACCCAACATGATTGCGGCATAGAGCAGGAGCTAAAGCTGACGCCCACTCCTGCTCTTATACATTTTTAACTGATTCTTATATGCGGTTGGAGAAAGCTGGTAAAATTACTTCTTCCCCCATTAGGCAATCTATTACATACTCAGGTGGACAATCCTTTTCAGCCAAGAGAATGTCGTAACCATACGTCAGGTCCTCCCAAAAGAGACTCTCTACCTGTCTTTCTATGTCCTCCTCTATTTGGAGCGTTATTTTGTGTAAACGATGTGGGACACTTATTCTAGTATCAGGTGTTTCCACCGTGATATACTCAGTGCTACAACTTTCAGAAAATCCATCAGGTTCTGGCAAGCTACTGTGACTTCTGCCACGCTGTCCAGCATCTTCACTGTCCATTCCCCGTTCAGAAGTAGTATCCTCAGTAGCCTGGGCATTTCTGATCGTAATTCCTTCTACCTTTTTATTTTTTAATTGAGGTTTTGTCATTTTTTATCTTCTTGATTGATGATGTAGTCTGAAGTGCGATGTGTCTCCCTTTTGGGCTTGACTTACTCTTCTGATCTTTGCTCTGACTGCCCGCCTCTCTCTGAGTGTTTCTCAGATTGATCCTGAAAGGAACAAGAGAAACGTGTATCAGTATCCTGAGAGCTGTCAGGCTTTCTATTCTTATCTCGGTTCCTGAGATTGTATCTCTTTTTGTTGTGTTCCTGTTGAGGACCCCCACTCCGTGATTGTTGTTTATTTTGTTCATGTTTTTGTTTATTATCCCATTTCTTTTTAGAAGAATCGGGTGCTTGCTTAGAGTTATCCCTTTCAGAATTACTCTTAACCACTGGTTTCCCAGGTTTGGCTCCCAGATTACCTCTTCCCAGAGAAGCGTATATTTCTGCGATAATCTTAGGTAATTCCCTCTCCTGTGGTATAGGAGTGAATTCTCTCAGGCGTTGGCACATAGCCATCGCGACTGCCTCCCCTTTTATGTTACTTAACATAATTGTTGAAACCTGGGCAAAATTGCCCATTAGTTTCATCCCCAAGTCCAGGGCAGGTTCTGCCCCATAGTCATTCTTCATTTGTTTCAATACATCTGGTATTACCGCTATTGAAGGGGTACCATGAGTTCTGGTGTAAACAGCAGCGAAGACTGTACCCTAAGTGGCAAAACCTCGGAAGAGCCATCCCCATTGGCAAGCAAATTGTTAAAATTCTGTGTTTTCTTGTGGGCCCGTATGGGGAAAAAATGCTTCAAGCTGTGTTGTTTTTTGTGCTATCCAGAACGGTACTTGTTCCCGACTGGTGGGAATTTTTCCCATTCCAGTTTGAGAGCTGACACCTGTAGTAGCCAATTGAGGTTGTGCAGCATCAGCAGCCATCACAGGTTGAACTAAAAGTGTTCTCATTATGAATTGTATAAGATTTCTGTAAATGTTTACAAAAATGTGTTCGCATTTCTGCTGCTGGTAACGTGTGAATGTCTGAATGTGGTGTATATGAAGCTAAGACCGGCCAGGTCACTCCTTCTTTACTGAGCAAACCGAGCCTCATGTTCTCTACGGTGTGGGGGAGGGCATCTTTACACTAATTTATATGCTCTTGGTAAGTTAACAGGACTTTTATGTCCATGTATGGAAAGTATTCATCTGGTGTCTCATCTTTAATGTAAGTGTGAAGCAATTTTGTGCGTGCGTCTGCATCTGGGAATGTAACCCAAGAATAGAATACCTCAGTCCTGACTGCTTCGTGTGCCTCAACCACGAAGGTAACATCTACACCCATTGCTAGGAGGCCATGTTGTAATCATTTCATAGTCACTGCCTGTCTGCAATTTTCTGAAATATTCAAAGTAGCTACTTGTACTTCAACATTCTCTCCATGTTCGGACATTGTTAAAGATAAACATTTATTTTCTAAAATGAAGTTGTTGAGATTAGGTTTGTACAATGTGGGAATATTTTTTAATCCACCAAGCTTGATAAAAACTACAGCCAATACATAGGATGTACCTACTCAGCTGAGGTGGTTTCCCTTTCCCACTATGGACGTCTCTGGTTTAATGTGTGTAGGGGTCTCTGAGAAAGCACAACTGAATGATTCAGATTTGACCATTAAATAAGTGTCTAACCAACGTTGGCGGAGCCATGTCGTGTAGTTCCTACTAATCCATAGGATCTTCGCATTGCTTGGACAACATAAACTAAGGACTGATTCCGGACACCCCCGCAGGATCAATCAATCAATCAATCAGGGGTTTGTTAAAGCGCGACTACTCACCCGTAAGGGTCTCAAGGCGCTAGGGGTGGGGGGGGGGTGCAGGTTCCATCCATCAAGGAGGGGTCTGTCGAAGAGCCAGGTTTTGAGGTTTCTTGCGAAGATGGGGAGCGATGTTGTCTGTCTGAGGTGGAGCGGAAGGGCGTACCATGATTTGGCCGCAAGGAAGGAGAAGGAGCGGCCTCCCGATCTGGTCTTTCTGGTGCGGGGGACCACGGCGTAGGAGAGCTGGGCTGATCGTAGGGTCCTTTGGGGTGCGTGGAATTTGAGTCGGCTGTTCAGGTATGCTGGTCCGGTGCCGTGGAGGGCCTTGTGTGCGTGGGTGAGCATCTTGAAGGTGATTCTCGCCTCGACAGGGAGCCAGTGGAGTGTGCGCAGGTGCTGGGAGATGTGGCAGTGTTTTGGCAGGTTGAGGACCAGTCTTGCGGCGGTGTTCTGGATGTTCTGTACACAGGATATGTTGGCCTATAGACCAGCTTTGTCCCAGTGCCACTGTAAGCCCCCTTAACCTACCAGGGAGCGAACAGTTTCTGGCAACCACTGAACATGACAACCCTGATCACTCAGAGTATAGAATCTTTCGCCCAGTCACTTGTGCTTACTTTCTCTCAGAGAAATATACAGAATACAAAGTGGGACATTTTCAATATATTTATTGAGCCAACGTTATTCTGGTATAAAATACATGTGCTGCAGTGATTAGGAGACAGAAGCAAATAAAGGAGATTACCAGTACCAAAAGAGTGAACAGTAGATACATTTCTACCATGGTGCTGAAGCAATGAATATATCCAGGCATTAATGCAATATGGTAATATATCGTACTCCTACGATGCGGACCCTACTCTACGTGTACCTAGAGTGTGTAGGGGTGTAGAGCCAAGAATACCCCAAGGTACATTACAACCCCATTACCTGATAGGAGAGAGTGAAGGACCCCATCTTGGTCTCGAGTTGGGCACTCCTCACGGAAAGTCAGACCCGAGCGTGGTGATTTCTTGGCATGGAAGGACCTTTAGTGTCAGCAGAAGTGTCTCCTCTACAATCTATCCGGGTGCCTATTATTTCAAATAAAAAGCAGTGTTCACGATGTGCACGTTAGATTAGTGATTAGTGGTGGGGATATGTAGATAGTGCTGTCGCCCTGTGGATGAAGATTGGATGACTTTTGTATCTAGTGCGCAGAGAGGCCTACTACATGATGTTCAAGGCATCGCAATTATGTTGTATAAATCTGGATGTGTAAACAAAGTAGTTTCAGAGAAACTAATCCAACATTGTTGTGCATGCGAATGTGTGCAAAAGTTCACAGCTGAAATGTTATTTTCTAGGGCAGTGGAAGAAATTAGCTGCTTCGCAACATGGGCCTAGCACGGGAATATAACAATACACTCTATTAGTAGGAATACATATTGTGGTCCTTGTTTTTTAAAGGAATTGTGTGAGTGATAATGAATGTGATGATTAGAAGGTACTTTTTTTTTTAATGTTATGATTTTGCTGAGACTCTCGCAGGATCGTGAAAAGTAGGAAGGAGTAGATGATGTTTGAATACACTCTGCGATGTACACTTGTTACTGTATGAAGGTGTCTTACTGGAGATGGTTTATATCAGACTCTATTTATGCTCATTAGTATGAGAAGAATTGTGAGTAGAGTTAAGGCTCATCCAGACACTCTACTGCGCACACGCATCATCTGAGATAGAGGTCTGAAAGGTGAGCCCAGTCCCTCCGCACAACCTAGAACGCACACCTATCATTACAGAGAGAGGTTTCAGCAGAAAGGCCAGTCCTTCTACACACTCTACTATGCACACCCGTCAACTGAGAGAGAGGTCTAAAAGGAGAGGGTACTCCCTCCTCACACCCTACTATGCACAGCCATCATCTGAGAGAGAGGTCTAAAAGGAGAGGGCACTCCCTCCCCACACACTACTACGCACACCCGTCATCTGAGAGAGAGATCTGAAAGGAGAGGTCAGTTCCTCCCCACACCCTACTGTGCACACCTGTCATCTGAGAGAAGGTCTAAATGGAGAGGGCAGTCCCTCCCCACACCCTACTACTCACACCCATCATCTCAGAGAAAGGTCTGAAAGAATAGGGCAGTCCCTTCCCAAACCCTATTATACACACCGGTCATCTGAGAGAGAGGTCTGAAAGTAGAGGCCAGAAGCTCCCTACACCCTACTGCACACACCTATCATTTCAGAGAGTGGTCTCAGCAGAGAAGCCAGTCCCTCCACACATATTACTATGCACACCCATCATCTGAGAGAGAGGTCTGAAAGGAGAGGACAGTCCCTCCCCACATCCTACTATGCACACCCATCTTCTGAGAGAGATGTCTGAAAGGGGAGGCCAGTCCATTTCTATACCCTACTTTGCACCCCCATCTTTACAGATGGAGTTCTCACCAGAGAGGCCAGTCCCTCCACACATCCTATTATGCAAACCCATCATCTGGGAGAGAGGTATTAAAGGAGAGGGTACTCCTTCCCCGCACCCTAGTACTCACACCTGTCATCTGAGAGAGAGGTCTGAAAGGAGTGGCCAGTCCCTCCCCACATCCTAATAGCGGACACCCGTCATCTGAGAAAGAGGTCTAAAAGGAGAGGACATTCCCTTCCCACACCCTACTACGCACACCTGTCATCTGAGAAACAGGTCTGAAAGGACAGCCCAGTACCCTCCACACCCTACTGCGCACATCAATCATTACAGAGTTATGTCTCAGCAAAGAAGGCATTCCCTCCACACACCCTACTACACACACCCATCATCTGGGAAAGAGGTCTAAAAGGAAAAGGTACTCCTTCTCCACACCTTACTGTACACACCTGTCATTTGAGAGAGAGGTCTGAAAGAAGAGGCCAGTCCCTCCACACAACCTACTACGCACACCTGTCATCTGAGAGAGAGGTCAAAAAGGAGAGGGCAGTCCTAGCCCACACCCTATTCTTCTCACAGCGGTCATCTCAGAGAGAGAACTTAAAAGATAGGGCAGTCCCTTCCCAAACCCTACTACAAACACCGGTCACCTGAGAGAGAGGTCTGAAAGGAGAGGCCAGTGACTCTCTGCAACCTACTAAGCACATACATCATTACAGAGAGAAGTCTCACCAGAGAGGCCAGTCCCTGCCCACACTGCACTATGCACACCTGTCATCTGAGAGAGAGGTCTAAAAGAAGAGCCCAGTCCCTCCCACACCCTATTGTGCACATCTATCATTTCAGAGAGAGGTCTCAAAAGAGAGGTCAGTCCCTTCACACATACTACTACACACAACCATCTTCTGAGAGAGAGGTCTGAAAGGAGAGGCCAGTTAATCTCCACACCCTACTATGCACACCTATCATTACAGAAAGAAGTCTTAGCAGAGAGAACAGTCCCTCCACACACCCTGCTATGCACATCCGTCATCTGAGAGAGAGGTCTGAAAGGAGAGAGCACTGTTTCCACACACCCTCCTATGCAGACCTGCAATCTGAGAGAGATGTCTGAAAGGAGACACCAGTCCTTCCACACATGCTACTATGCACACACATCATCTGAGAGAGAGGTCTTAAAGGAGAGGGCAGTCCCTCCCCACACCCTAGTACACACACCCTTACTCTGGGAGAGAGTTCTGAAAGGACAGGGCAGTCCATCTCCTCACCCTACTTCTAAAATGTTCATACCACACAAACCAAGATGATATTAGATGTACCTTTTTGCCCACAAATTTAGACCTCAGAATTTTTCTATGTGTTTTTTATTTTTAACATGTCATGTTCTTGATCTGCTTGTATTGTTTGTCATTTGTCATTTATGGGAAGAAAAGGGTTTCTTGTTTTGAATTATAATGTGGTTTAGGAGTATCAATGTTCTATGTCTGTTTGACCGGTCTGTCCTATTTTTGTTTTAAATGTGTTATGAAATAAGTTATCATACGGTTTATGTTCGGTCTTGGGAAATGTGCCATGGTTATATGAGTTTATGTTTGCTTGTATATATTGCCTTTACAGCCCTGAAGGAGTCCATTGCTATGGACAAAGTGCATTGGCTGTTTCTGCTGTAAATTTGGTGGTGGCTTTTAGGAGAATAAGAAAATAAAAAAGAAGAATTGACTTTACTCTTCTTGAATTTTCTTATACTGTCATTATTTGTGGTGAACGTATATTTTGTTTAAACTTAAAATGCCCTGTTCTTAGAGCAGCATCTTGGCAGCAGGTGCTAATATTGTGTGCACACACAGGATTGAATTTTTGTATTCGTAATCATTTAGGGACACGGGATAGGTGCAGCGACCTTCGGTCTGCTGCCTTTATCTTAGTTTTAGTCATTCTACCATACATACTCACAAAATATTTAATTTACTTTTAAAAAAAAGCTAGTTATTCACTGAAAAAAACAATAGTTAAAGTAATGTTATAGTTAAATGTAATAAAAATATCTGTTTTTGTTTAAAAAAAAAACCTTACAAATTCACAGAAAAAAACAAAGGTTAAAGTAATGTTACAGTTGAATAAATTTCCCAGTGAAAACATTAACTTTTTGAACTAAAAAGGCCACAAAAATTCTCCAGTTATATTTAGCACTCCCGCCATACACTGCTTATGGTCTCACATATGACATCACCCATGACATGTTCTATGACATCACTAATGACATCTCAAATTACTTCATTGATGAAATCACTGAGGACATCACCCAAGCTTCGTTTTCCCACATATTATTGTACAAAGTGCTATGGCTTTACATGTAGCATAGTTCACATTAACATTCACCACAGATATATGGGAAACCCTCATTGAATATGGTATTAAATCTATATACAGCTATTCACAGAAAGCCAAAATAGTGAATACAAATTCCAAAACAAATTCCCTACTACAGACAGCTTTTATCTGTATCCAACCCCTGAGACACACCAAACCTACATTAAGAAATTAAGTTGCTATCAGTAGAGAATGGTGTACCATAAACAGTGCTTACTCTATAGAGAGAGTTTATTTAAACCACACTGTTTGCAAACACTGAAGCTTTCATAAGAAATACACCACAGACTATTAAAAAATATCCTCTAAGAGCAGTGCACATTGTATGCGACAGCTTTCAAAAAAGAAACTATTCACTAAAAATAACCAAGATGTGAAGCTGCTAAAGATCCTACTACCTGCACAGTTCATACTATGGTGAAAACTTTATAGAAAGCCCATCTTCTGAAGAAAAACAAGCACACATACATAGGTTAGTACCTAGTGCACACAGTCTTCTATGTTAAGTAGAAATTGTCATGCTGCGATGATTCTCTTCAACAGCTGCTTAACAATAATTAGAGCTTAATTATGAGTCTGGCGCTCTATGGACCACCAGACTAGTGGAGGCGAGGCTGTGGCAGTCTCCCGACCGCCCTATTACAATAAGGGTGATCGAACTGCCACTGTCCCCCTGCAGCCAACAGGGAACTGCCATTCCTTGGCGGTGTTGCAGTGGTCAGAAGGCAGTGATATGCTTGTCCCGCCAAGCATATGACATGTTTCCTCTCTGCTATGGTTTTCATTGCGGTTCCACCATATTGAAAACCATGGCAGAGAGGATTTGTGCCTCTGCACAATGTGGAAGCACTCAAGGGGGTACAACATGTGCCCCATTGTGTGCATGCACACCAGTTCCTGCTTGCCATGGACTTTACAGTTCATGCCATGTGGAAACTGTTTTTGGCTTTTCCATTCCATTGAGGTGCCCATTTTCAGGACACCCCCGTGGGAACATCAAAACAAAATCTGACTAGACATGAGTTGCACTCGTAATCTGGCGGGCGGCCTGACCACGGCTTTAGCAGTGCAGCGGCAGTGTGGGCATGGTGCCGCACCGCCAAAGTTGTAATCAGGCCCTTAGTGTGTAGTACGTGGAATCTTTGCCCTGCTGGAAACATTTTCTGTATTACCAAAATACTTATGTGGAACATAATGAATACACGTCTACTGTCACCTCTACGCAAAGTTACTCGGTAATACAAAGATGTATAACGTGTTCAAAACCTCTACTCAGTGATGGTACATTAGTAGAACATACGTTATCTAAATGCTTACACCCATTAGCTGGACCCAAACTGTATAAAATTAAGTGGAAAAGTAATATGGCAGTTATCTGCCACAATCTAACTATAAAACAAACATGTGCAATCATTGGATGATGCCATCAGTCATGTAATAGAACATGTCATGAGTGATGTCATTTGTGAGGATATAGACAGTTCATGATGGGAGAGCAAGCTACAGTTAGCGCTGCTAACTATAACTGGTGAATTTCTGTGTTTTTTTTAGTTTACAACATTAATGTTGTCACTGAGAAATTCACCTAACTCTAATATTATTTTAACCTTTGTTTTTTTCCAGGGAATGTATAAAATATAAAATTCTATTCTGTATATGACCGTTGGTCTCCTGGAGATACCCCACCAATATCACCCTTGGTGGCCCACAGCTTGAAATCAGACACCTCTAGCTGGACCTTCAGCACCCTCATATGGACCTAAGAAGCTCTTGACTCGTCTGTAGATTCTACCAGATGACTATTGTGTTATCAGTGATGTGATCAGTGAGGTCATCATTGATGTTGTTTAACATATTATTAGTGATGCTACATATGAGGCTATAAGCTGTGCATAGCAGGAGTGCAAGTTATACTTAGCTCAGTGAGCTGTAATTGGTGAATTGCACTGATTTCTGTTTTAAAACAATAGTTGTAATATTACTATAAGGCCTCATTATAGCGTAAGTTTAAGCTGTTATGCAACTGAGAAGATGGGTAGACTGACTAAAAAGACGTGGAAAGAGGATGCTGTATTTAAGCAGACATGTCTATATTTAACTATATTAGCCGTTTTAATAACACATTATGCCTCAAATCACTAAACACACACATCTTCTTGCACATTTTTAACCCTATGGCATCATGCCTGCACTATTAACATTTCAATGCTGATTCACTTCAATCAGTTCTTCAGGAAAACTTTTAAATTTAACTGCTCCTATTCCAACAAAATACCATTCAAAAAGGACATATTTTAAGTTTTACAGCTTTTATTCCAACAAGATGACTTTAGGTGTGCCACACTTTTGTCAGAAATAGTGTAAATAATACGCCATGATTGATGTAATATGTGCGGTCATAGGCAGTGAATGGAGGGTGCACAAGTTATAGTTAAGTCATTATGACTTTCAGAGGTTTTGTATTTTTTTAAAGCTAGTTTCTTTCCTTTTTTTCCTCCTTTAATGGCACTTTACTCTTTGTTTTCTTCAGTAAATATAAACACACATATATTAAATAAATATATATATATATATATTCACTGAAAAAACCATAGGTTTCAGACACGTTATAGTTACAAATTAGCATTTAAAAAACCTTTGAAATTCACTGAAAAAACCATAGGTTTCAGACACGTTATAGTTACAAATTAGCATTTAAAAAACCTTTGAAATTCACTGAAAAAACCATAGGTTTTAGGGACAGTTATAGTTACTTGGACATTGCACTCGTACAAAACCCGTGAAATTCCCCCGTTATAGTTAGTTCAGCTAACTATAACTCGTGCCCCCGCAATGCACTGCTGATGACGTCACATATTACATCACTCATGACATGGTCAGTGACATCACTGATGACATCACTGATGACATCATCCAGTGACTGTGTGTTTCTGTAAAGTTTAAATATTTTTAAAATATATAGGAAAAGACGTATTGAAGAATGAGTGGGTGTGTAAGTGTCTGTATGGATGATTTAGTAGGTGCGTGACTGACTCTATAAGTGAGTGATTTAACGTATCTTACTGAATGCATGGGTTAGTGACTAAACTGGGTGTATGTCTGTATCCGTCTGTCTGTTGCTGTGTAAGTGGCTGCATGTGTTTGTGAATAGCTAAATGATTTAATATATGAGTTATTGAATGCTTGTCTGAGTATCTGTATGGGTGCCTGAGTGTTTGTGTGGGAGGGGTGTGTGCAACTCTGTGCATAGATGTGTGAGTGGGTGATTCACTGGGTGGATGGTTTCAAGAGTGCATCTGTGATAGACTGTATGGGTGGGTAAGTGTGTGTAAGAGTGTGTTAGTGAGTGAATGTATGTCCCAGTGGTACATGTGTGAGTAACTACATATGTGAAAGGCAGTATATATGTGTGTTGGAGTATATAAATAGCTATAAGCAAGAGTGAGTGATTGTGATAGTGGCTGTATGGATGATTGTGTGCTTGTATCAGTGATTGTATAAGAGCGTAACAATGTGCTACTATTTGTATGAGTAAGTGAGCTGGTGTGTGTGTATAACTGTATAGGTGAGCAAATGGCAGTGTGTTTAATTATTTGCATGACTGACTAGGTGTGTGAGTATCTCTATGGATGAGTGGCGTTGTTTGAGTGTCTATATAGGAGTAAGAGTGCATATGATAGTCCTGTACTGAGTGACCGTAAGTATGAGTGACTGTACGGGTGAGTGAGTGGATGTGTGTGTGTAGACCTAAGAATCAGTGAGTGGGTATGTTGTTATTGGTGTTGGAGTGTCTATGGTTTTGCGAATGGCAGTCTGTAATTTAGAGTGGGTGTATCAAAGGTTATATTAGGGTGTGAGGAGGTGCATCAGATTATCACGTGGATGATGTCATCAGTGATGTCATTTGAGATGTCATCAGTGATGTCATCAGTGATGTCACTGACCATGTCATGAGTGATGTAATATGTGACGACATCAGCAGTGCATTGCGGGGCGCGAGTTATAGTTAGCTGAACTAACTATAACGGGGGAATTTCACGGGTTTTGTACGAGTGCAATGTCCAAGTAACTATAACTGTCCCTAAAACCTATGGTTTTTTCAGTGAATTTCAAAGGTTTTTTAAATGCTAATTTGTAACTATAACGTGTCTGAAACCTATGGTTTTTTCAGTGAATTTCAAAGGTTTTTTAAATGCTAATTTGTAACTATAACGTGTCTGAAACCTATGGTTTTTTCAGTGAATTTCAAAGGTTTTTTAAATGCTAATTTCTAACTATAACGTGCCTGAAACCTACGGTTTTTTCAGTGAATTTCAAAGGTTTTGTAAATGACAATTTTTAAATGTATTAATGTTTATATTAATTTTTTTCATACTGATTTACTACATTTTTAGAAACAATTTTTTTTTACATATTTTATTTGTCAAATTACATTGTAATTACATTATACATTACATTACAAAAAATACTTTCTCAGAATGAATTACTTTAGTTTAAATACTTTGCAGATAGGCAATAGACTTTTAAGTACAGTAGTTACAGTTGTTGCAATGGGCAACACATTTTCAAACACAATGCAACATTCAGCTCAATGTGAATTTCTAGTTAAATGCAATTAGTTACTTTATGGATTACTTTTGTAACCACAGGACTGGATCCTAGATTCAGTCCTGGTACATCTCCTGTAAACAGTTGAGTAAAAGCGTTTTGGTTACAGTCGTGATTTTTAAGGAATATTATTGTATTTTAAAAGTTGACACTTTGAAACTTTTTCTCATAGAATCACCAATGTTATCCTATGGAAGGAAATTCACTTAGCAGGTAAAAACTGTTATCGTTACTTTTTCTTACTCAGTGTTGGATCCTGGATCCAGCACTGGTGCATCTCCTGTAAACAGTTGAAAGAATGCGTTTAAGTCATACAGGCAATTTTTAAGGAATATTTGTAGTTTGTGAAAATCAACACTTTGAAACTTTTTTGCTGAAAACCAGTCAATGTTAGCCTATGAAGGAAATTCAAGTTACCGGTAAGTACGGTTAAAATTACTTTTGAGGATCAGTACTGGGCTGAAACATGCAGCACTGAGGTCTCTCCTGATAACAGGTGAGTAAATCGGAATTCGTATTTCGGCTGATTTTAGAGGAATATTTTAAAGTTCCAAAACTCCACACTTAGAAGAATTTCCAAGTGAAACCAGTCAATGTTAGCCTATGGAAGGAAATTCAAGTTACTGGTAAGTACGGTTAAAATTACTTTTCAGGACCAGTACTGGGCTGAAAGATGCAGCACTGAGGTCTCTCCTGATAACAGGTGAGTAAATCAGAATTCGGATTTCGGCTGATTTTAGAGGAATATTTGTATGTTTCAAAAATCAACACTTAGAAGAATTTCCAAGTGAAACCAGTCAATGTTAGCCTATGAAGGAAATTCAAGTTACCGGTAAGTACGGTTAAAATTACTTTTCAGGATCAGTACTGGGCTGAAAGATGCAGCACTGAGGTCTCTCCTGATAACAGGTGAGTAAATCGGAATTCGTATTTCGGCTGATTTTAGAGGAATATTTTAAAGTTCCAAAACTCCACACTTAGAAGAATTTCCAAGTGAAACCAGTCAATGTTAGCCTATGAAGGAAATTCAAGTTACCGGTAAGTACGGTTAAAATTACTTTTCAGGATCAGTACTGGGCTGAAAGATGCAGCACTGAGGTCTCTCCTGATAACAGGTGAGTAAATCGGAATTCGTATTTCGGCTGATTTTAGAGGAATATTTTAAAGTTCCAAAACTCCACACTTAGAAGAATTTCCAAGTGAAACCAGTCAATGTTAGCCTATGAAGGAAATTCAAATTACCGGTAAGTACGGTTAAAATTACTTTTGAGGATCAGTACTGGGCTGAAAGATGCAGCACTGAGGTCTCTCCTGATAACAGGTGAGTAAATCGGAATTCGTATTTCGGCTGATTTTAGAGGAATATTTTAAAGTTCCAAAACTCCACACATAGAAGAATTTCCAAGTGAAACCAGTCAATGTTAGCCTATGAAGGAAATTCAAGTTACCGGTAAGTACGGTTAAAATTACTTTTCAGGACCAGTACTGGGCTGAAAGATACAGCACTGAGGTCTCTCCTTATAACAGGTGAGTAAATCGGAATTCCTATTTCGGCTGATTTTAGAGGAATATTTGCACAATGGTGAAGGGAGGGGCGGGGCCTGAGGTGACATCTTTGCAAACGCGCCCCGTGGCGCGTTTTAAGTTGGGGGATTAAGTTCCCTTGAATCCTGAGGGTCCCTAGGGGCCAACTAGACCACCAGGAACCTCCAATATGCGCCAGGGGCTGCGTTGCAGAGACGTGTAGAGAGGCCACACCCTTTTACACCTCTCTGCAACGCAGCTCTGTGGCGCTTTCTGGATGTACCTGTTGGGCTAGTTGGCCCCCAGGACCCTCAGGATTGAAGGGGATTTAATTCCCCATCTTAAAACGCGCCACGGGGCCTGTTTGCACACATGTCACCTGAAGCCCCGCCCCTCCCTTCACCACTGTGCAAACGCGCCCGTGGCGCGTTTTAAGTTGGGGGATTAAGTCCCCTTGAATCCTGAGGGTCCCCGGAGTCCAACTAGCCCACCATATACCTCCAAAAGCGCCACAGAGCTGCGTTGCAGAGAGGTGTAAAAGGGGTGTGGCCTCTCTACACCTCTCTGCAACGCAGCCCCCTGGCGCATACTGGAGGTTCCTGGTGGGCTAGTTGGCCCCCAGGGACCCCCAGTATTCAAGGGGAATTCGTTCCCCCTCTGCAAACGCGCCAGGGGGCGCGTTTGCAGAGTGGTGAAGGAAGGGGGCGGGGCCTGCGGGCCGATCGTTTAAAAAAAAAAAAAAAATGTTGTCCCCTGAAGGGGGGCTGTGTGGCCCCCCTTCCTTTTTCCTGTTTTTATGCCCTGGGGACCCCATCCCCCAGGGCCTTACCCCCTTTTTTTTAATTTTTAATTTAAAAAAAAACGGGAAGGGGGCCGCGTGGCCCCCCTTCCCTGGGCCTGTATTGGCCCCGGGGACCCCATCCCCCGGGGCATGGCCTCATTTTTATTTATATTCTTTGGAGGGGGCTGCGTGGCCCCCTCCTCTGGCCATTTAAGGCCCCGGGGACCCCATCCCCGGGGCCGGCCATTCCGTTTTTTTTTAAATTTATTTATTTATTTTTTTGGGGAGGGGGCCGCGTGGCCCCCTCCCGGGCCACCTACTTGCCCCGGGGACCCCATCCCCCGGGGCCTGGCCTCTCGTTGGGGACTGTGGGGGTCCCCAATCCCCCCACAGTCCCGCCGGCTCCCGCGTCCCTAGGGTGCCGGCATTGCTTTACACATGGGGAGCAGCTAACATGCTGCTCCCCATGTGTAAAGCTAGTCGAGCTTTGGATATTGGAAGAGAGAGCAGGTTTCCTGCTCTCTCTTCCAATATCCAAAGCAAGTTTGCAATGACAGGACGGGAGCCGCGAGGCTCCCGTCCTGTCATTGCAAACAGCAGTGTCCCGGGGGTAGGCACCCGGGACACTGCAGGAGCCGGCCCTGGGGGTGGTGGTCCCCAGGGCCATCAAGGGCTCCAGGAGGGGGCCGCGCGGCCCCCTCCCATTCAGTACACAGCCCCGGGAGGTGGTGGTCCCCGGGGCTCTGGGGTCCGTAACGGACCCCCATATTAAAATGTTTAGTGCCCCGGGAGGTGGTGGTCCTCGGGCGTGTGTGGGGCTGGAGCCCCCCACACAGGTTTAATAATTTTTTTAAAAGCCCCGGGGAGGTGGTGGTCCCCGGGGCTGCGGAGGGCTCAGAGCCCTCCCGCACCATTTTTAAAAAGCCCCGGGGTGGCGGTCCCGGGACTTGGGGGCCCTTTGAGGCCCCCACACATTAAATTATCCCCCCACCATGCCCCCGGGACTTAGCCACCCGGCAGGATTCGCGCACCCTGAGCGCATCCTGCCGATTTTTAAAAAAAATTTTTTTTTTTGCCCAGGGGTCCTTGTGGGACCCCCTGAGCAAACCTAGGGGGTCAGGGTGTTTCTACCCTCCCCTTTGTGCGCTTTGCGCACTTAGTTTCTGTCCCTCGGTTCTACCGAGGATAAAATGGCTGCCAACATTTCCTGAATCGGAATGTTGACAGCCAGCTGACAGCCAATTAACATGCAGCTCGTGATCGGGACGGTGCGCGCAGGGTGCGCTCAGGGTGCGCGAATCCTCCGTGCCCATAGATATATATGTACTTTTACTTTTTGATTTTCTCAGCAACTACTGAACGGATTTACACCATTTAACAAAAAGGGTTCTTTCTGAACCAAGAACTACCTCTTTGCCAAATTTGGTGTAATTCCGTTCAGCAGTTCGGGCTGTAGCCGTGTCTAAAGTTTCCTATGGGAAAATGCATGGGGAAAACGCGTTTTGGGACCCCCTTTTTCTCGGCCCCCGCTTGACGTATCACCCCGAGACTTTCAGGGTAGGAGCGGACCGGAGCGCCCACGAAGTTTGAAAATTTCGCGAAGATACGTCAACCGGCAAGAGAGTTATTTCAAATAGAATGTCGCGGATTTCCTATGGATAATAGGTTGTAACTATAACTATCTACTGGCGACCGCCAGTAGATAATATATATATATACATATACATATATATATACATATACATATATAAATCATGTGATCAAGGCATCAAGGCCCAGGTGGGGCTGATACGCGTTATGATGGTGGAGATGCAGGGCAAATAGAAAATAAATTGTTTTTGCACAAGGTTTTTAGAGACGAAGTCAGCGATATATATATATATATATATATATATATATATATATATATATATATATACATATATATGTATATATATATAACACCAAACCTCCTCCCTTTGAAGAAGAGCAGAGGACACAGCAGGGTTTACTTCGGTCGTTTATTATGAAAACTTGACGGCATGAACGGTTTCGGCTAAACGCCTTTCTCAAATGCCACAGTTCTTTGTCGAGTCACCTGATGAATATCTTAAATAGGCTCCTCCTTATCAAGTTATGGAGGGCTCACCTGCGCCACATTAGCCCGCAAAACGTTACAGCAGCCCCATGTCCAGACAGCATGTCCCATAATGCATCATGTTGTTAAATTCCGTGTTGCAGGAGGTAGACTCGGCGAAAATACAGGCAATAGATGACCTCGGGTCCCCTACTTCCAGCCAACCTACTGCACAGGAACCAAGGTTTAAGACGTGAGGACAGTGCCGTAGTCTCTCCAGGCAATCCTGGACCACCAACTGGCAGCAGCGTCTCGGTCACCTGAAATGTAGGCGGCGGGTCGAAATCATCCGATCACTCGGTACGTGAAAAGTTCCTTTTGCCCATGTAGTTGCAACCACAAAGTTGGAAGGGTCCTCTGTTGCGCACCACGAGCTGCACGCCACATATAACACCAAACCTCCTCCCTTTGAAGAAAAGGAGAGTACACAGCGGGGTTTACTTCGGTCGCTTATTATGAAAACTTGACGGCATGACCGGTTTCGGCTAAACGCCTTTCTCAAATGCCACAGTTCATTGTCGAGTAACCTGATGAATATCTTAAATAGGCTCCTCCTTATCAAGTGATGGATGGCTCACCTGCGCCACATTAGCCCGCAAAACGTTACTGCAGCCCCATGTCCAGACAGCATGTCCCATAATGCAGCATGTTGGTAAATACCGTGTTGCAGGAGGTAGACTCGGCGAAATAACATATATATATATATATATATATATATATATATATATATATATATATATATATATATATATATATATATATATACACACACACACACACAGTGGCAGTCATGACTGGATAGTTATAGTTAGCTCAGAATTTCCATAGAACAAATGGAATTGCACCAAATTTGGAAAAACATTAGAAATATACTAAGAAAGTGGGTTTTTGTGATGTGGTGTAATTCATTCATCCATTCTCAAGAAATTTTCATTTAAAGAAATGCTCAGCCTCTTTACAAAGGTCTTACAATAAATAGCTCTATCTAGGCTGTTGGGGGCCTATTCACATATTGCATTTTGTAGTACATTTACTAGTACTACACTAGTACTACTAAAGTATTACAAAATGCTATTCACAAACCTACGGGTGTAAATCACCACCTCCTCCTCTCCTATCATTTCTTTGGGGAGTACTTCTTACATGTAAGTTTATTACTCATTAGGGAGGGGCTGTAGAGAGTGGCTGAAAAACGGGACATGCTTACTATTAAATGAAAGGAGTTTAGGGAGAGTTAAGGAGGGGTATAGGAAAGGACATGCATCCACTCAAAATAGTAAGCCCATTCCTATTCACAAACTGAACTTCTAAAGTTATAACAGCCAAAAAGGACCCAAAACAGTAGTTAATTTGACCCTTTCATAGAAAATAATGGAAGTAAATTACATTTATTTATAATAGTTACAAATACAAATCAATATAATTCAATGTTAAAAAATATCTAAAAATAGTACATATATTTTATTTAATTATGAATATTTTAGAAACGTTTTAAATTAAAACATTGATGTGATATTTATTTTTTATTACATATAGATAAATGACCTATTCTATAAATCACTTTTAATCACTTTTAATAATTATTAATGCATAATAAAAACTATTCTTTTTTTAACTTTAGGTGAATTTTTTTTTAATTTTAATTTTAAAATATTTAAATTAATTAAAGATTAAGCTAATAGGAGTGCAGCATTTTTTGTTTTGGTCTACATTCAAAATATACAATATACAATAGTTTACACTAATATTTGACATACAAATATTTTTACTATTTTTTTAAGCTAAATAAACTATTTAACTATTCCCTGTGGATTTCAACAGGAAGACTGCAGTCGAGGAGGAGAACCTCATATTTTTAAAAGCCGGCTGAATCATGTACTTTTACCAACTGTTGTGAACTACCAAGTCAGACTACATCTTTAAAACATTAAGTTAGCCTGTCTGCCTTTGGTCAACTTTTAGCATGCAACTATATTTCGCAGAACTTGTAAAAGTGTCATTTCATCTAATCAATGATTTTTTTTAAAACATCAGGCGACACGTCTGCCACAGGCCATGCAATGTCTACGTTTCAAAGTTTGACACTAGATATGTAAGATAAACATGCAGTCTGAGTTGACAAATTTTCATCTTGCTGGTTTATACCGGTTACATCTCAGATTTTCGAAGTCCACATTAAGTTTGCATTGTAGACCAGAAGTTAGTTGCCATTATCCTATATAAACTCTTTAAATTGACCACTGAATTGGAGCATCTACTCACCAGGTTATCATGAAAGGTCCTGCCAGACTGCTGGAGCATCCACTCTTATGCCAAAAGTTGACCCAGTGATGAGAGGAGCTGAGCCCAGCTGACTGTGTGCTTTCCTTCTCTCTCCAATGAAGTTTTCTAAACACAGCTGGTCTGCTCTGAACAGGTATGCAGAGCACAAGGACCCAAGAAACTCTAAAGGGAAGTTAACTATTCCATGCTCTCATTGTGTAGCGCATAGCAGTAGCTTTAGGGTGGCAGACTGATGGGAACATTCTAAACATGTTAGAACTGTTAATTCTATTCTCGCTGGTAGCAAAATGAGTAAGTGCTGTTTTAATTATACTTTAATTGGTTATTATTCATGTACTAAACAACAAAAACAAACCGTTGAAATAAAAAGCTTTATGTAAATGTGCCTTTTCTTATTTTAATGCTTGAGTGTGATATTCTGAGAACAAAATTTGGTTTGAATTACCACTGCTTACCTGGACCTTTTAATGAATAATTGGTAACCCAGAAAGCATAAACACCATGCCTGCCAGAATGTTCAGTGGGTTTTGTGGAGCTACAGTAACCTGGACTTCTTCACTCAGTATTGGTGCACCAAACTAAGTTTTTGCACCCGTGGGCTAGGAATCCAAACCTTGTAGACCTGAGTTGTAGACCTCCTGGATACACAACACAACTAGAGCTTGAATATTCTGTATTTACATTGTGGCCATGGCATCTCTGCCTCCTGGGTACCTGAGAACTATGATACATTGCATGGTGTGGAGTTCCCTGGGCTAAGAAAATGCTGCAAGAAGGTCACAGCTGTGGACAGTGAGGTTCACTCACCTGGGGCTTCTTTCTCTGGAGTTCCTGTGTTCATGCCTGCTGCTCCAGCTCGTTCAGTGTCCAAATGGTAATCACCTGCTTGAGAGTTTGCAGCTGCCTTTTAAAGCGCCTCCACATTTAGTTCAATTCAGGTTATTATTCTCTTTTCTTTTCAGTTTCCATCATAGCTAACTATTCCTTGGCTTCTTCCTTATTTTCCCAATCCATTATATTTCCTGTAATGTGGTGTTTGATGTAATTTCCTTTTCCTTTTGCTATATTTGGGCTTCAGTCTGATTGGACAGTGTGTCACAACAAAGCTGTGTTCTTTCACTTATTTCCTCGCTCCTTCCATTTGCTGATCCTAACTGTTCACTCCAGTAAAATTCCACTGTTGGATTCCGGGTTCTTGTCATCTTTAATCCTTTGGGGTCTTTATCCCACAAGGACGTTTCCTCCTGAGAATGTGGCAGCTTCTTGAAGGCACATACCTACCACATATTCTAGTGTGCGGTGCCATTGTGGCTTTCAAGAACAGTCACTGTTACCTTGGACGGTGGAAGACCCAGATTTGGATAAAGGGTAAGCATCCAAACCTGAACAGTTGATGACAGAAGTGTGGCACACCTGAACGGCATCTTGATTGAATCAAAGCTCTAAAACCTAAAGCATTTTCATTTGAAATTAACAAAATGAGGGAGTTCTTTTTGTCATAGAAATTATGGTTAGTATTCTAGAAAGCTAAAATGAGGACTTAGTTTTTATGAGTTCTCAAATGTCTCTCCTCATCTATTCCTTTAAAACATTCTGGACCAAAGTGTAAAACTACACTTTGAAGTATGTTTTGTGGTACTACTAATTGTAAGATTTACCTATACTTATATGTGCGCAGTTCTCCACGCTGACTGCTAAGTCTCCACACATGTAAATATAGGCCCTGATTCACAAAGCTAAAATTAGATGTTTGGACTAAACTTAGATTGAAACATCTAAGTTTACGACTTTGGGAATTCACAAAGGGCATTTACAAATACAATCTTTATGTCCACACGCGAGGTGGAGATCTGGCCCGAGTGCATACATAAAGATAGTACTCATAAATGCCCTTTGTAATTCCCAAAGTCATAATCTTAGAAGTGTGGTCTAAGTTTAGACCAAATGTCTAAGTTTACCTTTGTGAATCGGGTCCATAGATTTTAGTAGTAAATGAGAGAGTGACACAGTTGAGGGGCTGTGAAAAGGGGCAGGCTCGCCACTAAAGGAAAGGAGAGTAGGGAGGAGTAAGAGGCGTTTAGGAAGAGCCAAGGAGGGGTTTAGGGACATCATCATCCACTCACAGAAGAGGAAGCAAATTGCATTAATCTGGAGTGGAGACATGTAGGGGCATATTCACAAGGACTTATCGCCGAGTTAGCGCAGCCAAAGTGGCGATAAATTCATCGCACCATTCACAAGCAGGTGCTAACAGCCGATATCACCAGTTTACCCGCGATAGCAGCCGCAAAAAACATCGCCACGGATGACACCGGCAACTAACGCTAATGAGATGCAGAGTAGGCGTTCCCGTGCAAAAACCCGCGAAAACACCACTCCGCAACATTCTTAACGACCAGCCAGATCGGCGATAAGATTCAAAAACATGTGATAAGGCACGTAAGCAGCATGGATTTAACACCTGCTCCTACCTGGTGCTAAGTCGGACGACAACCTGCACCATAAAAGGGAGCCCAACCCACAGCCACACCAGAAGAACAACAGTTGCCATGGAGCTACTGATCATGCAGCTCGGAGCCCCAAGAGGGCCACAACACCCACCGCCACCACCGCCAGGACCCCCACCCCCCCAGGACCCCCTCCCCCGGACTACCACAGAGGCAGCGCAGACGAAGACACCGGACCTTCCGAAAACGCACCAGCCTCGGAGACTTAACACCAGAGGAAGTCATTGCCCACTACAGGCTCAAAAGGACAACCATCCTCCACATCCTGACCCTCATTGCCAACAGGCTGACGGTACCAACACAGCGGAGAACCAACATCCCTCTGCAGACAAAGCTGCTGGCCGTGCTGCACCTGTTGGCCTCTGGGACCTTCCAACCAACAACTGCCATAGTCGGAGGAGTCTCACAGCCAGTCCTGTCAAAGTTCCTCACACCTGTCTTGGATGCCATCATCAGCTTGGTACCCCAGCAACTTTACTTCCCACACACTGCGCAGGAACAGCTGGAGATCAAGCAAGGCTTCTACGCCATAGCTGGCTTCCCGCACGTGTTGGGGGCAATCGACTGCACACATGTACTCCTCGTGCCCCCTGCTGCCACTGCACACAATTACCACAACAGGAAACACACGCATTCCATCAATGTGCAGGCAATAGTGGACCACCAGGGACTCTTCACCAATGTCGTCGCCAACTACTCAGGCAGTGTGCATGATTCCTTCATCTTCCGACAGTCCATCATCAACCAGCGCTTTCAGGATGGCACTTATGGAAATGCACTGCTCTTCGGTAATTAACAACTGAACACACCACACACCTCAACTCCACCAACATACAACTCACAACTCTGGGAATGCACACGTCACAAAATCACATACAACATGACAACCAACATCCCCACATTCCAGACACGACAACACAACTTACTGTGGCAACCTGGGCTAGCCATGTACACAAGCCATCAATGGCATGGCACCTCAGCCACACAATAGCAGAATGTGGGGAGAGGTGGGAACCAGGCATGTGCGAAGGAGGCAAGTGACCCATGAATGTGAATGTACACAACGCCAAGTGTGGCGTGGATGTGCTGGACAGACTTGAGTATGCAGACCATAGACATTTCCATGTCGACATACACTGCAGGTGTCTGCAGTGTACTGGACAGTGGATGCAACCATGTTACCACAGTCAGTGGGGAAGAATGCGGAAATGTAGCTTGTTACGTCCCCCCCTGTAAGCGTGAGCGGAGTGGGCTGGCCCGGCGTACGCCAGGCCAGCGTAGGGGTGTGAATAAAAAAGCCTGTTACTCTGGGTGTGGTTCTCTTCCAGAATGGCCAACGTGTCTGCCCGCCACGAGGCCGACACCGTGAGCGGCCGTGCCTGCGATCCTGTGCACCTGCTGCACCCCAGGCCGCTGGTCCCAAGACCCGTCTTGCCCGCCCAAGTGCACCCAGGCCTCACTGCTCACCTGCCGACACTGGCGTGTGTCAAAGAGGGCCCACCATGTGCTGGTGCAAGCTCCAAGCTCGAGGCCCGCGACCATGGCAGCCTCCTCAGACCATCACGGCCTCCACGACACAGGCCCCCAGTACTCCTTTCTCATTGACGTACTCCACTGCTGCCTCCGGCCTACACTAAGGTCCAGTAGGTCACACATTTGGAACTGAGTCTTGATTATACAATGGCAGAGTACATACGTTTATGGCAGATTATATATCACCGTACTCCCTTCGATGTGGTGCCACCAACTCTGTGCATAGCATTCCAACAACACGTGTCTGTGGGCCCTTGCTGACTACTGCCTTCGGCCTACACTGCGGCCCAGCACCGCGGGGTCACTCATGTACTGCCTACACTGCGGTCCAGCAGGCCTCACACCAATCCAATCCAGTCCGGACCAGGCAGGGCACGTCATCGTCGCAGGCTGCACACACGCTCAGCTCTGGTGCTTCTACCTCCGTCAACCACAAATCATCGCCACATGGCATTCCAACGTCGTGTGTGAGAGTACCAGGAGGAGCTGCCTGAACAGCGGTTGGCCCGCGCTGACCGCTGCCTCCAGCCTACACTGCGGTCAAGTAGGTCACACATTTGGAACTTATTGTTCAATGGCAGAGTCCATATCATTGTACGCAAGGAGAGGAGTAAGAGGAAGACGCAGTTCAGTCCGGATGAAAAAAGGATCCTCGTTACTGAGGTGACCGAACACCACCAACAACTGCTCTGGTGCCAGTAACTCTGTGCATCGCAAGCCAAGGACACGTGGCTGGGGGCCCCTACTGACCGCTGCCTCCGGCCTACACTACGGTCAAGTAGATCACACATTTGGAACTGAGTCTTGATTTATTTATGGCAGAGTTTATACCATTGTACAGGCCTCATCGCAGACTGCATCCCTTTTCAGCTCTGGTGCCACTGACTCCGTGCCCCGAAATTCATGGACACTCTCTGGTTGAACTTTGGTGGCATCTGAGTCTATGGCCTGGGGGTTGTCTTCATCATCATGTAGCTGATACTGACTTGGTGTCAAAAATGAGTCTGTAGCATTCATCTCCTCCATATTGCCTGTGTCTGCTTGGTACTGCCCTCTGTATCATGCCCTGGAAGATCACCTTCCACTGTCCCCCAAAACCCTCCACGACATTCACCTTGGACATCGACGAGGACCCGCTCAGCTCTCGTGGCCCTACCTCAGTGCACTGGTAGTCACCGTCCTTTGGCGGTGTTCCATGTGCCGGCCGCTGTGCATCCGGGGCCACTAACTCTGTGCAGCTCAAGTGATGGACCCTTGCTGTTTGAACTGTGAACTTCTGATTGTCTGATCACTGTTGTAGTTGTTGCCAGCACCAAACACTCCTTGAGGTCTGGCTCACACTCACCCCACACCCATCCAGCACAGGTGTCACTGGACATGTGACCCTAGCAATAAAAGGGGCCGGGCGCACGTGCCCGTAGCCAGTTCCACAAACTATCTAAGTGTGTCCGTGTGGTCATTGTGTATGCATGAGGGCCCCGGGCCCTACCACATTGCATTGTGCTGTGTACAGAGGACGCAACCATGTCACCTCAGGCAGTGGGTGAGGCCTGGGACATGTAGCTGTGTCGTACCCGCCTGTAGGCGTTGCTGGAGTGGACTGGCGTACGATAGTCCAGCGTAGGGGTGTGGATGATCACCCCGGGGCTCTGGGGGTGGTTAAGTGTTGGGCTTGCCAATGAAGTACCTAATGCGTGTGTCTCTGTTGTAGTGTCGGCGCCACTCGTCCCGCAATGGACAAAGTTGCAATGTAACAAGCCCCCGGAGTGCGGGCTTGGCCGAAGGGATAAATCAATGAGCGCAAGCCCGCTCGGGGTCCGGGATCATACATGCCAACTGTTGTGTGTGTATCGCTATTGCCGCAGCATAAGCCAAAGGTATTGCCTCGACCGCATCGCGAGTTCAGCCAGCCATGAACTCTACATCTGTGTCTGCCCTATCCTTACCATAGGCCTACACACACGTGGCCGCCCACCTTCAACGCACAACATCACAGTGTCGTTGTCAGGCTTGTGGACATGCGCAGACAGGCATGACAATGATGTGCCGTAGGAGTGCAAGTGATGCAACCGTGCAGCGCACACAAGTAATTAGGCTCAGGGGGAGGGAGGAGCAGCAGTGAGGCTACGTAATACACATTGATGGCGCTCATTTGCTACAAGCACAGTACATGTTACACGGGAATCACTATGACACACATATCACACGCCAATCAACTAGTGAGCCTGCCAACACATCATGCAGAACCAACTATTGACTCATGTCTCTCTGCACTGTCACAGGTGATCAAGGATATGCAGTCTGCCCTTGGATGATGACACCCCTCCGAGCCACGAACACACAGGCCCAGAGGCAGTACAATGCGGCCCACAAACGCACCAGGGGCATCGTGCAATGCACATTTGGCGTGTTGAAGTCACATTTCAGGTGCCTGGACATCACAGGTGGGAGTCTCCTGTACAGCCCAGACATCGTGTGCAAGATGATTGTTGCATGTTGTGTGTTGCACAACATATGTGTATGCACCAATGCCTCATGGTTACAAGTGCCAGATGCACCGGACGATGATGAGGAAGATGAGGCAGGTGGACCACACCCCACTGCAGCTGCAGCAGGAATAGCCCGTAGGAACAACATCATTGACAATTTCTTCACATGAGGACGTCACATTGTGACAGTCCTTAGCAATCATGAGACAGTACAAAATGACCACAGGCACAGCATGTGCAAATAAATTCATTTCAACACACATTCCCTGAGTTTCTGTATGTGTGCTGCAGTGTGGCACGGGGATCAGGGACATGATCCAGAGTCATTGTGGGTGTGCAGTGTGCTGTATTTAATTGTGCATGTGTGCCATTGTGCCCATCTCCTCCCGTCCCCCCAGTCCCTGGTCGGTACTCACCCTGTTGATGTTGTGTCAGGTCATGTTGAGCAGTGTCCCGATCCCCGACTCCTGGCACCGTATCCCGACTGATGACCGTGGCCACCATTTTCTCAATGTCATCCAGCTCCTGGTGTGCCGTTGATCCCCCACCTCCAATCTGCATTGCTGCTTTCATGTTGGCATTGAGTTTATTCTTGGTTTTGCCCTTCACATCATTCCAGCGCCTCTTGACCTTTTCCATTGTCCTCCTCGACACTCCGACTGCATTCACGTTGTTCACGATGTGCTGCCATATTTCCGTTTGTGTTGCCGATGACACAGTGGAGGTGACGAACAGTTGTTGGTAGTGTTCTGTCACCTCCGTGACGATGATCCGGTTTTCCTGCGGACTGAACCCCGTCTTCCTCTTCCTCTTCTCCTAGCCCTTCCCCAGCCCCGGGGTTCCTGGCTGGTCGTCTGTGGGGCTTGTGGGGTTCGCGTTGTCCTCTGCAATCGGTCCGGGTGCGTCCATGGTGCTACGCAGTTACATTTTTTTCTCTTTTTTTCTCTGCTTTTATAGTGCATTTTCCCGCATGTCGCGTGGGAATCGCAGGCCTGTCGCTGGTTATCAATGATTTTTGTTTCGCGATTTGGGACATTGCAACGTTTTGGGCATTCGTGTTTCGCATTTTTTCGGCGTCGCGTTAATTTTAACGCGGGCATTTGTCGCGTTGTTGTGAGACTATCGCATGGGTTGAGAATACTGCGTTAACACAGTGTTATTTTCCCATGGTAGACTGCGATGTGAGAAGTTGCGTTAAGCGAATTTGGCGATAGTTAACACAAGTTCTTGAGAATATCCCCCGTAGCTTATACCTTGTGTAACTTACACTTGTGTTTGTGAGTACTGAAAGGTGTAAACTTATTACAAATTGTATACTTACTGAAAGGTGTAACTTACTTTTGTGAGTAGGTCCCTCTGATATGCAGTGCTGCCCCGTCCCTTCTGTTTGCCCTTTGTTGTATGCATGCTGCCACTGGCCCTCCCACCTGCCCTATGGGGACAGCCGGCTTCCCTGTCCCTTCGGCCTGCCTTACAACACCAGCAGAGTCACTTAACTCCTTAGTATTCAACTACCTTTCCTATGGTGTTCTAGTAAACAACTAGAGTGCTAATATTCTGTATTTATGACAAAAGTGTAACGCACCTAAAGCCATCTTGATAGAATCAAAGCTGTAAAATTTAAAGCATTTCCTTTCAAAATGAATAGTAGGAGGCTCTAGTTGTCCTAGAAAGTATGGCAAGTGCACTAGAAAACTAAAATGAGGACATATTTTGTATGCGTTCTCAAACATCTTACTCTTCCATTTCAGTGAAATATTCTGATATGCAGACTGAAACTTACTCTCAGCACCAACTGCAGCCTGTCACTTAACTACCTAGTGATCAACGGCATCTTTACCACAAAGTTCTAATGATCACCTTGCGTGCTAAAATTCTGAATTCATGACAAAAAGTGGCCCTTCATACAGCCTTCAACAATGCACAGTTGTGTAGTGGCCATGCACCCAATACACTGAAAGTGGCCATTCCCTCTGCGCCGATGCTATGTCCTCCACAGTGCTGGTTAGTCACAGAGTCGACTACCTCTACCCCTTCTGCACAGCCTCTATTTTCAGCTTGTTGCCACTGAAATTCCTACGTACCGTCTCTTGTCCATGTGCTTCAACTGCTCCTTCCATCTACCTTGCGTTATCCTTATGCTGCTACTGCCCCTCCTGCCTAACCGCAGTTGTTAAATTACTGCCCCTGCCACTCCTGCATGCTCTTCAATGTATTGTACTACCTCTGCCCCTCCCACCTGCCCTCTCTAGTCATTCTGCAGCCTATGGTCAGCTTTCTGCACCGTCCCTCCCTCCTGACCTCTGCTGTCTGTGTGTAGCCCTGCCCTTCACACCTGATCTCTATGGAACATGTGCTGCCACTGCCCCTCCCACCTACAATTGTGGTCAGCTTTCTTCCCAGTCACTTCCACCTGACATCCTTGCCTATGTGCTGCCCCGTCCCTCCTGCTTGCCTTCTGTTGTATGCCTGCTGCTGCTGCCCCTCACACCTGCCCTGTGTGGACAGCTTGCTTCCCTGTAACTCCCACCTGCCATTCTTGTCCATGTGCTGCCCTTGCCCCTCCTGTTTGCCCTCTGCTGTCTGTGTGTGACCCAATTCCCTCCCACCCACCCCAAGTAGTTAGCATGTTACATTTGCCCCTCCCGCTTGTTCTCTGTTGTGCATGTGCTGCCCCCTACCTAACCTTCATTGCCAGTGTGCTGTCCCTGTCTGTCCCACCAGCCCACTGTGGTCAGCAGGCTGCACCTGTCCATCTCGCCTGCCTTCTATTGTCCATGTGGAACTCCTGCCCCTTCCACCTACCCTCTGTGATCAGCTTGCTATCTCTGCCACTCCCAAGTGCTCAATGTTGTCCATGTACTGTCCCTGCCCCTCCAACCTGCCCTCTCTTGTCCTTGTGCTGCCCTTGCTGCTCTCATCTGTACTCCTTGGTCAGCTTGATGCTTCTGCCTCTTGCACCTGCCCTTTGTTGTCATTGTGCTATCCTTGCCCCTCTCACCTGCCCTTGGTTGTCCATGTTCTGATCCTGCCCTTCCCACCTGCCCTCTGTATTGTTTGTGTTACCTCAGCCTCTCTCACCTTCCTACCATGGTCAGCTTGCTGACTCTAGCACTCTCAACTGCCCTCTGTTGTCCATATAGTGTTACTGCCCCTCCAACCTGCACTCTATCATCTTTGTACTCCCCGTACCTCACGCATCTCTGCTGTCTCCCCTCTGTTGTCAGCTTGCAGCCCCTACCTGCTCCACCTACAGTCCGATGTCAGTGCTGCCCCTTTCACCTGCCCTGTTTTGTCAGTGTACTGCCCATGCACCTCCCACCTGCCCTTTGTTGTCAGTTTGCTGCCTTTACCCCTCCCGCCTTCCTCCAAGGTCAGGTTGCTGACTCTGCCAATCCATCCTACCCTCCATTAACCCTGCTTCAACTGCCAACTACCCTCCGTGGTCAGCTAGTTGTCCCTCCTGCCTTTCCTGCATTGTCACTTGCGTTGCCCCTCCCCCTCCATCCTGCCACCCACCAACAGCTTGCTGCCTCTCACCCTTCCACCTGGCCTCTGCTATCCAAATGACTTTCTTTTCCCTCCTGCCAGCCCTCTGTTGTGAGTTTGCTGCCCCTGCCTATTCCGTATTCCTGCTGTTGTCAGTGTGCAGTCCTGGACCTCCTGCTTGTCTGCTATTGTCTGTGTGCTGCCCCAGGCTTTCCCACATGCCCTACATGATCTGATTGTTGCCCTTGACTCTTTGGCATGCCCTCCATCATCTGTGATCTTCCCCTTCCACTTGCCCTTCGTAGTCAGTTGCCTGCTCCTGCCCCTCCCACCTGCCCTCTGTTGTTCATGTCCTGCCCTTGCCCACCACCTGCCCTCATTGGTCCATCTGTTTTCCCTGCCCCTCCCACCTGCCCTTCATGTCAGCATGCGACCCTAGCCCCTGCGCTTGCCCGCCTTTTTCCAGGTGCTGCTCCTTTCCCTCCTGCCTGCCCTCCTTTGTCAATGTTCTGTCCCTGACCTATCTGCATAGCAACTGTGGTCAGTTCACTGCTCATGCCCCTCCCAAAGGCACTTATTTGTATGTGTGCTGCTCCTGCCCTCTTACCTGCCCTCCATTGTGCATGAGCTGTGCCTGTCTCTACCTCTTGCCCTACGAGATCAGCTCATTGTCCCTGCCCCTTTTGCCGACCCTTAATTGTCAGTGTACTGATATAGTTCCTCCTGCCTGCCCTCTGTTGTGAGTGTAGTGCCCAGTCTCACCCTCATGCCCTCAATTCTCAGCTTGCCACCCTTGTCTCTGCTACATTTTCTCCATTGCCCATCTGCTGCCCTGGCAATTCATACCTGCCCTCTGTTGTTGAAGTGCTGCCTCTGCCCCTCCCATCTGACCTCTGTGTTCAGCCAGTTACTCCTACCTCTTTCTGCATGCCCTCTATTGTCTGTGTACTGCCCCAGCCCTTCTCAACAGACCTTTGAGGTCAGCTTGCTGCCCCTGTCCCTCCTGCATGCTCTTGTTTGTCCAGGTGATATTCTTCCCCCTACCACCTGCTTTCCATTGTCTGTGTGCTGTCCCTGCCCCTCCCTCCAAATCTCTGTAGTCAGCTTGATGCCCCTGCTCTTTTCGCATATCCTCAGTTCTCTAAGTGGTGACTCCCATTAGCACTCCATGGTCTGCTTCTTACCTCTGCCCCTTCTGCCTGACCTTCGGTTATTTGTGCACTGTTCCTTCCCCTCTAGCCTGCCCTCCATGGTCAGCTTTCTGCCCCTTCCCTTCTTCCTGCCCTTTGTTGTGAACATGTCACCCCTACCCCTCCTTCCTCCCTTTCATTGTCCGTATACTGACTGTGCCCCACCAGGTGCCTTCCTTCATGGGCTTGCTACAGTTGCCCATTTTCCCTTCCCTCTGTTGTCCATGTGCTGCCCCTAACCCTCCTACCTGTACTTCTTTGTTCATGTGATGCCTCAGCCACTCCCACCAACCCTCTTTGGTCAGCTTGCTACCACAACCCTTGCATCTACCCTCCATACTCAACTTCCTGCCCCTGCCCCTCCACGTGCAATCTATTTTTCATGTGTTGCCCCTGCTCCTCCCATCTGCCCTCTGTGGTCAGCTTGCTGGCCCTACCCCTCCCACCTGTACTCTATTGTCTACATACTGCCCCAGCCCCATCAGACCTCCATTGCCCATGTACTGGTGCTATCCCTCCCATCTACATTCTGGGGTCTGTGTGGTGCCCCTGCCCCTCACTTCTGCCCTCTGTGATCACCTTGCTGACCCTGCCGCTTATGCCTGTCCTCTGTTGTCCCTGTTCTGTCCTGCCTCTCCTGCCTTCCCTCCATTGTTCTAGTGCTGCAATGTGTCTCTCCCATCTATATTCGGTGGTCAATGTGCTGCCTATCCTGACTGCCCTTCGTTGTCAGCTTGCTGGCCTGTCGCCCACCTGTCCTTGTCTGTTTAATGTCCCTGCCTCTCCTGCCATCCCTCAGTTGTCAGAATGCTGCCTCTGTCCCTCCAACATAGTCTCTATTGCCATGTGCAACTACTGCCCTCCATTGTCAGCTTGCTGCTTATGCCACTTCTGCCTGCCCTCTATTGTCAGTGTGCAGTTCTTGCCCCTCCCATCTGCCCTCCTTGGCAAGCATGCTGCCCCTGCTCCTCCCATTAGCCCTCTATTGTCTATGTGCTGTCCCTGCCCCTCCTGCCCACACTCTATTGTTAGCTTGCTGCCCCTGCCCCACCAACCTGGTCTCTGGTGTCCATGTTCAGCTTCTTCCCGTCCTGTCTGCCCTCTTTTGTTCATATGCTGCCCCTTCCCTTACTACCTGCCCTCTATGGCTAGCTTACAGCCAGTGTGCCCCTCCCGCCTCACCTCCATTGTGTTGTCATTGACACTCTCGCCTGCCAGACACTGCCCGCTGCTTCCCTGGTTGTCTGTCTGTTCTTGTGCTATGCCTGCATCTTCCATCTGCCCTTCATGGTCATCATGTTTCACTGGGCCTCCGACCTGCCTTCCATTTTCTGTATGCTACTCCTGCCCTTCTGCCTTCACTCAGTTGTCTGTCTGCTGTCCCTCCCAAATATCATCCATGGTCAGTTGGCTGCCCCTGCCTGCTCCTGCATCACCTCCCTTGTCCATGTGATGCCCCTGCTCTGTCTGCCTACCTTCCATTGTCTATGTGCTGCCCCTTCACCGCCCTCCTGCCATCCATTTTCATCAAACTGTCCCAGCCTTTCTGCCTGCTTTAAGTTGTCTGTGTGATGCACCTGCCCTTCTTACCTGCCCTACATTGTCCATGTACTGCTCCTGCACCTCTCACCTTTCCTCCATATTCTGTACAATGTCAATTTTCCCACTCCAGCCCTCCATTGTACCCCTTCTATCTGCCCTCCTTTGTTAGCAGGCTGCCCCTGTTGCTCCCTCCTGCCCTCCATTGTACTAGTGCTGTCCCTACCCCTCATGTCTACTCTCCATGGTCAGTTTTCTGCTCTCCATTGTATGTGCGCTGCCTCTGTCTCTCCCCTCCCTCCATGATCAGCTTGCTGCCAGTGCCCATCCCGCCTCACCTCCATTGTCCATGTGCTGCCTTTGATCCTTATGACTGCCCTCTGTTGTGTATGTGCTGTCCCTGCCCCTGGTGCAGGTCATCTCTCTCCCAGTGCCTTTCCCACCTGCCCTCTGTTATCCATGTGTTGCCCCTGCCCCTCCCGGCTGACCAGTGACCTCATTCCGTGTGCTGCCCCTGCCTCTACCACTTGCCCTCCATTGTAAAAACTGAGAACAGTAATCCCTTATATTCTGTTGTTCATGTGCATTTTAGGTACCTTTTTACTGCCTATGGTGTAGTAGCTGTAATGTTTTTAGCACAAATGGTGTAGAGTTTTAAGAACTGGCATATTTTCCAAAAATTCTTCTAACATGCATAATGCATAATGTGAAATTCTTGAAAACAAGCAAATTATGCCGGTGTAATTCAAATTTCGCCCAGGCCTAGCACTGTCCTCAGTTAACCAAGTTTTGTCCTGGCCCCTCATGCATGCCCTTAGTTGTCCTTGTGCTGCCTCTACCCCTCTCCTCTGCCCTCGATTGTCTTTATGCTTCCCATACTGCTCTCACCTGCCATCTTTGGACAGCTTGCTGCCACTGCTCCTTCTGCCTGCCCCATTGCCTGCTGCCCCTTCTACCATCCTTTGTTGTCCAGTGTGCTGCTCCAGCACCTCCCCCCTCCCCTCCATAGTCATCTTCCAGCCCCTTCCCCTCTTGCCTGCCCTCCAGTGTCCATTTACTGTCCCAGACCCTCTCTCTTCCCCTCCATGGTCAGATTGCTGCCTCTAACCCTTCTACTTACACTCTGACAACTGTGTGCTGCCTCTGCTCCCTCCCACATAGCCTCCATTTCCCTTGTACTCACCCTGTACCTCCCACCTGCTGTGTATTGTCCAAATCTGCCCCTGTCCCTCCCGCCAGCCATCTATGTTCTGCTTGCAGACCCAGCCCCACCTGCCTGCATAATATTCTCTGTGACATGGGGTAATCAGGAATATTATGTAAGAAGCATAATGTGAAATTCTTAAAAACACAGAAATAATGCTGACATAATTAAAATGTCACCCAGGCCCAGCACTGCCCTCAGTTGTCCATGTGCTTCCCCTACCCTTCTCATTTGCCCTTCATTGTCTCTGTGCTGCCTTGCCACTCCTGTCTGCCTTCCATGGTTTGTGTGCTGCCACTGCCCCTCCTGACTGACCTCCATCGTCAGTTTGCCACCAGTACCCCTCCTGCTTGCCCTCTATTGTCTCTGTGTTGCCACTGTCACTCTCACCTGCTCTCCATTGTCTGTGTGCTGTCCCTGACCTCTGTATGCTCTCAATGGTCAACTTCCTGTCCCATACGCTCTAGTCTGTCCTCCATTATCCCTGTGCTGCCCCTGCCACTTCCAGATGCCCCCATTGTCCATGTACTGCCCCAGCCCCACCCACCTGTCCTTCACGATCAAATTGCTGCCCTTTCCACTTGCCCCCTTTAGTCTGTGTGATGCTCTTGGCTCTCCCACCTATCCTCTGTTGCCCATATGTTGTCCCTGCCCCTCCAGGCTGCTGTCTGTGGTCTGCTTGTTGTTCCGGCACCTCCCACATGTCCTCTGTTGAGCATATGCCGTCACTCCACTGCCTGGTCTCTTGTGTGTGTGCCGCCCTGCTCCCCACATGTTCTCTATGGTCATCTTGTTGGCCTTGACCCACCAACCTGAATTTGAACATGTGATGTCTCTGCCCTCTGTTGTATGTGTTGTGATCCTGCCACTCTGGCCTACCCTTTGCTGTCTCTGTATTGCCCCTGCTTCACAAACCTGTACTCTGTGGCTAGTTTGCAGCCCTTATATTTCCTACTTAACCTCTGTTGTCTGTTTGCCACTCCTTCCTGCCCCTTATTTCTGTGTGCTGCCTTTGCCTTTCCCACCTGACCTCCATTATCAGCTTCCTGAACATGACTCTCCTAGCTACCATCCATTGCCAGTGTGTGCCCCTGCTCCTCTTGCCTTCCCTCCATTGTCCAAATGCTTACCCTGTTCCTCCTGTCTGTCATCTGTTATCAGCTTGCTGCACCTGCCTCTCTCACCTTCCCTCCATTGTCCATGTGCTGCACTGCCCCACCTACCTGAACTCCATTTTCTGTGTGCTGCCTTGACACTCTCGCCTGCCCTCCATATTAAGCTTGCTGCCAGTGTCCCTCCAGCCTATCCTCATTGTCCTTGTGTTGCCCCAGCCATTCTCACCTGCCCCGCATTGTCTGTGTGATGGCTCTGCCCCTCCTTTCTAGCCTCTGTGGTCAGATTGCTGCCCCTGCCCCTTCCATCTGCCCTCCATTATTTGTGTGCTGCCCCTGTACCTCCTGCCTGAACTCTGTTACCTGTGTGCTGCCCCTGCTGCTTCCACCAGTTCCCCACTGTCAACTTTCTGCAAGTGCCCCTCCAACCTGGCTTATGTTGTTCATGTGTTGCCCCTGCCACTTTTGCCTGCCCTCCATTGTCGGTATGCTGCGCCTGACTCTTCTGCGTGCCCTCCATGGCCCACATGCTGCCCATGCCTCACTCGCTTGCCCTCCATTGTCTGGGTTCTGTCTTAGCCCGTCTGACATCCCCTCTCACCTGCTGTCTGTGGTTAGCTTGCTGCCCCTTATCCTCCTGCCTGCCCTCCATTGTCTGTGTGCTGCCCCAACCCGCTCACCTGCTCCTGTGTTCAGCTTGTGGCCTTGCTCCTCTGTTCTGCCCACCGTTATCTGTGTGCTTTCACATGCCCTTCCCACCTGCCCTCATTAGTCTGTTTGCTGCTCCTGTTACTCCCTAGCCCTTTGGGATCTATATGCTGCCTGCTATGTGTTTGTTGTTTCCTTACTTCTCACCTACCCTTTGTTATCTGTGTGCCCCTGCCACCCCTTCCACAATTCCTCTGTGGCAAGATTTGCTGTACTTACTCCTCTCACCTGCATTCAGTTTTATGTGTGGTTCCCCTGCCCTACAAGTAGCTCTCCATTGTCAATGTTATTTTCATCCTCTCCCACCTGCTGTTTAAGAGTAGCTTGTTGTCACTTTCTTCTTGCCTGCCTTCTTTGCCTGTGTACTGCTCTTTCCCCTCCTACCTGCCCTCCATTGTCTGTGACATGTTCCTATAGCTCCCACCTACCCTTTAGTGTCTGTTTGCTGCCCTTCCAACTCCCATCTGCCCTCCATCATCTGTGTGCTCCCCTGTCCCTCCCACCTGTTCTTCATTTTCAGGTTACTACCCCTGCCCTGCCCCCTCTCGCCTACTCTCCATTGTACATGTGCTTTTCCTGCACCTCAAGCATGCACTTTGTAGTCCAAGTAATGCCCCTGCCTCTCCTGCCTGTTGTCTGTGGTCAGCTTGCTGACCCTACCTCTCCTGCCTGCCCTCCATGATCTGAATGCTGGCCCTGCTTCTCTCACATGCTCTCTGTTGTTTGTGTGCTGCCCCTGCCCCTCGCACATGTCCTCCATGGTCAAATTGCTTCAACTGCCCGCCCACCTATCCTTTGTTGTCTGTGTGTTGCCCCTGCCACTTTCACCTACCCTCCCTTGTCCAGATGCTAACCCCGATACTCCCACCTTTCCTCAGTGATCAGCTTTCTGCCTCAAGCCTCACAACTCCCTTCCATTGTCTGTGGGCTGCCCAGCCCCTTGCTCCAGCTCTCCATTGCCCATCTACAGCCCCAGCCCCTTCCACCAGCTGTCTATGGTTGGCTTGCTGTCCTTGCCACTCCTGACTGCCCACTGTTCTCCATGTTGTGCCCCTGCACTTCCCATCCGCCCTCTGTGATAAGCTTGCAGACCCTAACATTCTTGACTGCCCCCCATTGTCTGTGTACTCCACAGCCCCTTGTCTGCACTTCGTGGTGAGCTATCTATCCCTTGCCCTTCTGACTGCCATCAATCATGAATGTGCTGCACTTACCCCTCCTGCTTGCCATTTATGTCCATATGCAGCCACTGCCCCTACCATTTGCCCTCCATGGTCAGCTTGCTCCACCTGCCCCTCCTACAACCCTGCCTGTGTGCTGCCCCATTCACCTGCCCTCAGTAATGAGTTTACTACCTCTGCACCTTAATCCTGTCCGCTATGGTCAATTTGCTGCCCCGTCCCTTCTGCCTGCCATCCATTGTCTGTGAGCTGCCCCAACCCATGGCCATCCCGCAGCCTTCTGTTGTATCTCTACTTCCCTGCCCCTCCTGCCTGCAATCTGTTATCTGTGTGCTGCCCCTAACCCTTTCAATTACCCACTGGGATAAGCTTGCTGCCTCTGCACCTCGACCTGCTCTCAATTGTACATATGCTGCACTTGACATCCTTCCTGACCTCCATTGTCAACGTGTTGCTCCTGCCTCTCTCACCTCTCCTTTGAAGTCAGCTTGCTGCCCCTGAACCTCTCGCTTTCCCTCCATTGTCTGTGTATTGCTTGTGCCTCTCCTGCCTGCCCTCCATTCTCAGCTTGTTGCCCCTGCCCCTCCTGCATATCCTACATTGCCCGTGGCCTGCACCTGTCAACTACCCTTTGTTGTCCATGTGATACTCCTTCCCCTCCCATCTACCGTTTGTGGTCAGCTTGGTGCTCCTGCCCTACCCAACTGTTCTCCATCATCATTGTGCTGTCTATATCCCCCTAGCCTGCCCTCTGTGGTCAGCATGCTGCCCCTGCTGACTGTCCTTCATAGTCCGTGTGTACCCCTTGCCCTCACCCTAGCCCTCCATTGTCTATCTGCTGTCCCTGGTCCTCCCGCCTTGCTCTCTGTTGCCCATGTGCTATCCCTGCCCCTCCTTCCTGCCCTTAATTGACAGCTATCTACCCCTGTAAATTCCACATGCCATCTATTATCCATGTGCTGCCCCTGCTGCCTTCCCTCCATAGTGAGCATGCTGTCCAGGTACCATCCAGTGTATGTGTACTTCCCCTTCCCTAGCCCAGTCCTCTGTTGTTCATGTGCGTCCTCTGCCCCTCCCACATGTCCTCTGTGATCAGCTTGCTGCCCTTGCACCTGCCCTCTATGGTCTGTATGCTGCCCATGCCCCTCAAGCTTGCCCTCTGTTGTCAGTGAGCTTACCTTGTTCCTCCAGCCTTTCCTCCACTGTCAGTTTATTGCTCCTGCTCCTCTAACTTCCCCTATGTAGTTATCTTGCTGCCAATGCCCCTGATGGCTGCCCTCTGTTGTCCATGTGGCGCCCATGCCCTAACACCTGCCCTCCATTGTCTGTATGCTGCCCCTGTCTGTCTCTCCTTCACCAGCACTCTGTTATATGCATGCTGCCCCCACTCTCTGATGTGCCCTCTGTTGTCTGTGTGCTTTTCCTGTCCGCCCTCCGAGTTCAGCTTGCTGCCCCTGCAGCTCTCACTGATCTCCATTGACTGTGTTCTGCTCATGCCCCTCCTGCCTTTTCTCTGATGTCTGTCTGCTGTCCCTGCACCACCCTTCTGCTCTGCATGGTCTGGTTGCTGGCCCTGCAGCCCCCACTTACCCTCTGGTGCCTGAGTGCTGCATCTGCCCCCCAATTCTCTGTATGCAGCAGTTGTCCCTCCCACCTACAGTCCATTCTCTGCTTGCACCCCTTCCCTTTTTGCCTACCCACCTTTGCCGATGTGCTGTATCTGCAAATCTTGCCTACACTCCATTGTGTGTGTGTTGCCCCTACCCCTCCACCTGCCCACCATGGTCAGCTTGCTGCCAGTGCACCTCCCGCCTCTGTTGTGAATGTGTTGCCACATGGGCAACAGAGGGAACTTTTACCTGCCTCCATTGTCTGTATACTGCCCCTAATTCTTTTGCCTGCCCCATGTGGTAAGCATGTTGCCCCATCCTCTCACACCTGCACTCCACTGTACATTTGTCGCCCTTGCCCTCCAACCTGTCCTCTGCTGTCTGTGTGCTGTTTCTTTCTCCCATGCCTGCCCTCTGAGGTCATCTTGTTGCCACTGCATCTCTCACCTGCCTCTGTTCGTGTACTGTTCGCGCACATCCCACTTGTCCTCCATTGTCTATGTGCTGCCTCTACCCCACCCTTCTGCACTGCATGGTCAGTTTGCTGCTCTTGGAACTCCCACATACCATGTGTTGCCTGTGTGCAACCCATTCCCCTCATCCCTGGACTTCCTTGTACTTCCCATGACCTCCAACCTGCCCTCTGGAGTCTATTTGCTGTGCCTTTCCCTTATACCTGCCATCTCAGGTCAACTTGTTGCCCCTGCTATTCAACCCTGCCTCCATTGTCTGTGAGTAAGTAAGTAAGTAAGTAAGTAAGTAAGTAAGTAAGTAAGTAAGTAAGTAAAGTGTACTGCTTGTCCCCTCCCACCTTTCCTCTGTTGTCTGTCTTCTGCCCCTTCCCCTCCTGATTGTCCTCTGTTGTCAGCTTGCTGCCCCTGTTGTTCTTGGTTGCCCTCCATTGTCTGTGTGCTCTCACTGCCTCTCCCACCTTCCATCAGTAGTCTGTGTGTTGCCACTGTCCCTCTCACCTACCTCCATTTGTCAGCATGTTACCCCTGATTCTCCCATCTGCCACTCAGTATCTTTATCCTGTCCCTTCCCAGCACTCTGTTATGCGTGTGCTGCCTGTGCACCTCCTCCATGTCCTCCTAGTTCAGCTTACTGTCTCTGCAACTCCCACCTGTATTCCATTGTATGTGTGCTGTCCTTGCCCTCCCACCAGCATTTTGTTGACCATGTGCTGTTCCTACCCCTCTCCCTTTCCTCCGGGGTCAGTTTGTTGCCACTGCTTCCTTGCTTGCCTCCATTACCCATGTAATGCCCATGCCCCATTCTATCTGACTTCTGTAGTCTGAGTCTTGCCCTTTCACCATCCACCTGCTCTCTATGGTCACTTTGCTGCCCTTGCAATTCCCTCCTACCCTCTGTTGATTCTGTGCTTCCTCTGCCCCTTGAGTCTGCCCTCTATTGTCTGTGTGCTGTCCTTGCCTCTCTCACCTGCCCTCCATTCTCCTCTTGCTGCCCCTGTCAGTCCCGCCTAACCTCCGTTGCCCTTGTGCTGCCTTTGTACCTCTCGTCTGCCCTCCATTGTCAAAAGACTGCCCTGTTCCTCCTGCCTACTGCCTATGGTCCACTTGCTGCCCTGACCCTCCCGTCTGCCCTTAGTTCTCTGTGATCTGCCACTGCCTCTCCTCCCTCCCCTCCATTGTCTGTGTGATGCAACTGCAACTCACACCTCCCCTCCATGGTCAGGTTGCTGCCAGTGAGTGATTTGCCTGCCTTCCATTCTATGTGTAAGCACCTGCCACTCTAGCCTTTTCTCCGCTGTCTGTATGCTGCTTCTGATCCTCTAGCCTGCCCTCTATGACCAGCTTGCTGCCTGACTTTTATGCCTGCTCTCCATTGTTTCTGTTCAGTTCCAGCTCCTTCCGCCTGCCCTCTGTTGTCTGTGTGCTGCCCATGCCCCATCCGCCTGACCTCGGTGGTCAGCTTGCTACCACAGCCTTTCTCACTTACCCTCCATTGTCCATGTGATGACCCTGCACCACCCACTTGCCCTCCATTTTCCATTTGCTTTCCCAGCCTGTTCCGTGTATACTCTGTGGTCAGCTTTTCCATCTGCCCTTTGTCATCTATGTACTGCCCCTCCACCTGACCTCCATTTTCTACTGCTATCTCTACCCCTCTGCCAGCCCTGATCAGCTTGCAATCCCTATCCCTCCCCATGTCCTATGTTATCTGTTTGTTGCCTTTTTCCCTCCTACCTGACTTCAGAAGTTTGTGTGCTGCCCCTTCCCCTCTTGCTTTCCTTACGTATTCAGCATGTTATTCCTGCCCCTCCCATGTGCACTCTGTTGTATGTGTGCTGCCCCTGACCTCCTAGCTGCATTTTGTTGTCCATGTGGTTTTCTTGCCCCTCCTACTGGTCCCCAATGTTAAATTAGTGCCCCTACCCCTCTTACCTCTGTTGTCCATGTCCTGTTCATGTCCCTCTCATGCTGTTTACTCTGAATCAAAGGTGCTGATTGATTATCTTCAGCAATATGCCCATTTACTCGATGTCAATGAAGTCAAAAGCCTGTTATGTGAGCCCCTGAATCTTGAGAGTGAGGTTCTCACTGCAGTGAGACATGAGGTGGGTGTCCATTAGTAATCCCTTCAAGGCTCCCCAATTGGTGGCCCATAACTTGCTGTGAGCTTCCACACCCCTTCTGAAGTAACATGCCTCCAAGAGGACCTCAAGCTGCTATGCAAAACTTGATGTCCATTCAGCATCCTGCTAACAGCTCCACAGGGCAAGATCCTTGCAACCACAACCTACTAGCACATGCTTCAAACAGTGCAAACTCGCAAAGCCTGCACTGACATTGGAGAGGCCATCCCTTGTGGTTCTGTTGGGCACTGGGGTGCTAACCATGGTTCCACACCTCTATAGATCCCAGTATCCCTCTCAGAGACCCTGAACACTCATAACAAAATCTATGTTCTCAAATATACATGCACAGAGATATTGCACCTAAATGTGCAGTGACTATTGTGAATTATAATCTGCTTTTCCGCTTGTATATTCACATTTGCAGATGCCTAATAAGCAAAAATGCGTACTGTAATTATGCTAAAAAGAAATTAAGGGTCTGAATTAAAGTTTGGAGGACAGGGTATGTGAGGAGGTACCTTGTCCACCAAACTCTGTCTTCTGTCCTCCTCATTTTGAGACAAGCATGCCATATCCTTTCTGTTGGCAGAGCCACCAATAGCTCCATTGATGGAAAGCTTTACCATTGGCCCGACGGAGTAGGGGCCACCAGAGTAAAGCCATCACACCATCAGCTCGATTTAGAGCAGATGGTGTAATTTTTTTTGTCTGTTCATCACCAGCAAGAAAAACCTGGCAGTGAGAGACAGAAAAAACAACAATGACCCGCACACCCTGGGAGGGAACTCCCAAAGTGTGGGTGCCATTCGTTTTTTGGTTTTTAGTCACAAACTACTGCTTTGAGTGTTTGTATCTGAGAAACAGACAAATGTAATAGTTTGGTGAACTGTCATCAAAATCAAGGGTGGCTGTCCACCAAACCTTAGTACCCTGAAGGTCACTTCCACAAGTCCTACCTCAAACACAAATCAGGCCCTGAGTGCAATAAAAAATCTTCAAAAAACAAGGCATATTTACCTACCAAAAAATGTCAGTCTTACATCTATTTACAAAAACTACACTGCTTGGATACTTTCAGATTAGGCCAACAAAATCTGCATGCATATTGTACAAAAAACTGAATTGCCATTGAGATCTGATTATGAGAACCCAGTAAATCCGAAGAAACCAAAAACCCTCCTACCAACCTCATCAGAATTATGAGCTCCACTGAGATTCATTTTACCCTGGAGATTTTGGCTGCTCAAAACACCTGGAATCTATGTGGGTACTCTTGGGTCCAGAAAGATGACTTGAAAGGTGAATTTCACTCTTAATTACCAATTCCAGTAGTAATTCTTTATTACTTAGGGGATTCTTGGGATTCATCCTGCAACCCCTGTCAATTCTGCACCACTATTGGTTTAAATGCACCTAAATTTGCTAAGTCAGGGGAGTGTTATTAACACTCTCACATCAGGCAATATAATGATGATGTCAAGAGATGTAATATTTATACATCAGGACTTTATACAATCACTCAAGTAATTTATTTATGTGATCATAGTATCACACTGGTTTGACCTGAAAAATCCTGTCCAGCAAAATATAAATTTGACCTTTCCCTATCCTGTTTTATAATAAGTATAATTCGATACTGAGAGAGAGCAAGAAAGAGAGAGAAAAATAGAAAGACTATGTACACATAACCAGAAACATTGAAGGGCAGAGAAAACATGGTAAATGTGTCTTTCCACAGAAAAAAGATGAGGAATGCCTTGATAAATCTTCCAATTAACACAAACACATTTCTTTTAGGAGTGACTTGCTCAAGGTGATCTAAAGCCAGTGACACTCATTAAAGTATGTTATTACAAGAGATTAATTGATTAAGTCAGAGAACCTTAAATGAGCCTACTAGATAGTCCAGGAAGGTTCTTTCAGGAAGGAATTACTATTGTGGACCTCTGTACAAATGACAAGACATAAGATGATGTGAGAATGTACATAATTCCATAAAAAATAAGTATCGTATGCTTATCTTCATGCCATTCAATGCAATAGGATCTGAATAATAAATTGCACTTAATCCAAAAACATCCAGGTTGCTGATATTTAGAAGTGAGTTGTATTACTGATTGTGTTGACAGTGAACATGGAACTCAACAATTAGGAAAGTGACCCCAATGACAATGCATGTCAATTTTCCTAAAAACGTTATATATTTATTTGAAATACTTGTACCCCCCACAGTTTGGAGAACACCAGAAGTGAGTTGACCCTTCTATGAGTCTTTTTGTCTCAGCCTGTCACATTTTGCATTAGTTTTCATAAATATCATAAGCTCCATGACAACGGTCACTGTAATCCTTATTCCGACAGCCCTGCTAAATTGGGAGGTAATACTAGACCTGGTACACACTGATAACGCCAGGTGCAATATTTAGCAAATTCATCATTAACTCCCTGTTAGAAATGGGATCTCTAGTTGGCAAGGGCTTGCACCTTTGTCCAAGTAGGGACCCTTCTTCCTAGTCAGGGTAAGGGAGTTACACTCCTAAAATAACCCCTGCTCACCCCTTTGGTAGCTTGGCACGAGCAGTCAGGCTTATTCAAGAGGCAGTGTGTAAAGCATTTGCACATAACCAACAGTAATACAGTGTAAGCACTACAAACGGACACCACACCAGTTTAGAAAAATAACCAATTTTTATATACTCAAGACAAGACCAATTACGACCAAAAATCCACAATACGATACTTTAAAAATGAATGCTTGATACGGTAACTTCTTCTTTGCAGGAATAACTCAAAAGCAAAGTTCGTACGAGTCGGTAGCCCCGTCCGGGTCTACCGCAATGCTGAATTACACAGAGTCCAACAGTTCCAGCCGACCGCGTCGCTACGGGCCAGCAGAGTCGTGAACAGACTCGGTCACAGTACCTTTCTCGTTGTGGCTGGTATGGAGTGTACGAGCCGGTCGGTGTTCGTCGCGGTTGCGGTGCAAGACGGAGCGATGCAAGGTGCGGTGTTCCTCGATGCGGTGCAGGCAGCGGCTCGATGAGCGGCGTGCAGACGGAGTCGGTGAGTCCAAGGCGTGCGGTGCAGGGTGAGACGATGCTCGATGCGGTGCTGACAGGTTGCGATGCAGGCGACCAAGCCGGAGTGCAGGAGCTGGCGTCGGACAGCGGTGCGAGTCGGAGCGGTGCGTCGCAAACGTGCGAGCGGTGCCCCAACTGCGATGCGGTTACGACTGTTGAGCCAGTTGCAGCGTCCGCGTCGGTCGGGTCCGGCTGATTCAGTGAAGCGATGCGATGCGAACTGCGGTGCCCACAGGTCACGGTGCAAGCAGCGGCTCGGTGTTGACGGCGTCGGACGTCGCCCACGGTGAGACCAGGGTTGCGATGCGAAGTGGGGCGATGCGGTCTGCGGTGCAAACAGGTCACCGGTCAGGGATGGATTCGGTTGACGGAGTCGGTTGCAGTTCCCTTCCTCTGTGGCAACTGAAACAGCATTCCAGAAGCGGTACCCAGAGGCTTGTGAAGTCTTTGTAGTCCCTGAGACTTCTTAACAGGAGGCCAGCTCGGTTTCAGGCCCTTGGAGATACTCAGCACAAGTTTGTAGAAAGTTCAGCCCTTTCACTGCCCAAGGCAGAAGCAGCAGCTGCAGGCCAACCCAACAAAGCAACAACACAGCAAAGGGGCAGTACTCCTCCTGGCAGCTCTTCCAGCTCTTCGTCTTGGCAGGTTCCTTGATTCCAGCGAGATCTAAATTCATGGGGTCAGGGCCCCAATATTTATATCCCAAATTCCTTTGTTCTCTGAAGGCAGAGAGGCCTTTGCCTAGTCCAAACCAGTTCTGGAGCACTTTGTTGACAAGTTTCCGTCCCTTCTTTCAGAGAGTAAGCCAGGGACATCAGTCGCACCACAGGAGGTGGAGCCAGCATTGTGGAGGGAAGGCACTGTCCTATTCAGGGCCCAGGTGCAACTCCTCCCACCCATCTACATGTAGATCTTGCTATTCAGCCCTGTGCTGGCTCACCCTGTCTCCTGGCATCCCCCAGCCCCTGTCACTCACACTCCAGACAAGGAATACACAACCTCGCAGAGGCAGGCTTGGATGGTTAGACAAGAAAATACCCACTTTCTAAAAGTGGTATTTTCAAACACAGAATGTTAAAACCAACTTCACTAAAAGATGCATTTTATCATTCTGAGTCCAGGCATACTAAACTCGAATTTCTACCATGTTCCCGGGGTCAGTTAGGATTATAAGCTGTAATAATCAAAACTGCCTGTTCTGGCCTATGGGGAACAGGTAGCCTTGCAATAGTGAAAAACAAACAAGGCTGTAATTCACTATCAGGTCATGCCACACACACCAGGGCATGTCCTACCTTTCGCATACAATGCACCCTGCCCACAGGGGTACCTTGGGCCTACCTTAGGGGTGACTAACATGTAGAAAAGGGAAGGTTTAGGGACTTGCAAGTGTGCGCACTTGCCAAGTCGACATGGCAGCCCCAGGCTGCGCACAGGCTCTGCAATGGCAGGCCCGAGTTACACTTTACGGGCTGTTTGCGTGGGTGGCACAATCCAGTGCTGCAGCCCACCAACAGCATTTGGTCTATAGGTCCTGGCACTCACAGTGCACTTTACAAGGGACTGACACATAAACCAAATAGGCCAATCATGGAAACGCCAATCCATAACACATTTTATACAGGAGCACTTGCACTTTCCCACTGGACAGCAGTGAGGAAAGTGCGCAGAATCATTACACCAGCAAAAACAGAGTCAAAACCGGGAGGTCAGAAAGCAAAAAGTCAGGGGAAACACGCCAAAAGATGCCAAGTCTAACACACCCCATTCTGTACCTTGTGATGGGCATAAAATGGTAATACCTCACATTTTCCTCCATTTTAAATCACAATACACTGAATGGGTGATAATATTAAACATTTTTAATCCTTGATTGGGCACAAACTTGAGCCGAATCAAGATTAACTTTGGAATCATGTTGAGGTACTAAATCACATTGGATCAGATGTATGAAGAGCGCATTGAGATTTCACTAGTCAAACACAGGCGTTGTCAAGGCATAGACGTGAAAGGCAGTCGCTCATGGCACCTCCTGCTGGAAAGGTGCTGTTACTTCACTGTATTGCGACAGTGGCAGTGTCTAGCTATAGAGATGGTCAAGCTGACTTACCACTTACAGTAGTGCAGCTCTTCCTGCTGTGTAGCCAGCTATTGATAGGCAGTGCAAGGCCATGGATGGGGATTCGAGGTGACACAGTTGATCACCATTCATAGCATAAATTGAGCACAACTCCTAAAATAACTGGATGGCTTTGGTGCTGCCATCTGTGCTTTGATTTCACAAGATGTTGCACCAGTCTGACCAAAGACCCACTAAAGAAGCATTAGCAAAGCCAATAGGTTTGTCCTTGGCCAGCTGGTACAATAAAAATGTTTGCATTTTTTATTGCAAGCATGTGACACAGACATAAATAGAAACACTCTAAACCTGGCTGCCATATGCTTGCATAAAAATGTAAATGTAAAATAAATCACTGATGTATCTATTTTACAAGTGATGCATGTTTTTAAGTAACAACCCTTTCAATTGTGCCATGCATTATATTATTATTATTTGGGAAGGGGACAAGAATAAATCACCACCTAATGAAGCACTCAAATCAAAGCCAACTAAAAAGTTACAATGTCATTCAACACATTATAAGAGAAAATTTAAAAAGGAGAAAGAAAATAAATCACCTGAAGTGCAGACCAAATTAATAGCTAGTATTTAAGGTAATATTATTAGGAATTAAATAAAAATCACACTTTGATCCAGCTTTGCCATTGAAGAGTACAGAACTATTTTTAGGTGGATGTGAACATTGTGTGCAAGCTTTGTGGAGTCATTCAAAATGAATGGAGACAATAGCTAAAGTGGTCTGACCAATTGCCCCATGCTGTATTCTGTGGAGGGTGGAAGAAAAATGGGAAAGAGTTAAATAGACCAATTGATGAAGCACGCCTACCAAGAGCCCCTCTATGTATGTATATTATGGATGTTTTTTCGGGAAAACGAATAGTCAGTGTTCTGTGCTGCAGCTTAAAGCAGTTTGTTGATGTGCACTGGAATTGGGGATGAGGAAAGGGATTAAATTCTTAACTGAAGAGGAAGCCCACATTTTGGGCCAGATGTACGACCGTTTTTTTGCGGTTGCAAAGGGGTTTTAGGCCCGTTTGCGACCGCAAAAAACGTGTGGCCCATGTACCAACCCTATTCTGCGAGTCGCTAATCATTTAGCGACTCGCAAAATAGGGTTAGCGACTCGCTATTAGGAAGGGGCGTTCCAAGGGTGTCCCTACCTAATAGCGACTCCAAAACCAATGTATGAATGTTTTGTGACCGCAATTGCAGTCGCGAAACACTCACAGTTTACCACCCTTCTCAGAAGGGTGGTAAGGCACTCGCAAAAGGGAATGGGTCACCAGGGGACCTCTTCCCCTTTGGGAATGCATGCACAATTATTTTTTAAGGGCAGGCAGTGGTCCCAGGGACCACTGCCTGCCCTTAAAAAATGAAACTTAAAGGAATCGCAAACAGTGTCTTAGGCACTGTTGTACATAGCATTTTGTGACTCGCAAATTGCGACTCGCAATTTGTCGCAACATGCAAGTCTCAAAATGCTATGGTCGTACATCTGGCCCTTTATGCTTTGTCATGGTATGTCAGTAGCTTCATTGTTATGACTGTTTAATAAAGTACTTTGTTTTCGGTGGTGCTTGTTTTAAAACCTTGTCCAATTCCTTGTGATTAATAGAGAATGGAACATGCAGGTGTTCATGGGGGCTGGTTGTGTACACCATGTTTAAGGACTTCTACATACTTTATATAGACACAAAAAATAAATAGAGTGAGGTAACCCCACCTAACAAGAAGTACAGATCTCTGCAATTCGCCAGAGCAAAGGAATACACAGTCATTCTTGCATTTGCATTGCTTCTTTGTGTAGCTTATACTGTGGTACATCTATTTACTTTAACATTAGGCCGGGGTGTAATACAAGTTAGGAGTTATTTACCACACATACATGGGTGGTGCAAAATGTGCCATGCCAATGTCACTGGTGAAGTTCTGTCATTTAAAAAATAAACAAAACATGGTATTTCCTTCACCTGACTCAGTGTACAGAATTCCGAGCCACCCTGGAAGTCCCAGTGTGGGCCCATTTGAAGCTGCAAGTCCAGTAAGAGCTCCAGGAGGTGGGTACATTCTCTCAAATGTCCCCCTCTGCCACTAGATGTGCATGGATTACAATAATGAGTAGTGCTCTGGTGTGCCAAAAGTGAGGACCCTGGGGACCTGGTTTCCATGCCCATGTCACAAAGTGCCCAGGATGGGAACCATCAAGCCTGGGGAGGGCTCTCCTGCTTGTCTGTGTGAAGAAGCTGTGACTGTGACCAAGGTCAGAGCCCCGGTGGGCCATGGGATGGAAGACCCCGTCCTGGCTCCATTCATCAGCCTACTAGTTCTTAAAGTGCTTGGGATGGGGACCTACAGGCCCAGGAATGCGTCCCCTGATTTTCCAGGAAAAGAAGCTCTGACAGGGCCCTAGGTCAGAGCTCTGTCATGCCTGGGGTGGAAGCCCCTGGCCCTGGGCTCTGGTCCATGGCCCGCTGTAGCCCTTGGAGCCTGGGCGGAGAAACGCAGGCCGGGAGAGGCCTACCCGGCTTGCTTATGGATAAGAAGCTCTGACCCGTCCCCGGGTTAGAGCTCCAGCTGGCCGTGGGGTGGAAGTCCTCAGCCCTAGCCTCCTTTCTCTGACCCGCTGTGTGGCAAAGTGCCTGGGATAGGGTCCCATGGCACCAGGAGGTCTTCCCTGATTGATTGGGTTCAGAAGCTCTGACGTGGCCCCAGGCCAGAGCTCCGGCTAGCCCAGAGGCAGAAGCACCCTTCTATGGGATTCCTTCTCTGGACCACTGTGTTGTAAAGTATAAAGGGACATTGTCCTGCAGGCACCGGGTGGTCTCCCCTGCTGGTCCAGGTTCAGAAGCTGTGACCGGGCCCCAGGTCAGAACTCCAGCTGGCCCTGGAGTGGAAGCTTCGGCTCTGGGCTCCCGTTTCTGGCCTGCTATGTCGCAACATGCTAAGGACGGGGTCTCACAGGCTTGGGAAGTTCTCCTCTGCTCGACTGGGTGCAGGAGCTCCGACCAGCTCCAGGTTAGCTCTCCAGTTTGGCCCAGGTAAGAACTCTCCTGTTCTGGTATCCCTTCTCTGGCCCGCCATGTCGCAAAGTGTCCAGGATGGGAACCCGGAGGCTTAGGAAGACCCCCTGCTTGCCCAGGAAAAGAAGCTCTGACTGGGCCCAGGTCAGATCTCTGGCAGGCCGAGGTGGAAGCCCCTGCTTCTCGGCTCCAGGCCGTGGCCTACTTTGGCACCTGGAGCCTGTGATGGGGACCCCCAAGCCCGGAGAGGTCTCCCCAGCTTGGATGGGGATAACAAGCTTTGAATGGGCACTGGGTCAGAGCTCCAGCTGGCCTTGGGGAGAAGCCCCCTGTACCGGGCTCCCTTTTTTGGTCCACCATGTCACAAAGTGTCTAGGATGGGGTCCCACAGGCCCGGGCAGGTCTTCCCTGTTTTTCTTGGTGCAGCACCTCTGACCAGGCCCCAGGTCAAAGATCCAGCTGGCCCAGGTGTGCAAGCCCCCATCCTGGGCTCCATTCCCCAGCCCACCAGATCTTAAAGTAACAGGCCTGTGAACGCCAACCCTTCTTGCTCAGGATAAGAAGTTCCGACTGGTCCCCGGGTGAGAGTTCCAGTGGGCCCGGGAATGCCCTGGACTCCATTACATTGCCCGCTGCTTCTCTTGGAGCCTGGGTCGGGGAGACACAGACCGGGAAGGACTCACCTGCTTGCCCAGGATAAGAAGCTTTGCCTGGATTCAGAGCTCCGGCTGGTCCTGGGGTGGAAGCGCCTGACCATGGGCTCCCTTCTCAGGCGCTCCATGTCACAAAGTGCCCAGGACTGGATCCCGCAGGCACATGCAGATCTTCCCTGCTTGTTGGGATTCAAAAGCTCTGACCGGGCCCCAGGTCAGAGCTCTGTAGGGACCTCCATAGCCTGAAGGAAGTGGCCCGCTAGGGCCACTCGGGTTTTTTCACAACCACCTGTTATGCCTTCCCAAGAATGAAGAGTCGGTCAGACAGTAGAGAATACAAACTTACATGTTTTTTAGAATTGCTCTGCAGAGGAGTCCATCATGACCTGCACCCTAAGTTGTCTGTCGAGGGACTGACTCCCCAACAATCTACAGTGAGTAATCATTCTTCCCCCGGAGCCTCAAACCCCGCCCACCATGGAAAACTACCGGCCTGAGCCGAACATGAACAAAGGAGGCACAGGGAGATGAGCTACCACCTGCCAGATGGGTACATGTTATCAGAAACCCAAGGCCACTGCGCCGGTTCTCAGCGTCTCCTAACGTGGGAGCAGAACTACACACTTAGATTGGTATGTGAGAGCTGAATTATCTCCTTATTAACAGGTCGGGAAACAGCCTTGAGCAGGAAGGGAAAAATAATAACGAAATACAGTTTTCTGCTGAGGCAAGATTACGAGCCATGAGGCCTAACTCAAGCACATTCTAAGCAGCCTAATAAGGATTGCAAAAAACAAAATGGAGTTGCACTGGCTAACTGAAGCCTGCACATTACGGGGATAACTCAGTGAGTTGCATAACGTAAATACGACTGGCATCTATTTAGCCACACATTGCTAACCTAATATAACGTGAAAGGAGTATATTGCAGGGACGGGACTTTAAAACCTAACAGACCCTCCTTTTAGCATGGGTGGCTAAATGCTTTATTGCTATCCGGTAGGGTCTTTACAATTCTAAGGGAGAGGAAGGAATTACATAGTCACTCAGGTAACAAGGGAAAAACAAGCAACACATGATCATTGAAATCATTTAATATTCAAAGATGCCCTCATCAATGAGCATCAGATCCTGAATCTCCTGCATCATCATAACAGGAATCTTGTTGTCACTTCTTGGCAATGTAGGAGTAGGGGTAATTTTACTCATACAATAGGTGCAGCAGGCTGGGAGACAGTTAATGCATAAGCAACAGGTAAAGATGACTCCTGCAATGGCTATTAGGACAAGTAATATCTTCCAACCCCATGATGTCACTAGACCCCAGAGCCACCCAGTAAGGGACCATGAATCATTATCCTGATGGATATCTGAGGCAAGTCTGTGTAATTTCTGTATTGCTGAATACACAGTAGGGGCACTACCAGGAATGTACACACAGCAGCTGCTGCCGATGACGCGACAGGCTCCACCCCTGTCAGCCAGAATGACGTCTAAAACCATCCGGTTTTGAAGAGAAACGAGCCTCGTAGCCTGAAGCTCGACTGTAATGTTAGTCAGTATACCAGCAGTTGTATTGATAACTCCTTCAACTACCCTAGCAAGGCGACGAATGTTACGACTATTGAACATGGGACCCCAGAACGGCAGAATGCCCTTCATTATGTCAGTAAATTGCTGTAAGGATGTATCTGTTTGATCAATATCGTCTGTATTGACAACTCTCCTAAATCGGGGTGCTGGGGCACTCCTACGCTGCAAGCGATGAGTTTTGTGGTAGTTGGGAGGGGCTATATAGACAGGGGGAAGGAGGTAAGAAAGGTAGCACCGCCCTGACCATCCCTCAGGGAGCCACACATAACCACGAGTACCACAAACAAAATAAACATTAGTTGGTGGGATCAAGGACGGACTTTTGGGTATTCTCAATATGGAAGTGGTGCTGCATCTACTGTCTCCCACCCCTATGTCTCCCGCCCCTTGAACACAAAAAGGGGCCAATACGTCTACCACCGCCAGGGGTATGGGCTTATCTTCAGTGACATTGCGGACTTGGAAGGATTGGTAATAGTCAGATATATTGAACTGTGAAAACCTATCTCTATCCATCCCTGTTCTGTTTGCCTTTCTACCTCGATCTGCCACTCTGAGGCAAGTGCTTAAGAACACTATCTCTCGGGGAATCACCAGGTGGGGACCTATGCTGAGAGTGCACATTCATTGTCAGAGAACGGGAACTGGTACTTCTGCACTCCAAGGAGTCTGGTTGGGAGAATGAGCGAATCAAGCTAAGTAATGTAAACCATCCCTCACATCTACTAACATGAGATAGAGGCATAGGCAGCAGGTTCTCACTTCAATGCGTGACGGAAGGTAGCAAACCACACACCCAACATTTCGTTGTATTATAAACAGCATGCGTTTGATGCAACGTCTGAATAAAAACATTGTCCTTATAGGACTTCTGGTGCTCTTCTTTGTGAGGTGCTAATGTACCAAAAATATGTTCAGGAGGGGCAGGTGTAGTACTGATCCAAGCATGCACAGGATATTTCTCTTCCAGGAAAAACAGCACCCCAAACACAAATATCAGAGAAAGCAAAATTATTACCACAAACACTATTTTACTCTTAGTGGACCAAGAGGACCAAACGGGGCCATCTGGAGGGGGACGCGGAGCCACAAAGGGCTGCTCCTCATCAGGGATAGGACGACCAAAAGGATACATTTGGGAAACTTCAAGGGCAACTTATAGGTGTCAAGAGGGAAAGAAAAGTCCACAGGCTAGAGCCACTTATTGCAACCACGGTACCAGGGGCCACAAGTCACCCAGCGTCCATTTAGAGCTTCGCCGGTAGGCTCCTATTGTTCATCAACGACGGTGCTATGAAGCACTCCCACGGAGGAGCTGCATGATTGCAGCCCTTGCAGCAAAACAAATCCTTCTTCTTTCAGGATAGGGCACCCTCCCGCCTGGGCAAATGCCCTCAACTATCCTGTCCAGTGTCCGAGGCAGTGCACCAGTGTTGTTCGCCCTAGTCTTATACAGGCACCTTAGGCACAGCACCTGCGCCCTAAGCTCAAGTCCTGCCCTAACTCCTAGACTGTTCGGCTGGTGCACCGTCCTTTTTCCGGGGCCTCAAATTATACTTGATAAGTCCAGGCACTGTTTCATCAACAAAAAGGGGCAGAAACTGAGGATCAGATGGGCATCGAGATTCAGATTCCAGTGTGTTAGAGACAGTGTTACCAGGGGCGGCCCTTATCTCTGGTAGGATCGCCTCAGACAGAACTGCATCACTATCTTCGTCTGTCTGCGCCCACCTCACTCGGGCATCAGAGAAGGGAATGAAGCGTGGCACCTTCTCACACTCCTGATCACCGATGACTTCCTTGAACCAACGGTCGTACGGAAGCGGGAGAGGCACCCTTTTCACATGAGATGTATGAATCCAGTGTTTTCTGCCAGCCACCTTTACAGCCGTTCTAGTGGCAAGGAGTACGATTACTGGCCCCTTCCACCTCGGGTCCAGGCTGCTCTTCCATTGAAAGTTCTTTATTAGCACGTGATCACCGGGCTGTATGCAATGCCCGGGCCCCTCTGGTACTGGCCGCAATGTGGCTTGTATCTGTTGATGAAGAGAATGAAAATCTTTAGACAATTCATACAGGTAGTCTGCAAGCAAGGGGTACTCTATCTCGGAAAAGCGCTTGGGTCTGTGGACGCCCCAAACATTAGCAGGGTGTCCGAAGACCACCTTGTAAGGGGACAACCCGGTTCTAGAATGCGCTGTGCTCTGGTAGATAATAAAGCCAAGGGTAATGCATCTGGCCTTCGCAGTCCCGTGCTTTCTTGGATCTTCGCTAGCTTCAGTTTGAGAGTACCATTGTACTTCTCAACCAGGCCTGCCGACTGGGGATGATTCGCTGCATGAAACCTCTGTTTAATATGCAAACCTGTGCACACCAATTCAATGACTTTTGCATTAAAGTGACTTCCGTTGTCACTACAGATCACTCGTGGCAATCAATAGCGCAGGAAGTACTCTTTTAGAAGTGCCTTCGCCGTCGCCATAGCTGTATTCTCTTTGGTGGGATAAGCCTCAATCCATTTACTGAATGCGCAGATCACTACTAGCACATACTTGAGGTTATTAACTCGTTCCATTTCGATGAAATCCATCTGTAGAACCTCGAAAGGGAAGGAGGGTGGTGCGAAATTACCAGCGGGTGTAGGGGTACCTTTCCCAGGGTTATGCTTCAGACAAATGATGCAGTGCTTCACTAAATGCGTGGCTGTCTTAGTGATATTATCATTCTGCCATACTGGGTCCAGCAACTTGCATATTCCTTTGGCACTAATGTGCGTCGGGCCATGGGCCATGGTAACAACAGGGAGCACATATGCATTAGGCAGCAGCCATCGCTGCTTCCCTGACAAGTCAGTCCAACACCCATCCTCATCCAAGCGACCTGTTCTCTCCTCCCATATTGCTAACTCATCTATAGCCGCCTCATCCTGGATTTCCCTGACATTCTCCAATGTGTCCTCGAACATTCCATTGTCTGGGACCCACCTAGCGGGCCTGCCACCAACATCTGTGTCATCTTTGATTGAGCTGTCTCCTTAGCTGTCTGGTCTGCGAAAGCATTTCCCCTCCCACATCATCTGTAATAGCCTTATGAGCACTACATTTCACTATTGCTAACTTACTGGGAAGTGTCAATGCGGACAGCAATCTATGTATCAATGGCCCGTTCTGAATCCGCAGTCCATGCGAAGTCAAGAACCCTCTCTCCGCCCAGAGGCGCCCAAAATTATGGGCCACCCCAAAGGCGTACTGGCTGTCGGTGTAGATATTAACAGCCAGTCCCTCACTTAACTCACAAGCCCTGAGAAGGGCAACCAACTCTGCAGCTTGGGCCGATTGGTGTGGGATACGGGATGTCTCAACTACAGTGTGTAACGTTGTTATTGCATAGGCTGTGGTGGTGGTGCCATCTGGTAACTTGAAACAAGAGCCATCGACATATAGTTCCCCTTGGGGTTCAGATAAGGGAACATCAGTCAGGTCTACCCGTCCCTTCGTTTCTTCCTCAGTCCAAAATAAGCAATCATGGACATCATTGCCCTTTACTTCCGAAGGGAGGGGTAGTAACGTGGCCGGGTTCAGAGTAGCACATCTTTTGATGGTAATGTGCGGAGCAAACAGAATCAGTTCTTAGCCAGTCAGACGTGCACTAGTAAGGTGCTGCGTCTTTGTCTTATTCAATAGTGTATCCACAGCATGGGGTACCATTACTGTGAGAGCAGTATCAAGGAAGAGCCCTGCCGATTGTCTGATAGAACCTGCCACCGCCGCGGCAGCTCTCAGACAGCTCGGGAGTGCTCTGGCGACATTGTCAAGCATGGCAGAAAAGTAGGCGCAGGGTCTCTGCTTACCACCGAAACCCTGTGTTAGAACAGAAAGCGGGCAACCATCCACCTCCTGCACGTAGAGTACAAAAGGCTTCTGGTAATCAGGAGTACAAAGCACAGGAGCAGAGCAAAGCGCAGTCTTTAAGTGCTCAAAAGCTTGCTGGCATGCAGGTGTCAAAAGGCAGGGGTTCATGCACATCTTTTGTGGTCAGGTAAAGAAGGGGTTTTGTTAGTAGGGAGTAATTAGGGATCCAATGCCGACAATACAATGTTATCCCTATAAACGCGCGTACCTCACATTGGGTTCGAGGGACAGACATGTTAGTAATGGTAGCTATGCGCTCAGGTGTTAGTCTACCACCCTCCTTCGACAGTAGGTGACCTAAATAGGTGACCTCCTGTCGACAATACTGGAATTTGGAAAGCGACACCATGTGTCCATGGTGCGCCAGATGCAACAATAATTTAACTGTGGCGTCTTTGCAACCATCCTCATTGTCCGAAGCAATAAGGAGTTCGTCAACATACTGCAACAGCACATTACCAGGGGGAAGCTCCAAAGAATCCAATTGAGCTTTCAAGGCTTGGCGATAAATACTAGGGCTTTCAGTATAGCCTTGTGGAGCACGACAGAATCTAAAGCTCCGACCAGCTATTGCGAATCCAAAAAGATATCGGCTATCTGTATGAATTGGTATGCTGAAGAAAGCATTTTTCAAGTCAATTACAGAGAAAAATTTCGCTGATGGGGGAATCATTGTTAAGATCGCTCTACTGTCCGGAACCACAGGGTATTGGGGAACTACGATCTTATTAACCTCTCTGAGGTCAATCACAAAGCGGTAAACATCAGGGTGGGCATCAGGAGAATCCAAGTGGGCCTTTTTAAGGATAGGAAGAATAGGGCTATTACACACATTCGCCGTAGTCTCCTCAACCACACCAGACTCAATCAAATCCTGTATTATTTGCAATAGGGCCTTTTCACCTGCCTGGGATATCTTGTACTGGGGAATTCGTGGCAATTTAGCATTGTCTCTGATCTGTATAGAAACAGGCGGGATCTGGAGTAACCCCACATCTGTGTCTCCTGTAGCCCATAACGTACGTGGTGCATCTCTAAACTCAGCTGGAAGGGGGGCATCTTTCGCAAAGCACTGTTTGGCATGAGCAACCTGCGGTCCAATAGTCATGTAAACACCGTCTGGAGAACAGAAAATTGTTGCATGCAACTGTTTCAATAAATCGAGTCTTAACAAATTTTCCCCGCAATTTGACGTCAGTAAAAATGGTGAATCGACCGTAAAGGGGCCAATAGTCAAAGCAAGAGGCTTGGAAATAGGGCTAATGACCGTCATGCCTGAGAAACCCACCAAAACAATATTTTGGCCAGACAGAGCTGCCCCCAGGACCAGTGAACGGGAAACAGAGCTATTCATAGCCCCTACATCAACTAAAAAAAATTCAGTAGTACCCTGTAAATCAGCAGTGACATAAGGTCCATTCTGATCTATAGGCACAGGAACTGGTCTCTCACCCTGTCCTCGGCGGTCCTAGCTATGAGACAACCCTGTCACTTTGTCCATGTCATAATCATCATAATAGTACTGCCGTCCTCTGGGGTCATCAAAATAATTCCCGCTTTGCCTATTGTGTGACGTATCTTCTGACTGCATTCCCCCTCTACCTCCTGTTCCTCGCCCGCGAAAACCTCGACCTCTGCCTCACCCTTCTGTAACAACTCCGGACACTCATTTCGCCAATGTCCCTCCTTTTTGCAGTACGCACATTGGTTGAGCCCGAGGGGCGCATTTGACGCGCCACCTCTGCCAGACCGCTGCTGGGCCGAACCCGAACCTCTACCTCGTCCATTTCCCCTTGCAACCTGCTGCATCAATACCCTCGTCTTCAAATCCTTTGACTTTTTCTCCACCTTTTCCTTGTCCTCATTCTCTCTATGTTCGTAATGTTGTGCCATACTCAATATCACGGACGGGGATGATGTCGTCCAAGTACTTTCCGATGCCTGCAACCGTGTTGCAATCTCGGGAAGTAAGTTAGTTACAAATCTGTTGAAAAATAAACGAACACCACCCTCCTGCGACAGGTCCTGTCCACTAAAATCTAAGAACACCCCTTCAAATCTAGTAAAGAAATCCGACACACTTTCATCCTTCTTCTGGCGGCACACAGGCGACTTATCCCAATCCACCCTCCTTGGCGGGATAAGTGAATGCATGTATGTGATAATACGCCCTGGCAAAGCGAGGAGCTCCGCTTTCGGCTTGTCTCCAGGCTTACGCTCCTTATCCCAAGCCCTGACCTCATCCCATGTTCCTCCCAACTCTAGTGCATGATCCTGCATATGGACTTGCCTCCATATGTCCACTGGTACCAACAGGCCGGAAAGCAACTCTATGTTAGCTAACGTCATTACTGTAGAGGAGGCCACCTCCGTCAATTCCTTATAATATGCAATAGGGTTGTTTTGGGGGTCCGGCAGCTGGCCCTTTAAGGATAGGACCTAACTCCTCTTCCAAGGAGTATAAATCCATTGCTCCTGAAACCGAGCGTCGACCCGTTGTCTAATCACAGCATTGGTGGAATCGCGCAGTTCTGGAAATTCAGGGTGGTAAATGGGATGAACTTCCCTCATGGGATGCTGTGTCCCCATTGTCGGAATCTTCTGGAGCAATCTACCTTGGTAACCCACTAATGTTGTTATATTGCTAAAGACCTCATTAGGAGACATACCTGCAGCATATACCCTATCCCGTATGTCATATATTATTTGTGGTGCAACACCTTGAAAACACTGTTCCCACAACTCTATCAGCATCGCCAACATGTGCTTAAGGGCATGCTGCTGGGGGGGCGTGGCCTACAGCCTAAGATGGCGGTCGCATAAGCGACGAGCTCCGGGCCGGGCCGTTTTAATCCGGCAATAAATCCTGACCCCGTGACAGCAGTGTGTCAGGAGCAGCGGCGATTTGAATCGGACCAAGGCGCGATTGTGCTGGCGGAGTTTGGTGAACCGGCGGGGCTCCGTGTTCTGCCCAGCTGCGACGAGCCGGACCGGCTGCACTCAAGGCCTGCAGGCTGGGTGGGGCCTCCGGCTGCACCGGAGTATCCAGTGGTGAAGCTGCCTGGGGTGCGCCCGCGGGGGGCATACTCGGCTACGCGAGGCCCAGGCTTGGGCCTAGTCTCTTCAACCCTGCGGGAGCATCTGGAGATTTGGGACGTATACCGCTGGGACCGGCGCAGCAAGCGGTGAGGTGCATGACTCCTTCCTTCCCTCCCCTACCTCCCCCCCGTGGCAAGGCGGCTGGCTGATGACGGTGCGCGTTGGGGGCCAATGCGCCCTGGACATGGAAGTCAGCGCCGCTGGCTGTCCTGACTGAATGGACCTTTCTTCCTTACTTCACCACTGGCTTCCCTCGAACCGGCGGAGCGGAGGAAGTGCCCGGTGTCAGCGCAGGCCACGCATCGGGCCCTGAGCACATTGCGGGCCCCTAGTGGTCTATCTCTTACCGCTGCCTTGCCTGATTCGACGACGCTAGCCACTGGATGGGCTGGACCCCATTGTTACCTGATACGCAATGGCAGCAGCGGCGATTAGGATAACGACTGGTTTGGCTATCTATTCTACTATGTTGGGGGTGCTAGTCCCGCCTGCAGTGCCTGTTCCAATACTCCACTGTTACCCGACCTTGGGCCGGCGGGTATGAGTTACTAAGTCACAGCGGTGAAGACCTCTGGGGGTGAGTGGCAGTGGGTCAGAGCTGCACATACGACGCGGCACTGGTGGACATGCGGGAACTTCCCTTCCCCCCCAGGAACAAGCTGCATCGCGGCCTGGCGCCCACAGTGGGATGGACTGCAGAGGTGACACAGGGCCTGGGACCACGAGGTGACCTGCTACTGCCTCTGTGAGAGAAGGGCCTGCTGAAACCCCGGGCTTCCCTAGAGACAGACAACCTGCGCAGGGCTGGGACCTGAGCATGGGACCCCGTGGAGCTCTACATTGCTTGATACGCTGGTGGGGCCTAGTGTGGTTCTAGCGGGAAGTACTCTGGAGGGTTCCCTCCCCCCTGCGTCACTGGTGGTGACTGTGCACAGCGACTACAACCCTGCTGGGTCCCGGGTCCACCTGGGCCGGTGTAGGCAATGGGCAGAGGGATGACCCGGGCCACCTTGAGATCGAGTAGGAGGGGATCCCATTCAGCGCGTTCGGAGACCTCATCTGGAAGATCTCCGCAGATGGCGGCAGACCAAGCACCCGCCCCAGCCGGGGACAAGTTAGACGTGATCCTACAAGAAATTCGTGACACTGGCTCTGCACTAGAAAGTCAGCTGGGCATCATATCAGTGGACCTGAACCTACTTAAAGATGATCACCGAAAGTTGGCCGATAAGGTTAAAAACACTGAACACCAGCTGGACGCCATGGGGCCTCAAGTTGCTGACCACGCTAAGCAATTGAAGGAGATGCGACAACAGATTGATGCCGTGCACGCCCGGGCTGATGATGCGGAAGGGCGGGCAAGGCGCAACAACCTCAGAATAATGGGTATGCCCGAGGGGACGGAGGGACTCAACCCTACGACCTATATCGAAGAGTGGCTGCAAACAGTGGTAGCGCCCTCAGGTCTATCTCCGCACTTTACTGTTGAGCGGGCTCACCGGGTCCCGGGGCGACGCCCCTTGCCTGGAGCGAACCCACGTCCAATGCTGCCCCGTATATTGAATTATAGGGATCGAGACCGGGTACTGCAGGCAGCGAGGGAACAGGCCCCATTGCAGATGGAGAACGCGAGGATTTCCATATTCCCAGACTATACCCTGGCGGTCCAGCGAAAACGCTTCTCTTTTATGGAGGTTAAAGCAAGAGTCCGTGCTGCGGGCTTAACGTTTGCTCTACTTTTTTCGGCCAAGCTCAAGATCAATCCCAACCAACGGTCATTGTTCTTTGATACCCCCGAGAGTGCATGGGAATGGTTGGACCGACACTTCCCTGATATTCTGCCAGAACGGAGGCTAGACCCGATGCAGCTGAAAACACAGCGGCCCCCCCGCCGACGTAAGAAGGGTATGATTACGCAGAGTGGAGGAACTCCTCCCCCCCGCACCAACAGGTGATGGAGGGACGGCGGGAGGCCCTCCGGACAGCTGAGACACTCAGAGTCCCCCGACCGGAGATCAGCTCTAGCCCTTCTGAGGCAGCCAACTCGGACTCCGACTCCGGGGGTAGCATGGCCTTATTCCCGTCGACATCCACTCACATTAGTCAAGACCCATTCAGCTGAATATAGAGTTCTTCCCCCCCCGTTTCTTATTGAAAGAGTGTGGGCGCTACACTACCGGAACTATGTCCGCCCGCTTTAACAACCTTGCTGATCGATATGGGTTGTTCCACTCCCCACTGGTCTTTCTGGTATACTGTGTCAATAATGTTACTGTTTCCACAGGGGGTCATGGGGGAACGTCAATTAGTATAATGGCCCGGCCCGACTTGGGCATGTATCTCTACCATTGCTTAGGTACCTAGAGTGTTCCACACGCAGCCTACCCCACGAGCGTAAGCAAGAGTTCTAAGTGTACAATGTTTTTCCTGTTTTGCAGTTTGGTCGGACGAAGTTCTATCGTTGGACTCAGTATTGGGGGATGTTTGCATTGGTTTTATGGTTGCTGCATGTACCGATTGGGGGCTGTGGGGGGCGGGGTGGTGGGGGGGTGGGCTTGGGGGGGCTATTGGTTTTACAATTGCAAATGTCGGTTGAGAAATCGCACACTGTCATATCCTGGAATGTTCGGGGGCTGGGGTCGGCCCAAAAACGACACAGAGTAGTAGCCCAGCTGCATCATCGCAAGGCCCAAATAGTATGTCTCCAGGAGACGCACCTTTTAAAATCTGAGACATGTAAGCTACAGAGGAAGTGGCACTGCCAAATTTACGCTACAGCATACTCCGCATTTTCTAGAGGGGCTGCAATATGGATACGGGCGGGAATCCCATTTACTCACAGCGAGTCCCGAATAGACGACCAAGGCAGGTATGTTCTGATTCCTGGGTCCCTAGATGGTAGGCAGGTGGTGTTTGGCTCCATCTATGCTCCAAACGTAGACCAGGAGACCTATCTTTCCAGGTTAACACAGGCACTCTCCGACTGGGTGCAATACCCATGGTTATTAGGTGGAGACTTTAACGCTGTATTTGATGTCCACTGGGACCGCTCTCACCCCCCTTTGTCGAACACCAATGCTGTGAATCAAGCAGCCGCACTGGCGAGGTGGGCACGGGGGTGGAACCTAGTGGATGTCTGGAGATCCCAACACACGAATATGCTGGAATACTCTTTCTACTCACACCCGCATAACCTACATACCCGATTAGACCATTTCCTTTGCACAGTCGATCTGTCCCCTGCCGTGCATCACAGTGCGTTCCTAGGGAAAACCATATCTGACCATAATCCTATAGAGTTATCGCTACATTGGGGGCGGGTCCCTACGCCTATTCCGACATGGCTGCTGCAGCCTGCGGCCTTGGAGGATCAGGTGTTCCGTGCTAAATTAGCCAACACTATCAGTACGTATTTTGCTGACAACGAGGGCACGGCTTCCACCAGGTCGATTGAATGGGAGGCTTTCAAAACCATAATACGGGGGGTTGCTATGGGAGGTTTGGTAGGGATTAGGAGAGAAGTGACCAGAGACCTGACAGACTTGGAGGACAGACTGCAGACATTAGAGGTGGTGGCTCAGCGACATGTAACGGAAATGGAGCAATTACAGGAGGCAAGGATTAAGTACACCGAGCTGCTAGAACGGCTCCGGACGGTGGACCTCCATGCGTACACGTTGCACACACATGCCGAGGCAGATAGGGCTGGTACGCTGCTGGCGCGACTGATTGCTTCCCCACGGGCCCCTACTCCCACCATGGCTGTCTACGATGCTCACGGCGCGTTACTAACCACCCAGAGCGAAATTAATAGGACTTTCCATGACCATTACACCATTCTGTATAGCGCGCACCCATCGGAGAGAACTGAGGAGACAGTGCAATTCCTAATGGGCGTGGACCTTCCCAAAGTACCGGATGCTGCTGCTGAACTGTTGGCGGCACTGATTACTATGGCAGAGATCCTGGCTGCGATTAAAGCGCTGGCTCGTAATAAGACCCAGGCTCGGATGGCCTACCTGTAGAATTTTACTCCACTTATATAGACGCATTGGCCCCAAAGCTGTTACAGTTGTATGTCACTTCCCTTGAGGAAGGCACGCTTCCCCCCACTACTAAGGAAGCAATAGTCACGTCTCTGCTGAAGCCCGGTAAAGCCCCTACTGAACTGACATCGTACCGACCGTTGTCGATTCTTAATATGGAGTATAAAATCCTGAGTAAAATCTTGGCCTCTAGGTTACTTCCCCTGTTGCCTGAATTAATACATACAGATCAGTGTGGCTTTATTCCTAAGCGTAGTACTTCCCTCAACATTCGCCAATTACACGCCTTGATGCATGCGGTCACTGAGGCATTGCCGTTGGCCGGATGCCTGTCCCTGGATATACGGCAAGCGTTCGATACATTGAGCTGGCCCTATATGCTTGCGGTGTTAGCGAAGTTTGGTATACCCCCCGAATTTTGCAAGTGGATTTGGTTGCTTTATACTGACCCTACGGCAATCGGGACTGATTATATCGCCTGCATATTGTATTTATAGGGGGACTCGCCAGGGTTCCCCCCTGTCCCCCCATGTGGTTTGTGTTGGCATTGGAGCCAATGGCGCAACGACTGCGCTGCATGATGACCCCATATGGCATACCATTGCAGTCAATAACACATTCCGTCTCACTCTACGCGGACGACATGCTATTATTCTTTAGGGATCTTGGCGCGGACATGCAGGGCATTGCTGCTCTATTCTCGTGGTTTGGAGACATCTCTGGTCTGCACCTTAATGCCGCAAAATCAGTAGCATATTCTTTTTCTGGCACGTATGAAGGGACGCACCTACAATTTGGTCCAGAGCAGTTTAGAGTGGAACCCACAACATTCAAATATCTTGGGATACAGATTTATAGGTCCTCTGCCGATACTATTGATGGGAATGTGGTGCGGACTATAAACTCGCTCCGGTCGCAAGTAGCCTTCTGGAACACCCTGCCATTGTCCATGGCGGGCCGGCTAGCAGTGTCCAAAATGGTCATGTTACCTCGACTCTTATACCACTTTGTAAATATCCCTGTGATCCTACCGGCCTGGATTTTTAGGTCGCTAAATACATTGCTCACATCCTTGTTGTGGGGACAAGGGAGGCACAGACTAGCATTATCCAAGATGCAGCTGCCAACCACGATGGGCAGCATGGGGGCACCTGACTTTAAAACGTACTGTGTTGTTGGGCAGTTGCAGTGGCTGGCGTATTGGTTGGTGGGCCATAACTTGTTTGAAATAGGTTACACCCCGGCGCACTTGCGGAGTTGGCGGTTACAGGCATTGCTCTGTCCCGGGGCTGACAGGATGCGTGACCCTCCCTTCCTGTTGTCCATTGCCATCCATTATTGGAAACAAGCCCTGAAATCTGCTAAAGCCCTACATCCTTATGCTCTGAATATCCCCATTTGCGGTTTGCCTACCCGGCGTGGTGTATTGTCTGCTGGCCAGGTACGGGGGTGGGTACAGGCGGGCTCTCCTACAGTTGGAGATCTCTTTCTTGACGGTATACTGATGACTCATGACGAATTTGCCCGCACTAGAGCAGTGCCGGAGACTCTGTTTCTCACGCATGCATCGGTTGTACAATATGTCCGTAAGTATTGGTTAGTGGCACAGGCGGAAACCCCTACATTTCACTTGTTGCGATCACTTCACATCATGGGCCATGGGTGCCACCTAGTGCGCTGGCTGTACTGTGGACTGCGAGAACACCTACATGTACCGCTACTGCCTCTCCGTCAAAAGTGGGAGCTGGCACTGACGAGGGAATTGGAGGATAGGGAATGGGATGCTGCCCTAGAACACCCCCGACGGGTGTCCCGTAACTATCGGCTGAAATCCATACAATTATTAATACTACATAGGGCTTATCTTACACCGCAGGCTATCCACAAGATGTACCCCTTAACTGCTGCACACTGCCCCAGATGTCCCCACGAACCTCCCGATTTTACTCATATGTTATGGTCATGCCCTGCCCTGGGGAGGTTTTGGTCTGAAGTTACCCATGGGCTGTCTCCACTTATGGAGCGCGCCCGTTGGGATACCATGGAAGTGTGTCTATTAGGTCTCCTTCCACTCCCGAAGAAGGCAAAACTACTACGTCATTTTACGGGGTTGGCGCTGATGCTCGCTAAACGGCTAATAACACAGCGGTGGAAGTCGCACAGGGCGCCACGAGAGGGCAAATGGAAAGAAGAGGTCATTAGATGGGCGGTGGCTGAGGGAGAGGCGCTAGCTCGTGAGGAATACAGGGAATTGCGGAAAAGACCGATAGCGCTAGAATGGGCTCAAATGTTGGAGCAATTTAAGGCAGAAGCAGGGGACGATGTGGGTGAAGCCCTGGATCCCTTGGATGAGTGGGCCAGGACTGCCTGATTCCAGATTGGACAGTGACCCCCCCCGACCGCTCGGCCGCCTTCCTGGAGGCTGGTCGGCTCCCTTCATCCCTCTCCCCCCCCTTTCCTCCCCTCCTCCCCCCCACATAGGGACACACTAGACCAGCACTACCTTGGTTGACCCTTCAGACCCGGGCCTGGTAAAACAGATTGGAGTACAGCAGCCGAGTTTATGGTTATCAGTTCATAGGGTGGGATAGTTGCGGGTGGGATACTGAGGGTGGGGTGGGTAGGAAACATAAGATATGCAGTGATCTGAGAATTCCTGCTCTGAACGCATTATGGTAGTTTAAATTGAAACCATGAGCGGTCCGCTCATGGGCCGAATGCTTGAATGCCTTATTACCGTATCACACGGTCACTCACTGTAATGTATAAGTAAATTGACTACGATTATATACCTGAAAATGTAATGCTATACTGTACCATGATGCACATTTGAAAATGCTAATAAAATTGTGTTAAAAAAAAAAGGGCATGCTGCTGTATAAACGGCTCATAATCTTTCATCAGACTCCACACATACTCCACGCTATAGATCGGGTGCCGAGCCCACTGAGCTGCCTGATTCGCCACCATTGTCTTTTCCTTATCACCCACCGCAGAACGCACCAACACTTTATCCATTCGATCTCGCGCTGCTGTCCAGTTCACATCATGCACTCCACGCGCCGGAGTTTCCACATTCAACTTTGCCTGGTGTGTCACACTCACGGGGGAGGGAGCGGATGCAGAGACAGGTACCATCCGGTAGGGAGACAGGGTGGTAGGGGTGAAAGGGGGAGTAGCAGTTGACACAGAACTAACAGACTGGGCAGGGGAGCTAACAGCACCCGCCCCGGTGACTGGTGTGAATAGAAGAGAAGCAAGAGGGGCCGGGGCAGAAGCGGTAGTACCAGAAACAGGGATGCTAGAAGGGGCAGCACTAGGGGCCAATGACTGAGAGGCTGGGACTGCTGGGTATATCCGTTCAGGGGCATAAGGAGGAGGACGAGCATCCAATAGTTCTTCGACAAAATCATCACCTTCCTCCCTAGCAACATAGCACTTATCTGTCTGTAACCAAAACTTTCTATCTGCACATTCTATACCCTTCTCTACCTTTCCTCTTTCATAAGCTACTGCTTTCTGTGTTATCGTTTGCATCTGCCTCTTCTGGGCCTCTTTCTCTGCCCTCATGCGTCGCTGCTTTGCTTCTTTCTGCCATACTCTCAGAGAATCAAACATCGACTGTCTGCTCCTCCTAGCAAACAACTTGTCCTGCAAGAAGTTCAATTTCTGTTCATCAAATGAGCCTGTAAGCAGCCACTGTAACTCAGCACTGTCCCTGGTATATTTATGCCACAATGTGCTAAACATAACAGGGCAAATACCATGTTTAACATAAATGGCAAAATTTGGAGAACCCTCCGGAGGTGCAGGCTGGCTCTCTTCCAGTTGAGCATCAGTAGAACAACATCGACATACAAAACACCCCAATTTGCTGAAACAAGGCATCTTAATATAAGACACAGGCACTGTCCCTAACGGACAAGTATAACACCCACAATCGACAAACAAAGACAAAATAAAGTAACAAATATTAGTCACGGAGCCAAACAAAAAACGGTCCAGGGACCACTCCCTACGGTCCGGAGACTGTATCAAATCCAAGAAGACAGGCTCCAGCCCCAGACCTTTTCGAGCATTAGCCAAATTACCAGTTGGTCTGGCAGATTGTTCGCGGGCAGTCCCGGGCCTTTTCAAGCACGGGCCAAATTTCCAGGCGGTCCGATGAACTGCTCGCAAACACTCTGTGCCTTTCCAAGGGTCCGCAGACCCACCCAGTTCAAGACAAGACAGTCCGGAGACCGTACCAAGACACAGCCCGTTGACTCATGTCGTTCAAACAAGGCAGTTCAAAAACTGCAAACAAGACAGTCCGGAGACTGCATCAAGACACAGCCCACAGGCTCGTGTCGTCCAAGAATGGCGCCATTTTTTCCAAGAATCAAATCACTCACCTGGTGCACACAGGTCGAGTCAAGCTATTCTCCACTGCCGACTCAAACGGTCAACTCCAAGGTTTTGCCTTCTCAGGACCCCAGCTGGTGACCACTAGACGAGGGGGTGCCCGATCAGCCAGGCGGGGCAGCTGCAAGAACCAATCTCGGTCTTGTGTGGTGTACCCCGATCCGCCCAACTGACCAAACGCACCCCCGACCCTACAACCCGATTACGGGCGAGTCGGATCACCTTGTGGGGTTCCTGTTCGGGCGCCAACTGAAGGAAGTGGCCCACTAGGGCCACTCGGGTTTTCTCACAACCACCTGTTATGCCTTCCCAAGAATGAAGAGTCGGACAGACAGTAGAGAATACAAACTTGCATGTTTATTAGAATTGCTCTGCAGAGGAGTCCATCATGACCTGCACCCTAAGATGTCTGCCGAGGGACTGACTCCCCAACAATCTACAGTGAGTAATCATTCATCCCCTGGAGCCTCCAACCCCGCCCACCATGGAAAACTACCGGCCTGAGCCGGACATGAACAAAGGAGGCACAGGGAGATGAGCTAACTGAAGCCTGCACATTACGGGGATAACTCAGTGAGTTGCATAACGTAAATACGACTGGCATCTATTTAGCCACACATTGCTAACCTAATATAACGTGAAAGGAGTACATTGCAGGGACGGGATTTTAAAACCTAACAAGCCCCTTGCTGATACCTAGCTGAGACTCTGAAAACCCGGGCCAGGGATTCCTGTCTACTCCAAGGGCAAGCAAAAAACTTTTCGATAAGAAATATACAACCACATGGCCGTTCTTCAAGGCCAGGCATTCAGTTGTTTTAAGTCCTGGACATCTGGTCATGCGTCATGATCCTATGGTGGGCCCAGGTCCCTGCTGCCATAGATGTCCCAATGAGGGTTCTTTTAACTATTTGACCTCAGCCAATCTCCAAGTGGTCCAGTGTGTTTTCTCCGAAGGCCCCCTCTGTCACTCAGCATATACAGATTACAGATTACAAGAAAAGGGGATATCCTTGCCGATTAGCAGGCACAGGTTACTTGTTCGGTCATTCTCACCCAGGTTCTGCCAGGGCCGGATCATGTACACGGGGCCCCCAAGGGCCTGAGTCTGCCATTTACTTCCAGCCCTGTTCAATGGGCTTTTCCTCTCAGCCTTCCTGTCCACAGAGCAAACAAGGATGTAAAGCTGACATCCCCGAGCAGGGCAGCTCCATGCGGGTGGTTTAGCTAGCTGATCATGACGGATGGGTTGACTTGGAAGTTCCGATGAAAACTCATTTGACTCTCCATGCCCAGCCAGGGCTTCAGGAGGTTTGATGTTTTCACTCTGATGACTTCTTTTCACTCAGTGTGCATGGATTACAAGAAGGCAGGTAGCATTCCTCTGGAATATTAGGGACAAGGTGTGAGGAACCCCTTGTCCTCTGGTATTTTTCCCCAGGTGTTGCAAGTAAGCCTGGGCGGAGCTTGTGGAGTTTCACTCTGCGGAATTTCCCGTGAAGTTACAGAAAAACTCAGCCAAACTCCGCGAGCAGGCGGTGTATTGCTCGGCCACCCCTTTAGGGATTAGTTTCAGGTGATGGTAAGGTATTTAGGTTGGCCTTTTCCTAGGCATTCCGCAAGGAAACCTGTATTCTCCTCTGTGTTGACCCTTGACCTTCAGTGTGGCACTCCTACTCTCCAGAGAGGCCAAGAAGCCTTATTCACAACAGTCTGCATCACATACCTCACATCACATCACATGCCACGGTCCTTTGGAAATGACACACAGCTATAAGCCTAAGGGGCCTTATTAGAATAAGCCTGCTCGGCTTTTATCATGATTTCAGTGCCTCTAATTATATTGCTAATACAGCAGGAGGCTTTACGGTACATCCCAGTGTTGCTCTGCTGTCCCAAGCTTAGCAACAACGAGGTGCGCTTGAAGAAGTTGGCCTGGTATATGCTGTCCACTAGTTATAGAGGGCACCTTGCACCAGTCCAAACAGCCCCTTATTGATGATAGGTTTAAGACAACCTTATTTGAAAGCTATCCTAGTGGTAGCTATGGAGAGCAGCCTTCAGGCTAAGTCTTGAAGGAGTGTAAAGCAGTTTGTTTTACCAGCCTATAATCTCTTGAATGGCTAAATGAAAGGAGACCACACCAGGTATATATATATATATAAAATATGTATTTATTTCTAAACACACCCTACTAGTCTCTTTATGAGGCTAGAGGTCAAAGCACATATGTTACACTTCAAATATCACAGTAAATTAGCACAATATACGATAGGCCCTAGGGGCGAACCAAACCATATATTAAGAAAGTGGTATAAGAACCACGACTTGACAAGACACAAGGCCTAGAGCCTGTAGAATCACTGGGACCCCAAGGAACCACCCAAGGTAGTGACACAGGGGACCCACGGGGGACGTGTGCAGTGTTTGAACACAGCCGCGAGCTCCGTTAGCTTCTATGGGGAAAGTTGCAGTTAGAGTTTTAAAGTTTAGGGACACTTAGGAGTGGACTAGGAACGAACCCTTTTGGACTTAGATGGTTCTAGGGCCAACACCCACGGGAGCACCAGTGTACTCGTGTTACCTCACCCAGGGAAGCCGGGTGCATAGGTGTCAAATGGTGTCGGGTCGTGTCGTCGTTTTCAATGGCAGCTTGCTGAAAAGTGCTGCTGCCGGGAAGATGAGAAGTGTCTGAAGAGATCCAAGCCTGGATCGAAGATGTGAAGAACCTGAAAGCAGAGGGGACAGAGTCTGGGTCACTAGCCAGTGACCAGGGGCACGATAGTCGAATGCCCACTGATGTTGGGTGTTTCAGGTGCAAAGAGGCAAAGCTTGACTCTTCAGCCACGAGGACCAGGAGGCGTCGACGACAACCAGGAGCTGGATTAGAGCTGTCCCACAAAGGATGTCGAGTGCTGCAGTATCGGTGCCCAGATTGGACACAACAAGCCTTGGCAACAGCAACCCACGCAGGAAGAGGAAAGATGCTTCGGTGCGGACCAGCAAAATCCTGGTGACTTCCCAAGCAATGGAGAGTCAGGGCACGTATGGAGCAACCAGGAAAGCCCAATTAAAGTAAAGTTACCCTTCTCAGGGACCCACAAGTTGACAGACAAGGGATCGCAAAGGGACCTCGAGAGGAATCACAAAATGGCGGCCCACGGGTCACTCGGAGTGGGTAGGCCAGCAATCTTTGGTGGATTCACCGCTCGGGGTCAGGGCTACAAGTAACCCAAAGCACAGCCTCAAGGATCAACAAGAAGCATATGCACTTGCAAATGTGCACGGTGTCCAGGGGTTCTGGTTCCACGGTACCCGCGAGGGCTACGGGTCTCAGCTTTGCTGGGGCTCGGGTAAGCCTCTGGGAAGTCTGGAAACCCACCTCCTGGGTTGCAAAGTCTTCGGCGTCCGGCGGGAGCTTCGGAGATGCAGACCGGTCAGATGCGTCTTTGGTGGCTGCCAAGCAGGGGAGTAACTCCTTTACTCCAAGGGAGATTCTTCAGTCATCTGGCGTTGAACAGATCGTCGAAGGTCCAGGTTTCAGTATCAGAGTTTCATCCAGGTAAATCTAAAGTCCTGTAGCCAGGGGTTCCTTTCTTATACCCAAGGAAGGGGTTGGACATACTCTGGGGACCCACCTATGGGAGGGTTTGGAAAGAGGGGTGGCTACACCCATTTCCTTTGTCCAGTTTTGCGCCAGAGCAGGGGCTGGTAGCCCCTGCAACCGGTTTGAGCTGGACTATGCACAGGGACACCAAATGTGCCCCCAGTGCAGGACTTCAAAGCACTCAGAGAGTGCACCCACCCAGCCCCAATCCACTAAAGCCTGTCTGGGAGGTGGTAACACCTCCCTGTGACAGGAAACCTATTGTCCAGGCCTCCCCTGCCGGAGTTTCGGTCAGCAGCAGGAGGCCAGACTCGTGTCTGTGGCTGCAGCATCCATTTTGTGATGCCAGGGCTCTGTTAGCTGGTACCGGGTATACCGGTGCTGTCATGTCTCTCCCTCTAAGAGGGTGGGATCATACTCCCACACCAGTTACTGGTGTGGGGGTATGATTCCAAGGTGTTTGACACCAAACACAACATGTTTCCGTGCAGCCATCCCAAAGTTAGCATTTACCGCTAGGTTATAATGCACTTAAGAGTATATGGTCAGGCTGCCTCACAGACAACCCCGGAGGATAGATTCCAAAGGCTGCAGAGGGGCTCTGCTCATGCATGGGCACCCTCTCACACAAAACCAAGCACCCTGCCTTCAGGATTGATAAGGCCTGCCATAGGGGTGACTGATAGGTTTATATGTGCAGTGATAGGGTGAGATATAGTGAACCTATATCTCAGTAAGGGGTGCATGCACCACCTCACTCAGGCTGCTGTAGCAGTCCTGTGGTGTAATTTTGGAAGGCTGCCCAGGGGTGGCATAATACATGCTTCAGCCCCTGGTAGGCCTCTGGGGTACCTATGCCCTGGGTACCTAATATACCATATACTAGGGACTTATAAGCGCACCCCAGAATCCAATCTGTGGTGTACCTAAGGTATAGGGAATCAATTTAGAGAGGAAGCAGCTAGGCTGGGGTCCTGGATAGCACGGCCCCAGCCAGACTAAAGTCGAAAAACAGTGAAACATCAGCAAAAAGTGGGGGTAACCATAAGAAGCAGATCCTACTCTCCTACATGCGTCTCCACTCCAAGACTGCGAAAGCAGGTGAAGACCTGCTGCTCTTTCGCGCTCACCAAAATGAAATGAGAAAAGTACCCAAGTTCTGCATTTCTCTTCAATGGCCGAAAAATGCAGAACTTGATTATGTTTCTCATTTCATTTTTCCGTGTCCCGATGACAGAAGTGATAGTCTTAGTTGCAGGGAGTGATACGCATTTCTAATGGTGACAATGTGCAGAGCCATTGTTGGTGGGGAATTTTTTAAACCCTGCAGGAGCTGACGGTGAGCTGAAAGAGGGTGCTGTAGCATGCTATTGGCGATGTGCCTCGATGCCCCGTCTTTGTTGTTTAACGATGGTGTTAGTGCCTTGCACTTGTGAGGTGATGGCTGTGACCCTCCCTTTAGATAGGTGACACTGACAATACCCAGGCGCTGGTTCTGTCTGCACTAACAGCTGTCCTGGCAACGACAAGTGCCACTTCAGCAAAGTGCAGCCATGCGTAGAGCTCTGTTCAAGTTATGTTTTACTCTGTCGTGCGATTCATGCCCTGGCAGTAAGGCTTGGCTGGGCATACCTTGTATGGCGAGTGCTAGACAAGGGGTGCAACATGCAGAGGGTATCTACATGGGTCTTTAACATACTTTCACAAGGCATTATTATGGTTCTTGGTTTGGCTCGCAGGTGTGTGTGTGTGAACGCACGCTCACAGAGGACATTAGGATGCGAAAAGAGAACACGAAGGTGCTCAATAGTGCTCATGTGTTAATACACACCCAAGAATAATGGAATGTTCACTCGGTGAGCATTCTGTTTTATAGTGTACCTTGGATGTGCACTTTGTAAGCTCACCCGTTATGGACTTTTAGATTCCCATTGTGTGAACACACACTAATTAAGATCTCGTGGACGTTTAGTGTGTCACATACACTCACTACAGTTTGTTGAATATTTACTGTGAGCCCAGACTCACTATAGCTGCTGAATGGTCCTGGAGTCCACAGCACCTGCTCTATGGAGAGCATGGCCCAAGGCCTGTGAGTCGAGATGGTGGATTCTGCTCGGCACCATTTCCTGACTCCGCATTGACGCCGATTTAAATTTAATTTGACACACTGACAGTGGATAAAAAAGATTAATTTCTTTTGTCACCCTGTCTGTTTTCTTCCATAACGGGTGAGACCTTCCCCGAATTTGGAGTGGTTAACTAGAGATCCTGCATCAAAGTGTGAGAGAGGAAGAGGATTTAAAGAATCCAGGCTCCTCTACCCATTTGCTTACAAATTTTAAAAGTGCACACTGGAAATCACCTTTCATTGATTATTAAAGTGTCCACTAGATGTCCTCAGCACACCAAGAAATTCACTTAAAAAATACTAGATTCAGAGGGGTGAGCGCGCAGGTAAATTCCACTTCGTCGGCGGATGGCAGAGTTTTGACGAACTTCGCACTTCAAGCGGAGTTGTAAAAATTCTGTGAACTCCACCGGTGGAGCGGAGTTCACCGCCCACATTTAGTCACAAGGGCCTGGCCTCAACTGAGGTCCTAGGGGCATGAGTTTGTGGCTGCCTTCCAGCCCTGTCTGATGGGTCTATCCTCTGAGCCTTGCTTCCTGTGGAGCACGCAGGGATTCGAAGCTGACGTTCCTGTGAAGGGTGGCCTGCTAGGGGGGGCTGTTTAGCTAGCTTTTTACCCAGATCGTGATGGCCAGGTGACCTGGAAGTCCAGAAAAGGCTCATTTGACTCTTAAAGCTTCAGGGAGGGGCATGATGCAAGAGATTGCGGTGATGGCAGTTACTACCTGATCCGTCTAAAAACATGAACCAAGTTCACAAGTCAGAGGCTCAATCAAAACCCTGGGGCCAACCAAAACCCTGTGCCACTATGACGATGAGTACCGGCACAAGCCAGCTAAGTTGGGATCCTCACGGTGGGTATACCGCTCACCCGTCTTACCTGCGCTGTCAGGGTGGTGGAGCATGAGCACGTGTGATAGGACCTAAAACATGTTGAAGTATGCCTGGGCATGGCAAAGCCAGAGGAAACTATGGTGGAGGTCCATAGCTGTCCTGACATGCAAATTGGTCATTCAACCTGAGTATAAGGGTGAAAGACTAATTGAACTATCTAGGAGCTGGTCCCCTCTGAAGTTTCCCTCAGGATAGCTGACTCTCTGAAACCCCAGTTTTATTTGGTAAAGAGAATGATCTGTGGTCTTAGGACTGCAATGATCTGAACCGAATCTCAAACTTTCAATATAGCCTTATTGCCAGCTGCCGAAGACTATACCAGTTGTTAAAGGCCCTGAACCCAAGTTCTAGGCCCAAACCACAGGTGAGGGCCTATAACGAGGAAGAGGGCCTCTAAAGACCAGTATAGCTCGAGACAGAATGGCTATAAGGCTATTAGAACATTCCACTCACTGAGGGAATAATGTTCTAAAATAAAAAGGGAGAAACCTGAAGACAAACATTGGAACGTTGGAGCTCAGGGCTTATACCAGCCAGTATAATCCAAGAGCTACTCCATTACCTTCAATGGAGCTGTCACCATTCCAAAGTTCAAATAGGTAAGAAGCTTGGATCACTGGTCATGGAGCCCAGCATCTAATGTGGGTGTCTAATGGGCCACTTTTGGTAATCACAACTGGTGCTTTGGGATGAACCAAATGCCGGGTTAAGGCACCCGATGCCAATGCTCATCAGACCCAAGAAAAGGAGTTGGTTGTTATAAACAGTAGGGCAGTGGCCATGGAAGTCAGAATCCGCTAATGAATGTGTAACAACTCAACTGCCAAACCAACTAGCGCTGGCGCTGGAGTGTCTGGCCCTGACCCAGCCACGGCAGGCTCTGAGAGCCGCAGATTCTAAGCTTCAATGAGTAAGAGGGCTGCTGTGGTACACACTGAAGCCCAGGGCAAGGGCACAGTAGAAGCAGTCGCAGGTACAGATCTTGGTGGTAGTATCAAATATTCAAACAAGAACTTTGAAGGCTGAAGTGGAGCAGGGTTCCATGTGAACAGCAGTTGCACAAGGGCCAGTCGGTCTTATGAGATTGGTGAGCACTATTAGGAAAGGGATAGGCAATGGCCTCAGTTGCCCTCGGTGGATCAAAAGGAATGGAGTTTAGATCCCTGATTCCTGAGTGGCAGAGATGGGTGGCCTCACAGCATCCACTATGGTAACGCAAACAATCCTGGAGAAGCCTAAGGGAGCCTAGGAGAGAGTTCTCTTTACTTTGTGATGGGAAGGGTGCCCTGGAATGGGTTTGCCCTGAGAGAGGGCCGTGACCTTTGGAAAGGGTTGCGGTTCTGGAAGTGTCCGGTGCGCTCTTGCTGGTCCTTGAAAATCCTGGGGAGATGGTGTAAGTCTAGCGCCAGGCCGTACCCATATTCAGAGTAGGTCTTCAATGGTGAACAGTCTTTGGCATGTTGGAGCAATGTATGTAAGGGAAGTTGGCAAGTCAGGTCCATGACTTCAGGAAAAGTATTGGCTCAAAGGTTTGTGTCTTTCATGCTGGGGTGCGGAGCGGGGCTGGGCGTGAGCTGTGGCTGGAAAAGGTGCACCGATTCAGGATGCAAGCTGGGCCCTTCCTGTGGATCGTTCCAGGTGTGGTGGTCATCACTCCCTGTGTCCTAGGAGGGGCATGGGGCAGTTATTCTGCCTCGGCCCGCACCTAGAAGCTAACTTAGAACTGGTGTCGACCAGGGGAATCCAACTGTTTGACTAAAACAGAGCATTGTGAAGGCCCGAGGTAGGTGTTGACTCCATCTGATTTTTGCCCCATGCTCAGAATGTCAAAGTGAAGAACTTCAATGAAGCCCTGGTAAATGACTGGAGTAACTATGAGTCTCTTGACCTATTCTCAGTCATAGTGGCCTTTACCTCTTAGTGGTCCCACTGGTAACTATCTCTATACCACTATAGAGATGGGCTAAACAAGTTTCTGTCAGATTAGGGTGCATGATAGCAAAAAATGGTAAACCTAACAATCCTAATTCCAGATAGGGTAGCTTGTAGATAATAAAACCCCACTAAGATGGTGAAAGGAGGTGCTGTTCTTGCCAAAAATCATTAACCTCCTTACCGATTTTGTCAAATCTACACCTAGCACCAACAACACAATGAATAGCAACAAATTGCACACTTTGTGGCCCTGTGCACCCTCCATGCTAACAGACATGAGGAAACATGGACTTTGTAGCCTCATCAGCTAAGAGCGAAACAGCTATATCAGTACTTGAAAAACTGCCAGATGTCTAATGAGTCCATTATAAACCCAATGACTAGAGAAGTGATTTTACCAAGAAAGTCACATACTGGAAAAAATTTCAATGCAAAATACAACTGTGATTTGTGTGGAAACGTAAAGGGCACCTAGAAAGAACTAGTTAAGAAATATGTCTCCAATAAACACTAAGGTGCCTATCTAAAAACACATTGCTCTAAATGTGACATAAAAGGCCAGTTCCATAATATTGCATGGCATTATGCAAAATGCAAAGGTAGAATAAAAAAGGGAGAGTTGCAATTTCTTTTTACCTTCTGTAATCTTAGATTTGGAACAAAAATTGGAATGTTGCAACATGAAAGACATGCACACCCGAAAGCACAAAATGATGCTAGATTTGCAGATCTAGAAAGCGGCAAACCATCAAAACTATGCTCAAAAGAAGAAATATTGCTGATGGCTGAATTGGAAAAAGTTAATAAAAACAAAAGAAACATACCTACACTCCTGGTTCCACTTTTTGACAGTAAAAACAGAAAACAAATTGCAGAGACAGGGCGGGATGGAAGAGAAAGAGCAAAAAAAACATACAAAAGATGTGTGGCAAGCACCCACCAATATTGAAAGTGACTCAAATGATGAACCTGAAATTTCAGAGGGATTAATAAAAGAAAGGCATAAAGACGTAATCAACTGAAAAAAGAGCACCTAAAATCACTAACTTTCATTTTATCTAAATGACAGAATATCAGAAGTGCAAAAATATCCCAAAAACGAGCAACATAAAGAAGCTGGTACGAACTTAATGGAAGAAATTGTGATCTATATCACAGAATATATCAGTGATATACATCCAAAACCAACTAATCGCAGTGAACCACCAAGTGAAAATCAAAACAAGTATATGAGCACTATTCAAGATGAGAATAAGAATGTCTTAGATTAAAGTAATATACCCAAGAAAAAAAGCAGTGAGGCCTGACACTATTTTGGCTTGAACAATTTATACAATGTTCACAAAAAGAACCAAGGATGCTGTCCAAAGTATTATCAAGTTGGTTAATAATGAGAAGAGTCCCAGAAAGTATAAAAAATTACTGATTGATTCTAATCTCAAAGAATGTTCCAAGTAATGGCCTAACAAAATAAGCAATTAGATATTGATTATAGGTGGCATAGCATTCATAAAGCTATTTACAAACATTCTGACCAAAAGACGTACCTCTTTTGTAAATTTGAATACAAGATAAAAGGGCTTCATGAAAGTAAGAGCATATTTTAAAATTCTGACACTGGTTTATAACATCATCAAAGGGCACATAAAAATAAACATTCTCTTGCAGTGGTGTTCACGGACATTACAAAAGTGTTTGACACTGTCAGCCATGGTCACATCATACGAAGTCTCGAAACACAAAAAAATCTGTCATATATCCAAGATCTAATTAAAGACTTTTACGCAGACTCATCTACTTATTTCAAGGGTAAAAACAATGAATCTACACCAGAAATTGCCATGAAATCTGGGGTAAAACAAGGTGTCTCACTATCCCCACTGTTGTTTAATATTGCCATGGAGCCTCTCATATGTGATCTTCAGAAACATGGCAAGGACTCACTCAGATGAACTTATTGACCAAATCAGCACTCTAACCTTTGCAGACAACATAGCAGTACTCAGTAAAACATGGAACGGAATGAGTACTAATTTGAAGATCATTGAATAATTCAGCAAAACAACAGGAGTAAAACTGAATGTCAAAAAGATAAATGGTTTCCTTACAATTCATCATAAAGACAAAATTCTGGCGAATAATTACAAACCATGGCAACATCCAGCTGTCAGTGAAAGGTACCATGAACTTTGATCCTCACACAGGTCATACAAAAAACAGCAAAATAAATGATGTACTGACAGTCTGGGCTAAAACTCTTGGCAGTCATCCACTCAAGCCCACACAAAAGGTTGAAACTTTATGTCAGTACCTGGTTCCTAAGATGTCATTTAAATTGAAAATGGCAGGCATAGAAGTGAAGACTCTCATTGAGTTAGACCATACACTAAAGAAATATGTCATACAATACCTCCACCTTCCTGCGTACACATGTGATGGTCTCCTTTCCTCTAAAACATCAAAGCGCTGGCCAAGTATACCAAAGCTGTGTACAACTATAGCAACCAACAATTTATTATGACTCAGAGAAACTCAACATTTGTATATTGTTCACTCATACATGTATGCAGGAGATATGATAAAAAAGCTAAAATTGATAATATCATCAAAGCTCACCAGCTAGAAGTATACAACAATAGATTCCTGAACTACCATTTGCAGTTGCTAGCATCTTATGACTGGAGTAAAGAAGAATCTGAGAAATGGAAAAAGCTCCCTGTACAAGTAGATGGTATCAAATATCTAGAAACTAATTCAACCTTAAATTTCTGGATTACAAAGCACATGAAAGTGAAGGAAAACCAATACATAGCTGTCTAGAGCCAATGTCATAAGCACCAGAGAAACCATCTCCAGAGGAAGAGATCGAACATTCACACTTACAAGTTGCAAAAACATGTGAAATAATTGCGCATGTATCTGGTACATGTTCTAACACAAAAGACACAAGAATCAAAAGACACAATAAAATTCTAAAACTTCTCATTGATAGATCAAACAGATGTGGTTGGATGACATACATACAGGGAACCCCATATCAAGAATAACCAAGGTGAATTAAGAAAACCTGGCGTAGTGTTCACCAAAGATGGGACTGGTGTAGTAATTGATATCAATCTGATACATAAAAAAAAAAAACACCAAAATCCCTTGAACAAGCATATGAAAGTAAAGTCAACTACTACAGGAACAATCACAAGAACTCAAAACTCTCAAAAACTGTTCCAGTGTGAAATTTCATGGTTTCATCAAAGGATGTCTGGGTATTTGGACTCAATGTAATAACATTGCAGTAGCTGATCTTGGAATACAAATATATTACCCGTTTAAGAAAAATGTGTGCCTGACTGTTCTGCCCATTTAAGAGAAAGGTATGCCTGACTACTCTGAAAGGCACTTTTGAAAATTTGCAAAATATTCATGGACAACTAATTAATTTGCATAGCACATAAATATACAGTAAATTGTGTATTGTATGGCACTTCAGGTAGAACAACATTTTAGGAATGTTGGCACATACTAGTTAACCTATTCTCACTTAAAGTAGAGTAATATCTCAGAATATTGGCACATATTAGTTAACCTACCTGATAATGCCTGACGTGATAACAAGTTTTAGAAATAGTTGAATGTCATCAGTATCAGAAAAAGCTGAATGTTATTATTAGAATTAATTGAATGTTACTATAGTTGTAAGTGTAAAGTTAGGATTTTTAGATTAGTACTGGAGTGGGTACTGTCTACATCCAGATGTAATTCATGTAACTGTAGCTGTGAGGGCAACTTGAAATGTAGTTGCAGTCAGGGACAAGTTAGGATTGGCAGAGGAGTACTGGAGGGGTACTGTCTATATCCAAATGTGATTCATGAATCTGTGAGGGCAACTCAAAATGTAGTTGTACTCCAGGACAATCTTTGTGTCTTTGGAAGTAATACCAATTTGACGCTAATGGTCTACAATGATAGCCTAGAAAGAGCCACGGAATGGTGGCACAAGATAGCCAAATGCTTCATCATCTTATTAGTGATGTGCATGAATGGAAAACAAGATTCCCTCTGTTCCCACCTCCTATCTAGCAAAACCACAGCCAAGGGAACAGGTTTGGCAGAATCAGCAGGGAAAGACTATCCTGTTGAGCTTGACTCTAGTCTGGCACTGTGAAGAGACTTGAGAGGCGTAGAATAATTTGGATGCCCTTGGGCCATCGTTAAAATACCTCTACTCATTGTTTTTTCAAGTACCTAGTGAGGCAGGGGTGAGTCCAGTGAGGTTCTTGCTTCTGGCTCCAAGCGCCCAGTTCATGCTGGGCGCAACCCACTCTGTGGATAGTGGCACGTAAGTAGTTTGACTGGGGCACTACACCTGTCAAACAATAACGCAGGTTTCCTGAGGCAAGCTCAGGGAGGACAGAAACCACCCACACAGCAGAAGGGCAAAAGTTTGAGTGATATCTATCATCAGTATAAATACAAACCATGAATGTGGGGCCTAACGATCCATCTGATTTATGAGTTTCAAACAGGGAGTGTTTAAAAATTGTTACCACAGGGATAACTGACTTGTGGCAGCCAAGCGTTCATTGCAATGTTGTTTTTTGATCCTCTGATGTCGGTTCTTTCTATCCTTGTGAAGCAGAACTCACCAAGCATTGGATTGTTCACCCACTATAGAAAACGTGAGTTTGGTTTAGACCGTAGTGAGAAAGGTTAGTTTATCCCGACTGATGATGTGTTGTTGCGATAGTAATCCTGCTCAGTACGACGGGAACCACAGGTTCAGAAATTTGGTGTATGCGTTTGGCTGAGAAGTCAATGGGACAAAGCTACCAACTGTGGGATTATGACTGAACGCATCTAAGTTAGAATTTCTCAAAACCCTAACAAAACTGCAGTGCTGTGGAGACTCAGTTCACCTGGGATAGCTGGCCTCTGGAAGAGAGACGTCCCCATTGCCCTAAGTCCACTGCATGTTCAAGGGACACCTGGTGTTCATTTCATTTTAAATACTTTATTTCGCCCATAGGCCATAAAGTTTTCATAACAAAAGAAGATTTTCAAATAGTCCACAATCAACTATATTATAAGCATACGTGGAAATACTGTTTAGGTTTCAGCCCTAAGAGCCAAACCAGCGAAGGAAATGCCAGTCCTTGAATTTATCAATAAGTCCTTAGAAAGCCATAATTTCCGGTCAGTAAAAGTGGACAATTTAAAATCAATAGTATCTAAGGTCAGTTGAACCATATATACAGCATCACGATAAAACTTTCATCGGTCTCAGTACAAAGTCCATGGTGGGGAGAGAGCATGCTATTCATTACAATGTTACAATCTAGACCCCATCCTGCTCGTGTATGTAAGATCGTTAAAAACAATATAAAATGATATAAAGTATGTACAATAAAAAGTAACATCCTTCATAGTGCAAATTCCAAACAAGGGAATGCATTGTTCACTGCACATCACAACTTTAGCCCCTCTTTTCTTTGTATAAACCCTACTGTAAGCAGGTATTTAGATGTAGCAAATATTACATAAGGTGCTGTGTTATATTTCAAAACCCTTAAGGCCTCTTGATGCTTCCTAAATCCCAGCCTATTGCACAAAGGACGGATCCATTTCTTTCTTGCCCTAGCGTATGCTGGGCAAAAGAAGAGGATATGCGCAGTGTTTTCAGTAAGGCCTAAAGAGCATAAAGTGCAAGTTCGTTCTCCCTGAGTTCCCCAAGTTGCGGTATAGCTTTTGATCTGGAGTACATCGTACCTTAATTTCAAGTACAAGATTTTCGCCAGATGCGGCTGGATATTGTCAAGGAACTCTTCAAAACATGGATTAGGTTTAATGTTAAGAAATTGCATTGTTAGTCGGCCCAAATTAGGGTCTCGATGAAGTGCATTTAGGGCATGCGCCCAGTATGTTTGTTTCAGTGTGTTCTTAAAGCTTTGTGCTAACTTGTTTGGCTCTGTCCAATATGAGCAGAGACCAAGTTCTGTAAACCATTTCTTAACAAATCTTAGCCAGGGAAAAGTTAGACATCTATCAATAGCTAGGAGTTCTTTGATGCCTTCTCTAAGGCCGCTAGTTCTGGAGTAGTCCATAGCCTAACCCAGTAAAGCAGCGGGCGTAGAGGTGCAATTTTCCCTATACGTTTTACATTTAAATCGTGAAACATTGGGGTAAGTGGTGTTGGCAGGGGTAGCCCCAAGATTCTCCTCGCAAACTTATTCTCCCCGTTTATTATTTGCTTAATATCGCCATTACCCCAGATTTCTGATCCATATAGGACAGCTGCCTGTACTTTACATTTGTAAATCTCTAGTGCTGGTGTCTTTGGTTTACTTGAGGATAGGCTATACTTCTTAAGAATAGCCCCGAGCTCCAGTGCAGAGTGATTTATCTGTGATTTCCATGCCAACTTTGAATCGAGTAGTATACCCAAATAGGTGAAGTTTGGGACATGCTCTAATTTCCAATTATTCACCCTAAGATTGGTTCTGAAGTCCTTGTGGGGGTTTATGGCCATATACTTTGTTTTCCCAATATTTATTTCTAGGCCTTTTACATTGCAGTACATGTTAAAATCATCCAATAAATGTTGCAAGCCCTTCGGCATCTGCGAGATCAGGATAGTGTTGTCTGCAAATAATAGTGCTGTGACCAAGTTCCCACTGAGCTTTGGGGAATCATTTTTTGATTTTTTTAGATAATCAACCACGTCATTAATATAGAGGAGAACAGGGTGGGCGTGAGCACGCATCCCTGTCTCACTCCTCTGGCTATAGGGATTGGTTCAGTAAGCTCGCCATTCATACCCCATCGAACTCTTGCATAATTATCATGATGCAGCCTTGCCATCTGATCTAGCAGGTCTGCAGATTCTTTTTGTTTTTGCAGTGAGTCCCACAGTAGACCTCTGGGTACTAGATCGAATGCTGCCCGTAAATCTACAAATGCTATATAAATATGGCCTCCCTTTATCTTGGTGTATTTCCAGATGATTCACAGGAGCCTAAAGACTTGGTCTATCGTACTTGTACGGGCTCTAAATCCTGCCTGATATGGGGATAATATGTTGTTATCATCTATCCATTCGTTTAGCCTATTTAAAAGTTGTCTTGCATATATTTTTTGTAGTACATCTATTAGGCTTATTGGCCTGTAGTTCTCTGGTTTTTGTTTGCTGCCTTTTTTATGAATCGGGACAATTTCAGCCCCTCTCCATGTGGCCGCCATTGGGGCACCTGAAGCTATAGCATTACAGATCAAATTAACATATGGGACCCATACCTTTTTGTCATGTTTAAACAAATCTCCAGGAAGTCTATCTAATCCTGGGGCTTTTCTCAGCTTGATGGTATCTATCGCATGAGCAGTTTCTTCTAGGGTAAAATGGATCCCATATCCCTTGCCGTTTTTGGGTCTGTGGTATTCAGTGGTGGTAGACTGATAACCTGAATATAGGTTGGTGAAATGTTCTGTCCAGGCTACAGGATCCAAGTGGTGCTCGTTATGCGCTACTTGGTCCTTGCCACCAAGTGCGACTATTTTCCAAAATTCTATTGTGTTGTTGGATTTTGCAGCCTGGAGGAGATCCATCCAACTTGCCTGCTCCCAGCTCTTTTTTGCGATGCCCAGTATTTTCCTATGGCAATCCCTAGCTCTCCTATTGATTGGATATTCCCCTGTTTTAGATTCTCAAGTAAGGATTTTTTGGCTTTCCTGCAATCCGAGGTATACCAGGGAATGTCTTTCGATTTCGTCTTATGGTTTTGCTTATGCTTCTCTCTTGCAACTCCGGTGAGAAATGGTTCTAGCTTTATGACCAACAGTTGGTGCATTGCAATTGCAGTTGCTGAGGTTCCACTTGTTTCTGCGTAGGGGCCTACTATGTCAGCGAATGCCTAATAGATATTGGTCATAGTCTCTATGTTATCTGTAATACAGGGCCATTTAACCACTCCACCGTTGTGTTCTATAATAGGCTGGGCTTTTGGCGAGCTTATTTTAGAAAGCTGGTTCCCTGTTGCGTAGCCTGTTACCTCTAGGCAAAGGGGACATGGTCACTGTTGTCTCTTGTGTCTATCTTAAAGCTCAGGATCCTGCTCCAGCTATGCATGCTGTGCAGTGGCGGCTCGCAGAGGGAGTGCTGCAGGGCGGTGGGGCGGGGTGGCGGAGGGACAGGGTGGGGGGTAGTGGACTCAGACATACGACGGAACAGAGTAAACTAAGTAAATAAATAAATAAAACTATTTACCTTGCGTGCGCTGCATCACCAACTCGGGTCCAACCCTAACTACCAAAAAGTGACCAACTCCAGTTTCCACTTTCCATTCCTTTAACATTTTCTAGAATGTCTAAAATATGTTGGGTAATGTTCTTTTCCATATTGGTGATCCTGACTACACACTGGTCTCCTACTACCGCGCACACACCACCGCTCTTAGCTAGGATGAAATCGACTGCATATCTAGCCTGCTCAGAATATATTTGCATACTTTCCAGTTGGGTGGTGATGTCACGCAAAGCCGCTACCGTAGAGTTAGACAGTATTTGCAGCTTACATCCAAAATATTCTCTAGCTCTCTCACCCCTGGCCATAGCAGTACCACCAAAGGAAATAATAGAGGAGAGAATATACCCAAAGGTGATACCCTTACTATAATTATTGACTTCGAGGTCTGTCACCCCTTCGCAGAATTCCTTTGTCAGCATTCTTTTAACCCATCTTATCTTAGGCTTCGCATGTTTACAAGGCACACCTAAAGGCAACACCATCCCAAGGGCTACATCATTGGTACCATTATGCATATTAGAATAGGTCCCATTAGATAAAAAGAAAAAGCCTGGGTGTGCATAAATAGGCCTATCATAATCTACAGCAGAGTACCTGGAATTCCACCCAACGGTACTAGGGTCCTTTGGATCTACCATAGAGTACGTGCCCTTACGCAGAACTATCTCTGAGCAATTGACATACAAAATGAGGTCAGTAAAATTGACAATTGGACAACATGCAGGGTTATAACCAGCTTCTTGGGGACTGTCAACTCCTTGTAATGCCAACCCACCAATGTTACATTCTGTTTTTCCATATAGAAATTATCACAATACGGGTTGTTGTTTCATCCTGGATAACCTATGCCTCTTGGCTCTCTGGGATATAGACAAGGGCCAGGATAACCAAACCAAAATACTCCTTGCACTTCTACGACACCAGGGGGTCGAGTATAAGTGTAATTAACAATTGACAATGGATATGCTGTCCATAAGCTAGTAACAGACTCAGTAGGGTAGCAAGCAGTCCCTTCTCCAAAAAACCTTTTATGAGTGTCTAGAAATAACTCTGGGCTGTCTTTTTGATACGAACTTGGGAAGCAACCTTATTCTTAATACATGACAGTGCATTCTGATCATGTTCCAAAACCCAGGATACCCCACCCAGAATCAATAGCAGGAAAATCACAAAAACAGCACATAATATCTTTTTCTTTGTGGACCAAAATATATGGGTGTAAACAGGGGGAATCACTGGTTTCTCTTTGTCAGCAACCAAACTGTCAAAGCGATGCATAGCAAATGATGAAACAAGGAGGCAAAATGCCAGCAAGAGGAATATACAAGTTTCCAGTGTCCGTCAGAGCCTCACTGATATAGGCTCCTATTGTTCATCAAAACGTTGGCGCTCTTGAGCACTGGCGGTGGAGCTTGCTCTGTCCTAAGCTCGTGTTCCCACGTCGACCAGGATAATATACCCCGAGGGGATACTTTTGATCTATCCTGTCCAATGTTCAAACAGTGCACAAATCTCAAATCACCCTAAACTAACTCTGTTGGTACTATAGCAAAGTACACCCTGACTAACATAGTCCATCCCTAACTAATCTTTCTTCTCTTTTGGTGCACTGCCCCCCAGCCGAGGGCGCAAATTGTACCTAGTGACTCCAAGCACAGAAGGATCCACAAAAAGGGGCTCCTGGAAAGCTCGTATTTCCCGAGGAACTGCTGCATTCAGCACTTCACCATTTTCCTCATCCGTTTTGGTCCAGGTCAGCCTGGCATTGCTGAAGGGGACAAACCGAGGCACCGTCTCACACTCGGAGTCTCCTACTACACCTTTCGCCCATTGATCATAGGGCAAAGGCAGAGGGACCCTGCGACAGTGAGTCGCATGGATCCAGTTCTTACAGCCGGCGACCTTGACTGCTGTGCGTGTTGATAGGAGGACCTGCTCTGGTCCCCTCCACTGCGGCTCCAAACTTTTCTTCCGCTGAAAATTTGGTATGAGGATGTAATCCCCAGGCTGAATGTCATGTCTGGGCCCCTCTGGTGTAACTGGCAAAGATAATCAATCAACAACGGGTTCTCAATATCAGAAAACCGCTGAGGGCATGGGACGCCCCAGACATTTGCCGGGCGTCCAAACACAACCTTGTACGGTGACAATCCTGTCCTAGAATGTGCTGTTGTTCTTCTTGACAAAAGAGCTAATGGTAAAGCATCTGGCCATTTTAACCCTGTGGTCTCCTGGATTTTTGCCAATTTTAATTTGAGAGTACCATTGTATTTCTCAACCAAACCTGCTGACTGTGGGTGATGGCAGCATGGAACTTCTATTTAATGCACAGACCATCACAAATCAACTGAATCACTTTGGCATTGAAATGACTTTCGTTATCACTCCAAATCAAATGGAGCAAGCCGAAACGAGGAAAGAACTCCTTCAGGAGTACCTTTACAGTCATAATGGCCGTATTGTCTTTAGTGGGATAAACCTCGACCCATTTACTGAATGCACAAACAACCACCAAAACATACTTCAAATTATTGCATTGGTCTAATTCTATATAATCCATCTGAAGGACCTCAAAAGGGAATGTGGGTGGTGCAAAATTACCAGGTGGTGTAGGGGTACCTTTTCCAGGATTGTGCATCATGCACACCATGCAGTACTTCACAAAATGTGCAGCTGTCTTCGAAATGTCATTCTGCCATACAGGGTCTAACAACTTGCAAATTCCCTTAGCACTGATATGCGCTGGGCCATGGGCCATCGTGACTACAGGAAGAACATATGCATCTGGCAACATCCATCTCTGCTTCCCTGAATTATCAATCCAACATTCCTCATTGTTCAAAAGTGCTGTACTTTCCTGCCATACTGCTAACTCCTCTATTGTGCCCTCACTTTGTATCTCTTTCACATTCTCAAGTGTATCCTCAAACATGGTAACTTCAGGCGCTCACCTAGCGGGACCTTCTACAAACATTCTTTTCATTTTAGTCCTGGCTGTTTCCTTAGCTGTCTGATCCGCAAAAGCATTTCCCTTACCTACATCATCAGTGACTTTCCGGTGGGCACTACACTTCACTTCACTATAGCCAATTTCTTAGGGAGTGTCAAAGCAGACAAAAACCTCAATATAAGGTGCCCATGCTGAATTTTGGTGCCATGCGAAGTAAGAAACCCTCTCTCAGCCCAGTGTCACCCAAAGTTATGCGCGACTCCAAAGGCGTACTGGCTGTCAGTATAAATATTGACAAACAGTCCCTCACTCAATTCGCAAGCTCGTATTAAGGCAGCAAGCTCAGCAGCTTGGGCCATCTAATAAGGGACTCGTGATGTCTCAACTACTGTACGCAGTATGGTAATAGCATATGCAGCAGTTGTAGTGCCATCTGGTAATTTGAAACAAGAGCCATTGACATATAGTTCCCCTTGTGGGTCAGACAAGGGAACATCAGTCAAGTCTACCTGTCCTTTCGTCTCTTCTTCCGTCCGGAAGATACAGTCATGTTTATCAATCTCATCACTCTCAGAAGGGAGGGGCAGTAACGTGGCTGGATTCAGAGTGGCACATCTTTTGATTGTGATGTGTTTAGCGAACAATGTTAATTCATAGCTAGTCAGACGTGCACTGGTGAGGTGCTGTGTCTTTGTCTTATTCAAAAGTGTATCCACAGCATGATGTACCATGACTGTGAGATCAGTATCAAGTACGAGTCCAGCCGATTGTCTTATCAAGACGGCCACAGCAGCGACCGCTCTTAGACAGCTCGGGAGGGCTCTTGCGACAGGGTCAAGAACAGCAGAGAAATAAGCACACAGCTGTTGCTTATCTCCAAATTTGTGCGTTAAAACAGAAAGCACGCAACCAGCCATCTCATGGACGAACAACACGAATGGTTTATTATAGTCAGGGGTGCCAAGTACTGGAGCTGAACAAAGCGCAGTTTTCAATTGCTCAAAAGACTGCTGACATTCAGGCATCCAAGGCAGGGGCTCATGCATGTCTTTAGTGGTTAGTGCAAGCAAGGGTTTGATTAGTAAGGAGTAGTTAGGTATCCACTGCCGACAGTAGGAAGTGATACCTATGAAAGCACGTACATCTTTCTGACTCTGAGGGATGGGCATTTTAACAATGGTACTGATGCGCTCAATTGTCAATCTCCTACCCTCCTTCGACAGTAGGTGACCTAAATAGGTGACCTCCTGTCGACACTGAAATTTAGAAAGAGAAACTTTATATCCATGTTGAGCCAAATGCAACAACAATTTAACTGTGCTATCTCTACAACCCTGTTCAGCATCCGAAGCGGTAAGGAGGTCATCAACATACTGCACCAATACATTACCTGTGGAAAGCGAAAGGGAATCCAACTGAGACTTTAAAGCCTGACTGTAAATACTTGGACTCTCAGTATAGCCCTGAGGAGCTTGACAGAAACTAAATGTCTACCAGCTAGCGTAAAACCAAACAAGTACCTACTATCCTGATGATTAGCAATACTGAAGAATGCATTTTTCAAATCAATAGCAGAAAAGAATTTAGCAGTGGAGAGAATCATTGTCAAAAGAGTAGTGATGTCTGGGACCACTGGAAACTGGGGAACCACTATTTTATTAACTTCGCGCAAATCAATCACAAAACGATAAACATCTTCCTGATCATCAGAGGAACCTGAGGGTGTCCTTTTAATAATGGGAAGAATAGGGCTATTACAAATATTGACAGTCGTCTCCCCAACCACCTCCTTCTTTATCAAATCCTGAATAATTTGCAATAAGGCTCGCTCTCCTGCCTGTGGTATTTTATACTGAGGGATACGAGGCAAAATAGCACCATCCGTAACTGTTATCAAAACTGGTGGTATCTGCAGCAGTCTCACATCTGTATCACCGGTCGCCCACAAAGTGGGTGGCACATCGGCAAATTCAACAGGAAGAGGCGCATCTTTGGACCAACACTGTTTAGCACGTTCTACATCTGGACCCATTGTCATATAGACACCTGCCGGAGAACAATAAATCGTAGCATGCAATTTCTTCAACAAATCCAAACCCATCAAATTTTCACCACAATTAGATGTCAGCAGAAATGGCGAATCCACAGTGAAAGGACCAATAGTCAATGCAAGGGGTCCTGAAATGGGGCTTACAACCGGTACACCAGAAAATCCTACCGAAACATTATTATGGCCAGACAGAGCTGCCCCAGGGACCATATTTCGAGAAACAGAACTTTTTGTCGCACCTGTGTCGACCAAAAATTCCTTAGTCGAACCTTGCAGTTCCGCTGTTACATAAGGATCACGCTGGTCTACAGGTATCAGAACTGGTCCCCCACTCTGTCCCCGGCTGTCCTAGCTGTAAGACATTCCTGTCACTTCCTCCATATCATAATCATCATGGTAGTACTGTCCATCCTGAGGGTCATCAAAGTAATTATTATCAGAACGTCCCTGTGAGGCTGCAGCATTCTGAGCTCAATCTGCCCCACCAGCTCCATGACCACGTCCACGAGTACCTCGTTCTCTAGGGACCGCTACTTTCTGCAAAAGCACAGGACACTCGCTACGCCAATGTCCCTCCTCTTTACAGTATGCACACTGATTCGGACCCAAAGGAGTAGTGTTTGGTTGCCTACTAGTGTGTGGAAGCTGTCGGGCAGGACCACTACGTCCTCTACCATTCCCTCTAAAAGCCTGCTGCAACAACACCCTCGTCTTTAAATCCTTATGACTTTTCTTTGTCCTCTCCGTTTCCTCATTATCCCTGTGTTCATAATACTGTGCGTATTCAAAATAACAGAGGGGGAAGAGGTAGACCAAGTACTTTCAGAAGCCTGCAATCAAGTCACAATTTCAGGAAGCAAATGGGAAACAAATCTATTAACAAACAACCGAACACCTCCCTCAATAGACACATCCTGCCCACTGTAATCCAAAAACGTGTTTTCAAACCGGGTAAAGAAATCAGACACACTCTCATCTTTCTTTTGTCGACAAGCCGACAATTTATCCCAATCTACCTTTCTCAGTGGAATAAGAGAATGCATATATGTAATAATGCAACCAGGCAAAGCAAGTATCTCAGCTTGGGGTTTATCACCTAGCTTAATTTCCTGATCCCATCCTTTAATCACATCCCATGTACCTCCCAACTCCACAACAGGTCTTGTGTGTGCACCTGCCTCCAAATATCAACCGGAACCAGTAGACAAAAAAACCTTTCAATATCAGCAAGAGTAGTAGGATTTTTCCTAGGGTCAGGCAAGTGAGTCTTAAGAGATAAAACTTCACTTCTTTTCCACGGAGTATAAACCCATTGTTCCTGAAAACGGGCCACCTGCCTCGCCATTAATTCCAGCAACTCTGGATGATATATAGGATGAACCTCCCACATCGGAAACTGAGACACTGACCTGGGACTTTTCTTGTGTAATCTTCCCCTATAAGCTATTATTGTTGTGACATTAGCAAAAACTTGTTCTGGCCCCAATTCACTAATATACACCCGATCTCTAATATCATATAAAACTTGAGGCGCTTCCGCTTCAAAGTACTGTTGCCAAAGACCAATTAAAGTGGCGGACATGTGTTTAAGGGCATGCTGTTGTATAAAAGGCTCAAAATCTCTCATAGTCGCCCAGACATCCTCTACACTATAAATAGGATTACGAGCCCATTGTGCAGCCTGATTGGCTATTACCTGTTTCTCATCATCTCCCACATCAGGTCGCACTAATGGTCCCATGCGCTCCTTAAATTTCGTCCAATCCCTGTCCTCAAATCCACGTACCGGTGTCCCACTACTTACTAATGTTGGAGGATGAAAAACCACAGTGGGAGAAGCAACAGAATTAACAGGAACTATCATCGCTGATGGTTGTGTCACGGGAGAAAGAGCTGGTGAGAGGGACGCTGAGGCAATAGGTGTGGCAGGGGTAATAACGGTCACGGTTGCCACAGACGGCAAAGGCACAAAAGGAGGAGGAGGAGCGTAGCCACAGCCATTGAGATGACAGCGGTAGATACAGGTACAGAGACAGTGGAAGCAACGGTAACTGGTGGCTGCGAGGACACCGGGACAGTAGGATATATCCTTTGCGGAGCATATGGAGGCGAGGTCGAGTATCTAACAATTCTTCCACAAAAGTATCATCTTCCTCCTGGACCACATACGATTTATCAATATGTAATCGAAACCTCCTATCTTCACATTCAACTCCCTTCTCCTGTTTTTCCCGGTCATCTGCTACAGCTTTCTGAGTCAATGTCTGCATTTTCCCTTTCCGGGCTTCTTTCTCTGCCCTCAATCGCCTCTGTCTAGCTGCTTTCTGCCATGTTCTAAGGGAATCAAACATGGACTGCCTACTTCGTCTCTTAAACAACTGTTCTTGTAAATGCTCAATCTTCTGTTCATCGAAAGTGCCCGTCAACGGCCACTGCAACTCGGCATTGTCCCTCGTATATTTGTGCCTTAATGTACTAAACATAATAGGGCCAAGACCATGCTCCCCATACATATCAAAATTCAGAGTGCAAGCACACAAGCAGAGGAAGCCTACAAAAGGAAAAAACGTGTTAGTAGTCGGCGCTGGTCCACAAGGGACCACCAGTGCGGGCATTTTCTGACATTTTGAAAGAAGATTAGTGCAAGGATCTTTTCTTATAGAGATTAGCGCAAGGATTTCTTCTTATCATTATAGCAAAGAGACAAGGAAATGCAAGCCGTAAGTGCGCCTCCACCTTTTTTGGCAGCCCCAGGTGATCCTCCCATCAAGTGGAAACAATGGTTGGATGGGTTTGAAACCTATCTGGGAGCAATAGGCGCGAACAGGTTCAGAGCAGAACGCAGGAAGTACCTGCTATTACATTCTTTAGGGTTTGAAGGGAGAGAGATTCTTAAGCATCTCCCTGCCCCTGTAACTGTGGGAGAGGAAATTCTTGACGAGTATCAAGACACGGTCAGGAGACTTCAGGTGAGGTTCGATGTTCAACCCAGCGTTGTAATTCTACGTCATAAGTTTTTCTTATGTTCGCAAAACACAGGGGAGGATGTGGACAGCTACAAACGTACACCGACACTTGTGCGTTTCACCTCACTTCAACTCTTTTGCCGCTTGCTCCGCTCTTTACTCTTCTTCCGCTGTTGTTCACCGGACACAGACACTGACGGATAACTCCTCGAAGCTGCTCCCTTGGTTAGCGCTTCCTCACGGGATCCGTCTTCTCTCCCATCTGCACGCGTGCTTCTTCTGGCAGCTCAGCAACTCGTCGCCAAAAATAGTGTTGTACTCACGAAAGGAAGACCGCCAAGTCAGCTGGTGAGTAGATTTATAGGTTTAATAACAGGACAGCTGAGCCACCGAGCGGAGCGGCTACCGGCAACAGGAACCGTCTCAACTGGCATAAATCGAATGCCAGACATGGAACCTCCGCACGGTAGGCTTCCAAGTGACCAACATTCACAAACAAGCATTGGAATACTACACCTTCTCAAGGCGCCGGCTGAGCTTCTTCCAATCGAGCATCAACAGAGCAACAGCGACAGCACAAAGAAAACAATTTACTAACACCAGGCATTCTCAAAAGAAAATAAATTCACTATTTTATGCCTGACAAAGCAATTGCAAATGCTTTTTATCCAAAAGACGGTCCTTAGACCGTACCAAATACAAACCAAAATGGTACCATATCCACAAAGAACCAAAACAAACTCACCTGATATATGCAGGTTAAACGTATTGATTCTCCACTGCAGACTCTTCAGAACAAACGGTCCGATCCAAGGGTTTTGCCGTTCAGGACTCCAGTCGGGATGACCACTGGGCGAGGCACCGTCCGGCAGGACAGAAGGGGCAGTTGCGAGTACCAGGAACTCTTCATGCAGGGATCCCTGATCCGTCCGTCCGACCCGACCCGACCAAGGCCTCAACCTCCCCCCCATCCGCAGAAGGGGATGGGTCAGTCAGTCGAAGGAGTCCCTGTACGGGCGCCCACTGAAGGAAATGGCCCAAATAGGGTCACTTGGGTCACTAATGACCACCTCTCAGCCTTCCATACAAAATGAAGAGTCGGTCAGACAGTAGAGAATACAAACCAATAACAGTTTATTCAAAGTACACTCAGAGCGGAGCCCTGTCTGCCCAGTCGGTAGGAGTGCTGCAGAGGGACTGGCATCAACAAGCATAACGATACATTATGTACACTTCGAAACCAAAAAGAGCACGCCCACTATGGAATTTTCCAAGCAGATGCAGCTGGACAGTTAATTACAAAGGAGTAAGTTTCGATTCTGTGGCCGGGCACACATTATCTACTGCTCAAGGTCACTCTGCCTGTGCCTACCGCAAGACTAGTGGGGAAGGCCTATATCTCAAAGGAAAGGTATGCGCTAATAAGAACAGTGCAATCATTAGTGTAGCTGAACTCAAACAGAAGAAACATAACTTAGAAGAAGCCGTTTCTCGTAAAAAGCAAAGGATTAGTTTCGATCATGATTTAAAAAGGCGCCCATACACAAAATGGCGCTACGAATGTTAACTTGGATTATCTGCAGGAATGTCAGATGTCAATCTTGAGTCCGATGGTATCCGAGTCATTGGATGAAGATATCGATATAAGCGAAGTGGAGGAAGCTATAAACGCTTTGCCAGCTGGCATAAGCAGTCGGCAAGGATAAGATCCCATTGGAATTTTGAAAAATCTTTAAAGATATACTGATCCCTATCTTTCTTAAGGTATGCAACTCTATTATACAGGGAGAAGAGGTCCCTTCTTCTTGGAACGCATCAAATATCGTTGTTTTTCCCAAAAAGGGAAAGCCCATCGATGATATGAGTTCATATCGACCAATAGTGTTGATTAACGCCGACGCTAAGCTTTTCTCCAAAATTCTTGCAGTTCGTCTGGCTCCAATAATTCATACAATAGTCTCAGAGCAGCAGCATGGCTTCATCCCCGGAAGAGATACTGCCTCCCACATTAACACGGCAATAGCCGCATTCGATGTCTCTGGTCAGATAGACCAACAGATGGGGATGCTGATGTTAGACGCCGAGAAGACCTTCGACCAGGTGACATGGGAAGCACTATGGATATCTATGTCTCAAATGGGCTTTGGTCGAAGGCTTATCTCGGCAGTACAGAAACTATATAATCATCCAACAGCTACAATCAAACTCAATGGGCTTTCCTCTTTTTCTTTTTAGTTCAAAGGGGGACCCGGCAGGGTTGCCCTTTATCTCCTTTATTGTTTGCTCTTTACATTGAGCCCTTTATTCAGCATCTATTGGTCAATGGAAATATTGATCCAGTTATTCTAAACGGGACAAATTTAAAATTAACCGCATATGCGGATGACATCGCAATTTTCTCGGTTAATCCTGTCAAAGCTATGGCCGCAATCACGCATGAAGCACAGCGATTCGGTTCCTTTTCCGGCTATAAGTTAAATGTGCATAAAACACAGACATTATTACATTTTCAATTAGATGCTCCCACAGTAATTCTTGGGGATACGAGTGCGGCTACTTATCTGGGGGTATATCTTAGCAGCCAAGTCAATGAAATCATTCCACTAAATTACGATATACTGCTGAAGAAAGTGGCGGTGAAGCTGCGAAGCTGGCACCGGCTACCCCTCAGTATCTACGGGCGGTGCAACCTGGTTAAAATGAATATTTTACCAAAGTTTTTATATTTTTTTCGTACAATTCCATTAAAAGTACCATCTTCTTTTTTTAAACGTCTAGATAGTGTCCTGGGCAGCTTTTTCTGGGGATACCGATGGGCTAGAAGAGCTATTCGATATCTAAAACTATCATATATGCAGGGCGGATTCAACCTCCCTGATTTTAAGTTATATTTCTGGGCAGCATTTACCGGACGGTTACAGAGTCTACTTGGAGGAACTGATACAAATCCCAGTTGGTTTTCATATCAGCTGGCGTGTGGACCAAATACTGGGTTTCTACTATATCGAACATTTGATCCTAATTATTTTAAGCGGGTTCGCTTCATGGTAATCAGAGATATCACCAAAATATGGCGCAAAATCTGTAAGACTTATGCAATAGCCGATTTACACTATTATACAGTGCTATGGGGGAATCCTTTGTTTCCTAATATATTTCACGACCAGATTGGGAAAGAATGGCAATTTAAAGGCATAACGCGGATGGGTCAGCTATATGATGATCAGGGTTTTCGAACTCTTTCATCTTTAAAAGTAGAATTTGATCTCCCACAAACCTACTTTTTTAAATACCTACAAGTTAGGGACTATTTACTCGTGGTCGGGAATTATTAGAGTTGTCTAATCCATCCGAGATCCTGTCTACACTTGTTGGTACCAGAGGGCGAGGCGCCATAGGCAAAATATATCAAAAATTCTTCGGGCGGTGTGTGATGATGGTGTACAAATTGCAGCAAAGCTAAGTCGGATTTTTTGCTCTGCTATTTCAAGGGAGGAAATACAAGAATCTCTTCAAACTATTGATTTAGCCGTAACATCTGTCAACCTAAAATCACAACAGCATAGAATAATTTTTATGCTCTATTACACCCCCGAGCGAATTTCTAAATGGGCTAATAACTCAACTACTGCTAAAACAAACTGCACCAAATGTCAGGAATATGCTGCCGACTTACACCACATGTTCTTTACATGCCCGCGGCTGAAGGATTTCTGTTCTAATATTGCTCTGACTTTAGCAACCTGGGTTGGCTACGACAGTCCGGTTTCGGGGAAAGAGCTGCTGTTGGGGCTATTTTCAGAGTCCGGGTGTCTTACGAAACCTTTAGCCTCTATTATCGCTTCTTGTGCTTGTCTGTGTATTGCCCGCTCTTGGATTCATATCAGTCCTCCCAGCATTAATGAATTTTGGTCTCTGTTGAGGGAGATCTTCGAAATGGAAACTGAAATAGCTAAAGCTAGAGGCCCCCGATCCCTGCTAAAACTTTGCATGGTTTGGTCCTGACTTCAATGGGATTAAGGATTGAATATGTCCCCTTTATTTCTTTTTTCTTTTTTCCTTCCTCCTCCCCTTTTTTCTTCCTCTTTTTTTTTTTTTTTACAATGCTCCTCTGTGCTCTGCAAATGCCTATTGATTTATTATTATTGGAAAATGCTGATATAATTATTCTGTTTCTTCTTTTTGTGGCAATTAAAAATAAATAAAAATAAAAAATAAAAAAACGTACGTAAAACAATACGAAAGCATCACTTTTTTTTATCCTAACACCGGTGGTGCTAGTCAGCAGGCAGAACCTCCAAGCCTGCCCCAGGCAGGGTGCCCTACCCCACCTACCAGGGTTTTCCAGGTTTCAAGATGTCCTCTAGTTAGCTTGTCAGCTTTGTTTTGGCAAAAACACCACCAGTGACATTTCCCTCTCAAGGATGATCCAGCCAATGGACGAGAATGGGTGTGCCAACTCAGTGAAGCACATCACCAGCCCAGCCTTCCTAATTCGAATTACACCCAGGCCGAATTAACACAACTGTTAAAGATATAGATAATTTGTGCCTCTCTGGATACCCACCACCAGATGCCAGCAATATATGAGATTAGATGAAGCTACTGACTAAATGATAAGCTCAGAATTAGAGATAAACACTGTTTATTGAAGGGGAAATACAGTAAGATAAAATGTGCACTTTCTTGTCAAATGAAAGAATACATTTCTATCATAAATTTTCATTCATTATATTGTTAAAATTTAAGATCAAATCATCACATAGGTGCCTCTAGTAGTGTATGTAAATTCATTCTTATCTGAGACTATGTATGCATTTGTCCTAAACTTTATTTCAAGTATCTATATTTGATTTCTGTAGATCAAGATTTGCAGGGAACAACATTCTCATTAACTTTATAAAAGAAATATAGACAATTATCTTGTACCAGGATATTTTTAAAACCTTCAATCCAATTAATAATTTTTACTAAACGTTTATATAGATCACAAAATATGCAATGTTTCTTATTGTTTAAAAAGCACTTCAAGGAGCTAAGCGAGGCCAATGACTGAGTGATCACAGAGTAGAAGTCAGTCACAATAAGTCATATCTTACATTCTTTTCAAAAAGCTGGCAGAGAGAAGATGGGCCATTGCCCAAGAGGAAGAGAATCACAAAGGGAGGGTTCCACAACCGAAAGAAATTGCCAATACGTTTTGTTTGTGTTTTTATTTTGGTGGGCAGTCCGAACATCTCTTTGTTGATGGCATATTTCACACAGCCAGCCCCTGTATGCTTTGGTGTCTTTGAGTAGTGTCAAAAAAACTTGCTTGTGTGTTGTTTTTCACTTGGCTTAAGAATCCTTTCATTGTTTTTGCCCTGAGATGGGCAGATGCATGATGGGCAGAGGATAGCCTGAGAGGCTCCATTCACAGTGGAGATGCCTTTGATGCTGAATAAATATAAGTATGGATGTTATCATTAAAGATAGCTTAAATAGTTGAGTGCAAATCTTTGAATGAAGCAGTGATCACCAGGACATAAGTTCAGACTTTCATCATTATGAGGTTGGTAGGTTGAGTATCACTAAATTGTGTAATTTTATATTTTTATAGCACTGAGAAAAGGCAGATGGGTGGTGAGATAAATATATAAAGCAAATTGGTATCTTCATAAAGGCACAACACAGTGAGCTGAGATTACCTTAACCTTATTCAGTAAAATGTGCACAAGGTATTAAACATCTGTTATCACAGTTTGTTTCAGAGTAAATTTGAGAAGACCGTTAAATTATATCTCTGGCTATGTCTCACATTACACATTCACATAATTACTACCCACAAGAGCCATCAGAAAGTGTTTTGACGTTTCATCAGGGAAATGGAGTGGTATATAAATGCACTTAAAATTGCAGATAGCAGGGTGTTCCTCAAATTACATGTAAGCATCAATTAAAGCATTTTCACAATCCCCTTCATATGTTTATTGTGAAACAAGGTAATTACATGGCATGGATTCAGTAAAAAGCTTTCATGCTCCAAAAATATAGCTTCTCCTTACAGACAAAAAAGCATCCTGCACGAAAAAAGTCACATTTATAAATATGTCTTTCTGCAGCAAGCATATACCCTGGTTCTGAAAGAGTTAACATATTTCATTGAAGCATAGAGTCAAGACAACTGGGAAGTTTTCCAAGCCTACCCATTCCTGGAATTGGGGATGATTCAGGGATGTAGCTCTCATAGGTGCAGCAGGTGCAGTAGCACTAGAGCATGGAGGTCCTAGGCGCCCTCTGAACTTGAATGTGGCTGTATTTGAACACCCAACTAGCGTACAAGCGGGAATATTTTCCTTGCTTGCACCAGGATCCATTACAACCTTTATACACCACTCAGTTGATTCAATGTAGCTGACCACATTGTCTGCAGGGCTATCTAGTAGGGACAGCATCTTAGTGTTGTTCCCATGGGCTACTATAGGTACAGATGCGCCTCCTTTATTTATTGCCTCACAGCATCAAGAATAGGTGGGGTGAAAGCCATGGGGGTAATATATTGGTCCAGCAAGTAGTGAATGGCCTCTTTTGTTATGTATCTCCACCAGTGATCAGGGTTTAGGCAGTGGTCAGCATGATTGGGTCAGAAGCGGTGTTGGTTTTTGAGCACAAGGTGAGGTTTTATGGAGATGGGATCAAGGGTCACACAAGTTCCAATAACCCAAGGGGTGCCCATTGTTCTCTCAACCACTGCTCAGGTGAAAAGATCTGGAGATGCTGTGTGCTTCCTTCTCCTCCACCACTGTATCCCTGAGCACAATTGTGCTTTTTGCTGCTGCAGAGGGGGGGGGCTAGGGCTATTAGGGCAGGGAGCACGTGGGGTGACATTTCTTCCTTGGAGCTGGTTCCTGTAATGCAGAGACAATGCAAGGGGCGCAAGCAGATTTTCTTTCTCCCTGCACTCAGATAGGAGGGGGTCTGTGGCATAAAGAAACTTGAGGGGGGCCCCCCTGCAAGAAATGCTGATGGGGCCCCCACCACATGTCTCCCCAGTCCAATAAATCTAGTAAATATATAAATTTGTGGGGCGAATTATAGTCTAGATATAGGATTGCACATAGTGAAGCCAGCAGACCTAACTTCTATTTATTATATTTGTATTTTGTTTTCAGGTTCACAAAACATAGAAGTAAATATTTACTGAAAAACAATTAAAAAGGTCCAGTTTAAAACACATTACATCTTTAACCGCAACATACCACTTGAATATAAATTAATTATTTACCTAACATAGAACCTAAAGATCAAACAAATCTGGATTCCTGGTCCCTGCTATCATAAAGTTATAGGGTCTACAACAGCAAAATGGCTTTCTAATATGCACTAAACCCATTTTGCAATTCAGTAAAGCCTTTCAAACTCCCCTTTCAGTAAGCATTCTTTTACAACCACCTGGCTTTATCATCATCTGCCCAATAAAATCATGTGCCTGGTCCGCTTCCTCGCAGGCCCATAGAAAATGCTTTGGTATCACTGACTCCCTTATTATACATGAGAAAAGGATTTTAGTTTGGAAACTAAAATTGCAATGCTGCTGAACTTTCCTGTTATTTCAGTATGAAAACACAAATGCACTTTGTGGAAACAATGAAGGAAAAGGATTTCATGCTGTATACGTAGACAAGAAATCATCCATTAGACCCTACACAGTAACCTAACATTTCTCCATTTCAGGTGTGAGTAGTTGATGCTTTGCATTCTGGTACTTGTAGTCATCTCTATAATGGTAAAAGCAAAATTACAAGAACTAGGTTACAATAAAAGATACATCCAACAGAAGAGAGGTTGAGATCTCTGCGTTCCAATACTGAAACTTAAAATGGATATTTAAATATTGAATTCACTGAATCTTTTAATGTAACACAAAGGCAATCTGCTTTGTAGACTTCTTTGGTTTCAAAACAATACACAAAGCACTTGGTAATATTTAAGTAAACCTGGTCACGTTCGTTTTTCAATAGTGTGCTTTTATTGGTTTATCTTTGTCAATTATTTTTAAACTATGGGGTATATTCACAAGAACGTGTGATAACTACCGCAAGAGTAGCGTAACGCAACTTTCAATATCGCAGGCTATCGCGGGAAAATAACCCTGTGTCAACGTGGAATTTACAACAAGGCGGTAGCAAGCGATAGTCTGCCTAAACCGCGGATAATGTCTGCGATACAACCACCACGATGGAGATAAAAACACAAACCACAACACCAAAAAACACGCGATGGGCCAAAGCGCGATGAGGAAACCAGGGACAAGCAGCGCCAGGCCTGCAACACACACCTGGCAGGCGTCAAAAAATCACCATAAAAGTAGAAAAAACACCCACACACAAACTGAACAACACCCAAGCACCATGGAGGCAGCCGGAGCAGGCGCAGATCAAGAGCGCAACCCCACAAGCACCCCGGACGACCAGCCTGGGACCTCGGGGACAGGGAAGGGCAAGGACAAGAAGACCAGGAAGACCAATTTCAGTCCGCAGGCGAACAGGATCATAGTAATGGAGGTGATGGAACACTATCAACAACTCTTCGTCACCTCCAACGTGTGATTGGGCACCAAAAATGGAATATGGCAGGACATCGTCGACAAGGTGAATGCCGTCGGAAAGCACAAGCGGACAATGGACGAGGTCAGGAGGCGATGGAATAACATCAAGCGGAAGACCAAGGAGAAACTCACCGCCAACCAGAAGGCAGCAACGCAGACCGGAGGTGGGGGCCCTGCACCACAGCTGGAGCTGGATGACATGGAGGAGCTTGTGTCAACAGTCATCAGTGTGGAGACTGTGGCTGGAGTCGGGGGACCGGACACTGCTCGACAGGACAGAACACAACCGCAACAGGGTGAGTGACCACCAGGTACTGGGGGGACGGGGGTAGATGGGCACAATGGCACACATGCACAATCAAGCAGAGCACAGTGCACACCCACAATCACTCTGGATCATGTCCCTGATCCACAGGCTGTCACAATGTACAATGCCATGCTGCCTGAATGTGAACCTGTACCATGCGGCTACTTACATGCGGACACATTGTAATACACCATCTCCCCTTCACATTGCAGGGCCACCTTCAACACCTCCTGCAGAGCAGTCCCAGCCACTCTTCACTGATGATGAGGAGGACAACACCAGCATCGACACCCAAACCATCCAAGACATCATTGACCTCATCCGCCACTCACCTCCAGGATCAGGACAGCCCAGCCACATCGATGAGACCCCACCCACCATCCAAACCACCCAGCAGGAGGCACCCACAGCCCCGGCACTCTCCCAAGACCCCCAGGAACAACACATGGCCTTCCAAAGCCGTGTGCTGGAGGGCCAGAGGAAGACGGCTGAGCAGGTGCGAGTGGGGTTCGAGCTCATGGCTACCAAACTGGACGCCATCCATGGGTGTCTACCTTCGCCCCATGGTCTCCAACCAGCCCTGACTGACATCGCTGGAGTCATGATGTGGAGAGAAAAACACCTGTCCGCTCAGAGTGGCTCCAGTGATGGCAGCCGTGAGCTGGCACACATGCGGAGGCTCATGGAGGACATGGTGCGGATGGAGGCGGAAAGGATGGCAGCCACCGCTGCACACCATCGAAATGTAGCAGGGATCTACCAGACCCTGCAGTACTTCATCATGGCATTGCTGCCACAAGGCATGTCGCTGATGAATGCGGCTGCCCCCACACCATTCACATCTCCACCCCCTGGTGTGTCAGTGCCTCCCAGTGTGGTAGGTGTTTCTACTCAGGCCCCTGATGTGCCACTGCCACACAGTGTGGCAGACAATCCTCCTCCGGCCCCTGATGTGTCAGTGGCACACAGTGCCGCAGCCAGTACTGCAACACCCACAGGTGGGGCAGAGCACACATCCGGGGACGAGGATGGGATTGAGATCAGAAGGAGGCACTAGCATTCATTTCCGCCACCTTGCCTGTTTCTGCTTGGTGCCGCACATGGCCTCAGGACCTACCACTGAACCCCGATACACTCCGATGCACTCACCTTGGACAGCGACATGGACTGCCACATCCTGTTTGCCGACCAATGACACGGCGGACAGACTGCGGACTGTACCCTTCCTCTTCCGCAGTACAGGTCATCCCCGGATGGACACTGGCTGGCCCTCCACGGGCCCATATTGTGTAGTGTGCTCGGCATTGCCCTGTACCGCTCCAGCTGCATGACTGCACTGGATGTGCAAATAAACATCCAGTGATGCACTGCTGTGTAATGTCTTACGTCATTCATGTATGGATGTGTGGATGAATGTGGGGACAGTGCCTTCCCTTGCGTCAATGATGTTCATCCTGTGGGATGCCAGTCAGAGGGTGCGACATTGCATTTTGTGTACCGGGTCCCGTGAACACTACAACAGGGACACACGCATCAGTCACTTCCTTGTCCGGACATGGACTGGACCACGCCCAGAGCCCACGAGTCATTGTTGCAAGCCCTGCGCTGGTCCGGCGTACAGCAGGCCAGACCACTCTGCTAACGCCCCAAGGGGGGGCCCTCATTGTTACCCGGCGCAGCTGTACTCGCTGGTGATGTGCAGGTCACTGGTCTATTTGTCAGCATGTCACAGCCACTCCCTGAGGGCAGGTTTGCACACACACCACACCCATCCGGCTCAGGCGTCACAGGCCATGTGACTCCGCCAACATAAGGGGCCGACGACATCACATTCCCCTCTTCCGGTGGTGACTGGATGACGGCCCTCCACGGTTCTCACTCATAAAGGGCCCATGAGTTTTTGCGCACAGGGTTAGTGGCACACGGGTCCTTGTGGACGGCACGGGCCTACACCCACATGGCGCAGACTGGGGTTGCACAGGGTTAGTGGCACACGGGGCCTTGCGGATGGCACAGGCACCCCGACATGGGACGGTGACTTTGGGTGCACTGAGTCAGTGGCACCTTAAGCTGCTGAGCGGGTGTGCAGCCTGCGATGATGCCCCGTCCCGGCGGTCCGGACAGCTCAGGTTTTGTGTGCCCTGCTGGACCGCAGTGTAGGCCAGAGCCAGCGGGCAGCACAGGCCTTCTGCCACGTGGCATCGCTTCTGGGATCCCAGAGTTGGTGGCACCCATTGGGCTGAGAGTGTGTGCAGTCTGCGATGGTGCCGGGTGCACTGGTATGTCCTATGCCATGGAGTAGTCAAGACCCAGCACCAAATGTGAGACCTGGTGGCCTGCGGAGCGTGGCTGCATGATGTGGAGGGTGTCATGTCTGCGGGCCACAGGCTTGTGGCTTGCGGCGGCACGTGGTGGGACCTCCTGTCTACGTGCCGGTGGCGGAAGGTGAGCATTGAGGCCTGGGTGTGCATGGGCGGGCGTGCTCTGATGGGCGGCGGGAGGGGTTGGGGTGCCTCTGCCTGGGTGTGCATGGGCGGGCATGCTCTGATGGGCGGTGGGAGGGGTTGGGGTGCCTCTAGCTGGGTGTGCATGGCCGGCCAGGAGATGTTGTCTTGTGCAAGTGTGTGTACTGTGCCAGTCATGTATCTGGACTCTGTTTCAGCTGACGGCTCTGACTCAGATGTGTGACCTGGTGTCCTGCTATACATACCGGCACGTGGTTGGAGACACACCGGTGGCAGCATGTGAGCAGTGTGGCCTGGGTGTGCAGGGGCGGCACTCTCTCTGTCTCTCTCCCTCTCTTCCTCTCTCTCTCTCCTCTTCTCTCTCTCTCTCTCTCTCCCTCTCTTCCTCTCTCTCTCTCTCCCTCTCTTCCTCTCTCTCTCTCCTCTCTCTCTCTCCATATCTTCCTCTCTCTCTCTCTCCCTCTCTTCCTCTCTCTCTCCTTCGCTCTCTCTCTGTCCTCTGATGTGCGCAGGACACACCTTCTCATCTGTTTTTTGTTTTACAGGCTGTGACCTACGTATTGTCCCGAGGGGAGCGGCCATGTGTCTTCATTTCATTTCGGTGTTCATTTTAATAAAGGTTCATTTGTTGCTTCGAAAGTGAATGTGTGCTGCTCATTTCTGTGACGACACATGCATGTCACCAGTTGTGATTGTGCAACATCAAGCGGAATATTTTGTACATGTTTATGTGTGGCTGATGTGGCATGTCTTTGGTCGGGGGTGCCAGGGAGGGGTGGTCCTGGGGGTGGTGGCGGTGGGTGTTGTGGCCCTCTTGGGTGTCCGGGCCGCATTATGGGTGGCTCCATGGCATCCGTTGCCCTTCCGATGTAGCCCTGGGCTGTGCTCCCTTTTGGTTTGCAGGCTGCCATCCGACTTTACACTAGGTCAGAGCAGGTGTAGATTTCCTGGTGCTAACGCGCCTTATCGCCTGTTTTGTGTTTTTATCGCCGATGTGGCTGGTCGTTGAGAATTTTGAGGTGTGCTGTTGTCTCGGCTTTTGGCACGGGAACGCCTACTCTGCATCTCATTAGCGATATTTGCGGGTGTCCTCTGTGGCAATGTTTTTTTGCGGCTGCTATCGTGGGTAAACTGGTGCTGTGGGCTGTTAACACCGGCTTGTGATTGGGGAGGTAAATTTATCAGGACTTTGTCTGCGATAAAGTGCCGTTAATTCGGCGATGGCTCCTTGTGAATATGCCCCTATATGTATTACCTGTTTCTATCAACTTTTGTCTGAGACCTTATTCAACGCATGCCCGAGGGAAACAAGAACTCTGTGGTTCTATCCAAATCCTTTAATGGAAAAATTGGGAAATCACTTGCAATGACTAGCATTCAGAGTCCCGGGTAGTATTTTTTCCCTTATCGATGCATACCTTTATCAGTTAATGTAAGAAGAAAACACTTTGAAATGTGTTTTCAACTGCCCTAATAGCTATTGACTTATAACGTAAGTAAACAAAGACAGAAAGACAATATGTAAATGAATACAGATTATTTCATATAAAGTTCTGCTTATGAATCATGAGCAGGACTTTGCAGAATCTTAAAACATGAAGAGAGAGAGCTGGCATTTTTATCTGGGAAAGGTGGCAACCCAAACCCTTCTCTAGTCATTTATGTTCTTCCTTTTCCCCCTAAGAGGAGCAGTGCTCTGTCAAGGATGCTCTCCTTCAAGGGGCTCAACCCACTCTTGAAAGGTGCCTGGCAGTCTCAGACTTAAGAGAAACAAAAGAGTAATTTTATTTCTTTTCAGTTCTGGGTCTGCACGGTGTCAGCTCAGAATATGCTGCACACTGCAGATGCTTTAGAGAGATATATTGCACAAACATGCTATGGGGGCCCCATTCATGTGAAGAAGACTGGCTCCCTGTACCGTTGGAGCTGCGGGTGTGTCCACAAGTATTAGCTCCCCGCCATAGTGCTGATGGAGCAGGATTTCGTGAAAGAAACCTGCTCAACACCTCTATAATACGGACTAACAGTAAGTAGTGTTAAAACAACTAATATGCAGATTTACATTACACGTGGGAAGCTATGCTTTGCAAAATGCATGAACTAACCAGAATTAATGCGTAAATAACCGGAAATGTAATAATCTTGTGTTTTGAACGAATCTAGGAGGTTTGCATGGCAAAGCTGCACGTGTATTTGGTAAAAAGCATAGTGAGTGTTGCTTTAAACTAATAAAAAATGCAGCTTTCCTACTAATGCTATGTTAGGCTAACCGTTAATATGAATTAAAGCTAAAGTGGGTGGTAAACCGTGAAAATTGCATTGTCACATAATTAATAAATGTTCGTTTTTCCGTTCTTTTAGTAATGGATGAGTCCTCCATGTTCTTAAAATTGGCCTAACCAAGGGCGGGGTGGAACTAGGAGCGAGCATGAACCATGTGACCACGTGACTGAACTGCTGTGCAAAAGTGAAAAGGCCTGACCTGGTGAAGGACATAACATTGAAAGGCAGCCAAAGCGAGTGTCATCGTGGGAACGGAACCTGTTGTTGTTAAATTTATTAAAATGTACAATAAATTGTTGCATGTGAGCTTATGAGAGAGAAGAAGTATTGATGACTGTATAAAAAAAAGTGTTTAGAACAATGGTGTAGTCAAAATTAGATGATTTCATAGTGGGGTGACACTCCACCCCTAGAACCCAAACAATCCCTTAGCTAGAATATGTGAAATTAGCAACTATTGTGGGATGGACATTGTAGGAGAGTAGGATCTGCCTCTTATGTTGCCCCCACTTTTTTTCTGATGTTTACACTGGTTTCTGGCTATAGTCAGGCTGGGACCCTGCTAATCAGGGCCCCAGCCTCTCTGTTCTCTCTAAACGATTTGGAGTGCACTCTAAGTGCACTAGTGATTGGATACTGTGGTACCTTATGAGTCCCTAGTATATGGTACCCTAGGTACCAAGGGCATAGGTACTCCACAGGCCTACCAGGGGCTGCAGCATATATTATGCCACCCCTGGGAAGCAGACTAAATCTGACACCACAGGCCTGCTACTGCAGTCTGAGTGAGGAAGTGCTAGCACCCTCACTGAGATATAGGTTCCCTATATCTCTCCTACACACACATATAACCCTATCAGTCACCCCTAAGGCAGGCCCTATCAATCCTGAGGGCAGGGTGCTTGGCTTCTATGTGAGGGGGTGCCTCTGCCTGAGCAGGGCCCCTCTGCAGCTCTCAGAGTCCATTCTCTGGTGCTGTTTGTGGATGCGGTTAAACCATATACTTTTAAGTGCATTATATCCTCGCGGTAAAATGCTAACTTTGGAATGGCTGCATCGAAACATGTCGTGTTTGGTGTCAAACACCTTGGAATGCTACCCCCCCGCCAGTCCTGGTGGCGGGGGGTAGCATTCCCCCCTTCTAGAGGGATAGACATGTACCTACGGTGGAAACACGGTAGAATCCTGCAGAGCCCTGGCATCACAAAATGGATGCCACCAGTCACAGACACTGGGCTGCCCTCCTGCTGATGACCAACACTCGCAGTGGAGGGAGCCCAACAATAGATATCCTGTCCCAAGGGGGTGTGACCACCTCCCAGACAGGGTTTAGTGTATTGGGGCTGGGTGGGTGCACTCTTAGAGTGCTTTGAAGTCCTGCACTGGGGGAGCAGAAGGCTCCTCTGTGCATATGCCAGTTCAAACCGGCTCAGGGGCAACCTGTCCCTGCTCTGGTGCGAAACTGGACAAAGGGAAGTGGGTGTAGCCACCCACTCCCCTGGCCCTCCCATAGGTAGGGTCATAGAGCTAGTCCCTCCCCTCTTTTTAGTATAAGAGGGGGAACCTGTGCATTGCACCCTAGATTTCCCTGGACGACGCTCTACAAGAAGAATCCCGGACCTTCGACGTTCCACTACCTTTGGAAGACTGAAGAATCTCCCTTGGAGTCAAGGAGTGACTCCCCTGCTTGGCAGGCACCAAAAACTACAAACGACGGTCGCAAACTATGCCGCTCCCGCCGGAGTCCGAAGTCCCTGAAGCCCAAAAAGTAGATTTCCTGACTTCTCAAAAGCCATCGTGAGTCCCCAGCGAAGCTGAGGCCAGTGGACCCCAAGAGTAACAAGGAACCGCGACCCCTGGGTACCGTGCACTATTGTCGAGTGCAACCCCTCACAACGTTCCACGAACTTGGTGCTTTAGACCACGTGTGGTCCCAGCCTCCAGCAAGAATCCCTCCTAAGATCAGTGGCCTACCACATCCCGAGTGACCGTGGGCCCCTGTGAGAGAATCCTCCCGAGGCATCTTCGCGATCCCTTGCCAGCCGGCTTGTGGGTTCCCAGAAGACTTTCCAAAGAAACCAAAGGGCTCCTCTGGTTGCTCCAGGCCTGCCCTGACTTACCCTTGCTGGGTGAGTTCCACAGACCTTGCTGGTCTGTGCCATTGCCTCTTCATACTTTCCCCAAGACTTGCTGTTACCAAGGCTTGTTGGCTCCGATCGAGTCACCGACACCGCAGTAAGATGCAGACATCGTGGGACACGCGGAATCCAACTCCTGGTTGTCGTCGACGCCTCCTGGACCTCGTGGCTGAAGAGTCAAGGCAACCATGAACAACCTGAACCCTGCGATGACGGTGGGCATTCATCTTCCTTGCCCCGAGTCACTGCCAAGTGACTTTGAACACTGTCCCCTCTGCTTTCAGGTCATCCTTCCACCGAATCCAGGCTTGGATTCCACCGGACACTTCTTCACACCATCACAAGCAGCAAGTCTTCTTTGATCGCCATTGAAAACGACGCCGCGACCCGACACCAAAGGACACCTGTGCACCCGGCTTCCCTGGGTGAGGTAACTCCAGCACTACGGTGCTCCTGTGGGTGTGGGCCCTTGAACTACTTACCCTGTAAGTGACTTGCTTGTAGGTTCACCAGAAGTATCCTAAAACTCTTACTTTCCCCGTGCGATTCTCGCACTGACTCGTACCTGGTTCGCGTCTGTGTTAGACACACCGCGTCCGACTCCCTTGCAAACCCTAACTGTAGACCGAATCCTTCGACTCGTACTGAGTCCGATCGGTGTGTTCACCTCGAACACGCAAGGGACCTTGAACATTGATATCTCAATCGCGTCTGAGTGCATAGACTCGTACAGGATTCACATCGGTGCCAGGTCACCGCGTCCGTCCCCTGTGGGTCTCCTACAACTACCTGGGGTGGTTCTTGGTGGTCCCTCGATTCTAGATGCCCTAGACCTAGGTTTAGCAACCTAAGATTGTAATATTCAATTGTGCTAAACTTATCCTGATAATATTTGACTTGTACATATGTTCCTATCCTCTAATCTCATAAAGAGATTAGTAGAGAGTGTTTATTAATAAATACATATATATTTGATATATATACCTGTGTGGTGTCTTTTCATTTGGTGATTCAAGAGATTGTGTGGTAAAACAAGCTGCTTTACATTCCTTCAAGACTTAGCCTGAAGGCTGCTCTCCACAGCTACCACTAGGATAGCTTTCTATAAAGGTTGTCTTAAACCTATCTACCATAAGAGTCGAATTGTTCTGGTGCAAGGTGTCCACTTTAATTAGTGAACAGCATATACCAGGCCAACTTCTCACAGACATGTACTTTTAGGATATAAGAATAGGTACTTTAGGGGTGCGGTTTGGTGTGGGCTACGAGGGTCGCTTAGGCTGAGAGAGGGAAGCGTCGCTGATTCGTCGGTGAGCTGAGAGGCCTAGCTGTTTCCTGTCCTGTCCTTGTCCTGGTTCTTGAATCTTTGATCCCTGACTCTTGGTTCAGGGGTCCCCGCTACTACCTAGGCCTGGGTGGTGGTTTTCCCCATACAGATCCCTTGGGTTTGTATTAGATCTAACTTGACATTGTAGAAACTATTTTTGCAGTCGTATTCTTGTCATTGAACTTTTGTCTCTTCATCTATCCCCTCTAAATTGTTGGTTTAAATTGATTGATTTCACTTGTATCTAATGTCTCTTCATCTATCCACTCTTTGCAACGTATATTTGAATGATAGTTCCGTTGTTACTGTGATTAGATTGTTATTCTCTCTCATGAGGTCTCCAGTGTTTGAGCTTATGCATGTGATCACTATGAGCATTTATTATTACTAGATAAAATTATTAAATCACACCGAGAGTTTGTGGTCATTTTAGCCAGTCTCTAAAGGTTAATCTTTATTTTTGGAGTATTACCATTGCCATCAACTCTTCAACTAATTTATCCATCGACCAAGTAGATAAAAAGTCGATTATAATTACAGGATGTTTAAATTTTGTGCAAAAAGAACAGGAATAAATTGAAGAAAAAGTTAACAAACTTGACACCAGCGCATCAGGGATTTGGGTGAATATGTATGGGCCAAAGCATGTTGTTATTGAATATTTTTCCTTGATCAATGTATTGGGTTCGCGCTGGATCACTTTCTTGGCAGCAGAGGATGGTTTAATTATTGATTAGTTTGGTAAATGGTTATTGAATATTGAATATATGTTTTAACACGAAGAGTTAGTGTCATGTTCTATGTTGTCTAGAAGTACAGGTACGGAGTTGCCTGAGGAATCACGGGAAGGAATTTGCCTGAAGAAGGCAGAAGAAGAGTGTGGTAAAGAAATCACACTCCAGAAGTACTTTGTCTGTTGTAATAATACTGAAAAGCTACGTAGGGCTGTCAGTGTTATAATTAGGGAAAATTCGTATGTAAGTAGAGTGTCTGAAATAGCGAAGGGTCCACTTTTGAAACTCTAGCAGTATCCCCGGGGGAGTAACAGGACACCTTTTTAATGCCAAAAAAGTCCTCTTGTGAAACTTCGGCTTTATCCCTAGAGGAGTAACAGGTCACCCCGGAGCTTGTTAGAAAAGTGAGATAATGCTGGTCGTTATTGTTAATTGCAGTGTAAGCATCTCTTGGAAAAGTGAAGACTTTCTCTTTATTTAGTGGAGCAGACAAAGTAGCATTGTCTTTTTATGTTGTTACTAACGGAATTTTATTAAGAAAAATCACAAAAACATTGTCGTAAGATTTTGTAAAGGAGGGTTCAGTAGAAGGACTGAATACTGACGTCACAAAAGGCGGCGCTGGCATTGGTCGAAGCATCGGGCGTGTATCGAGAGTAGATTGTAAAGGGAGGGTCAGTAGAAGGAGTAAAAACTGACGTCACAAAAGGCCGCACTGGCATTGGTCTGATAGCGGGTGTGAACAGAGCTCCGATTGGTTAACTGGAGTGAGTCGTGCAGACATATGTTGAGGCTGTAATTACGTAGGGAGCTGTGATTGGTTGGTTGGTGTGAGTCGCGCTGGTATAGGACAGGATTTAACGAATAGGGGAGAGAGAAATACGGAGAAATTTTGTTTGAGTTATTGTTGAAAAAACACATTAGTAAAGAAGAGTTTTGAGAATGGGTTTGCTAAAAACAATAAAGAAATTCTTTAAGAAAGATAAACATATTGTGACTAGAGAGGAATTCCAATTCCACCTCCAAGAACACCTGCCTCTTATATGATGATGGAGCGAGGGTACCATACGTGTGTTTGGTTAGAAAACTGGATGAAATATACGAAGGACGATGGAATGATAGCTTTTCCTGAGTTTGGTACATTCAATGTGAGAATTTGACAGAATTTGAGAAATAAGATGAACTCACTAGAACCAAATCCTAGACTTACCCAGTATGAAGCGTTGGAAGAATGGGAAGTAGAAGCTTTTGAGCGAGAAAAAGATAGAAGTGGTAGAAGATTCAGAGGTTTTATGCCTAGATATCCATTTTAGAGGCGAGAAGATCAGATGAAAAGATGGAGAAGAGCTGTAGTGACTGAGGGTCTATATCCAGTATTGACAGCAGGGCGTCAGACAGGTACAAAGTGTAAAGAGAAAAAGAAAAATTTAGAAACGTCCGTAGAGGGCATGGATGAATCTGATGATGAATTGTTAGAAGATGTTATGACTAAAAGACCTCCACCATATGAAGAAAATTCAGGAGAGTTGATTCCAAGTGCCCCACAAATGGCAACTCCATTAACTCCCTAAGTTACCGAAATAGCTAGGTTAGTATGAGAAAATGAAGTGAGTTTGTTAAACAAAGCTGAAATGGAACAGGTACAGAAAATAAATCAGTTAAATGTAAATGCAGAAGCATTAACGGTACCAGTGACAATTGGTCCAGTGGTTCCATTATTTGGAGAAAAATCAACCCTCCCAAAAGTACACACATTGCTAGTTCCAAGAAGTAGTGTAAGGAGTGAAATAGTGTCAGTAAAAAATGAAATTAGACAAGACGATCAAAATACCACACTATTGGATCTACTGGTTGGTGGTTTATTTACAGAAACCCCGAGGAGAAGTATTCAATTAGACCCGAGAAAAATAGGGCCGACTTCTACACCAGTAGCAGGGAGTTCAGTAGGTCCCTCTCCAGAAGAATTAACTAACTGGATAACCGGAATGACCAAGCCAAAAGCTCAGATACAGAGTATAAATATGAGTCAATTGAAAGTAGATTTAGAAGAGATGATTATTGGAACAGTAAGTCCAGACAGACTAGGAACTTATACTGAGGAAGAGTTACTGTTTTTATGTAAAAGTATTACTTGGAGAGCGAAGAATTTCCATGAGAAACTATCAGAAGTTGCTAGTGAGTGTGGTGTAGATATAGAGAAGTCAAAGGTGTTGCAGAAAACGTACAGAATGGCTTTTACCGACAAGGATTTAGAGAGTTTGAATATGTCAGGAAAAAGATTGCAGATAAAAGAATTAATGAATATACTGAAGAAATGGGGAAATATAGAACGATGGAGGAGTAAGTGGATGAAAAAGTAGGAAGAAACTACTGGTAAGGGAACTTCCATGTTTCCATTAAAGGAAACCGAGCAAGTTGAAAGGGCATGTCCAATGAGAGAAGTTCCAGGTGGTGGATATGTTCACGTACCTTGGACTAGACAAGACATATATTCATTCACCAATGATTTTCCCAGATTGCGAGAGAAGCCAGTTGAATGGTACAAACCAGTAGATAGATTTGTAAAAGTTTCAAAGGTGTTGTTGAAAGATTTAGATGGTCTTTTCGAAATAGTGGTTCCAGCTGACTTGTGGACAGAATGTAAAATTACTGTTGACTGGCCTAAGGATGAATATCCCAGGGATGCAAGAACAGGTGCACCATCTAAAGAGGTGATGAAAAAGTACCATCAGGTTATTACTTTCTTGAAAGGGAAGATTTCTCCTAAAGAAACAGATTGGGTTAAGATTGACAGGACGACCCAAGAGCCTAAAGAGTCGGTGGATGCATATTATGAGAGACTGTTACAAGTGTTTAAGCAGTACAGTGGGTTTGAGAATATTGGAAACAAAGATATGGGACATTTTGTGTATCGATTCGTATATGGATTGAAACCAGAGATTAGTGCAATGATACAGCAGCATATGCTCTGCTGGCAGAGTAAGTCAATAGATGAGATTTTGAAGTATACAAAGTATTGTAGTGATGACATAGATTCAAGGCTTAAAAAGTTGAAAGAGAAAATGATGTGGGCCCAAGTGAAGATGGCAGAACAGGAACAGGAAAATAGTAATGGGCAACAAAGTCAAAGTCAGACTGGTCAGGTAAACAGTGGAGGTAAAGGAAAATTTAAAATGAGTAAGGAAGAGGCTAAAAAGAAATTTCCTTGTCATGCGTGTAGAAAATTTGAACATTGGAAGAATGAGTGATGATATGGTCAAAAGGGTAATGAAGTAAATCAAAATTTAAATCCACAGATGCAGAATGAGGTGATTGGGAATCAACAGCAGCATGTAGTTACTCCACAGTTACAGGTGCCACAACCTCCTGTACCCTGTAATGTGAATGCTCATATGCAGATGTACAGTGCAAGTACTGGATTCCACGGAGAAGAGCAGTTTGGTAAGAATCCACTGGTTTCGCAATATTTAATGCAGTGTAATGAGAGTGATTCGGATTCGTCTCAATGACGGTGCCTGAGGGGGGAGGAAAAGTACGTACTTGGTGCATCTTTAGTGGTAGATCAGTCAGGTCCATTTGTTCATGGAAAAGTAGAAGGTAAAATGTTGTAATCACAACATGACACGAAGACAGTCTGTTAAGTAGATGAGTTTATTCCATACAGCACATAGCGTCAGCGCGCCTCTTCCTTCAGCCAGCAGCCGCCAAACTGACAGGACACGAGCGCACGGTCAACCACATTAGAACGTTGGAACAGCGGACATTCTACAGAGGCACGCGGCCTCAATGACAGCGAGATCATAACATACCCCCCTTTCCTCTACACGCAGGTAGAGAAAATAAAGGAAGGAGTAAGAGTAGAAGAACAAGTAGGAAACAGGGGCAAAGGGTAGAAGCGAGAATGGCGAGGGAGAAGGAAGAAGCAAAACATGGGCAACGAGAAAGGCATTGAATAATAAAAGACATGGAGCAGTGTAAAGAGCATAGGGCAATGAAATATTAAAGAGGGCAAATTACCCCACCATGAAATCCTGCAAGTGTTGAGGAAGTCTCCTGACCCGTAAGGGTCTCTGACACAGTTGTGTAGCTTGTGAACAATGAGAATCTGGACTCTCAACATTGAAACTTTGACTATTACCCAAGTTGTCACCACTGGGGCCTGACACTCTCATCTCTGCACAGGCACGGGAACTGTTGAGCAACTGGTGATCGTGCGCTAGCATGTAACCCGAACAGGAATTTCTGTCGACAATGGCTTTGGGTGATTTGTCTCGTGAGCGATAATTGGCTACTCTGCGTAAATTCCATTTCTCCCCATTGGTCAGCACAACATACCAAGGGTGCACCTCCTGAACTTTGAAAGGACCACGGAACTTACACAGGCCTTTGATCCAACGACCAGATCTAACTTTGACCCAATCTCCAACAAGCAGGTTGACAGAAGGTTTTTTTTTAGAATGTACAAGAGTAGGTGCACACATGGGGGTAACCTTATCACTGCCACACACATACTTCCCTTCCAACAACTCCCTGACCCACGAAGGTACTAGTTTGGAAGAAGGTGTTCTTCCTCGCATGGCAACGAAGGGAACCGCACCAGTAGTGGAATTTTCTGTGGTGCGGTAAGCCCACACCAATTCATTCAAGGTCTCATCAATATCAAGATTATTGGTGAGAGCAAGACCAATAGCTCCTTTAATCATACGGTTGGCTCTCTCCACAATACCGTTGGATTGAGGATTGTGCAATGTGGTGAGGGAATGTTTAATACCACACTCACGTAGAAATTCACACATTTCAGTGGAAGTTAACTGTGTGCCGTTGTCCGTAATAAGGACAGTGGGAAAGCCTTCTTCTTTAAAGATAGTGCGCAGCACTTTTATGGTGACTCTAGTGGTAATCTCAGGGAGCAGATACACAATAAGCCATCTAGAGTGAACATCCATGACAACCATCCCAAATCTCTTGCTGGGGTGAACTCCTGGCATGGGTCCAATGAAGTCAAGGCAAATGCTATGCCAAACTACACCAGGATCATGGATGGAACTCAGGACAGACTGTGGCCCGACCTTAAGCCTCTTCTCACACTCTCTGCATTCACTGCATATTTCAACCCAATCAGCCACCTCACTATCCATACCCGGCCACCAGAATTCACTCCGCAAACATTTTTTTGTAATGGTCTGCCCTAAGTGTCCTTCATGGGCTAAGTGAAATAATCTTTTGCGAATGCCAAATGGGGGAACTATCTTGTCCCCACGCATGACAATCTGATCAGCGACAGTGGATAGTTCGTCAATGACAGCATTAAAGGGTCTAACACTAGTGGGTAATGTGCTCTCCCTACGCCTACCTTTGAGAATGAGGTTGAGGACTCCCTTGAGGACCTCATCTTGTAACATGGCCTCAGCCCACTCTTCTTTGCTGACTACACCACAACTCCACTGAACAACATCATCCACACTGGAGATAGCTCCTTTCCTTTCACTCTTTGACACACCAATTTTGTCCACTTCCTCCCAGTTTAAGGGCAGATGAGACAAACCGTCAGCTTGAACGTTGCGCCAACCAGAAATGAACTCAATATGGAAATTGTATTCTTGCAACCTGGAGGCTAGGCGAGCTAGTCTGGCTGACCCTTTCCCTGTTCCACCTGGTGACAGAATTTTAAGCAATGGTTTATGGTCGGTGCGAAGGAGAAACCTGCGCCCCCAAACATACGTTCTAAAATATTCGACACCCCAGGTGGCAGCTAGGGTTTCTTTCTCTATTACAGAGTAATGACGTTCAATAGTAGTCAAGGTCCGTGAGGTGAACGCTACAGTTTTCTCTGAGGTACTGTCATTCTGAGACAAGACGGCACCAATACCAGTGTCACTGGCATCAACAGTGACAATGGTTTTTGTGTTAACATCAAAAGGAACCAGAATACCTGCATTACAGATTTCAAGCTTGATGTTATCAAAACAATTTTTTTGATCTGTTCCCCAAATGAAATTGACACCCTTCCTCATAAGTACCTTTAAAGGTTCAGTTTTACTCGCAAAGTTCCTCACAAACTTGGAGTAGTACTCAATTAATCCAAGGAAGGAACGTAGCTGATCTCTGTTACTAGGAATGGGAGCCATTTTTATGGATGCAAGCAAATCTCTCTTGGGTTTGATACCATCAGAAGAAATGGAGTGTCCTAAGTACTCCACCTCTGTGGCAAGGAAAGAACATTTTTCTCTACGTAGCGTTAAACCAGATTCTAAAAGTCTGGCAGGAGCTTCTTTTAACGCTAAGTTGTGGCTGCTCACGCTATCACCAAAAACAAGGATATCATCTTGGAAGTAGATGATATTTTTTAGACCTTTAAACACTTCTGAGACCATCCTCTGAAAAACACTAGCAGCCGAGGACAAACCGAAAAGCATCCAAGTGAATTGAAAGATACCTTCCATGGTGATGAAGGCTGTCAAATGTTTAGAGGAGTCATGCAAACGTATTTGGTGATAAGCGTGATGAGGATCCAGTTTAGAGAAAAATGTTGCTCCTTGTAACAATACCATTAACTCGTTGATATTGGGTAAGGGAAAGGTGTCAGGGATGATATTCTGATTTAAACTCCTCAAATCAACACAGAAACGCAAATTGCCATCTGCCTTCTCCGTAATAACAACAGGAGAAACCCAAGCAGAACACTCAACTGGCTCAATGACACCACTGGATAACAATTCATCCAACATCTTCTTGACCTCTCCCCTCACCATAATGGGAAACTTCCTAAGCTTGTGTTGGACAGGGATGGCTCCGGGTTTAAGTTTTATTTTGTGAACGTAACCTTCTAAATTACCAAGTTGGTCTCTGAACACTCCCTTACCTCCCTCTAAAATGTCTTCAACTGAGAGGTCATCAACCACCATTACTTGTTCAATACCGTGAGGGCCAATTTTAATATGGAGGTCATACTGGTGATACCAACCCAATATGGGGGGCCCAGATTCAGCCACATAAACTTTTCCCTTGACAGACCTGTTTTTGAAATAAATATCAGTCAAAATATAGCCCAATATGTCTATCTGCTCTCCTTGATACCCACCAGGATTTATATCTTTGGGCAATAGGTTCATGTGGGGCCATTCACGTTGGTATATTCTCTTGGGTATGATGGTATATAACGACCCCGAATCAACCATTAGATCAATTTTTTTGTCGGCAATGACAAACTCTGCTTTAGGTCTACATCTCCTCTTATCATCTAAGCAGGAAGAGTTGATGAGAAGGACATCTTCACTCTCTACTACATCATCTAGGGAAGGTTCAACACAAAGAATTCTGTCTGGTCTGAACGAACATTCACTAACATGTGTCTCCTCAGACAACATTGCCACCTTCCCCTTGTTGGCTTCTCTACACATTCTGGTGAAATGGCCTTTACAGCCACACCGTCTACATTCTTTACCGATGGCCCAGCAATTTTTAGAATCCGACGCGTGATAAGTGCTGCCACACTTGCCACACGTCTTATTACCAAACTTGCTGGGATGCAACCTGCTGCCAGAAATACTCCTCCCACCTTTAAATCTGGTGGAGGCAGCCACTTCTCCTTCACCACCCTCCACAACTGATGTTTCACTTTCATTAGTAATGTTCAATTTGGAATCTCTGCGATCCATCTCCTTTATATAGAACTCTGATTCTTCAACTATTTTTGCTATGTCAATGGCATCTTTAAGAGTGGGGTCTTTAGCTGTCCATAAGCGTTCTTGTGTCTTTCTGCTTCTGCATTGCACAATAAGTTGATCCTGTATCATTTCCTCAGCCATGGGACCAAATCTACATTTAAGGGAAAGTTCACGAAGTCTCGTAACGAAGTCATCAATGGATTCCCCAACTCTCTGTGGTTGGGTATAAAATTTGCATCTCCTCATGACAACGTTAGTCTCCTTTGCAAACCTGATCTCCAACCTTTTACGAGCTTCTTGAAAGACGTCTTCAATGGGTTGACCACGTTCATTAGTGACAACAGGAAGGTACTTGAAAATATGTTGACCCTCTTTACCCAAATTGGTGAGTAAAATCGCTTTTTTCCTACTCGAGCTGAAATCTTGGGCATCCAATGCCTCCAAGTAATTATCAAACATGTCAATCCACTCATCCCATTCTATGCTAGGACTACCTGGCTGATGGAGAAAATGTGGAGGAGAAGAAACTGCTGTAACATCTAATGCTGTGACATCCATGTTGAATGAGTAGGAAGACAATAAGGATGAAAACAGAAGTTTAATTTAATATGACTGACTCTCAAAAGATCGGCTTAAAATGCGATGACAAAAGTGAAAAGAAAGCTGTTCAATAAGAACAACAAACCAAGAAAGCCTGTCACTTTAAGAAATCAAAACTCCTCCTCCGTGGGCGTGTTTCAACGAGCTATGCCGTAAGAACACACGCATTCCTCTCAGACGAGCGTCTTTACTTCACAACTCTGTCAGCGAGATCAGCATACGGTCCAGCGCTGAGAGAACTTCAGTTCAAAACCCACCAGGTACATGCATGAACTGTAGAAGGCAAGTTCCGACCACCAGGCAGTCATGTAGTGGGAGATGAAACGCTATTCCTTACAAAGTACTTCACTACTGAAAAATGGGCGACACACTCCACATTCAAAGCGCTGCTGTCCAATGACAGAGATCAAGGTGTTGGGTAAGGTGGAGCATTATTCCTTACAAAGTACCCCTCATTACTTCCGTGTGAATAACAGGCGACACACTCCACATTCAATGCGCTGCCGTCCAATGACAGAGATCAATCCGTTGGGGGACACTTAACACTCTTTCACACCCCTCAGCGCTTCGGTTTACTCACGGTACCAGTACGCCGTTATTACAAGGAAGGTGTTCTATCAAAGCTGGCAAACACGAGGGCGACGCGTTGGGGGTCACTTTAGACGTCTTCTCACCCCGCAGCGTAGTCGTCCTACACAGAGTGCCTCACACCTTTCCACTTTTAAGATGTGAACAGCGCACAGCACACGCAGGTTCTCCGCTGTACGCTATGTGCTCTGCTGACCGAAGCTCGTCGCCAAAAACATGTTGTAATCACATGACACGAAGACAGTCTGTTAAGTAGATGAGTTTATTCCATACAGCACATAGTGGCAGCGCGCCTCTTCCTTCAGCCAGCAGCCGCCAAACTGACAGGACACGAGCGCACGGTCAACCACATTAGAACGTTGGAACAGCGGACATTCTACAGAGGCACGCGGCCTCAATCACAGCGAGATCATAACATAAAGATATCACCTTCTTGTTGGACACTGGTGCTACCCGTTCTACTGTGAGAGCAGCAGAAATTCCAAACCTACCCCTCTCGGGAGAAACAATCCAAGTTGTAGGCGTTGCAAATAAACATATTAGAACTCCTGTCAAAGCCCGATAGAAGTTCATATTGGAAATTTCAAAGACATGCATCGGTTTGTGGTATGTGATTCCAGTCCCGTTAATCTCTTGGGCAGAGATTTGTTGTGCAAAATGAATTGCACCATTTATCGTACACCGGATGGTGTTGCTTTTATGACACCCGATGAGGATGTTGAGTACAAAGTAATGATGGCCCAGAGAGAATCAGAAGTGAGCGAATTATATTCACTCCTCACTGAGGAGGCCTTGCCTGAAGAATTAAAAGGTACAGTGAAATCAGATGTGTGGGATTTCACAGGAAAAGAGATTGGGTTAATGACAAATGTAGATTCAATTCAGATTACAGTAAAAAATGGTGCTATACATCCAAATACCCCACAATACAAAATGAGTCCAGAAGTAATTGCAGGAGTCACACCTGCGATTGACCAAATGATTGAACAGGGAATTTTAAAAGAAATAATGAGCTGTCCCTGTAATTTGCCCATTATTGGAATCAAAAAGCCTAATGGGAAATATAGAATAGTACAAGATTTGAGAAAGGTGAATAAAATTGTAGTGCCATGTTGTCCAATAGTGCCAAATCCAGCAGTAATTCTTTACCAAATTCCCTGCGATGCGGAATGGTACACCGTTATGGATTTGTGTTAGGCATTTTTCTCCATTCCTTTGCACCCGGAAAGTCAATATTTATTTGCATTCCGGTTTGGAAACCGTGTCTTGGCATGGTGCTGAGTTCCTCAAGGGTACACTGAGAGTCCTTCGATCTTTAATCAGATCTTTAAAAAATGTTTGGAGACTTTGGTCATGCCTGGAAACTCTGTTTTGGTTCAGTATATTGATGACCTACTGATGGCATCAAAAACACGAGAAGCATGTGTAACAGACACACTTGCTTAACTGAACCATTTAGCAGAAGGAGGACATAAAGTATCACCATCTAAATTGCAGTACTGTAGACAGGAAGTTCAATATTTAGGTCACAAGATTGAAAAGGGGGTCAGAAAGGTGATGCCAGAGAGAATCAGTGTGATCAAGAAAATCAAAAGGAAGTGCGAATGTTTTTGGGAATGGTTGGATATTGCAGACAGTGGATTTGTGGTTTCTCATTGATTGCAAAACCTCTACAGAGGTTGACACGAAAGGATGTGAAAGATCCAATCGTGTTGGATGAAGAGAGTATGGAATCCTTTTCAAGGTTGCGAAACAGTCTTTGTCAAGCACCTGCTTTGGGAATGCCAGATTACTCTAAAGAATTTGCATTGTACTGTTGTGAAAGAGATGGATGTGCACTTGCAGTTTTAACTCAGAAACACGGAATGGCACGACGACCAGTGGCATATTTTTCTGCCACCCTGGATTCAGTGGCTGCAGCATTACCAGGCTGTTTAAAAGCAGTAGCCGCCACTTGTGTAAGTTTGGAACAAAGTGAAGCAGTTGTAATGGGTTATCCTGTAAACATATTTGTACCACATTCTGTTGAGATCCTTTTAACTCGCACCCGGACTCAACATATGATCTCTAGTCGGCTGACTAAATATGAGAGAGTGATTCTAGGTGCTGAAAATGTGACAGTGGTGAGGTGCACTACTGTGAACCCAGCTACATTGTTGCCAGATTCAAGATGTGAGGAGGTGAAAGAAGAAGCAGAACATGATTGTCTGGAAGTGACAGAGCTTTGTACTAAGCCCGTCCTGATATAGAGGATGAACATTTGGAAAAATCAGATTGTGAATTGTTTGTGGATGGATCATGTTTGAGAAATGAAAGGGGTGAATTATGTGCTGGTTATGCTGTCTGCACCTTATCAGGTGCACTAGAAGCATCATGTTTGAATGGGGTAAACTCCGCCCAAGTCGCAGAGTTCATTGCTCTGGATAGAGCATGTAAATTGGCAAAAGGTCTAAAAGTAACCATCTACACCGATATTCGATACGGATTTGGTGTCGTACATGACTTCGGTCAGCTATGGATGCAAAGTGGATTTTTGACTTCCTCAGGTTCCCCAATTCGGAATGGAAAAACTGTAAAGGTATTATTGGATGCTTTGCAGTTACCAAAAAGAATTGCAGTTGTAAAATGTGCAGCACATCAATCAGGAGATGATGATGTGACAAAGGGCAATAGATACGCTGATCAATTAGCACGTTACTGTGCACAACATACAGTGGCCATAAACAGATCAATTGAAAGAGAAAATATCGAATGCCACCTTATGTTCACAACCACATTTGAGACTTGGGATGAGGTAAGGCAAATGCAGGAAGAAGTCAGTGATGAGGAAAAGGAAGAGTGGAGTAAAACAGGTTGTAGGAAAAATGCAGAAGATTAGGTATGGGTCTATTATGATGGAAGACCAGTATTGCCAGATTCTTTACTTTCTCACATGGCAAGGATGTACCATGGACTCACACATATTGGAAGAGATGCAATGGTAAGACTGTTCAAGCAGACATGGTATAATCCAAAGTTCAGGGCCATCGCAGAAAGTTTATGTCAAAGGTGTGCCATATGCCAAGAACAAAATCCAGGAAGAAAAACAGTTGTGAATTGGGGTGTAATTGGGAAAGCAGGAAGTCCTTTTACCAGACTTCAGATAGATTTTGTTGAATTACCACCATGCAATGGGCTGAAATACGTTCTTGTCATTGTCTGTTTGTTTTCTCGCTGGGTAGAGACCTTTCCAACGACAAGGAATGATAGCCTTACTGTGGCTAAGCTGTTGTTTAGAGAACTAATTCCTAGGTTTGGTTTTCCAGTCACTTTGGAATCAGATAGGGGACTGCACTTCAATAATGAAATAATTTGGATGATTTGTGCAGCTTTACAAATTAAGTAGAAGCTGCATTGTGCCTATCGACCAGAAGCATCTGAAATTGTTGAACAGATAAATGGCACAATAAAGTCTAGATTAGGGAAGGTATGTGCATCCACAACACTGAAGTGGCCTGACGCTTTACCCCTTGTATTGATGAGTCTTAGAAGTATTCCTGACAAAAAGACTGGATTGAGTCCCCATGAAGTGTTGATGAGAAGAGCCATGAGACAAGCATACATACCTGTGAATAAACTGATGAATATATCTGATGATCTTGTGCTAGATTATTGCAAAGGACTGGCTGACCTGGTGTGTTCTGTGTCTCGCCAGGTTGGAGGAGTTGCCAAAATGACACAGCGGAACCAAGCACATGATTTGAATCCTGGTGAGTGTGTCCTAGTCAAGAAGCACGTGAGGAAAACGTGCCTAGAATCCCGTTGGAGCGGCCCTTACCAGATCATATTGGTGACGACCACAGCAGTAAAGTGTTTTGGCTTGCCAAATTGGATACATGCAACCCATACCCGCCTAGTCCCAAGTCCAATTGAAAGACCTGAAGAACAGCAACGGGTAAATCAAAATCGAGAACCAGCAGCTGAAGTGTGCGAAGCTGAAGAATCTGGAGCGACAGATTCTAATGAACATTTTGACGATGAACAGCCAAGCACAAGTCAAATAAATTGGGCACCAGATACTGGGATTGAAGAGACTGCTGTTGCGTCAGAAAGAAGTGAGGCTGCCGTTGAGCCACAAGAAAGAGAAACAGCTGTTGAGCCAGAAATTGGGCCAGAAGTGAATGAAAACATCAATGAGCTAGAGGAAGGTGAACTCATTGATGAATCAGAAACAAGTGTTGAACCTACAGAAACAGAAATACAAGGGAACAGTGAGGGACAGACAGAAAGAAGATTGAAAAAAAGAAATGGTGAATCAAACACAGAAGGTGAAAAATAATACAGAAAAAGAGACCTAGAAAAGGAGACATTTGGTCAAGTGGAGCAAGAAGACTAAAGTACAGAATAGTAAAGAGAAGATTGGGGAAAAGACCAGAGCAAAGTAATGAAGTCTCAGGCCAAACAGAACCAGAAAACACAAAAAGAGAAGTAACCCGAAAATCAAAAAGAACAAGAATTCCATGCAGAAAGTACAAAGCTCCTGAATGGACCTACGTCATACTAGAAGAATTTGAAAGTTTAAGTCTAAGTGAAGAACACGACAGTAGTGATACTGAAAAAGAAGATGAGAACAAACTGAGACCACCTTAAAAGGAACTGTAAAGAGATTCAGGAGAAAAATTGTCAGATGAATTGAATTAAAAACTTAAGAAAGACCAAAAGACTGAAATAAAAGAAAGGGGTAAGGAAGAAAGTCAATAAGTGTAGGATTACACAGAAATCTATTTTTTAGAAATTTAATTTTTATTTTTGAAGTTTGAAGACTAAAGGGATTGTTCGATTTTTGTATTTTTCTTTTTGTAGTATATCAAAATGTAGAAGTGACTGAACAACCAAATTATAGTCTAAAACGTAGATGTATTAAAACCTGCTTATGTAGTATTTTTCTATTAACGCTTATATGGATCCTGTTAATTATTGTCATACCTATTTTTAGTGTAAATAACATCGGAAATAATACTAATGATGTGTCAATTGAAGGAATGAAAGATGTTTCTAAAACCCCTATGAATACTAATATAGAACAAATGGATGGAAGTATTCTCCATAATGATGAAACAATTAGTGATTTTTCGTTAATTGTTTTTACCAAGTTGTTTTATGAGTATACTAATACTATGAATGTGAGTGATTGTTATGTCTGTATGAAATTCCCTTCGTCTGTCTCTGAGGGAATAACATATCACCACCTTTCTTTAACCTATGGTGTGTCATGTAGCGTACTCTGCATCCTATTTTATGTGACCGGTAAGCTGGATTATCAATATACTGATTTAGATTTAGTATTTTCAGAAATACCAATTGTAAGGGAATTAAATAAAGTAGCAAGTGCTAAAAATGCTCGCTATTTGGGAGAGTTCTTCCATATTACTAAAACCTTAGATGTAGAATATGCCCACAAAAATAATTTAACCTGTAACTTACATATTGAAGAGAGATTATTCTTAGATATGGTAGAAAATAGAAGAGCAAGTTTCCAGAAGAAAGCTGATGAACAATAATCACAGGCACCACCTTGGGCATTTAGAGAAGGAAACTATGAGAAGGGAGAGACATACGCTGCGATGTCCCTGGATTGGTCACAGAAAGGGAAACTATGTTTGTATAGATCAAAGACTAACTATAATAATTATTACATTGGCACTAGTGAATGTGAGCATACTTTCCAAATTACTGGAGGATGGGGATTAAAGGGTGGAACTGATCCAGTTTTCCCGGGAATATATTATGTGTGTGGTAAAAAGGCCTATTATAGGCTACCAGCACGTTGGTACCGAAGCTGTTATTTTGGGATTGTTTTCCCAAAGGTCTACCATAAAGACCGTGAGGACAATAGTGTCAATGAAATAAAACAAGGACTAATACGAAGTAAGAGAGCAAGTTTTTCAGAAATAGTAGGTGATGTCTTTGGTGCACTGATACCCTCAGTTGGAGTTGTTTTAAAATTCACACAAAATTCGTAAATTATCCACAGTGGTTGATCGTTTATCAACAGATACTGCTGGTGGTTTCTTGATGATTGATACCGAAATGGTGGCAATCAGATCAATGGTTTTGCAAAATTGACTTGCCCTTGATATTCTTTTGGCAAAAGAGGGTGGAGTCTGTGGCATGTTGAAAATTCAACACTGCTGTACCTATATCCCGGATAAAAGTAAAGGGATAGAAGGATATATTAGAAATATTACAAAATTACATAATGATTTAACCCAACTGGGGTTTGATGGTGTTTGGGAGAGACTTGGTAAGAGTTTCTCCGCGGTAAGTAAATGGTGTTCTACCTTAGGAAGTAGTTTATTAGGAAAAATAATAATGCCAATTCTTTATGTAGCAATAGTAGCTCTAGTAATATTAATAGCGTATAAGTGTTGTAAATGTATAAGAGAAAGAAAAGATGCAAAAGACAAAAAGAATAAAAGAAAAGGGAGAAAGAGAAAAAGAGAAGAAATCGAGTTAGAAAAAATAAAGGGAGAATACTATGATATGATGAAAGAGTTAGATGAGAGTGCCATAAAAGAAGAGAAAAAAGTAAATTCTAGACAAAATGAAAGGTGGCACTCGGTATGGTGAGTATTTATGATGGCTCTAAAAGCCATCATAGGGGATTGATGGAGCAGGATTTCGTGAAAGAAACCTGCTCAACCGAGCTACCCCTATAATACGGACTAACAGTAAGTAGTGTTAAAACAACTAATGTGCACATTTACATTACACGTGGGAAGCTATGCTTTACAAAATGCATGAACTAACCAGAATTAATGCGTAAATAACCGGATATGTAATAATCTTGTGTTTTGAAAGAATCTAGGAGGTTTGCATGGCAAAGCCGCACGTGTATTTGGTAAAAAGCATAGTGAGTGTTGCTTTAAACTAATAAAAAATGCAGCTTTCCTACTAAGGCTATGTTAGGCTAACCGTTAATATGAATTAAAGATAAGTGGGTGGTAAACCGTGAAAATTGCATTGTCACATAATTAATAAATGTTCGTTTTGCCGTTCTTTTAGTAATGGACGAGTCCTCCATGTTCTTAAAATTGGCCTAACCAAGGGCGGGGTGGAATTAGGAGTGAGCATGAACCATGTGACCACGTGACTGAACTGCTGTGCAAAAGTGAAAAGGCCTGACCTGGTGAAGGACATAACATTGAAAGGCAGCCAAAGCGAGTGTCATCGTGGGAACGGAACCTGTTGTTGTTAAATGTATTAAAATGTACATTAAATTGTTGCATGTGAGCTCATGAGAGAGAAGAAGTATTGATGACTGTATAAAAAAAAATGTTTAGAACAATGGTGTAGTCAAAAGTAGATGATTTCATAGTGTGGTGACACTCCATCCCTAGAACTCAACCAATCCCTTAGCTAGAAAATGTGAAATTAGCAACTATTGTGGGACGGACATGTACTTTTAGGGTATAAGAATAGGTTCTTTAGGGGTGTGGTTTGGTGTGGGTTACGAGGGTCGCTTAGGCTGAGAGAGGGAAGTGTTGCTGTTTCGTCGGTGAGCTGAGAGGCCTAGCTGTTTCCTGTTCTGTCCTTGTCCTATGTCTATGTCTATGTACCGATTCTTATTGAGCGCATATATCACCCTAGGGTCTCATAGCGCTTTGCCAAGACTCAGGAACGGACAGAAAGATGGTTGGGTGTTTGATAGATTAAAATAGCCAGATCTTAAGGGACTTACGAAACTTTTTATGGTCTGTCTCGATTTGTAGAAGCAATGGTAGGGAGTTCCAGAGAGTAGGGGCTAACCTAGAAAACGATTTGCTGCCGTACTTGACTGTTCGAACCTTCGGGATTATTAGTAGGTATTTGTTTGCAGAATGAAGTGTTCTTGATGGCTGATATTTCTTCAATTTATTTCCCAGGTATTGGGGGCCCTGTCCATTTAGGCTTCTTAATGGGCAGCCAATGAAAATTCCTCAAGCTAGGAGCAGAGGGAGAGTGGGCAGGGAGGTTCAGGACCAGTCTGGCTGCTGTATTCTGCAGAACCTGAAGCTTATCAAGCAGTTCTGCATTTATGGAAGCCAGTAAAGAATTCCCATAATCCAGGCGACTGACAATCAGACCCTGGATCAATGGCAAACGGGAAAGCAGTGGGACCCATTTGAAAATTTTACGAAGGGCGTGCATTAGCCTGTAGCAAGTACGTGTTACTAGATTAACATGATCGCGCATGGAGAGTTGATTGTCAATCATTACGCCGAGATTTCGGGCTGTTTCTTTCGGAAGAGGACTGGTACCCAGTGAGGGAGGCCACCAATCGTTTGTCCACAGCGTCTGTGCATTACCAAAGAGAACAACTTCCGTTTTATTTGCGTTTAGCTGGAGGTTGTTTGTTAACATCCAGTTGTTTATATCCAGCATGCATTGCCCAAATCTATGTTTAGTATTATCAACGTCAGGTTCAAGAGTGATTAACAGCTGCGTATCATCGGCATACGACAATGTGTCGAAGCCGTGATCCTTGATAATTTTAGCCAGGGGAGATATGTATAGATTGAAGAGCGTAGGGCTCAAAATGGATCCCTAGGGGACGCCTCTGTTAATGGGTTGGCTCTTGGAGGTGAAAGCTCCAATTTGGTCTCAGGAAGTGCGGTCACTCAGATAACTCCTGAACCAGGCCAGTGAGGGGCCTCCGACACCCGCCTCTCTCAGGCGCTCCAAGAGGATGGAATGGGAGATGGTGTCAAAGGCGGCTGACAGATCTAACAGGACTAAGATGGCCGATCTTCGATTATCCAAAGAGAGTCTGATGCTATCCACCACTTCTAGTAGGGCTGTTTCGGTGCTATGAAAAGCTCGGAACTCCGACTGAGAGGGATCCAGTACTTTATTTTTCTCCAGGTGTTTAATTAGTGGACCATTTATAAGTGACTCCTGGATTTTACCAAACAGCGGGAGGAGAGATATTGGTCGATAATTGTTTGGTTGTTCAGGATCTGCGTTAGGTTTCTTTAGAATGGGTCTAACTATGGCCTCCTTCCAGCTTGTGGGTACCGACGAGTGTAATAGTGAGAGATTGAAAAGCCTAGCAAGGCTGGGCGTGATGGCTGGGCCGAATTTTGATAGAACCTGAGAAGATACTGTATCGAGGGGGGGAACCAGATTTTACCCTTTTGAGTGCCAGGGTGACTTCTTCCAGAGAAAATTCAGGAAATTCATTGAGGGTATAGGCTGCCAGGGGACAGTTTCCTTCTACTCTCTGAGTAGGCAGTTGAGTAGGATTGTGAGGAAACTGGCTATAGATACTATCGATTTTCTCTACAAAGAAAGTAGATAAAGAGTCAGCCCACTCCTGGGACGCAACTAGTGGGGGCTGCATAGAAGCAGGCTTTGTAAATTCGTTAAGGATCTTAAACAGTTCTTTCTGAGAATTGGAGGCTCTATTTATTCTTTCCCCTAAGTAAAGTTTTTTTGCCGACGCGATATGGGCTAAATAACGTCTATGTGAAAGTTTATAGTCGTTGCAGTCAGTGAGGCTTTTGGAATGCCTCCATTTTCGTTCAGCCTTTCTGGCTGCTAATTTGTCGATTTTTAGTTCAGGTGTAAACCAAGGTGGTGCTTTATGAGAACTTTTAACTCTTTTCTTTGGGGCAATTTTATCCAAGGCCTGACAGATAGCGGTGTCTAATAAGTTGGCTACATCATTGGGATGGTTGGTATTAGACATCAGAGGAATGATAAAATGTACAGAAAAGGACACCAAATCTATTTTTTTCCACGGTCTACGCCATGTCCTGTTTCTTGAATCTTTGATCCCTGACTCTTGGTTCAGGGGTCCCCGCTACAGCCTAGGCCTGGGTGGTGGTTTTCCCCGTACAGATCCCTTGGGTTTGTATTAGATCTAACTTGACATTGTAGAAACTATTTTTGCAGTCGTATTCTTGTCATTGAACTTTTGTGTCTTCATCTATCCCCTCTTAATTGTTGGTTTAAATTGATTGATTTCAATTGTATCTAATGTCCCCTACTGACTGCTGTCCCCCTCATATCCTACAAGAGGCTTTCCTTACCTGCCCAGACCCGGCCCTCTCACTCCTCAATAACTCTCTTAAACAAGGTATTGTCCCAGACACTTTTAAACATGCTGAAATCGTCCCTATTCTGAAGAAACCCAACGCTGACCCCCTGGTCTTGAGTAACTTCCGCCCAATCTCTTTACTTCCTTACCTTAGTAAGATTTTAGAAGCCCACGTAGCAAACTGTCTGAGCTCATTTATTGAGCATTCTCAGTTTCTCGACCCCCATCAGGCAGGATTTAGACCTGCACACTCTACGGAGTCAGTCATTCTTGCAGTTATGGACGAGCTTAGGAGAGGGGCCGATAAAAACATCACCCAGGCCCTGGTGCTCTTGGATTTATCAGCCGCTTTTGACACGGTCGACCATGACCTCCTGATCGATCGTGTCAGTAATGCTGGCATCCAGAGCCAGGCTCTTAAGTGGATTTCCTCTTTCCTACACAACCGATTTCAGGCAGTGCATCTCGCTAACTTCTCAGCCAAGAAAGCTAGGCTGACTTGCGGGGTCCCCCAGGGTTCCTCCCTTTCGCCCCTCCTGTTTAATCTGTACATGCTTCCTCTGATTTGGTCCTTACGTAAAAGGAGAGTTGTCACTTTTAACTATGCTGATGACCTCCAGCTGGTGTTTGAAATTGATTCTTCCAACACCGCAGTATCCAATTTCCAGTCCACCATGAGCTATATTAGCGAATGGATGTACGCTAATCAACTAAAACTTAACCCTGATAAAACTGAGCTGATCCTGACTGGAGGTACTGCCTACCCTTGGAACTCTAATTTTTGGCCCCCTCTCCTAGGTAGTCTGCCTCACCCAGCAGAATCTGTAAAAAGCCTAGGGGTCATAATCAGCAACGATTTGTCTATGAAATCTCAGATTGGTGCAGTGGTATCTACCTGCTTCTTCCACCTACGCAGAATTCGGAAGATCTGTAGATTTCTGACCACCGAGGCCTTGACTTTGGTCATCCTGGCCTTGGTTATCTCTCGTATTGATTATGCCAATTCACTCTATGTCGGCATTCCGGCATACCAACTCCACCGTTTGCAACTGGTACAAAACCAGGCAGCCAGGCTCATCTTTCATCAACCTAGATACCAACACGTCCGCCCCTTGATGAAGAGCCTTCATTGGCTTCCGGTGGCTAAACGTTGTGCATTTAAACTGGGCTGCACCATCTTTAAAGCCCTTGCCGGCCTTGGCCCAGTATTCATCTCATCTAGGATCCATCGTTATGTCCCCTCTCGCGAACTTCGCTCCTCCCATCTGAATTTGCTCATCACCCCCACCTTCAAACGTAAAAAACATGGTGGCCTTGGATTTTCTTTTTTGGCCCCTCAATTCTGGAACTCTCTCCCCATAGGACTGAGGTTAGTTACCTCCTACGCCCAATTCAGAACACTTCTTAAGACTCTTCTGTTCTCTCAGGCATATGAGTAAAGCTTCTGTTCATCATACCATTGTCGCCCCCTGCTTTTAGCGCCATGAAACCGCTAGGTGTTAGTGCGCTCTATAAATATTTTTAACATAACATAACATAATGTCTCTTCATCTATCCACTCTTTGCAACGTATATTTGAATGATAGTTCCGTTGTTACTGTGATTAGATTGTTATTCTCTCTCATGAGGTCTCCAGTGTTTCAGCTTATGAATGTGATCGCTATGAGCATTTATTATTACTAGATAAAATTATTAAATCGCACCAAGAGTTTATGGTCATTTTAGCCAGTTTCTAAAGGTTAATCTTTATTTTTGGAGAATTACCATTGCCATCAACTCTTCAACTAATTGGTCCATCGACCAAGTAGATGAAAAGTCGATTATAATTACAGGATGTTTAAATTTTGTGCAAAAAGTACAGGAATAAATTGAAGAAAAAGTTAACAAACTTGACACCAGCGCATCAGGGATTTGGGTGAATGTGTATGGGCCAAAGCATGATGTTATTGAATATTTTTCCTTGATCAATTTATTGGGTTCGCGCTGGATCAGTGCCTTGTCCCAGAACAGCCAATTTCTATCCACAATGCAGAAGGGGTTTCAGCTCTTTAAGTTGCTGTGTCGACGGTCTACTACCTCCCCTCCTCTCTAAGTGGCCAGAATGCGCCTCCACTGCCACTCTCTGAGGCATGTGCGCTGGTACAGTGACTGCAAATGGCTAATATCAGCTTTATGATCTCTGTCGGATGGTGTGATATCATGGAGGCAAATGGTTTTGAAGGAGCAGCGGTTACGCTGACTGTTGAATCATGCTTTTACTATGGGCAGGAGTAGTAAGGAAATATACATGGCTAGGTTATTTATAGGTAATATGTAGTCGATGAATCACTTCTTATGACAGTTATCTTAATAAATCTGTGACTCAGGCAGACTGGTGAGCCTGGGGCAGAATCAGTCTCATGTCCATTCAGCCTGCCCTTGTATGGGTGTTTTTCTTGGTAGCCAACATGTGGGTTTGTTCTGTCCTAAAATGCTTTTGAATACAAGCGATATTTTGGAGCACAACACCACTGAGATCAGCTAGGATTGGAGGAGCGAAGTAATTTGCCCGTCCAATGGAAAGCATATTATCATGACAATTGAAGTAGAACTTGTGTAAGAAAGTAGCGGATTGGGAATGCATAGTACACAGAGTATCCACCGACATGTCTGAAAACTTCAAGTCAAAATATATTCATCGGGTTAGACATCAAACAGTCCCTCAATGTGTGGAAAGTAAGAACACACTTTTGCATGGGAAGTTCCTCTTTGAGTGGCACTTTGGTGTTTATTTCTGCATAAAATGTTTCAAAACATGACAATACCAATCGCAGCATTCTGTTTCTCTTGTAGGTTTAGCATAACAGTTGATGGCATCATGTGTAGCCTAGCAACATGCATTACTACAGGTACGATTTTCGAAGGGAAGTATTCCAGCATACAATGCGAAATGAGTTCACATGTGAAATGCAACAGAGATCAGCAGGCCTGATTTGTTCAGATGAACGACAGTGTGGTGCCTGTAATAGATCAGAGTGTTGGGCAGGAAGTTGTCTGAATGTGATCTACATGCAGAGCCCGAAATCTCCAGAGGAGAAAAATACATTGGGTGTCAGAAATCAGGCATTTTCCCACACACTTGTTTTTATAAGTTCATCCAAGTACCCACTTTCTGCTGGAACTGCTGCATCTCCACAGGTAGAACACAAGCTGTAAACCTTGCACCTTACTCCTTGGAAACCCTCAAAATCATCAGCGGAGTGCTTCAACACAAGAAACAAGTTCAGCGCTTGCATGGCCAAAGAAGCTAACTGGATGAAAGTCAACTGTCTCAAGCTCAACACCGACAAGACAGAAGTAGTGATCTTCGGCAAGAACACCTAACCATGGGACTCCAACTGGTGACCTGCTGAACTTGGAACCAAGGAATAATCTGCGTCAGCAAACTCGACATGACTGCACAAGTCAACGCCATCAATGCATCCTGATTGTACACCCTGAAGATGCTGAGGATAAGCTACAATTGGCTCCCAAGCAACACTAGAAAAACTGTCACTCATGCCATAGTCCCCAGTAAGTTTGACTACAGGAAAACACTCTGCACACGGATCACTAAGCAAGTCACTAGAAGGCTGCAAACCATCCAGAACATGGCAGCCAGACTCTTCCTTAACCTCCCACACAGAACTCACATCACAGCACACCTCATGGAACTCCACTGGCTCCCATTACCAAACATGCTCGTTTCGAACTCCTCATGCACATATTCAAGGCACTACTCAACCTAGACCCCATTTATCTGAAATGTCGCACCTCGTTCACCAACTACCAAAACACCTCCACTCTGCAGGATGTCTACCCAAATACATCCCATCCTCACATAGTACCAGATCAGGAAGACGGATGTTCTGTTACATCGCTCCTAAAGCTTGAAACTCCAACTCACACATATCAGGGCCTCCTCCTCTCTTCGTGAATTCCACAGAAAGCTTAAGACCTGGCTTTTCAATTAACTAACCTTCCATATCCATAGGCAAGGCTATGAACACTCACCTGCTCAGCACCTGGATACCTTCATAGGTGAGAGTGCGCTTTACAAATACACATAACATAGCATCATGTAACGTAACATAACAGAACAAGCCTTGGCCAATGTGAAAAAAAAAACATAACAAATAGTGCCATAGTGATCCCTGTCACTTAGGGGAACTAACCTGTGGTGTGTGGATGTGCTCCCTGAAAAAGGGCAGAACGCTGTCGCTCACAGTTAGTTTAGCCACTAGCTGAAGTGGACTGACCCTCTGCCCTATTTTGTATGCTGTAGTGGGCGGAAGAAAAATGTGAATGACACAATAGAATACGAATGGATGCCTCTGAAAGAAAGTATTTTATATATATCTATATACATATAACTATATATATATCTTTATATATCTATGTAAATCTATATATATTTCTATATGGAAAACTATATATATATATATATATATATATAGAGAGAGAGAGAGAGAGAGATAGATAGATAGATAGATAGATAGATAGATAGATAGATAGATAGATAGATAGATGGATAGATAATGTATGCCGCACTTTATGCCTGAAAGGGTATTCTTTTGACTTATACTGGGTGCTCCCTCGTGCCTGGACAAAGCAACACCATTATGAAGAGCTATAATGAAATCAAAACACGTGTCAGGGGTTGCTTTTATTCATTCCAGGTTGGCTTGGATGGTTTTTTACCAATCCAAAGCAGTAATACTGTGCCTGGAGTGATAAAAGGCTTTTGTCATTTTACAGCTCAGCCTGGATGGCGCTGTGCTAATCCTATGCTTAAAGACTTTCCTGTAGAAATGGCAAAAGAGTTTGTCCCTTTCTATCTCAGTGTGGATGGCACTGTGCTAATCCTATGCTTATAAACTTTGATAGAAAGCAGACGTTTGAGGTCTTGCTGGTGCTGTAGGGTGCTCTACACAGGAGCTGCTCTCCACCTAAACTTGGGAACTGCCCAGAGTTCTCTGCTTCTTTTTTCATATATATATATATATATATATATATATATATATATATATATATATATATATATATATATATATATATATATCCAAAAAAGAAGAGTTGTCCCCTCAGGAGAGCCTCACACAGGTAAGAAATCTTCACGTTTTATTGGTGAAAGATACAGCATAGACGTCAGGACACCTCACCAAAATTCTTTAAGCCGACGCGTTTCGTGCTCTCTCGCACTTTGTCACAGGCTGAATGTCTCTGCAAGCGCCAACTATTTCGAGCACCTGTTATCACTCTGGACACCCGCCCCAGTGGGCGTGGACAGTTGCACTGCCTGCTGGTCTCTGTAGTGCTCGTTCATAATACTCATGTGAGTTAAATGTGCGCTGGGGCGGGTGTCCAGAGTGATAACAGGTGCTTGAAATGGTTGGCGCTTGCAGAGACAATCAACCTGTGACAAAGTGCGAGAGAGCACGAAACGCGTCGGCTTAAAGAATTTTGGTGTGAGCAAGTATTTGGACAGGAGTTGCGTGGTGCAAGTTATATGGTGCAGCTTGGAATGAGCGGGACATTGAACCTACCCACTGGGGTGTTTTACGAACTTTTATTATGCAGCGCACATTTAACTCACTTGAGTATTATTGAACGAGCACTACAGAGACCAGTAGGCAGTGCAACTGTCCACGCCCACTGGGGCGGGTGTCCAGAGTGATAACAGGTGCTCGAAATGGTTGGCGCTTGCAGAGACATTCAGCCTGTGACAAAGTGCGAGAGAGCACGAAACGCGTCGGCTTAAAGAATTTTGGTGAGGTGTCCTGACGTCTATGCTGTATCTTTCACCAATAAAACGTGAAGATTTCTTACCTGTGTGAGGCCCTCTTGAGGGGACAACTCTTCTTTTTTGGATATGAAACGGCCAGTCCTGCCGTGAGAGAGCCCCGCCGCGACGTAGCGGACCAATGCTGACGCCAGCCGGCGTTGCAGCAAGTATTTGGACAGGAGTTGCATGGTGCAAGTTATATGGTGCAGCTTGGAATGAGCGGGACATTGAACCTACTCACTGGGGTGTTTTACGAACTTTTATTATGCAGCGCACATTTAACTCACATGAGTATTATGAACGAACACTACAGAGACCAGCAGGCAGTGCAACTGTCCACGCCCACTGGGGCGGGTGTCCAGAGTGATAACAGGTGCTCGAAATGGTTGGCGCTTGCAGAGACATTCAGCCTGTGACAAAGTGCGAGAGAGCACGAAACGCGTCGGCTTAAAGAATTTTGGTGAGGTGTCCTGACATCTATGCTGTATCTTTCACCAATAAAACATGAAGATTTCTTACCTGTGTGAGGCTCTCTTCAGGGGACAACTCTTCTTTTTTGGATATATATATATATATTATCTACTGGCGGTCGCCAGTAGATAGTTATAGTTAGGACCTATTATCCATATATATATATATATATCTATGGACGAGTAGGGTCCGCGTACCCTCCCGATCACGAGCTGCATGCTAATTGGCTGTCAACATTCCAAATCAGGAAGTTTTGGCAGCCATTTTGTCCCTCGGTAGAACCGAGGGACAGAAACAAGTGCGCAAAGCGCAAAAAGGGGGCAGGGTAGAAACACCCTGACCCCCTAGGTCTGCTCAGGGGTCCCACAAGGACCCCTGGGCAGAAAAAAGCATTTTTTTAAAAAAATCGGCAGGATGCGTTCAGGGTGCGCGGATCCTGCCGAAAAAAATAAATCAAAGCGCGGTCTCCCGGGCTTCGATGTTTATTTGCCCCCGGGTGGGCCAAGTCCCGGGGGCATGGTGGGGGGGGGGGTTTAGATTTAATGTGGGGGGCCTCTAAGGCCCCCCAAGCCCCGGGGACCGCCACCCCCGGGGCTTTAGAAAATAATGGTGCTGCAGCCCCGGGGACCGCCACCCCCCGGGGCTTCATTTAAAAAAAAAAAAATTAACCTGTGTGGGGGGGCTCCAGCCCCCCCACATGCCCCGGGGACCGCCACCTCCCCGGGGCACTAAAGATTTGAATATGGGGGTCCTTTACGGACCCCCAAAGCCCCGGGGACCACCACCTCCCAGGGCTTTACTAATGGTTGGGAGGGGGCCGCGCGGCCCCCTCCTGGAGCCCTTGATGGCCCTGGGGACCGCCACCCCCCAGGGCCGGCTCCTGCAATGTCCCGGGGTGCCTACCCCCGGGACACTGTAGTTTACTAGGGGATTGGGGATTCAGGATTAAGTCCCCTTGAATCCTGAGGGTCCCTGGAGTCCAACTAGCCCACCATGTACTTCTAAAAAGCGCCACAGAGCTGCGTTGCAGAGAGGTGTAAAAAGGGGCATGGCCTCTGTACACCTCTCTGCAACGCAGCCCCCTGGCGCATACTGGAGGTTCCTGGTGGGCTAGTTGGCCCCCAGGGACCCCCAGTATTCAAGGGGAATTGGATGCATGGGTGAGTGACTAAACTGTGTGAATGTCTGTATCCGTCTGTCTGTTGTTGTGTAAGCAGCTGCATGGGTTTCTGACTAGCTAAATGAGTGTCTATATGGGTTATGGATTGGTTCTCTGAGTATCTGTATGGGTGCCTCAGTGTTTGTGTGGGTGGGGTGTGTGTGACTCTGTGCATAGATGTGTGAGTGGGTGATTCACTGGGTGCATGGTTTCAAGAGTGCGTCTGTGATGGACTGTATGGGTGGGTGAGTGTGTGTATGGGTGTGTTAGTGATTGAATGTATATCTCAGTGGTACATGTGTGAGTAACTACATATGTGAAAGGCAGTATATATGTGTGTTGGAGTATATAAATGGCTATAAGTGAGAGTGTGTGATTGTGAGAGTGGCTATATGGATGAGTGTGTGCTTGCATCAGTGATTGCATAGGAGCGTAAGAATGTGCTAGTATTTTTATGAGTAAGTGAGCTGGTGTGTATAACTGTATAGGTGAGTAAATTGGAGTGTGATTAATTATTTGCATGACTGACTAGGTGTGTGAGTACCTCTATGGATGAGTTGCGTTGTGTTAGTGTTTATATAGGTGTATGAGTGCATATGATAGTCCTGTACTGAGTGACTGTAAGTATGAGTGACTGTACGGGTGAGTGAGTAGATGTGTGTGTGTGTAGACCTAAGAATCAGTGAGTGGGTATGTACTTATTGGTATTGGAGTGTGTATGGTTTTGAGAATGGTAGTCTGTAATTTAGAGTGGGTGTATCAAAAGTTATATTAGGGTGTGAGAAGATGCATTAAATTCTCACATGGATGATGTCATCAGTGATGTCATTTGAGATGTCATCAGTGATGTCATCAGTGATGTCACTGACCATGTCATGAGTGATGTAATATGTGACGTCATCAGCAGTGTATTGCGGGGCGCGAGTTATAGTTAGCTGAACTAACTATAACGGGGAATTTCACGGGTTTTGTACGAGTGCAATGTCCAACTAACTATAACTTTCCCTAAAACCTATGGTTTTTTCAGTGAATTTATATATATATATATATATTATCTACTGGTGGTCGCCAGTAGATAGTTATAGTTAGGACCTATTATCCATAGGAAATCCGCGACATTCTATTTGAAATAACGTTAGTGCCGGTTGACGAATCTTCGCGAAAGTTTCCAACTTGTTGGGGCGCTCCGCTCCGCTCCTACCCTGAAAGTCTCGGGTTGATTCGTCAAGCGGGGGCCGAGAAAAAGGGGGGTCCCAAAACGCGTTTTCCCCATTCATTTTTCCATAGGAACCTTTAGTCGCAGCTACAGCCCGAACTGCTGAACGGAATTACACCAAATTTGGCAAAGAGGTAGCCCTTGGTTCAGACTGGTGCCTTTGGCTTAACTGGTGTAAATCCGTTCAGTAGTTCCTGAGAAATTCACAAGTAAAGTCACATATATATCTATGGCCGAGTAGGGTCCGCGTACCCTCCCGATCACGAGCTGCATGCTAATTGGCTGTCAGCTGGCTGTCAACATTCCGATTCAGGAAGTGTTGGCAGCCATTTTGTCCCTCGGTAGAACCGAGGGACAGAAACAAGTGCACAAAGCGCACAAAGGGGGCAGGGTAGAAACACCCTAACCCCCTAGGCCTGCTCAGGGGGTCCCACAAGGACCCCTGGGCAAAAAAGCATTTTTTTTTTAAATCGGCAGGATGCGCTCAGGGTGTGCGGATCCTGCCAAAAAATCGAGCGCGGTCTCCGCGCTTCGATGTTAATTTGACCTTGGGTGGGCCAAGTCCCGGGGTATGGTGGGGGGTTAAATTTATGTATGGGGGGCCTCTAAGGGCCCCCAAGCCCCGGGACCGCCACCCCCGGGGCTTTAACACAAAATGGTGCAGGAGGGCTCTTTGCCCTCCCGCTGCCCTGGGGACCGCCACCTCCCCGGGGCTTCTGTTTTATTTTTTAACCTGTGTGGGAGGCTCCAGCCCCCCACACGCCCGGGACCGCCACCTCCCGGGGCACTAAAAATTAAAAATGGGGGTCCGTTTGGACCCCGAAGCCCCGGGGACCACCACCTCCCGGGGCTTTGAAAATGTGGGGAGGGGGGCCGCGCGGCCCCTCCTGGAGACCTTGATGGCCCTGGGGACTGCCACCCCCAGGGCCGGCTCCTGCAGTGTCCCGGGGTGCCTACCCCGGGACACTGCTGTTTGCAATGACAGGACGGGAGCCTCGCGGCTCCCGTCCTGTCATTGTAAACTTGCTTTGGATATTGGAAGAGAGAGCAGGAAACCTGCTCTCGCTTCCAATATCCAAGCTGATTGCTTTCCACATGGGGAGCAGCATGTTAGCTGCTCCCCATGTGGAAAAGCAATGCCGGCTCGCGCAGGAGGCGGGAAGCCGGCGGGACTGTGGGGGTTTGGGGACCCCCACAGTCCCCAACGGAGGCCAGGCCCCGGGGATGGGGTCCCCGGGGCCATAAGTGGCCAGGGAGGGGTCCACGCAGCCCCCTCCCCAAATAAAAAAATAAAAAATAAAAAGTGTAAGTCTGGCCCCGGGGATGGGGTCCCGGGGCCTTAAATGGCCTGAAGAGGGGGCCACGCAGCCCCCTCCAAATAAAAATCGAGGCCATGCCCCGGGTGATGGGGTCCCCGGGGCCAATACAGGCCCAGGGAAGGGGGGCCACGCGGCCCCCTTCCCGTTTTTTTTTAAATTTAAAAAAAAAAAAAATGCTCAGGCCCCGGGGGATGGGGTCCCCGGGGCCAAAAGTGGGCAAGGGAAGGGGGGCCATGCAGCCCCCCTCCCATTAAAAAAAACTAGAAAAAAAAACCGACCGGCATCGTGCCGGAGGCCCCGCCCCTCCCTGCAGTACTCTGCAAACGCCCCCCTGGCGCGTTTGCAGAGGGGGAACAAATTCCCCTTGAATACTGGGGGTCCCTGGGGCCAACTAGCCCACCAGGAACCTCCAGTATGCGCCAGGGGCTGCGTTGCAGAGACGTGTACAGAGGCCACGCCCCTTTTACACCTCTCTGCAACGCAGCTCTGTGGCGCTTTGGAGGTATATGGTGGGCTAGTTGGACTCCAGGGACCCTCAGGATTCAAGGGGACTTAATCCCCCAACTTAAAACGCGCCACGGGGCGCGTTTGCACAGTGGTGAAGGGAGGGCGGGGCTTCAGGTGACATGTGTGCAAACAGGCCCCATGGCGCGTTTTAAGATGGGGAATAAATTCCTTTTCAATCCTGAGGGTCTCTAGGGGCCAACTAGCCCACCATGTACCTCCAGTAAGCGCCACGGAGCTGCGTTGCAGAGTGTTGTAAAAGGGGCGTGGCCTCTGAACACTCTCTGCAACGCAGCCCCCTGGCGCATACTGGAGGTACCTGGTGGGCTAGTTGGCCCCTAGGGACCCTCGGGATTGAGGAGGAATTAATTGTCCAACTTAAAACGCGCCACAGGGCGTGTTTGCAGACATGTCACCTTAGGCCCCACCCCTTCCTTCACCATTGTGCAAATATTCCTCTAAAATCAGCCGAACTACGAATTCCGATTTACTCACCTGTTATCAGGAGAGACCTCAGTGCTGCATCTTTGAGCCCAGTACTGATCCTGAAAAGTAATTCTAACCATACTTACAAGTAACTTGAATTTCCTTCCATAGGATATCATTGCCTGCTTTTTGCTGAAAAAGTTTCTGTGTCGATTTTTGAAACATACAAATATTCCTCTAAAATCAGACAAAATACGAATTTCGATTTACTCACCTGTTATCATGAGAGACCTCATTGCTGTATCTTTCAGCCCAGTACTGGTCCTGAAAAGTAATTTTAACCGTACTTACCAGTAACTTGAATTTCCTTCCATAGGCTAGCATTGACTGGTTTCACTTGGAAATTCTTCTAAGTGTGGAGTTTTGGAACTTTATAATATTCCTCTAAAATCAGCCGAAATACGAATTCCGATTTACTCACCTGTTATCAGGAGAGACCTCAGTGCTGCATCTTTCAGCCCAGTACTGATCCTGAAAAGTAATTTTAACCGTACTTACCAGTAACTTGAATTTCCTTCCATAGGATATCATTGCCTGCTTTTTGCTGAAAAAGTTTCTAAGTGTCGATTTTTGAAACATACAAATATTCCTCTAAAATCAGCCGAAATACGAATTTCGATTTACTCACCTGTTATCAGGAGAGACCTCATTGCTGCATCTTTCAGCCCAGTACTGGTCCTGAAAAGTAATTTTAACCGTACTTACCAGTAACTTGAATTTCCTTCCATAGGCTAACATTGACTGGTTTCACTTGGAAATTCTTCTAAGTGTGGAGTCTTGGAACTTTATAATATTCCTCTAAAATCAGCCGAAATACAAATTCCGATTTACTCACCTGTTACCAGGAGAGACCTCAGTGCTGCATCTTTCAGCCCAGTACTGATCCTGAAAAGTAATTTTAACCGTACTTTCCAGTAACTTGAATTTCCTTCCATAGGATATCATTGCCTGCTTTTCGCTTGAAAATGTCTTCTGTGTCGATTTTTGAAACATACAAATATTCCTCTAAAATCAGACAAAATACGAATTTCGATTTACTCACCTGTTATCAGGAGAGACCTCAGTGCTGCATCTTTCAGCCCAGTACTGGTCCTGAAAAGTAATTTTAACCGTACTTACCAGTAACTTGAATTTCCTTCCATAGGCTAGCATTGACTGGTTTCACTTGGAAATTCTTCTAAGTGTGGAGTTTTGGAACTTTATAATATTCCTCTAAAATCAGCCGAAATACGAATTCCGATTTACTCACCTGTTATCAGGAGAGACCTCAGTGCTGCATCTTTCAGCCCAGTACTGATCCTGAAAAGTAATTTTAACCGTACTTACCAGTAACTTGAATTTCCTTCCATAGGATATCATTGCCTGCTTTTTGCTGAAAAAGTTTCTAAGTGTCAATTTTTGAAACATACAAATATTCCTCTAAAATCAGACAAAATACGAATTCCGATTTACTCACCTGTTATCAGGAGAGAAACCAGTGCTGCATCTTTTAGCCCAGCACTGACCCTGAAAAGTAATTCTAACCGTACTTAACAGTAACTTGAATTTCCTTCCATAGGCTAACATTGACTGGTTTCACTTGGAAATTCTTCTAAGTGTGGAGTTTTGGAACTTTATAATATTCCTCTAAAATCAGCCGAACTACGAATTCCGATTTACTCACCTGTTATCAGGAGAGAACCCAGTGCTGCATCTTTCAGCCCAACACTGACCCTGAAAAGTAATTCTAACCGTACTTACCAGTAACTTGTATTTCCTTCCATAGGAATCCATTGTCTGGTTTTCAGCAGAAAAGTTTCAAAGTGTCAATTTTCATAAACTACAAATATTCCTTAAAATCGCCTGTATGACTTAAACGCATTCTTTCAACTGTTTACAGGAGATGCACCAGTGCTGGATCCAGGATCCACCACTGAGTAAGAAAAAGTAACGATAACACTACTTACCTGCTAAGTGAATTTCCGGCCATAGTATAACATTGGTGATTCTATGTGAAAAAGTTTCTAAGTGTCAACTTTTAAAATACAATAATATTCCTTAAAAATCAGTACTGTAACCAAAACGCTTTTACTCAACTGTTTACAGGAGATGTCCCAGGACTGAATCTAGGATCCAGTCCTGTGGTTAGAAAAGTAATCCATAAAGTAACTAATTGCATTTAACTAGAAATTCACATTGAGCTTAATGTTGCATTGTGTTTTGAAATTGTGTTGCCCATTGCAACAACTGTAACTACTGTACTTAAAAGTCTATTGCCTATTTGCAAAGTATTTAAACTAAAGTAATTCATTCTGAGAAAGTATATTTTGTAATGTAATGTATAATGTAATTACAATGTAATTTAAAAAATAAAATATCTAAAAATAAATAGTTGAAAAAAATGTTGTAAATCAGTATCAAAAAAATAAATATAACAATTAATACAATTAAAAAATTGTCATTTACAAAACCTTTGAAATTCACTGAAAAAAACCATAGGTTTCAGGCACGTTATAGTTAGAAATTAGCATTTAAAAACCTTTGAAATTCACTGAAAAAACCATAGGTTTCAGACACGTTATAGTTAGAAATTAGCATTTAAAAACCTTTGAAATTCACTGAAAAACCATAGGTTTTAGGGACAGTTATAGTTAGTTGGACATTGCACTCAGTGCAAAACCCGTGAAATTCCCCGTTATAGTTAGTTCAGCTAACTATAACTCGCGCCCCGCAATGCACTGCTGATGACGTCACATATTACATCACTCAGTGACATCACTGATGACATCACTGATGACATCTCAAATGACATCACTGATGACATCACTGATGACATCATCCACGTGATAATCTGATGCACCTCCTCACACCCTAATATAACCTTTGATACACCCACTCTAAATAACAGACTGCCATTCGCAAAACCATAGACACTCCAACACCAATAACTACATACCCACTCACTGATTCTTAGGTCTACACACACATCCACTAACTCACCCGTACAGTCACTCAAACTTACGGTCACTCAGTACAGGACTATCATATGCACTCATACTCCTATATAGACACTCACACACCGCCACTCATCCATAGAGGTACTCACACACCTAGTCAGTCATGCAAATAATTATTCACACTGCCATTTACTCACCTATACAGTCATACACACACCAGCTCACTTACTCATACAAATACTAGCACATTTTTACGCTCTTATACAATCACTGATACAAGCACACACTCATCCATACAGCCACTCTCACAATCACACACTCTCACTTATAGCCATTTATATACTCCAACACACATATATACTGCCTTTCACATATGTAGTTACTCACACATGTACCACTGGGACATACATTCACTCACTAACACACTCTTACACACACTTACCCACCCATACAGTCTATCACAGATGCACTCTTGAAACCATCCACCCAGTGAATCACCCACTCACACATCTATGCACAGAGTCGCACACACCCCACCCACACAAACACTCAGGCACCCATACAGATACTCAGACAACCAATCAATAACTCAATAGACACTCATGTAGCTATTCACAAACCCATGCAGCCACTTACACAGCAACAGACAGACGGATTCAGACATTCACCCAGTTTAGTCACTAACCCATGCATTCAGTAAGATACGTTTAATCACTCACTTATACAGTCAGTCAATTACCTACTAAATCCTCCATACAGACACTTATACACACACTCATTCCTCAATAAAGCTTGGCATATATATAAAACAAAATTAAACTTTACAGAAACACACAGTCACTGGATGATGTCATCAGTGATGTCATTTGAGATGTCATCAGTGATGTCATCAGTGATGTCACTGACCATGTCATGAGTGATGTAATATGTGACGTCATCAGCAGTGCATTGCGGGGGCGCGAGTTATAGTTAGCTGAACTAACTATAACGGGGGAATTTCACGGGTGTTGTACGAGTGCAATGTCCAACTAACTATAACTGTCCCTAAAACCTATGGTTTTTTCAGTGAATATATATATATATATATATATATATATATATATATATATATATATATATATAGCAGACACACACACATATATTTTCACTCCATGCCACCAAGAACCTCTGAATTTGCGGGCGGGTGCTACGACCACGTGAGGGCGGACTCACCATATACATTTCGGCTTCAACAAACATAAATGTTTCAGCAAGCGACTTTGTCAGTGTTAGTATGCAAAGCGTTCCGAAGCTAAATATATCCACATTTTATTGGGTAGCCGCCATAGCGCAAATTAAAGAAAAGAAAGAAGGGACATGATTTAAAATGCCCCATAATGGTCGCCATATTGTAACGTTGCAATACATATACCATATTCCACATTGAAGTGACTATGGTCTTCGAATTATATGTAAAAACATAATTCATTTGTGATGTACAATGACACCATTTCGGTTGAGATCTGAGGGTGGAAGACCGTCAATGATATTTAATTAGTAAAAACTTCAAAACATGTCCACATCTTGAAACGAAAAGTCTCGTACACCAAAATGCAATTGCTTAATAATGGTAGCTATTTTGAAGGGATAAGAAATATACTTTGCGTAGTTTGTTCATATACCAATTATTGGGTCAAAAGACTTATTACACGCTTTAAGTTAATTCATAAAACAAATATATTAGTGTAATACCAAAATGAGTAACTTACTCATTTTGAGTAATTTACTCATTTTGTGTAACTTACTCATTTTGGTATTCACAGAAGGCACTTACTCATCAATGAGTAAGTGCCTTCTGTGAATACCAAAATGAGTAAGTTACACAAAATGAGTAAGTTACTCAAAATGAGTAAGTAAGTGCCTTCTGTGAATACCAAAATGAGTAAGTGCCTTCTGTGAATACCAAAATGGTAGTAAGTTTAGGATTTTGTCTTAAGTTAGTTCTGTGAATCGGGCCCTTGGCAAGGAAGTATTGTTCAGCCAATTTATAAAAGTGGCCCAGCAGATAATCCCTCAAATTATCAGTTAATTGCTTTAACTGATGTAGAAGCTAAGGCTCTTGCCTCCAGATTATTGATTGATTTTGAAGACTGGGCAACAACACAGTAAATAATCCCAATTAACCAGTTGGGATTTCATAAGGGCCAATCTACAATTGCTAATTTAATGACCCTTACTATATTGGCAGAGCGGGCTGCTTTAAAAAGCAAAACCTATATATTTGTTTTATATACATAAAAGCTGTATTTCATTCTGTCCCATGATCTATATTATGGCAAAATCTTGCTTGATGGTGTATTCCCCAAAAGCTGCTTGGTGCTGTTATACTCTTGTACACAAATACTTGGGCCCAGGTTAAGCTAGGTGATGGTCTCAGAAAATTAAAACTTGTAATGGTCTTAAACAAGGTTGTGTACTTGCCTACTGCCTTTTGTATTTTTTTATGTCAGATTTGTTGCAGCACTTTGAAACTTAATGCCCACTTTCCTAAACATGCTAATGGCCATCTTAAATATCTTCAATATGCTGACAACACTATTTTGTTGAGTCAAACTTTGATAGGTCTACAACAACTAATTATTACATTTAATGAATACATTCTAGCTAATGGTTTGAAGCTGAATGTCAAGAAAACTAAAATTATGGAAAATGGACCAGTGAAGTTTAAGACTCAATTCTGGAGAGCGAGAGGTGGGCCAATTGAGGTTGTGAAGACATATAAGTACTTGGAAATTTGATTTGATAATAAAGTCTCATTCAAAAGCCATTTCAAAGTTTTAAGAACTAAAACATCATCTTTAATATATGCTTTTGAGTAACTACGTAAATCATTGAGATACCAATTGTATGAACACCTTCCTAAAGTCATGGGAGCCACGTTTTGGCCAACTTTTGCAAATGGCTCACCCATCACCACTGGTAAAGATGCTAAATTATTAGATTTATTATAAATTAAGGCTTGTAAGTCAGTCTTTGGAATCCATTTTGTTCCTGGTGGTGCAAGAGTCATTTTTGAGATGCATGCACTCTTTGTTTTTATCTGATCTTGGCTTCCTAGCAAATAACTGCTGGTACGAAATAAATCATTTTAGCATATTTCCAGAATTTTGACTTTCAGTCGGGGTTTCCAGAAATGAATAAGTCTAATTTTAAACAGTTCTTAAATAGAAAGATAAAAACAAACTCCTTTATTGCGGATAAAGAGGTCTAAGCGGCAAAGAAGCATGCCTGGTCAGTGATTCATTCTTATCAGACTGTGCAAATTCAGCCTTATTTGACTACCTACTTTCCAGCACATATGAGGGATACATTTTTTAAATTGAGACTTGGCAGGTACCCCACTAAGGATGGCACACCGAATTGGATCCAACACTGGTCAACTAGTGAATGTAGACTGTGTGGGTGGTCACATGAAACTTTATTGCATATTGTGTGTGCCTGCCCAAATCTGCTTTATGTATGTCATATACTTTTAAAACCCTAATTTCTCAAAGCAGGGGTGAGATCTGTTCGTCAGGCCCTCATTTTATGTTTATCTGTTGCTCCCATTTCATTAATCTGTCAGATGATAAAGTTTCTAACAATTGCCCAAAAAATGCTTGTATCTGTAGTTTAGCTTTGTTTGCTTATGTCCTTTATGGAGGGGTTTTTATAGGATCAAAAAATGGTTGGTTATTTGTTTTTAAGCACTTGGCACTTTGAAGTCTCATATGGTCTTTTGCTGGTTGTTCAGTTTTAATGCACTGACTATTTTTCTTACTCAGAGATTTTAACTTAATATTTGTATATTTTTGTTACAAGTATTCCATTTTTATTGTGCAGGTATATTTTTATGTACATGTGTATGTAATATGTTCTCTTGTATGTACTGTAAAGTGTTGTTTTGTGATGATTTTTATTCATCAGACAATGAATTTACTTACTATTAACCACTTTGAATTCATGCATAAAACAAATATATTAGTATATGAGCATATTATGCACAAAACAATTACTTAGTGTGTGGGCATATTGCATATAACAGAGTACGTCACAGTGAAACAACATTGATGCAGCCTTGGATGAGCATCTCACTATATTTAGGGGAATCAATATACCAAATATTGAGGCCTGTATGGGCCTACCATGACAATATCCTCATTATTATGTGAGATATGGGATACATGATCTAGATGTAAATCAGAAACAGTTATCAGCTCAGGTTAGGGTTTACCTTATTATCCTCAGTGAACAGCAAGTTCCTCCTCTCTATTAAGGCCCAGAGTTGTCTTTGTCTGTAAATCCAGTATATATCCAGACTCTAGGCATCTCAACTTGGCTGCCCAGTCCCCGCCTCTTTCGTTCTCTAGTACATGATCTAAGCAAAAAAACGTGAGTAGGTTGTGATCACTGTTGTGATGTGATTCGAAATTTCTTGCAACTGTCTATATTGCATCTCTATTTGTGATTGCTCTCCAATGTTCGAGAATACGTTTATTTGTTGGATGTATGGGAATACCAATATGTTTTAATTGGCATGGACATATTAGACAGTATATAGTGAAGGTTGCACTGGAGTTCATCAACTTATTGATCTTTCTCAGATTCCTGCACCTTGGTATTTCATATGTTAGAACTTTGTGGCTGTTCTTGCATGCCTTGCAATTGGTACAGGGAAAGAACCTTACACTATCCTTGACTTTAGGTTCACTACTACTAGAGACAAAAAGACTATGCATTATTCTATCCCTGATAGATTTGCTTCTTCTGTATGTTATACATCGGTGATCCTGAATATCATGGCCAACTATAGGATCTGATCTCAAAATATGCCAATTTGTTTATAGGATTGTACTGAACTTACTTATTAAAAAATCTAAAGGATACATGCACTGACTGCTGGTGCAGCGCTGGGAGTAAAAGACCACAAATCCCCTGATTATTGCTTTCACAATAGTTAACAGTTAACATGCTTTTTTAATAAATGTGAATTGTGAAAAGAACCTCTGGGAGTGCAGCGTCTCCTTTTGTGAAAGCAATAATCAGGGGGTTTGTGGTCTTTACTCCCAGTGCTGTCAGAGTATCCACTGGTCCAGAAGTGTACCGAAGTGGTGCTGCCTGAAGTCCAGTATTTATACCCAGTTGTGCCTTTGAAGTGAGGAGAAGCTTCTGGAGGCATGCCTATGATGTGGACGGATTCCCTGCCCTCCCTGTCCTGTCTCCAGACTAACTACAGAGGGTATGAAGCCATTAGTGTGGAGACAGGACACAGCCTATTCATGTGTAAGTGAGGCTGTGCCCAGCTCTTCCAGTCACACCTAGGCTCCCATTGTGTGTGGCTGTCTAGGTCCCAGGATGCTAATTTCTGGTATGTGTGTATATATATATATATATATATATATTCACCGCTTTGCACACTCATCACTTTTTATCACTTGTAACACCATGTGAAGCTTTTTTTTGTAAAAGGTAACTACAACTCCCAAAATGCTTTGCTATGTTTCAAAATAGGAAATGACCAAATTGCAATCATAATGTATATAATTGGTTGTGGTAAACATCGCAAGTACCATCGTGAACAAGGTCTCAGTGGAGACCGAAACGCGTCAATGTTGCTTTCACCTTGAAAACAGAAATAAAATAATGGAATAGGGAATTATTCAAAACCTTCCGTGAGTGTGACCCAATTTCCTTTGTTGGGAGTAAATGTGGATTAATTTAGGCTGGGCTCCGCCGTGGGGTCTTGCACCACCGGAGAGCGCCGGTAAGCCAGCGAATATTGAGCCAGTTGTCGAGGAATGTTAAAGCTGGGTCCGGTGATCGCCGGCAGATTGAGAGGAAAGAAAACGCAAATGCCGAACACCAGAGACACGCCGTCTGACACCGGAGGGTCGAGGTAAGCGTGTTCTCAGTTTAGTAAGCTAGCGCTTCATCTGTGTAACCATCATTAACAACTTGGTGAAGCCGGCTTGGACTGTGGAAATACAACCTCACTAACTTTCTGAAGTTGTTGTTTGTATTCACAGACGGAAGGTATTCCTTGTGCTTAAATTGCAGTAAGCACTTAATTTTTCTATTGGAAATTGAAAGCATTGAAATGGAGAAAAGGGAGCAAAACGCAGTGAACGTTTCGCATAATTTTCTGACCAGGAAATTAGCGGTTTAAGTACAACAGAACAAAAAACTCTCCCAAAAAGATCAGACACGAGGAGCAAACTGAAATTTTGGGAAAAATTATCCAAAAAGGAAAAAAATAAATGGTGGGAATTAACTACCCTAAAGAAATATCTGGAGGTACAGAGGGTACCAAGAGGACTGAGAATATCCTTAATGCCTAGTCACCAGAATTTAACCAACAAAGGAGAGGAGTTGGCCTAACGGCTAGGGCGTCCGACCTCGAATCTGGGGAACTGGGTTCGAGTCTCGGCAATGACGCTGAACATCCTGTGATTCTGGGCAAATCACTTAGGGGCCGATTCCGATTCAGGCCGGAAATCTCTCCGACCGAGCCGGACCCGGAGAGATTTCCGACCGAATAGGACTCTGGCTGTCCGACCGAACAAGTACGATGCGCACGCATGCAATCGGACTCGAGTCGGTCGGACTCCCATTGAAGTCAATGGGAGCCGGACGTACAACGCGTACGCGGGCTCCCATTGACCCAATGGGTGCGAGGCAAACAAGGGTGCCCCCTACAGCGGGTACGCCTCGAAGCGACTCGCGGCATACATGCACAGGTAGGGGGACCCATGGGTCCCCCTGTGTGCGACTCGTGCGGCTACGGCGTACAGGGGGTCCGACACGGACCCCCAAAGTGCGGCTCTGACTGCTCTTTCGAGCCGGACGGCGCAAGTCGGTCGGACTGCTCGCGGCGCACATCGTACTTGCCCGGCCGGGGAACGTCTCCATCGCGCGGTGCGAGTCGTGTCCGTGCGAGTCGGTCGGAGTGCCTCGGACCCGCGAACAAGTCGGTCGGCGATTTCGCGTGCGCTCGCATCGTACTCGCTCGGCCGGACGCACGTACGAATCGGTCGGGAAAGAGGGTTCCGAATCAGATCCGGTTAAGCCGAATCCGATTCGGTGCCCTACTGGCCGAGATCGGAATCGGCCCCTCAATCTCCCCGTGCCTAACAAAAATGAATGTGTGTCCTAATGTAACGTAACTGGTGCTATGTAAAGCGCTCTGATACCCGATTCGGGTCAAGTTTGCGCTATATAAAACTCTGCAAAAAAAAAAAGAACTATTGCAGGAGTGGGGGGAACATATTCTAAATACCTCAATGGGTCTAATGGTCATATTAGTGAAACATACAGAAATTGCACTAAATAAAATCAAGGAACAACTGCATGATTTGGAAAAGGAATTAATAACACTAGAATTGAATCCAGAAATGACCAAACTCATGGAAGAATTAGAACGACAGATTGAGCAACATGAGGAAACTGTGCAAGTACGCAAACAGACAAAATTCCAGCATGATAAAGATGATTACGCGGGAGGAAGAATCTTCACATATGCCAGAAAGATTGACACTTTCAAACAACAAGATAGAATGATAGTGCAACCCCTATCTCCAGTAGTATTTCGTCACTTACCTCAACGGACGCAAGTGAGGGTGAAATAGAAACAACCGGGGAAAAAGTAAAACATACTTTTTTGGGGGATTTGAGGCTAGTACTTCAGCAACGACAGTGGGAACAAAACAGGAATACCCAACAGGGTTACAGAGGAAGAGGACGCCAGCAGGATTACAGAAACAAACAAGAAGAGGAAAAAGGAGCAAGCGGTACAACGGAAAAAGTAGGAACAACTACAAGGAGCATGCGTCAGAAGAAAACATTTTAGATTCAAAGGAGGAACTAGCAATAGTGAATCTATCAAAGATAGAAATGATAGAATCAGAAATATCGTTGTTGAAACAGCATTAACTTCTGCCCAACTGAACAGATGAATATGGCTCAAACCAGAATAAATCTCTATAAATATGTGAGGAAAATCAAATTGGCGAAAACATTTGCGGAAAATAAAAAAATGAGAGAGCATACAAGGATCAGTGAAACACCCACCTCTACTCTCGCAGTCAAAGAATCGGATAATTTATTGACATTGATCAATCTGGATGTGGAAGAAGAATGTCACACAATTTTCCTGGAAACTGCCTGTCCCCAAATGGGAGCAGGTCTAAGCAGAAAAAAACCTAAATCACACTTTTACCCCCAACTAGCACCGGGTAATAAAATTGATACTTTTTCAGGAGGCAGTGATCCAAGACATATATAAACTTTAAAAAACGAAATACTCGGATAATCTTACTGAACATGAAAGAGAAGCCTTGTTCAATTTAACCCAAGATAAACAAATCATAATAAAGATGGCAGACAAAGGCGGCAACATTATCATCTGGGACCAGAATGATTATGTAAAGGAGGCACATCATCAATTGAGCAACACTGATTATTATAAAAAATTGGAAAATAATCCAACAATGCAATTGAAAATGGACCTAGACCAAAAACTGAGTGAGCGGCTATCATCAAACCTCATTGATGATGATGAACTTAAATATCTAACAACAGACTTTCCTATAACAGCAACAATATATTTTTACCAAAGATCCATTAAGACCCGTTGAAAGCACCGGGCCGACCAATCATATCGGCTAAAGGATCACTCCTAGAACCGATTGCTAATTACATTGATTATTTTCTAATGCCTTTTGTTCTAAGCTTGAGCTCATATATTACTGATACCAGTGATTTACTGCGACACTTACAGGGAACACCATGGCAGGAATCATACAAGCTCATTACAATGGACGTGGTATCGTTGTATGCCAATATAGAGAATAACATAGGAATCAGAGCATGTGAATTTTTCTTAAATGAAAGGAATATACATTACACCCAGCATAACCGAATGTTACTTGAAATGATCGAGATGTGTTTGACCCAAAATATTTTTATAGATGAGATCTACAAGCAGACCAAAGGAACTGCAATGGGGTTTTCTTTTAGCCCCAGCTACGCCTGTCTTGTAATGGGTTGGTAGGAACAGAAACTTGCCTTGCACCCGGAGAATGATGAATTTGTGAACAAAACGGTTATATGGCTCCGTTTCATCGATGATCTTCTAATCATTTGGGATGGATCAGAAGTAGATCTTCAGGAATATTTTAACATCCTAAATTCAACAACAGCTAATCTTAAATTCACTTACATCAGTCAAGAGAGAGTGACATTTTTGGATACTGAAATCTACATAAAGGATAATCAAATCCATGCGACTCTACATTGCAAGTTAACTGCGACAAATGCCACACTTCATGCGGAAAGTTTCCACCAACAAACACTAATTCAAAACATACCGTATGGTGAATTTTTAAGAATCCGAAGAATATGCTCAGAGGAGGATGAGTGGTACAAACATAGCACAATAACATCTCGAAGATTCAAACAAAGAGGCTATAATGAAGGCACAATACGGAAATGCTGGGTGAAATCAAATCAAAAAGCAAGAGAGGAAACTTTGAAAACTAAAATACCTGCGACCAGTAAAATTTCTGAAACGATCAGATTAATCACTGATTACTCCAATGAATCCAGGAAGATCAAAGCAATACTGAGAAAAAAATAGACCCCACAGTGGGGAAAATAATGGTCAAACATCCAAACATGACCTATAGGAGAGCAAGGAACCTAAAAGATCAGTTAATCCATAGCCACTTTCAAAAGAAGACCAATAAATCAAATCAGTGGCTCAAAACCAAAGGATTCGTGAAATGCCACAATGTAAAGTTTGCCAGATAGCAAAGAATACAACAGAAATAAAAATGGCAAATAACAAAATGTGGAAAATTAAGGAACTAATAACATGCAAGAGTCAATTTGCCGTTTACGTTATTGAATGCCCATGCTCCTTGAAATATGTAGGGAGCACAATTTGTAAGTTGAAAAAACGGATTTTGGAACATGTCCGTGCAACAATCAACAAAGACCGCGGTAATGCAGTGGTAAAACATATGGAGCTACACCATGATGGAAATTGGAAACTCTTGCAATTCTATTCTATTGAGACAGTAGCACGGAATGATCGAGGTGGCAACAGGGAGAGAAAGCTACGTCAAAGAGAATCATGACAGATTCTAAATTTACGAACCTTCACCCCGTACAGGTTGAACCAAAGTGAAGATCTGTACGTACACTTATGAATCGTTATGTTTGCTTCCCAAATTTGTTTTTAAATCACTAACTCACTTAATTCACATGATGAACACTGCAAGATCCTCTCGAATTTTGGATACAACTGCTAACCAAAAGTAGCATTGAATGCACACTAGAGGGCATGACCTGGGTAAAAGTCGGCACTGAACTGATTTAAATAACATATGAATGGTTTGACAAATGTAGTATAATGTGACATTGATTAGGATCTGGGCAAACAAAACCAAAATTATCTGTTAATTATTGACTATTCACCGCTTTGCACACTCATCACTTTTTATCACTTGTAACACCATGTGAAGCTATTTTTGTAAAGGTAACTACATCTCCCAAAATGCTTTGCGATGTTTCAAAACAGGAAATGATCAAATTGCAATCATAATGTATATAATTGGTTGTGGTAAACATCGCGAGTATCATCGTGAACAAGGTCTCAGTGGAGACCGAAACGCGTCAATGTTGCTTTCACCTTGAAAACAGAAATAAAATAATGGAATAGGGAATTATTCAAAACCTTGCGTGAGTGCGACCCAATTTCCTCTGTTGGGAGTAAATGTTGATATATATATATATATATATATATACACACATACATATTTTGTAGCTAATGGAAACCTAGAAACCCGACTACATAGGGAAAGTACTGCAGGTAATTCTCTGCTATACACGTCTAGTTTCATCCACTTTATCTAATAGCAAGCATTCCCTATGGAGAACTTATGTATGGCAAGAGAAACTGCAGTTAACCACATCACAGCACAACCTGTCAGAGGGACATGACACAAAGGTTCAAACAAAAATGATATGATACTAGGTCATGAAAAGATCAGTCACATAACCAGGGAACACATTATTTTTAAGCATGATCGCAAACCTAAAAGAGACGATACGGTCAGATTGATAACAACTTATTGTAATCAACATAACATAACATTTTGGAGAAGACAATCAGGAGGAGCTCGCATATAATACAGTCTGGTCCTATTATAGGAAAAATATTCCCCACCAAACATTTAATAACCTATAGAAGATCCAGATCGATGAGAAACAATATGATCAAGCCCTTAGACAAGGAGAACAACAGGCTGGTTAGTGGGAACAAATGGTTTCCATAAGTGCACTAGATGCAGAGCCTGCACAATAGGTGTCAACACAAAGGAATATTCAACTCCTTTTTCCCTCAGACCACAGTCACTCAGAGGCAGCTACAACTACAAAAGCTATTTTGCAGTATATGTGTTAATCTGTAGCTGTAATCTAAGATATGTGGGCAGCACAGTATTTCAGGTACATAAGTGCATATTGCAACATATGCGGGCCATAAAAAACAAGGGTCTAACATACCTAGTGGCCCGGCACTGTGCTGAAATTCATCAGAATGAAGTATCGCAAATAACGTACTTCGTAATTGACACAGTACCTTATGACATTATAGGTGGTGACAGGGTAAAGGCTCTAAGAAAATTAGACAGTATGTACATCTTAAATCTATATTCCAAGTTCCCTAACGGTTTGAACATGGAAGAAGATTTATACAATTTCTTATAAGCACCATGTGCCAAATTGTCAGAACCCAACTCCCAAGAAAAAGGGTTCTCAATAAGCTTGATCTGTAGTAAGCCCTTCACTAAGGCAAGGAATGGGTCATTCAGGCTTAAAAAAGGGTCTAAGGGGGGGCGTGGCCGGGCAAGATGGCCGGACGGACGTAGCTCGTCTCGGCTCCCGGTCCATGCTTTAGTCCTGAGCTCTAACGGCGTCTGATCTGAGGGAAATCCGCCACGAGAATCCCCGCTGGAACGCGGAATGTGGGGAGCACGTAATGCAGCCCTGACAAGCTTCATATTTTGCCCGGCGACCTGACACGGAGCCCTAACAGGGAAGGTCTGGTGCACGGCAAAATGGCGCCCGCCACCTTGTGAGAAGCCTGGACTCCCAGCATACTATACACCGAGTGCAGAGCGGCTGTGGCAACCGACGCTGGCGCCAGTGAATGCGGCTGGAATCTGCTGTGCACAGGAGCGCATCGGCGGAGATACGCCGCCGTTAATGAAGCCGACCTGGGATGCACCGACGGACTGGGCTGCGAAGCGACACCCCCCCAGGTATGTGGACGAAGTGAACAATGACCGGAGCACTCCCCGATCCCTGCCGGCAAAGTTAGAGACATAAGCATCCCCTACCTGCCGCCTGAGGGCTGTTGATGCCTCTCGATGCTTGCACCTTACGCCATGCCTGACCCTAAGATGGCTGCTCTGCGCTGACAACGTTCTTGGAGGGAGGCCTTTTCCCCGTTTCTGCCTCTACACCGCGGCAACCTCAGGCCACCCTGCAGATTGAGGACTACTTCCTGGGCTACTTCACCAAAGACCGCAGGGGCTCCCAGATACCGGGTCCCGTGAACGTACAGACTGTGGTGCCCCCTGAGTCGGAGTGTCTGCGGGCGGCTAGGGGAGGTGAGGCATGTGGCGGTGAACTGGTCGGCCGCCGAGTATCTTCCTGGTGCTAGAGGGGTTCCCACACGGGAACTATGCGCAGTACCTCACTGAGTATCTCTCCGCCCACCGCTGGAGGGTTCACCCCTCTTTCCGGACAGCCTCCACTGGCTTCGTGGAGATAGCCCTCCCTACGCAAAGGTGACTGGCACAGAGTGGGATACCTCTCAAGTGATCATCTTACAGCCCCCGACCGGGATGATGGCGGCATCACCCATCAAATACTGAGCAGGATCCAAGCTAACGCGGACATCCAGCACCAGCGCCTACCCCCCGGCACGGGGGAACTCCACGCCACCTACCGCCACACCCTCTCAACTCATCCACCGCAGCACGGGGTCCACCTGGACCGGCCTCTATGCCGCCAAAGAAGTCAACGAGTAAGGCAACAAACAGGGTCTCCGACTTCTTTGCGCCAACAGACAAACGCCTGCCACCTGGAAGGGACGAAGGCACGGACGCCATGGCCCTCACTAAGGACGATCTCCTGGCTACGTTATGGGACTTTAAGACGGAGCTTCGGCATGAACTGGGTCAAGATCTCAGGGCCTCGATCGACCAATTGAAATCCGATCTCACCGGACGACTCGCCTCCCTTCAACAGGATGTGGACACAGTGGGCACGAGAGTGCTGGACCTGGAGACGCAAACCCAGGATATAGACAAACACGCTGCCGCCATGCGGGAAGACATCCGTACCCTACAGGACCAACTGTACCAGACGCAACTAAAGGCCGAAGATCTCGAAAATAGGGCTCGAAGGGAGAATTTGCGAATCCGAGACCTGGAGGAGGGAGCAGAAGGATCGGATCTGGAGGCTTTTTTGGAGGGACTGTTCACAGAAATCCTCGGCCCCCAGACTCTCAAGATCAAACTGGAAAGAGCACACCGAGTCGGAGGTCAGCCGACCGGAGAACGGAAGCGGCCGCGAGACGTGTTGGCTAAATTCCACTCCTACAATGTTAAGGAGGCAGTCCTGCTAGCTGCCAGGAAAAAAGGAACTGTCTCATTTCAAGACCATGCGTGCACCGTCTTTCAAGACCTAGCGCCGGCCACTCTGGCTAGGAGGCAACTATTCAGGCCCATTACGTCAAAACTACGGGACGATCACATCCGATACAGATGGACATATCCGTTCGGATTATCCTTCGAATACAACAATAAACAACGACATATTTCGGAATTGCAGGAAGGATTAGACCTTGACGACCCTGAATCTGCCAGTGGCAAGACGCCAGACCCGCCAAGGAGTGGCCCTTCGAGGTATCAATGGTCGGCTGGCCCCCGGAGGAACTGCAAATGAGGACTGACAGGCCCACACCTCTCTCTTGCTACCTGTCACAGTAGAGGTGCTGAAACCGAACGCTGATCATGCCAGGCCACGCCGGTGTCAGGAGCACTTCATGCTTACGGGCGTAAGCATTCTAGCCGAACTGCTGTTGCTGAGCACACGGTTCTCTCTTTTACATTGTGCTAACTATTTGGCTATTGGCAGCTCTCTATGACGGACGCTTTCTTCAAGCATGGTCACCTGCCACTTACCACTTAAGGAGGCCACACTTCAGAACTCGACAAGATCCATGGATCTGATTTAGTAACATTGCAAGGCACGATTGGCTTCAAACTGACGCCTGGGCTGCGCTACTCTGAGCTCGTCTTGCCAGGATATACAGACTGCGCCAAATGTCAGATGCTGTACGAACGATTCAGGACGGGCGCGGACGGGGACCTCGGTCCTTCTGTCCCCCCAACGTACACACCGGAGACACTTGATCTCTGGTCAGGACACGTTTCTTGATGTGTCCCCAGTTGCTGTTGGTAATGTTGTTTTTTATTTTATTTTTGTGGGTGGGAGGGGGAGGGACTTGGCGATGGTGGCGGCCTTTTAATTGTGATGTGCAGGCATATGCTCTATTCAGGATCCCTATCTCACAACCATCATGTAGGAGAAAAGTGCCCTTCCTGGCTGGTTCGGCTAGACCTCCAGGCATGTTCCGCAGGTCTTTGGAGAGGGGAGGGGAACCCACACCGGTTAAATGATACTCTCTATAGGCTCATGGAACGTGAAGGGTCTTAATTCCCCCCAAAAGTGGCAAAAGATCTGGAAATAGCTTACCGACCATCACCTCGATGTAGTAGCTCTCCAGGAGACCCACCTCTCCAGGGCAGAGGACACCAGACTCCGACACTACCCATTGATTTACCAATCCTCCACACTCACTAAACATCGGGGGGTCGCTCTTCTCTTTCACGGCTCCACGAAATTCCAGCCTAGGGACGTTTCGACAGACAAGGACGGTAGACTAGTTATGGTCAAGGGCACTCTACAGTGGATATTATGCACTTTTGTCGCAACATACGCTCCCAACACGGGGCAGTCACACTTTCTGAACACGACCCTGGGGAAAATACGAGACTTTGCAGAAGGGAAGATCATCATCCTGGGTGACTTCAATCTGACCTGGCAAGCAGACATAGATAGCACCCACCCACATAGGGCAGACCTTAACTCTTTTTCTGCAGACACTAAACATCAGCTCCAGGACATGGGTTTTTTAGATGCTTGGCGCACCCTCTATCCCCAGACACGAGATTATACTTTCTATTCCCATGTGCACCGCACCTACTCCAGACTCGATTATATCTTCATCAGCCAGAACCTGATGGGTGCCTTACGGGAGGCCAAGATCTTTCCCCTCTCTATATCGGATCATTGCATGGTCTCGATCTGTCTGTCCTGGAATCATATTGCATCCACTACCCCCAAACGGTATTTCCCGACTTCACTCACCAGGGACAAAACACTCTGTACCGCACTTCGCGAAACCATCTCAGACTTTTTTTACCTTAAATGCACCTGCAGATACTACTGTCTTTAATAATTGGGATGCCTTTAAGGCGGTATTTAGGGGGAATTGCATTGCTTACAATTCCACCCTGAACAAACAACGGGCCAAAGAGCGGGTATTGGCCATCATAGCTGCTCGGTTGAACGATCTCATGCCAGACCTAATCCACCCTGATCAATCCGGATTCATTAAAGGCCGCCAGACCCATGACAACACCAGACGCATAGTGCACCTGATAGAGAAGGCTACCAAACGAAAGATTCCATCGGTACTTGTGGGTCTGGATGACGAGAAGGCTTTTGATAGGGTGGATTGGTCCTTTCTTTTTAAAACACTCACGCACTTTGGCTTCGCGGACAGCTTTCTTACTATGCTAGGAGCTAACTATGCACAGCTGAGCTCTAGAGTGCAGGTGAATGGGATGGTTTCTGCCCCCTTCTCCCACACCAGGGGAACGCGTCAGGGATGCCCACTGTCCCCTTTATTATTTGCTCTCAGCATTGAGCCGCTGGCGATGGCCATACGGCAGGCACCGGATATCAAGGGCATCCCCTTTAGTGGTGAGAGTCATAAAATCTCGCTCTTTGCGGACGATGTGCTTCTATCCCTTACCAAGCCAGCCAGCTCTCTCCCTACACTTCAGACTGAGTTGGCGAGATTCGAGGCAGTCGCGGGTTTCAAAGTTAATTTAGACAAGTCGTACATCCTTAATCTGACGCTCCAAGGGAACGAGGTAGAAGGACTGCGGCAGCACACCCTGCTCCAATGGACAACGCGCTCTCTCCAATACCTGGGGATTCACTTGACGCCTCGGGTGGAAGAGCTCTATAAGGCTAACTTTCCGCTCGCCCTCAGTAAGCTCCAAGCGGACCTCATCAGATGGAAGCCTCTTTTTATTTCTTGGCTTGGCCGCGTACACGCGGTCAAAATGACCGTTCTTCCTAAGCTCTTATACCTATTCCAGGCTCTACCCATAGAACTTGATAGCAAATTCCTCCCTAAAATTAAATCTCTGATCCTACGCTTTATCTGGCAAGGGGGGCGGGCACGCTTTTCTTATTCGATACTTTGGCGCTTACGAGCGGACGGAGGGGTAGGCTTACCAGACTTTGGCCTCTACTATAAAGCTGCACAATTACGGGTGGTGACAGAATGGACTAAACGTGAGTCAGAGAAGCATTGGCTCCATATGGATCGCTCTATTACAGGTCGGTCTGTCTGGGACCTCATCTGGTGCCCCAAAAGGGACAGACCAAAGAATGCGTACAAAAGCACTCCCACACGTACCACACTGAAAGTATGGGATACCCTTTCCACGAATGACCAGTGGACCACTTTCCCTTCGCCCTATACTCCACTTCATTTTAATCCAGATTTCCCACCAGCTCTTAGGGAGGGACCTTTCGATGCCTGGAAGGATGGTGGATGCTTGGCACTGACGCATCTCTTCCATAACTCTGACATCCTCACCTTCGAGAACTGCAGACGGGATTACGGGATGGACCTGACTGAACATTTCCACTACCTTCAACTCAAACATTGGGCCACCTCACCCCAGATTCATGACGCAGCCACCCGACCTCTCACAAAATTTGAAGTATGTATACAGAACACCACCTCCATGAAAGGGGTAATTTCCTTCCTCTACAAGTACTTGCTTACCACTATGCACACCCCACGGCCTAGATATGTACACATGTGGGAGGGGCTCCTCCAACGCGACATCTCTATCAGGGAATGGGAGGGATTGTGGTCGGACATTACAAAATGTAATCACTCCGTAGAACTACGGGAGGCTCATCTTAAAATCATGATGGACTGGTACTTATACCCATCTAAACTTCAGCGAATCTTCCCCAACACATTGGACCTATGCTGGAGGGGCTGCGGGCTGGTGGGAGACTTTCGCCACATCTGGTGGGACTGCCCTACTATATGCCCCTTTTGGGAAGAAATTCTCGCTCACATTAAAGATATGCTGGGTTACCCCATCCCGACTACTATGGCAGAGACCTTGCTAGGTCTTTGCGACCCCTCTCTGGAACACCAAACTAAAGCCGATAAGGCCATTATGTGGACATGCCTCGGAGCAGCTAAAATAGCGATAGCGGCCGCTTGGAAGAAGGAGGAAGCGCCCGCTATTTCAATATGGCACTCTCGACTCTGGAGGCTATTATGCCTCGAGAGACTATCTGACATCTTCCGAGATGAATACAAAAATTTGAGTACAAATGGGGCCCACTCGTAACCTTCCTCACCCGGGGACTGCCGCAAGCCATCTGTCCTCCCTTCATTAGAAGCATGCATCTCTTTCAATTCTAACATCATACATACCGGATTGGGTCCTGAGTCATCCTGACAATAAGTTGCAGCCACCTTTTTTATATGGGTGGGTTTGAGGGTGGGTTTTTCTTTTTTCTTTTTTTGCTTTTGGGGACTCATTTAGTTTGTTCAGGGGTTTTACTCTTTCTCCTTGGTGAACCTCCCCAGTTGGGAGGCGTCAGGCTAACAAACTCGTCGCAAAAGAAAGACGGGTCGAGTGTACTTTTCTTTCACTAGATTGCCTCCGAGCTCGCAAGTTATTGCAAACTGTACTTTTCTTTTAGGTATTAATACGAAGGAAAGCTTGGACTATTCGCCCTGTGATAACACTACAACCCGGGCCTAAGTAGGCACTATTATGTTCTGTAATCTAATTTTTCTTTATTCTCCAGCCTATCTGCGACATTGTACTGCCATTTATGACGTCAATAAAAATACGTTTGACAAAAAAAAGGGTCTAAGGAGAAACCTAAGATGGCCGACAGGAAGCGACCATTGGGTCGACATTCTAGTGTTGAGAGGCTCAAGAGCAGAATAGAATGTCCAGGGAACGCTCCCGCAACAATTCGCACTTCACCTGAGGTATCAGAGGAGAAACACGTTTCTGTACCCTGCGGCACGAGAAGTTAGACAGCGTAGTTTCGTTGCGCTACTTTACAGCGTTTTAGACCCGTCGCGTCTTTCCGGAACCCAGTCAGAGGGATTAGTGTCTTCCCGAGGAGCCAACTCATTAAGAGTATCTTGGTATTTCTTCTTATTCCGAGTTGAGCGCCAGAGAGGGCGGTGTTTTACTGAGCAGTGGGTTTTCTCGCAGAATGCGCATGCCTGTGGTAGAGATAGTTTTCCCACAGAATGCGCATGTCAGTTGTTGAGCTGCTGAGTTACTAAATACTTAGGGGCAGATTTACAAGCCCCTTGCGCCACTTTTGCGTCACTTTTAACATGGGAAAAGTGACGCAAAAGTGGCGCAAGGGTCTTGTAAATCTGCCCCTTAGTGAGTAGCGTTTATTCAAAAGGAAAGAGTCAGTACAATTCAAAGAGCTATTTACACGAGTGAAGTTGTAACAGAATTTAGTTGATGTTAGTAGTATTTTTTGAGGAGCATTTCAGACATATTAGGACTAAAGTAACGGCCAGTCCAACAATATGTTAATTTACATAACTCTGAATAAATACTTACCATATTCTACATAAGGGACCACAGGAAGTCTAGAGTCAGAAAAGAAAGTGACAACAAGCAGAAAAAAATACCAAAGCAATGAAGAGAAGCATTGGTCATCAAACACTAGGGTATGTATCATTTTTAAAAAGAGAGAAGTCAGAATATCAAGTCCAGTTATGATTTTGAGTTGATAAAATTATTGTTATTATCTTGCAGTTCTTTTTCCAAGACATACACAGACTTGCCAGAAAGAGAAGTGTGAGAGAAGTGAAGAGCACGGAGAAGGAACCTGAGTAGCAGAGTGACTGTCTCTTCTCTGTCCCATCCCCTTTACCCCCTGCGGGTTCCTCAGTCATAAGGTTATTACTACAACTTGTTAGACTGGGAAAGTTGTAGCAGGGCATTGGCAATTCACGTCATACTGCTCCCGTGCATATCATGGATAGCACCCCTTGACACAAATATTGTATGAGATATATGCACTCTTCTCAGGGTTAGCGTCACATCTAGAGGGATCGCTAATAGAATACTCAAAAACATATTTGTTTAAAAGCCTTTTTATCACTCACAGATACACCCAGTTTTGAACAGCACTGTAACATTGCAGCAATAAATAGCACTTTGTCTTTTACTGCAGCGATTAATTTAACAATACAGCACAGACATGAAGTGAGTTTGTGTAGTTCGTGTAGTTACTTCTGTTTCCCCTGTTTTTCTATTGCAGCTAAATAATGGATATGCATAGCACCATGCTATTAAGTTGCCAAAAAATCCACAGTATGGAAACGTTGTAAATCAATATTTAAATTCATGTATTTAAAACTTAAGAGAACGTTGTGAAAAAATGTAATATATTATGAAAAATGTATGAAGAATTTTGTTTATGTCCATACCTGTGCTGACCTATGATTTTATAGGCACTGCTAATGGCGCTGCCGTGTTGGTGTGCGCAAGGCCGCAGCTGTGGCCGAAAAGCATCACGGCAATTTAGCAACACAAGCAAAAAATAAGAACAAGCATCAATGATGGTCTGTTTTTGATTTGGCGCCGTCAATACACCCGTTTAAAACTGAAGTCTCAAGAATATATTTATATATATTTACTGCTCCAGTCCACCATTAAACGCGGGGCACTTCAGAGCGGGTGCTGTGTTGTATTCCTCTTAGGGTGTCCGTACATGGGTTTTCCTGTATCATGTCCTTATATAGGCACAACTCGCCCTGCCCTTATATAGGCATAAAATCCCAGTCCTTATTTAGGCATTAAACCGTGCACTCCAAATACAGGCATGGTCTCCGACATCCGTCCACCCTAACGTCACAACGAGTTCTTGAAGAACAGACCCTTAGGCTTTGGGAGTTTCCCTAGCACAGGACTATTGATTTCTTCAAGGACTCATCTATTATGCATGAACCGTTATACCTTGAGGGTTCATTCATGACGTCTTCCGCTGTCCAATTCACGTCAATGCTAACATTCTGAGGTACCTCTCAGGTATAAATATACCTTCCCTAGCCCTTGTAAATCAGAGGAGACCTCGACTTCAGAGGAGCCCGTTTCCCGGCCTGACGCACTGAGAAGACACTGTCATCCCTGCACACAGAGAGTCCAACTTCCAGTGATCTGACTTCCCTCGCGGGGAGTTGGAGTTCGAGTCTGGCAAGAGATTCCCACCTCTCTCATTTTTAAGGTATGGAGCTGACTAGAAACCTAGAGGGACTCTTGGCATACTAGGCATACTGGGCATAACATACTTTTAGTATACCATAGTAAGGAATACTCCACCTACTTCATACCTCTCTCTACACCTAGGTTAGGTTAGGTACATCGTGGTAGAACTAGCTTAGAAACGCATCGTATGAGTACTCGCATTTTTAGTCTATGTTATTTATGTAAATGAATATCTACTAAAGATCATGCTAGCGCAGTATTATTTATTTCTACTGCTTACGCTGTACATTATTTATCTTGCATATTGTCTTGTGATCATAACAGCACATATTACTTACACGAGAAACAAGACTGTTCAATAAATCTTTTATTGAAACGCCCGTCTATTCTTCCTGTGTAACTTTGAGGAAAACTAAGAATGCACGAGTGAGCTGAGTGAAACGGTTATCTATTGTTTCCACGACTCTGGGACACATTCTGATTCTAAAAGGGAAACAAAGTTGTCATGTTTTGCGGCTGTCAGAAACTACTCCCTTCTTGTTTTATCAAGGAGTTTCTAGTGGCCTCTGAGCTAGCTGGCACAAGTAATTAAGTTTAATATACTCGATAGGGACATATTGACCTTAGTCCTATGTCAAACCTATAGGGTATATTATTCCAATGCGCAGAGCCTATTAGGGAAATAGGAGCTACACTACATGGCACCCCACGGTTTGGTAAGGCAGTAATTTAACGTTAGATACTGAGTAACTCAGCCGTGCTTTTTCTCTCAGAGACCCCTACCCATATACTCCAAAAGACGTCTGGAGTGGGCAGGGTTAAGTATCCGCCACGGCTACATAGGGAAGCACCCTATATCTTAGCTGTTTGGTTTGCTCAACGTTGAAGGATACAGTGTTCCAAAATAGTGTGCACCTTATCTTTGTTTCCTTGAAACATGTTCTACATTTTTCAAAAAACAAAATGCCTGACTCCGACAACGATGAAGTTGCGGGTCACCCAGATTTAAGAGCTTTTAACATTACAGGTTTAGATGGAACCGAGGAGGGTGTTATAGACATCCCTCCAAACTTAAGAAGAGCCATCACTCTAAAACTCATAAAACACGGTCTACCACCAAGAGGCGGTAGAGCAGTTTTCGTGAGAGGCACACGAATCATTTCAGACAGAGGTATTCTATTCATGGGTAATATTTCCTGAATCCAATCCAGTTACAAAACTGTTTCACTTCTACAAAGAAGATGATCCACCAGAGGAATATATTCCTTTCGAGGATATTGAAATTCCACTAACATACCAGGAGCATCAGCTCTGGTTTAAAGGCGCCCTAAAACATCACAGAAACATTACCAGGCTCGGTCCACTAGGTAGACCAGGAGCAACATGGCCGATTCTAGCCGGCTACACACCTCATCCTGAACTGGATATAATGTCAGATGAGAAGTTACTTACTCAAATAACAGAGTTAATAAAAATCTACAGACAATTGGTCCAATATGTCATGCGGACTTTCACAGTCCAACCACCATTAACCATTCCAAATCAGACCCCTCGACCTGGGACTGCACTAAAAATTACACCACAGACTCTATATGCAGTCATGGGTAAAATGCCCACAAAACGTGAACAAATTCCATTCTGAATAGCTCAAAAAATTACTCAAATCGAAGCAGTATTTCCAAATACTAGCCCGTATGAGAAACACAGAATCCTAACAATCAGTTTACCAATGGGGATCACACCACAACTGGAAGACTGCACCACTTGGGGCTCAGTCTTTGCTGCCATCTATACTAAAACACATGGCATTCCGTCAATTGCGGTAATACCAGATGTCCTGAAACAAATTCAAAACGAATACGGGGCAGAGCCTGCTCTGAATTTAGGTATGAATTTACTGAAAAATTTCGAACAGGTCTCAACAATAATATTATCTAATATTAAAGGGGAGGCAGCAGCAGTGGTGATCCGCCAACGACTAAGGGAATTTGATGTCACAGAACAACAAACTGAACTACCCAGAATAATTGAACAAGCTTATGCAGAATTAGGCAGAGATAGTTTGGGTGGAAGACCAGTGAAGCCAAACTATCTGAAAGTCCTGAGAAGGACTCTATTAAACAACTTCCTACATCTTCTAAAAAGAAGTGGGAAACTAATAAAAATAATTCAGAGAAACGTTCTCAATCTCGAGGTAGGTCTCCTCAAAAGGAGCCCTCTGAAAGGAGGTATAACCTCAGGAATAGGGATAATTTGAAAAAGCCTGATAGGTACCAAGATACTGATACACGTTCCTCTCGTACCTTTCAGATCTCATCACAGACATCGGAAAGAAGAGGACGGTCAGAACATAGAGAAGAACGTGTGAAATCGAAAGATGACAAACTAACCTTGGGCGTAGTACTACGCTATGCTCACGGAGCATGCGTAGTTTGTGCTACTACGCACATTGCACGTAGCACAGTGCAAAAACTGTGCTAATTGACGTAGCGTAGCAGCAAAATCATCAACACCTACAAATGCTTTGATAAAACAATTTTACATGCTTAAAAGCATATAACCAATTCACAAAAGTGAACTTTGACAATTAAAATATCAGGCAATGAGAGAGGTGATGATTTTGGGGTCCCCCCTAACCTAGGGGGAGGACCAAGCAGATGCCTTGAACACAAAGAGCATATCATGCTGAACGATTCAGTGGTGGTCCCTTCCTCCTAGGACCACCCCAAGCACAGTTATGGGCAAAAATACAATCCCAACCAAAGGCCCTGCAAAGCATTATGGGACGAGATTAGCAGTGGGCAGTGAATATTATAGTGTCCAATATCAAAATAATTCTACAAAGTGCTGCAGTTCAACTAGTCGTTACTAGATGTCCCTCACGAGTCAAATGCAAGACTTTCTTCACTTTCTGAAAAAGACTTATCTGGTTTCCCCATGGATTGAACTCTGGATTATTTCTGGAATATTTGTTTTCCTGCTTTGGCTAGCTTTGGTTATGACTATGAGCGTGCTTATAAATGGCAGATACATCCATGTGAACACTGAAGGAAAAGATGCGAACTTACTTATGAAACCTCATAAATCTTCCCATCGTGAAGCAAGAGACTTGTCAACAGTGAACATCACAGCCATTCCTATACAGGATGGTATAGTGTGGGACAAAACATATTTTGATATTTTTGGCCCGACGGAACAATTGAACATTCCACATTTGTTTAAAATTTCACTAAGTGATCTCATTTCGTCCAGTACCTATTCTGATGATTGGGACTTTGAGACTGTTAACGACATAATATTTGACCTAGAAAATTCTGCTGCATTTTCTAAAAATGAATATTTAGAGGGTTCATCAGACTATGAACAGCTGTATTGCTATAACCACCATGGTCATCATTATTTGCATAACTCTGCAAATCCTAGAAATGTGTTTATGTTTAACCAATGGGAGCATTGTCCTACACCACCAAAAGGTAGTTCAAAAACATTTGCTAACAAGTTTCCATATTTTTCAGGTTACAATACATCTGATCCAGAAACGTTTTACTATAAAAATGTAAACAAAACAGGACTGAAAATTATGTTAACTAATACAAAACAGATTTACTCTGCAGCATTTATTGCCCAACTGTCTAGACAGGGGTTCGACCTATGGAAAGACACAATAGACACAAAAACTGTCTGGGGTACTAAAGATTGGCAAGTGCAAGGGATAGAAGCTTTATTTAGAGCCTGTATCATCCCTGAACAAATAATGTTTTTGAATGAAACTGTCCAACAAACATCTTGTCTTGGACTAGCCAAGATCAAAGAGATGAAAACACCTTCTGTACCAACACCTGCAAGTGATAACAATACACAGGCAGCAGTTACAGTTGGCAAAATACTACAACTCAACAGATCTAATCCTGATTGGAGAAAATGGTTGATCTGGCCCACAGACACGAACAACTGTCAGGAAAGATTCCTGAATAAAACTCAGGGCTTTAATATTCATAGGCCAGACCCAAGATACGTCCAAAGACAGCATCCGGGGGTAGTAACAACATACAGTGTAGGAAAATTATGCCTCGATTGGCTGCAGAAATCTACACTACAGGATGTGAAACAACACTTATCCTTACTTAAAGAAGACGCAGACCTTAGGGAATTCTTGCTTGGACCAAGAAAACCGCGTCAAAAACATTTAATATATGCCGGCATTTATGCTGCCTATAATGAAGCATGGAAAGTGTCACAGATGGAGGCCGCAGAACGAATACGTGAACTTGATCGTATTAATTTAGAAAAAACACTCACTGTGGTCGACAATGGGTTAACAACTTTGTCCTCAAGAATATATTCATTGGACAACATTGTATCCTCTGCTATCGACATACTAGAACAAGATTTAGCCATGTTACAGCAAGGCCAATCTCATTTACGTTCTATTGTGTTATTAAGCTGGACGCTGCAATCCTTGCGCGCGGGCTATGTGCCTTGGCGTTTTATCAATACGTCAGCTCTGTTTGCAGAATACAATCTAACTGATAAACAGATGGAACTGGCACAAAGAGGAGCAAAGTATACTGTGCTGAGCATTGAAAAACTGGAAAAGTTACCATTCACAGTGGCAGAAAAACCAGCTACAGAATGGCTCATTCATGGTAAAATCACACTACCTGTGACTACTTTTCAGTTTCAGTATTGCCTCAAACAAATGCAAGCAGGCAAATATGAAAGGTTGTGTAAGGAATACATTAAGACATCTTGGAATTTACCGTATACATATAGATGTTGGAGTGGGGATCATGAAGTGTTTTTGAGCGGTACACACTGTAAAAGTGCACTGAGCGGTTCACTTATATGTCAGGACATTTCTTTACACGGGGCTTGCAATGGTTCTGTGGCAAATTTGTCTTGCCATCAGCAGGGTACACCAGCTGCTGTGATTAATCCAACGTTTGGACAACTTTCTAATGGGAGTTACCTCATGTTGAATGATCAGAGTTGCTGCGGCATGTTGCCAGGCATCCCATATCTAGTAACGGTCAACTCCAGGGTCACTTGCTGTATGCAAGTATTGATTGCCCCAATAGACACAGTCATGGAGTCGCCTTTGTGGCCTTCGCTGAACGTCTCTTTTATAGGATTTGATACTTTAAGCAGAATGAAAGCCATGCTTTTGCAACAAACTGTGCCTTGACCTCGGCCAAAGAAACCTATGATCTACAAGTAGCAAGGACTTCGGCTGAGATACAGACTTTAATACGTACAAACTGCCCTATACATTTCGTGGAAATGATAGGACGTATCTTTAACATGTCTGATACAAGCGGAATTGTACATGTATTTAAGAGCATCTGTTCCGGTCTGTTAGCACCTTTCCAGGCAATACTCGGAATCATCCCGAACTTTGCACATTCGGTGTTTGGTGGCATACCATTAATTCTAGCACTTGTTGCCGGAATTCTATTTCTCTTCCTGCTTTTATGCTATGGCCAGCCTATTCGCAGACATCACTCCGAGCGAAGTGGAGAAAGCTCTCCTTGAACGAAAGTGCCGTGAGCGAATAGTACAGCTTTTGGGCATGACTGGTCTACGGGAACTTAATACCACGTGGTTCCTGTCATTCAGACCAATCTGGCAAGATTGCATCTTACCTGTTCTACGATGCCTGCTATGCGGTGAAGAATGCGTGTTAGACACCTGTCTAACATTTCCATCAGCAACGCCAACGGATATCGATACTCTGCTGGACCCGATAACGGCCCATGCTCTGTGTTGTCCCCAGAGGCTACCAATCCTGATGACGGCATTCATTGAGATCTCACAGACGCTTCCAGCTGCTGCTGAGGTACGAGATGGATCTACAGGCACACAGGTAACAACGGACGCGAACATTGCTGCGGCATCCTATGCTGAAAGCGATGCTTCACATCTCTGTGCAATTAACCTACTACACGAGGTGTTCCAAATGTCACCAACTTCAGTGGACGATATTTTGTCTACAGAAATAGATGATCTCATGTTTACACCAGACCCGTACACTGACTCTGATTCAACCCACAGTGTACCAGAGACGCAGTAAAATTTGGCCTTCATATTTCAAAAACTTGGAACTCTTCCCAAATTGTACTTTTTTCTGTTTTTCAAACTGAATGGCAATTCAATCTGCTTGAAGTAGAACTAGTCTTATAGTACGGACGTCGCCTAGGGACGTTTCGATAGACAAGGACAGTAGACTAGTTATGGTCAAGGGCACTCTACAGGGGATATTATGAACTTTTATCGCAACATACGCTCCCAACACGGGGCAGTCACACTTTCTGAACACGACCCTGGGGAAAATACGAGACTTTGCAGAAGGGAAGACGATCATCCTGGGCGACTTCAATCTGACCTGGCAAGCAGACATAGATAGCACCCACCCACATAGGGCAGACCTTAACTCTTTTTCTGCAGACACTAAACAGCAGCTCCAGGACATGGGTTTTTTAGATGCTTGGTGCACCCTCTATCCCCAGACACGAGATTATACTTTCTATTCCCATGTGCACCGCACCTACTCCAGACTCGATTATATCTTCATCAGCCAGAACCTGATGGGTGCCTTACGGGAGGCCAAGATCTTTCCCCTCTCTATATCGGATCATTGCATGGTCTCGATCTGCCTGTCTTGGAATCATATTGCATCCACTACCCCCAAATGGTATTTCCCGGCTTCACTCACCAGGGACAAAGCACTCTGTACCGCACTTCGCGAAACCATCTCAGACTTTTTTACCTTAAATGCACCTGCAGATACTACTGTCTTTAATAATTGGGATGCCTTTAAGGCGGAATTTAGGGGGAATTGCATTGCTTACAATTCCACCCTGAACAAACAACGGGCCAAAGAGCGGGTAGGTTTGGAAACCGAATTAGAGATAGCTGAAAGACAACATAAAGCCAACCCCTCTAGGGAATCCCTACGCACTCTCACTGCCCTCCGAGGGAAACTTAGAGCTATCTATAATAACAGGGCAGAATTCACCCTCCTAAAACTACGTCAAATATCCTATTCCCAAGGTAACAAGATAGGTAAACACTTGGCCAGACAATTAAAGGAGAAACGTGAACGGGAATACATAGGGGGAATTATCAACAAGAAGGGCGAGTTGACTCACAAAGATCCCGAGAAAGCTGTTGCCTTTGAGTCCTTCTATCGGACGTTGTACACGGGGGACTCAAGAGACACTGATCTACAAGATAGCTATCTACAAAAACTACAACTCCCCCGTGTCTCCTCTGAACAGAATGCCATTTTAACAGAGCCCATCACCCCTGAAGAGATAGGCTCCGCCATAAAATCCCTTAAACTCCATAAAGCCCCTGGGCCCGATGGATATACAGCACACTTCTACAAAACGTTCGCCCCGGACCTTATACCCCATCTCACACGCATTTTTAACAAGATGGCCATGGAAGGCATAGCCCCCCCTCGATGAGCGAGGCACTAATCTCGGTCATCCCCAAGCCTAGGAAGAACTCGCAACTTTGCTCCTCGTACCGCCCCATCGCTCTCTTAAACCTCGACGCGAAGATCTACTCGGCCATCATAGCTGCTCGGTTGAACGATCTCATGCCAGACCTAATCCACCCTGATCAATCCGGATTCATTAAAGGCCGCCAGACGCATGACAACACCAGACGCATAGTGCACCTGATAGAGAAGGCTACCAAATGAAAGATTCCAGCGCTACTTGTGGGTCTGGATGCCGAGAAGGCTTTTGATAGGGTGGATCGGTCCTTTCTTTTTAAAACACTCACGCACTTTAGCTTCGCGGACAGCTTTATTACTATGCTAGGAGCTAACTATGCACAGCCGAGCTCTAGAGTGCAGGTGAATGGGATGGTTTCTGCCCCCTTCTCCCACACCAGGGGAACGCGTCAGGGATTCCCGCTCTCCCCTTTATTATTTGCTCTCAGCATTGAGCCGCTGGCGATGGCCATACGGCAGGCACCGGATATCAAGGGCATCCCCTTTAGTGGTGAGAGTCATAAAATCTCGCTCTTTGCGGACGATGTGCTTCCATCCCTTACCAAGCCAGCCAGCTCTCTCCCTACACTTCAGACTGAGTTGGCAAGATTCGAGGCAGTCGCGGGTTTCAAAGTTAATTTAGACAAGTCGTACATCCTTAATCTGATGCTCCCAGAGAACGAGGTAGAAGGACTGCGGCAGCACACCCTGCTCCAATGGACAACGCGCTCTCTCCAATACCTGGGGATTCACTTGAAGCCTCGGGTGGAAGAGCTCTATAAGGCTAACTTTCCGCCCGCCCTCAGTAAGCTCCAAGCGGACCTCATCAGATGGAAGCCTCTTTTTATTTCCTGGCTTGGCCGCGTACACGCGGTCAAAATGACCGTTCTTCCTAAGCTCTTATACCTATTCCAGGCTCTACCCATAGAACTTGAGAGGGAATTCCTCCCTAAAATTAAATCTCTGATCCTACGCTTTATCTGCAAGGGGGACGGGCACGCTTTTCTTATTTGATACTTCGGCGCTTACGAGCGGATGGAGGGGTAGGCTTACCAGACTTTGGCCTCTACTATAAAGCTGCACAATTACGGGTGGTGACAGAATGGACTAAACGTGAGTCAGAGAAGCATTGGCTCCATATGGATCGCTCTATTGCAGTTCGGTCTGTCTGGGACCTTATCTGGCGCCCCAAAAGGGACAGACCAAAGATTGCGTACATAAGCACTCCCACACATACCACACTGAAAGTATGGAATACCCTTTCCACGAATGACCAGTGGACCACTTTCCCTTCGCCCTATACTCCACTTCATTTTAATCCAGATTTCCCACCAGCTCTTAGGGAGGGACCTTTCGATGCCTGGAAGGAGGGTGGATGCTTGGCACTGACGCATCTCTTCCATAACTCTGACATCCTCACCTTCGAGAACTGCAGACGGGATTACGGGTTGGACCTGACTGAACATTTCCACTACCTTCAACTCAAACATTGGGCCACCTCACCCCAGATTCATGATGCAGCCACCCAACCTCTCACAAAATTTGAAGTATGTATACAGAACACCACCTCCATGAAAGGGGTAATTTCCTTCCTCTACAAGTACTTGCTTACCACTATGCACACCCCACGGCCTAGATATGTACACATGTGGGAGGGGCTCCTCCAACGCGACATCTCTGTCAGAGAATGGGAGGGATTGTGGTCGGACATTACAAAATGTAATCACTCCGTAGAACTACGGGAGGCTCATCTTAAAATCATGATGGACTGGTACTTATACCCATCTAAATTCGGCGAATCTTCCCCAACACATCGGACCTATGCTGGAGGGGCTGCGGGCTGGTGGGAGACTTTCGCCACATCTGGTGGGACTGCCCTACTATATGCCCCTTTTGGGAAGAAATTCTCGCTCACATTAAAGATATGCTGGGTTACCCCATCCCGACTACTATGGCAGAGACCTTGCTAGGTCTTCCTGACCCCTCTCTGGAACACCAAACTAAAGCTGATAAGGCCATTATGTGGACATGCCTCGGAGCGGCTAAAATAGCCATAGCGGCCGCTTGGAAGAAGAAGGAAGCGCCCGCTATTTCACTATGGCACTCTCGACTCTGGAGGCTATTATGCCTCGAGAGACTATCTGACATCTTCCGAGATGAATACAAAAATTTTGAGTACATATGGGGCCCACTAGTAACCTTCCTCACCCGGGGACTGCCGCAAGCCGTCTGTCCTCCCTCCATTAGAAGCATGCATCTCTTTCAATTCTAACATCATACATACCGGATTTGGTCCTGAGTCATCCTGACAATAAGTTGCCGCCACCTTTTTTATATGGGTGGGTTTGAGGGTGGGTTTTTCTTTTTTCTTATTTTGCTTTTGGGGACTCATTTAGTTTGTTCAGGGGTTTTACTCTTTCTCCTTGGTGAACCTCCCCAGTTGGGAGGCGTCAGGCTAACAAACTCGTCGCAAAAGAAAGACGGGTCGAGTGTACTTTTCTTTCACTAGATTGCCTCCGAGCTCGCAAGATATTGCAAACTGTACTTTTCTTTTAGGTATCAATACGAAGGAAAGCTTGGACTATTTGCCCTGTGATAACACTACAACCCGGGCCTAAGTAGGCACTATTATGTTCTGTAATCTAATTTTTCTTTATTCTCCAGACTATCTGCGACATTGTACTGCCATTTATGACGTCAATAAAAATACGTTTGACAAAAAAAAGGGTCTAAGGAGAAACCTAAGATGGCCGACAGGAAGCGACCATTGGGTCGACATTCTAGTGTTGAGAGGCTCAAGAGCAGAATAGAATGTCCAGGAAATGTTCCCGCAACAATTCGCACTTCACCTGAGGTATCAGAGGAGAAAGACGTTTCTGTACCCTTGGGCGCGAGAAGTTAGACAGGGTAGTTTTGTTGCGCTACTTTACGGCGTTTTAGACCCGTCGCGTCTTTCCGGAACCCAGTCAGAGGGATTAGTGTCTTCCTCAGGAGCCAACTCAGTAAGAGTATCTTGGTATTTCTTCTTATTCCTAGTTGAGCGCCAGAGAGGGCGGTGTTTTACTGAGCAGTGGGTTTTCTCGCAGAATGCGCATGCCTGTGGTAGAGATAGTTTTCCCACAGAATGCGCATGTCAGTTGTTGAGCTGCTCAGTTACTAAATACTTAGCGAGTAGCGTTTATTCAAAAGGAAAGAGTCAGTACAATTCAAAGAGCTATTTACACGAGTGAAGTTGTAACAGAATTTAGTTGATGTTAGTAGTATTTTTTGAGGAGCATTTCAGACATATTAGTACTAAAGTAACGGGCAGTCCAACAATATGTTAATTTACATAACTCTGAATAAATACTTACCATATTCTACGTAAGGGACCACAGGAAGTCCAGAGTCAGAAAAGAAAGTGACAACAAGCAGAAAAAAATACCAAAGCAATGAAGAGAGGCATTGGTCATCAAACACTAGGGTAGGTATCGTTTTTAAAAAGAGAGAAGTCAGAATATCAAGTCCAGTTATGATTTTGAGTTGATAAAATTATTGTTATTATCTTGCAGTTCCTTTTCCAAGACACACACAGACTTGCCAGAAAGAGAAGTGTGAGAGAAGTGAAGAGCACGGAGAAGGAACCAGAGTAGCAGAGTGACTGTCTCTTCTCTGTCCCATCCCCTTTACCCCCTGCGGGTTCCTCAGTCATAAGGTTATTACTACAACTTGTTAGACTGGGAAAGCTGTAGCAGGGCATTGGGAATTCACATCATACTGCTCTTGTGCATATCATGGATAGCACCCCTTGACACAAATATTGTATGAGATATATGCACTCTTCTCAGGGTTAGCGTCACATCTAGAGGGATCGCTAATAGAATACTCAAAAACATATTTGTTTAAAAGCTTTTTTATCACTCACAGATACACCCAGTTTTGAACAGCACTGTAACATTGCAGCAATAAATAGCACTTTGTCTTTTACCGCAGCGATTAATTTAACAATACATCACAGACATGAAGTGAGTTCGTGTAGTTCGTGTAGTTACTTCTGTTTCCCCTGTTTTTCTATTGCAGCTAAATAATGGATATGCATAGCACCGTGCTATTAAGTTGCCAAAAAATCCACAGTATGGAAACGTTGTAAATCAATATTTAAATTAATGTATTTAAAACATAAGAGAACGTTGTGAAAAAATGTAATATATTATGAAAAATGTATGAAGAATTTTGTTTATCTCCATACCTGTGCTGACCTATGATTTTATAGGCACTCCTAATGGCGCTGCCGCGTTGGTGTGCGCAAGGCCGCAGCTGTGGCCGAAAAGCATCACGGAAATTTAGCAACACAAGCAATAAATAAGAACAAACATCAATGATGGTCTGTTTTTGATTTGGCGTCGTCAATACACCCGTTTAAAACTGAAGTCTCAAGAATATATTTAAATATATTTACTGCTCCAGTCCGCCATAAAACGCTGAGCACTTCGGAGCGGGTGCT